>CM057345.1:345998582-347198582 GCA_030015575.1 Agapanthus africanus | reverse complement strand
ATTCATTCAATCAGTCCTCCTGCGTGATTTCTGAATAGAGCAAACTTCTCGTGTACTAGCATTAGGCATGGGGGGCAGACTTCCTGACTTGTAAATATTGAACTCACTAGACGTCTTCCCGAAGGATAGAGTCATGGAGCCATTGCGACAGTTTATTACGGCATTGGAAGTGGCCAAAAATGGTCGACCGAAAATCACCGGAATTTGGTTCCGTGAGTTAGCAACAGGTTGTGTACCCATAACAATAAAACCAACGGGGAATATGAACTCCCCAACTTTGATCAACACATCCTCTAGCTCACCCCTTGGATGGGTGATTGATCGATCAGCCATTTGGAGAGTACAACGAGTAGGTTTCAACTCTCCCACCCCTAATTGTTCGTACACGGAATAAGGTAGCAAATTGACACTAGCACCAAGATCTAATAGTGCTCTATTGATGTTCTTGTCCCCAATTGATATCGAAATAGTAGGACAACCGGGATCCTTTTGCTTTGGGGGTAAAGAATTGACAAGAGCATCCCTAACAGCACTAGCGACGAAAACTTTCTTTGGTACTTGTGACTTCCTCTTTTTGGTGCATAAGTCCTTTAAGATTTTTGCATATGAAGGAACTTGTTGGATTGCATCCAAAAGAGGGATATTTATGCTCACCTGTTTGAACAACTCGACAATCTTTTCCATTTGTGGAGTTGGTTTATTGGATCTCAACCGGTTTGGAAAAGGAGCATTTTGAAATATTGTTGAGTCCAATTTTTGAGGATCAGATTGTTGAGTTGGAACGGAACCCCGTGTAGATGTGTTCGTGTTGTGAGAAATGGGTCCGTTCGAGCTAGAAGAAGTAGAGCCGTGTGAAGGGTGGAGAATAGGCTCTAAAGAAGAAGGTGAAGAAGATGAAGAAGGGCCACCGGCAGGGGTGTCATTGTCAATACCCACATTGTTTTTCAACACTTTTCCCGATCTCAACGTAGTCACAGCATTTACGTTATGGTTCTGCTGTTGATATGCAGCATGTGCGTGACCGGGGTTGGGCAGTGGTTGAGACGGGAGTTTTCCTTTTTCGCGCTCGCTCAAAACTGCATTGAGTTGTGCAATTTGTGCCTCAATAGATTTGATGCTTTGATCGTGTGAGGCACTGTTTTGCACCAAAGATTGAATAGAAGTCTCTAATCTTGCTGTAGATTGTGTAGATTGCTTTAGGAACACCTCTAGACTTCTTTCGAGCGAGCGAACCTTGTCATTATTAGGTTGAACAAAATTGTTTGGCGGGTAAGCAGTGTTAGGCACAAAATTGTTCACTTGATTAGGGTAAGGTTGCTGTTGGAAAGGCTGTTGAAATTGAGTTTGTGGAGGTGCTTGTTGTTGTTGTGGAGGAGGAGGCCTTTGAAAATTGTTATTTCCTTGGAATTGTTGATTTTGGTTCCAAGCGAAATTTGGGTGACTCCTCCACCCCGGATTGTATGTCGAAGAGTACGGATCGTTTCTTTGTCGTTGCTGAAATGCAGCATTGACTTGATCCTGTCCTTGAGTAGATGCATTATAAGGACACTCTTCGGTTAGGTGCGATGGATCCGCACAACAAGCACAAACAGTTCGTGGAGGCATAACAGGGGCAGGAGAAGGCGATGAGATTTTGGTCTCAATCGCTTCTAACTTTTTCGTAAGAGCGGCCATCTCGGCCTTCATAGCAATCGACATCTCTACTTGATGTATGCCTGCCCTAGATTGACCACTAGAAGAAGATGATGTGGTCTTGGTACTCTCCCACTGAATTGTTTGCTTATTAAGATCCTCAAGAAACTGCCACGCTTCGTCACTAGACTTGGAGAGAAAGTGACCTTGACAGATGGTTTCTAGCAACTGCTTCGTTGCCGAGTTCAATCCCTCGTATAATGTTTGGCAAAGTTGCCAACTTTCGATCCCATGATGAGGGCATTGAACGAGTAGGTCTTTAAATCTCTCGAAGCACTTCCAAAATGGTTCGGAAGGAAGCTGTGAAAATTGTATAATCTCGTTACGGATTCTAGCAGTTTTGTGATGAGGATAGAACTTTTTAAGAAAAGCTTTCACAAACTCGTCCCAATTTCTAATAGAATGTGATGCGGTGCTGTATAGCCACTTCTCGGCTAGGTCACATAAGGTAAAGGAATGACCCTTAGCCTTATACCGTCATCACTTAATTGGGTCGTTTTCATCATAGCGCACACATTTTGGAATTTATTGATAAAGATATAAGCATCTTCAGATTCCAAACCATGAAATTTTGGCAGCATATTGATGAAATGAGGTTTTATTTCAAAATTGTCCCCATTTGCCGGTGGGGGTGAAGGACAGGTAGGTAAAGAAGTGCGGACGGGGTAAAAGAGATCCTGGAGCGCAACTCGTGCGGGCGCTTCAACAGGCGGTTGATTCGGGTTATTCGCACCTAACGGAGGTGGAGTCATTCCCGTCGGTAAGGTATTGTTGGGGTTGAATCCCGACATGCCTTCGGAAGATTAATTTGAAGGTGTAGGTAAGAAAGTGGACGGAATGTCAACTTCGGTGTCGAAGGGTTCGTCGGTCGGTACCAACGAAACACGGACTAATCGGGCGTTAGTATCTCTAGTCCAAAGTGACATACACTAAAGGGGTAGTGTAGTCAGAAAAAAATTGAAAAACAGAATGTGGAGGTAAGATAACGTCAATGAAAGGAAGTGGTGTAAGTGAGTTGCAAGTTTTCTTTAGCGACAAGTTGCAAGTTTTGAAAAGATTTTTCTTTTTTTTTATGTGAGAAAGTTTGCAAAGAGATTTTTGAAAAGAAACTCGTGACACAATTGCTATCAACCACACATGCACAATCAGGCCTAGAACTAGGGTCACCTAGGTCTGCTAGACAGCTTCTAACTAGGGCTAGAAATAGGACCTCAAACAGCCTCTTCACCGCCAATTGCGGCCAGGTAAGTGCCAGGTAAGTGGGAAGGAACCACAATAGTGGGCCTAATTAATAACCACTAGCCCAGACACACTTGCCTAGACACCGCAAAGTCAGGTTAGGATAAACGGTCGATGCCTATACTAGTCCTTTTCCTATTGAGCTCGATGTCCTTAGGGCTGAGTCTAGTATTTTTTAATTAATTGTGGTCAATGCAAATGCTTTAAGTGCTTTCTGGGGTCCTGGGAAGGGTGATGAAATCCCCACCCAATCTGAGTTTGGTCAATTAGCCCCTTAAAGTCCGATTAATTTATGCAAAACATTAAATTCACTTGCAATCAAATTTTTTTAGCGCGGCGCAAAGAAACCTGCAGAAAATATGTTATTTAGAAGGGGGGAGGAAGATTTTTAGCGCAAAAAATCCTGCAGAAAATTTTTACAAAAGATATATGGAGGTTGACAGAGGAGAGAGGAAGAAAACAAACCAACTAATTTTCAGGTGCTGACGTGGCCAAAGCGCGGCGGAACCACGGTTTTGGGCATACAATAGCCGCGTTTTCGCGGTGGGATGAGGAGATCAGTGGCTCAAAAAATTTGTGTGGCTCTGTTGTGAATTTTCCCCTCTGTTCTGATATTTTGTTTGCTGTTTCGATTTCTGAATATTTCCAGATCCGAATTTGTTCGTAGATCCTGCAAAATTCTCACAAAAATACCCTTTTCCAAAAATAACAGAGGATATATTTTTATATTTTTTTTTGATTTTTCATATTTTTATGATTTTTTTAATTTTGATTAACCCGAAATTGCAAAAAGGAAATACTACGCCATCCCCGGCAACGGCGCCATTTGATTAAGTGCAGGTTTTAACGATCACCAAAAATATTTTGTCGTAATCAGAAACGGCGTCGCTTTGCAGCTAGCCGGTGAATACGGGTCGATCCACAGGGATGTGTAATTTTCCTAAATGTTTTCACGAGTTGATTTCAATGGTTGTTTGATTTTGTTGTTTGATTTTAAAAACTAAGTTGTACGATGGTTAAAGAACTTGTTAGGGTTAGGTCTAAAGTAGGGTTGATAAGATTGATATTAACACCTTTTTCAATGCCTTCGATTAAAACTTTTTAGAAGTCATAACAATTATTAGTAAAGGGGATTAGGATGATTGGGAAGAAACGAAGTTTCTTCCTCTTGATCCTTGTCCGTCCTTTACTACTAATTGCTATAACCTTCATGGACGTCATGCATGTCCGGTCTTTTATACTACGGTTTCACCGTTACCTCGTGGGTAGGGTGCCGTAGGGAGCGGATCATGCATGCGTGCATGAAGTTCTACTTATGAAAATTTATTAGCATTGAAGGAGATAAGAGATATTCATCTCTCAATCCCTCCCTTGTTCCTAACCCTAACAAGCGAGGAAATTACTCGCTCATTAGGGGATCTTCTAAAAATAACATTTTTATTATGATTAATGTGTTTTGTTTTTGATCTAAAGAATTAATTATCTACTGCCGATTGAAGGAAGACTACACTAGATTAAACTAGGGCAATGAAAGGATTTATCTAAGGCAAGAAAATAATTTTAAACTAAGGCAGAAAAATTAAAAGAAACTTACAATAAATGATTCTCTTAACCTTCCAAAGAATTCTGAATTTTCTTTATTGAAAAGAGGCATAGGGTTTACAATCTTGTAATTACAATTTATAAGTAAACAGGGAAAACTAGGGTTACAGATTCTCGCGCATGCGCTTTTACAGATATGCCTACGAAAAATCCCAACCCACGCACCGACGCACCGTCACAGGAAAATTGCACCGACGTGTGCACTATACGGCCGTGGAACCATGGCGATAGCCTAGGTTTGGCCGCGGTTCCGCGGCCAAAGTAGGGAGTTAGGTCATGAAACTTTTGGGTTTTCTTCTATGCTTCTTGGGCTTTCTATTTTTATACTTCTTTTCTCCATTTGATTTCTGGGTCTTCTCCAGATCTTCAGTGAAAACTTGTAATGATCTTTTGACCGTTCACTTTGACATTTCGGACTGCATTGCCTTATACAATTGTGAATTATTCTTCGTCTAGGCTTGACTAGAATTCTTCTACTTGTGGGTCAAAAGTCTCTCTTTTGTATCATCTTTTGTCTTTTCTCTCTGTCTTCGCTCCAAGAGCCTGTATCCTGTAATATGCAACAAACGTGCGTCAAAAGTACATGTTTATTTATAAAACGAATAAAATGGGGAATACAATAATGCAATATTATAGTATGAACACTACCCTTTTTATAAAGTTTTGATTCTACAACATTTTTTAGGTTTCTTTTTCTTTTTATTAATCTCATTAATAAATCCCATCAGCTTATGCTTCCTAAGCATCACAAAAGAAACGAAATCAGTAATATTTATATATCAGCACATATATATAGTATAAGCATTTGTCTCAGGCAATAATATAATCTCATCACAGAACATTGCAGCAGAAGAACATATATGAAATATTGGATATAATAGGATGTCCGTATTTTAATACGAGCCTGTATAAAACACGGATTCCACGGTCGCGATGAATAGCCAAACCCACATCCCTAGACCCCTACGAGAGCGGCAAGTAACACTGCCAATTCTAGGGTTAGGAGACCCGGTCTCGACTCCTCGAGATGGCCTCCCACTGGACCCTAGAACCCGATTACTTATGCTCCCCTCCTTGGGTCTACCTAATGCGGAAAAGTAAATAATATATACTGGTGACATCAACCTCATTCCGAAAGTGCCCCAATAAAAGAATATTACATACAAATGAATTTTACATGAATGAAAATAAAAACCCTCATCTCACATAAAACCCCCGGCTATTCAGAACACGACGATCCAATATAACATATCACAGGAACACATAATATCTCATAGCATCAACGTAAGTAAGTATGCATACACCGATCATCGTTGATGTATAGCAACGAAAACCGGCAATACAACTACATACTACACTTACGGTCACAGAAAAGAAATTGTAAAACTACAACATTTGGAATCCACAATCACTTTAGACATCGTAAATCCAAAATATCACATACTTCGCATTTCATGCCTAACTATATGAATTCCACATATTGTATCACATTCCTGATAAATAGACAGTATTAAACTTTCCGATCGAATAATCAAATACCCAAGATTTCCTAAATAGCTCAACACTTGAGCGGAGTTCAAATAATCCCAGAATATGTCACAGTACCAATGGTCCAGCCGTAGAAGGGTCAAGTCAACACCTCACATGTGGCACGCCGTACTGCCCCAAACCCTAAGATTTAGAGGCGGTTTAGACGGTCACATAATCAAGTTAAGGTTTGTGTTCTTCTAGAGGGACCGCCGCGTTATTTGCACGTTTTTCTGAGAGATTTAAACCCAAGAAAAATTCAACACTTGAAAGTTTTCCGTGCCGGGAAAAAGTGAGTTAATGATATCCGTTCGAATATTTTAACAGTTTCTAAATATCCGGAAAACATAACGAAATTAAATTTTCCGATCGAATCAACGAATACAAAATAATCCCCAGAACACTCAACACTTGAATCAGATTAAAAATACCCAGATATATACACTAGCAGCTATGGGCATTACTGTGCAAAAAACAAAGTTAAATCCAACTGTACGGCCGCGGATCCGCGGCCCAAGCAAGGTATGGCCGCGGTTCCGCGGCGGTCCGTACGACTTACCATGTCATTTTCCACAGTGATACTTATAATTCCCTGCTGATTTTTTTAGGTATTTTTAATACAGAAAAAAACACATTTTTAAAATTTGTCCAGAGAGGGGGTCAAAATTGGTATTTCGGGATTCGATTGGAGTTTTAACTTCGTATACACATCGCCTAATGCTCTAGCTTGGCTCTGATACCATTGTAGGGTTCCTAGGCACTCTTACAAGGTCTCATAAGGCATCAACCATGCCCGATTTAAAATTTTGACGTGCCGAAACAACCCAAAGCCGGAATCTTTGCTAGATTATTAGGGTTTAACATGCAAGAAAATATCTTTACAACTAAAAGTGAGGGATTACAACCTTTGTAGTCCGCTTCTTCGCTTCATAAGATCCGAGTAGAAGTCCCTTCGCCGTGATCCACGATCTCCCGGACTCAAGAGAGGCTCCACGACTTGAACAGTCCATGCTAGCTTGTAGTGTTCCTTTTCTCCGATGATCTACGTCGAAGTTTCTATCACTCAAGCTCTCTCACTCTAATGAGGTGAACACCCTAATCTAATTGGCTAGATTAGATAAGGATGATGGAGTAGTATTTATGCTTTCTTTTTATATCAAATTCTCACATGAAATCATCACAAAATGAAAATCTAGTAAGCTTTCTCAAAGCTCAAGGTTGAAGAAGAAGAAGAAAAATGAATTAAACCTTTTGTGATGAATAATGAAATGAATATATGAATAATAATGCAACCATGGTTTAGGATGACAAGGATAACCCTTGTAGAGAATTAACTAGGGCAAGGGTTTGGTTGGGTTAAAACAATGAGTCATGAGAAAATATCAACCATAATATCTTTCTCATGACAAAAGAAATCCTTCTAGAAGGTGCAAGAAAGAACTAACTCAAATCAAACCCTAACCTTGTTTAATCTCCAGTAAACAAGTTCCATTATTAATCATATCATGTTACTATAATATATATCACATATATATTATATATTTGTAACAAAAGAAATATATATCGCATATATATCAATGTATTACCCGGTGAGAAAATGAAATAATAAAGCGAGCCAATATTATATAATGTAATACAATATATCATATATATTATTATACATTAAATTATCGAATCAACACTTGATCCGACAATTCGGCTAAATCGAATATAACCGACTAATATATCATGTACCGATTCATCGAACCAACACTTGATCCGATGACCCGGCTCATACCTAAATATCGCGAGAATATAATATGGTATCTCATATCGCATTATCCTCGGTCCTGCACATATCACATATGTGCTTCTACTCCGTTTTTCCTGAGTCAAGAAACCTCTGTGTAGGACTCTAAAGAATCTTCAATACGCCGGTAGCAGGTGATGATCATATCAAACAGCCACAAGCTGCAAGCGGTCAGCTAAACGAAACAGCCACCCAGGTATTGAGCGATCAGAAGATCAACAAGCTAGCCTGTACGTTCTCCTGTGAATCCAATCAGTAACACTCCCGTACAGTCCGGTCTCTTCGTCTGATATGTCGCATATCAAGTCTAGGGGTGGTATACGTTAGACCCCAGTAACCGATAAGTCGTGTCGATGTGAGGCTCATAACGGGTCGAGAAACTACTGGTAACACTTACCAGTAAATCTCTATATCAGCCCTGGCCAGGGACTTCCAATTATAGCCAATCGAACACAGCACAACATCAACTCCCTATACCGGGAGAGACGAATCCCCTCCTATCGCTCATTGCCTCCATGTGATTCGGGACTGCACCCAAAAGCCACCGTTTTGAACGCCCTCTTGGACGTGGTAAGGTGGAAATCAAAGCACAGTGGGAATCACACAAGACTCTATGACGATCTCGGGTCTACAGACTACCCTGTACCAGTGTCACCGGAGAACTGCCATCTGACGTGTGGTATATCACCATTTGGGAGTTCTCGGTGAGTCCGTCCAGTATACCCAGTCTCCACTGAGCACCCGTACACCATCCTTGATGTCAAACACCGATGGATATGGGATCATCCATTGCCCATCATATGGGTCAAGATGCGTATACGCTAGTCTACTCTGGTGTATCGATGCCCTGTCTCGATATACCCTCGACTAGGAATAGTTATAGGATGTACTCATCAACTACCGTGGCCCCACTAATATGATCTCATCATAGTCCCAGTAGTCGAGTACAGATCCTAAGGGCTTTATCAACATGTGAGAGTAAGACAGTAAACCAATACAAGTCAACATATTAAGATAAAGTGAAACCAAATAGCATACTATCATGATGATCAAGAAAGTCCTATATATATATATATATCCAAGCATCCATTATAATATACATTATATGTACAACAATGGCCTCTAGGGCATATACATAACTAACATGTTTTGCAACACATGCAAGTGTATGAGCTTGAGGAAGAAGGAGAAAATGAAAACTAGGAGAGAGAAAGCTTTTGTGAGAATGATCATGAAAATGAGAAGAGTGGATGGCTAAGTCTTGAGCTAATAATTCAACCATGGTATTATTAAAACATATAATCTACAACTCGCTCCAAATGAAATAAACAAATACTTAGCCATTCTTCAACCCATGCCTCCTAATTTCCACCTAATTAATTCTTTAATGAAAAAGAATAAAACAATAATGAGGTGTCTCCTTCTAAAAGGTCAATCTTGTGAATTTACAAGAATGCCCTTTTTCCGTATTTTCATACCCGTATCCGTATTCCGAAAAATACGGATACAACGAGATCAGTATAATCCAATACTACAATACTAGTATCCGGCTTAAGCCAAAGCCTACCAGTATTATCCATCCGATCATCATTCGAGTAGCCAATACACGAATGCAATCGAAACCCTGCCGTAAGACCATACGGCGTCTACATCGTCTCGCCTGATCCAGAGAAACCCTCTGTGTCGGAGTCTAAAGACTCAACTGTATGCTGGCAGTGGGTTTAACCATAAGTCCGTCAGTGGCACTAGCTGTACGTAATGGCAATCCAGGTACGTGTCGAAAAAGAGGCCGACGAGCGATCTCGTCCGTAACCCCTACTGACCCTGTCCATGACAATATCCGTGCAGTCCGGTCTGTTCGTTTGAAAGTATCGCATGTATAGTCTAGGGAGGTGGTGAACGTCAGACTCCTAACAACCGTACAAGTCGTGCCGGTATGGCTCAAGACCATCTGAGAATCTACTGGTCAGTCCACCAGTAATTCTCAATCAGCTCTAGCCAGGGACTTATGGTAATGACCAACCGATCACAGTGCGATATCGACTCTCTATACCGGGAGAGACGAATCCCTAACAGTCGCTCACTCCCTCCATGTGGCTCGGGACTGTACCCAACTAAAACCTGTTTGCACGACTCCTTTGAGCCGTGGTAGGGCAGTAATCAAAGCACAGTGGGAACTCACACGAGACAAATGACGACCTTAAGTCGGCAGACTATCTGCACACACGTCACCTGAGAACTGATATCTGACGCTGGGTATAATACCATCTAGTCAGTTCTTGGCGAGTCCTGTCCGGTGTACTCACACTCAGTGAGCATCTGTATACAATCTTAGGTGCACATCACCAATGGCTGCAGGACCAATCCATCGCCCCTCGTCAGGGTCTAGATATGTATACACTAGTCTACTCTGGAGCATCGATGCCCAGTCTCGATACTCCTGCGACCAAGGACATTCAAGGATGTGCCTATTGACTATCCAGCTCCTACAAGTATGACTGCCATCACAACGCCGGTAGTTAGGCAAACACCCTATGGACTTTATCAACATGTATATAAATACAAAGTAAAATATATCACACGTTAAGATAAAGACAAACCAAATAGCGTACTATCATATCAAGAAAGATTGTCATATACATACATATCCTTAGCATCCTATACAATGAAGGCCTCTAGGGCATATATATCCAACAATCGATACTCCAGAGTAGACCAGCGTATACGCTTCTCGACCCATATGATGGGCGATGGATGATCCCATATCCATTGGTGTTTGACATCAGAGAGGGTATACGGGTGCTCAGTGGAGACTGGGTACACTGGACGGACTCGCCGAGAACTCCTAGATGGTATTATACCTATCGTCGGATAGCAGTTCTCTGGTGACACTTGTACAGGTTAGTCTGTAGACCCGAGATCGTCATAGAGTCTTGTGTGATTCCCACTGTACTTTGATTTCCATCTTACCACGTTCAAGAGAACGTGCAAAACGGTGGCTTTTGGGTACAGTCCCGAATAACATGGAGGCAATGAGCGATAGGAGGGGTTTCGTCTCTCCTGGTATTGGGGGTTGATGCTGCGCTGTACTCGATTGGCCATAACAGGAAATCCCTGGCCAGGTTTGCTGAGATTTACTGTTAAGTGTTACCAGCAGTTTCTCGAACCGTTATGGACCTTGTATCGGCATGACTTATCAGGCTATTGGGGTCTGACGTTATACCACCCCGAGGCTGTGATATGCAACATATCAGACGAAGAGACCGGACTGTATGGTAGTGTTACTGATTGGATTCGCAGGAGTACGCGCAGGCTTGCTTGTTGATCTTCTGATCACTACCCGGGTGGCCGTTACGTTTAGCAGACCGTTTGTGGCTTGTGGGTGTTTGTTATGATCATCACCTACTGCCGGCGTATTGACGAGTCTTTAGAGTCCTACACAGAGGTTTCCTGGTTCATGCAAAACGGAGTACGAGCACATATGTGATATGTGCGGAACCGAGATTAATGCGTGTATGTGATACCACATTCTATTCTGGCGACTTGTGACATTGGTCGGGTATATGTGATATAGCCGAGTTATCGGATCAAGTGTTGATTCGATAAGTTGTTGCATTTTATATTGGTCGGTTATAAAGGTTATAGCTGGATTATTAAATCATGAGTTGATTTAATAATTTAATGTAGAATTATATATTTGATATATTAAATTACATTAACTAATAATAGCTCACATAAGTATTCATTTTTCTCACTTATGATTTATTGATATATATATGATATATGTTAAATGTATTATTTTCTTTTTGCATAAAATATATATGTGATATATATTATTGTGTCATGCTAGGTTACACATGCAATATGTATGTATGAAACTCACACCATGCTAGGTTAAAGTTAGGGTTTTATTTGTTTTAAGTAATTCAAACAACTTGGATAATGAGTCATGGTTGAAGCTTGGAGAAGCTTGTAGGTTTCATTGACTAAGTCCACTTGTTTGTCTAGCTTAAGATATTTTTCAACCCAACCTTAACTCGTAGCTATGGTTAAGTCTCTACAATGGTTAGTGCATGACATACACTAACTATGGTTGCATTTCTAATCTCATGAGTTCATTCATGTAACGCCTTGAAAAGTCGTTTTGGTGTTTTCCCGAAAATCGGTGAAAATTTGGTATTTTTCCGTAAATCGTCTTTTTTGTTATTTTGCAGTTTAGGCCTAATTATACCTAATTTGGATAGGTAATTGCTAGTTTTTAGTAGCTAATGAGTTACTTATAAATTTCTGGTAATTTAAAATATTTCCCTAATTTTTCAATTTTTAATATTATTTTAAGCCGGTAAAAAAAAATACATTAAATTAGCGATAAATACAAATTTAAATGGGCTAAATTTTATCTTTAAAATCATGTTAATTAAAATCTAGTTGTAATATAAATTTTTGTTATTTTATTTCGAGTTTTAATGGGTTTTTATTATGGAAAACAAAAATATAATTATTTAAGCTTAAACTTGCAAATATGAACTTGTGGGGGGGCCTTTTTGCTTGGATTTTTTTTAGCAACCTCTCACAATTTCCTCACCTCACATGGGCTGAGCCCACTGTAGGATTTCCCCCCCTCCTCAATAATTTTCTTCAACTCATTTGTTCTGTGGGAATAGAATGCAAGTGTAGGATTAAAATATATTAATTTGAGGTGGTTTTTAGTGAGGTATGGGATGGCTTTGACTTGCGCATTTCTCACAACACCCACACCATCCCTCACCTCTCCCTCTGGCCGAGAGTTTTGCTGGAAATCCCCTCCATTTTCTCTTCTCATTCTCTCTCAAATTTCAAAAAAAAAAAATTGCTCCAAAATCAAAATTAAATCTCACAATTTAATTCCCATTCTTTATTCCATTCTCCATGGGTTTTATAACTTGGGTCATGGTGCTATGAAGCCATCATTGGAGGCCAATTGTTCTTGCTAGATCTCTAGTTTGAGATATAAATTCTACCTAATTAAATTATTTTGGTTAAGTTCCTTAAATTAAATTGTTTTAGTGTTAATTTAGTGTTAGTTTCTAATCTATTTTTTTTTTAGAGAGTAGTTGTATTAAACTAGGGTTTTGGCACACCATTATTTGGTTAATTAAATCTAGTTGTTTGCTAACCTAAGTTAATGAGGTTACTTTAGTTGTGTGGACTTCAAATTAGTGTTAATTTGGTATTGTCATGTTTAGTTTTGGATTTAAATTGCTAATTATGAAAATCAAGAAAAGGGTTGTGTTTGGAAAATGGGTTTTGAAGCATGGTATATGAGTTGAAATTATGTGATTGTGCCTTACTAGTTGTGTGGTTGGATGTTTGTGTTGGATTGTGATAACTTTATCGTTAATTTTCGATGTTGCACCAAATTAGCAAGTTTTGTGCTTACTAGATTTTTATTTAAATATTGTGGTGATTTATTTGGGATATCTTGATGATATTTTTAGCATATCCTACGACATTTAGGATGTGTGAGTGCGGAATTTTGTGTGATCGGGTTTTAGTTTTGCCGGGCGTCCCAAAGCGATGATTATAGTTAGTTTTTGCGATTTTCGTGTCTGTTCCGCGCACCTGGTGCACGTTGTGCCTAGCTTGTGAACGTGGATATTTTCGTTTAGGATTTCTGTCGCTTCATGATATGTAAGCTTGTGTTTTGTATTGATGCAAATTCCAGGTTCGGTTGCGGAGACTTCGGACGCGGCACGAAAAGGGAAAGCGGTGATTGGACGTAGCTAGCTGAGGATTTCTGTGAGTAGATTTAACATCTACGGGGTCTATCGTTTGGATGGCGCAAGTCGCCCGATAGTTTAAGTAGTTAAAAATTTCTAGTAATATTAGTAACTGCATCCATGCTTTATTTGTCATACATATGCGAACCCATTCTATAAGACACCTGCACCATTACCAGGGTTTTTATATGCTGGCGTGCACACACGCCCTGGTAATTGCCATGCCACCACACTAGATAACCTATAATTTGAAACCATTTACTATAATTGATGCTTAAACATGTGCTATTGCGTTTAACTCCTTAAAATGAAATCGTAGGATTGCTATTCATGTGCATGTACCTCATCATATTATTTGTTCATGCCTAGTCTATTAATCATACATCGCAACTTGATTATTGATATCATATGCATTCATTATCATTGACATATGCACTTGTGAGGATTTCTTGAGATTTTATGATATTTCTAGATTTCGGGGGAAAGCCGCAAAATTTCTAAACTTATTACCTTTTTAAAATATGTAAATTGCGGTTTTCTAGTGATGTAAGTGTCGTCCACCATGAGTTTGATGTGGTTTTCGAGACCCGTTTCGAGGAGTTGGATGAACCGTCTCGGGTACATGGTGGGCCCAGTAAGGTACCCCTGGGCAAGAAGGTCGTGTTGCTGACGTTGAGCCTGGCAGGGGATGGACTACCTACCGGTGACTGTTTTGGCACGACGAATATCCAGAGGATACCGACCGTGGCCACGAGATGATGAGATATTGATATTTGAGATGGGTCAGCCGGACGGTTGAGGCCAAAGATAGTATGATATGGATACATGAGATTGAGACAATTTTGAGGTGTCGATGCTAGACACAGATTCTTGTTGATTTTATTGGTATTGTGCTGATATTTAAAAGAAAAGAGATTCCTAAATGAAAAACATGACTTCTTGTACCTATATATTCAGATCACGAGTTGATTCATATTGCATTCATACCTGCTAGTACATTCATGTTGCATACATACCTGTTAGTATATCCTGCCATACCTGTATTATAGATGCTAGGATGCTTGTGTGCATGCTTGCGATAGCCTATATAGATGTTATTTATTACTCACGAGTTAGCAACTCACCCCCGTTGTGCCACAGCCTTTTGCAGGTCCGCTCCGTCAGTACAGTAGCGGCGGGCGCACTTGCTTCTTTTGCCTCTTTTGCCTGGACTCGAGGCTTTTGCTCGTAGGTGGGTTGTATTATTATTTTGTACCACCTTGTATATTCTTTGTATCTAGAGTACTCCATCTACTGTATCTACCGGTATTGTTGTATATTGACCTAGAGACGAGACTATGAGATTTGTGGGCTTTTTATGCTGTATTTTGCGGTCGAGCTCACTTGAGTCGACATGCTGTTTTACTTATGCTTCTTATGTTTATTTCTGCACATTGCTGATTTACATTGTGTGGGATTTGTGACCGCCTTGTGGCGAAGAGCTAGCTCCCGCTTGGGGATGCCTTATTTGTTGTATTCATATATATTCTTATTGTACCCATTTTGGGGGCCAGTATTTACAAAGGAGACTCTGCCGAAATTTTTGGAAAAATTGATATTGTTTTAAAAAGGCTTGATATGACTTATTTGATAAACTCGCTTTCAATTGATTGGTTTTCCTCCACTCGTCTGCTTTTTGGTTTGATTTATGGGCTTTGGCTTACTTATTTTACGGACGTCTTGAGACGTTTCGTAACTTAAGTGCTAGTCACGTTTCGTACCCTGTGGGTCGTGACAAAGTTGGTATCAGAGCGATAGGTTTTACCTTTTTGAGTGTAGGATGACCCTTGGTAGATGGAGTAAGTGACTTAAGCAGGGTAACGTAGCGTGCGTATGTCCGTGGCATACTTGTGATACGGTACTCCGCCTAGGTGACTTTAGGATATACTTGCTTGAAATTCCTTCTTCAATTCCGTGTATCTTATGATTCTATTGCGCTGTTCTTATCATCCTGTTCTTCTAACAGCCACTATGTCGCCGAAGGCTACGAGAGCGCAGAGGGCTGCCGCCCGAGATGAGATCCGAGCAGGCTCGTCCGAGACGAGGACCGAGCAGGGTGGGATACCTACGCCTCAGGGACAGACTGATAGGCCTTCTCCAGGCCGCGTGGATAGGCTAGAGTCTGGTATGGAGGAGCTACGACAGATGATGGGAGGTATGCAGGAGTTACAACAGATGGTGGGATCCTTAGCAGCGGCCAGTCACGCACCGAGATTGGAGGACGTACCTACCACATCACAGGCTACCATGGTGCCTGCTGCCCAGACAGTTGCTCCTACTACTACTACCGTGGCTATCCCAGTATCGCTACAGGATTTCATGAGGCTGAGACCTCCAGTCTTCACGGGCACCGATGCAGCAGAGGATCCGCAGACATTCCTTGACAGTTTAACCAGGATTTGCCGTTCGCTCAGATGTTCGGACGATCGATCGGTGGAGCTTGCGAGTTTCCGTCTAGAGGGCCTCGCGCAGACATGGTGGGAGTCAGTCTTGAGAGGTCGAGCTGCAGGTCTACCGCCTATGACTTGGGCCGAGTTTACAGAAGTCTTTCTAGCTCGTTTCCTCCCAGAGAGCGTTCGTGTCGCCAGAGCACGTAGTTTTGAAGCCTTGATCAAGACTCTAAAGATGACGGTGTCCGAGTATGATGTCCAGTTCACGCAGTTGTCTAGATATGCTCCGTATTTGGTGGATACTGAAGAAAAGATGGTGAAGAGGTTCGTGCAGGGACTTGACACCCAGCTATTTCTTGCTATTGGCGCCCAGCACTTCGACACCTATTCGGCTGCTATGGATACGGCATTACGGATAGAGGCACGCATATCACAGACTTCGGCCATTTCTGGACCGAAGAGGATTCGCACCGATGTGCCGTCGCAGAGGAAGCGCGCCAGATTCTTTTCGAGAGATGGGCCTGGCAGAGGATTTGGACGGGGTCAGTTATATGGTTCATATCCACAGGGACAGCAGCCGTCGCCAGGATATTTTGGGTGCGGGAGTCCGCACCACCGTATCAGAGACTGTCCGGTGAGACGACAGGGAGCGACGACAGTTCCACATATGACCTTACCGCCATCACCACCTCCTCCTCAGAGAGCCCTACTTCCTATCACTGGTGATGCTCCACGACAGTTCGATGCACCCAGAGGCCGTGGACGTAGCGGTCCGATCCAGAGAGGACGAGGAGGCCGAAGCCGAGGCCGAGGACAGCCAGTTATTGGTGGGGGTCAGGCCCGAGTTTTCGCCTTGACACCGCAGGATGCGCAGGCATCCAATGCCGTTGTGACAGGTACCTTGCCAGTTTGCTCTTTCGACGCACGGGTATTATTCGACCCCGGTTCCACACATTCGTACGTATCTACACACTTTGCACCGATGTTGGGCCATGAGTCGTCGTCGTTAGATCAGCCGCTTGTTGTTATTACCCCGGTAGGCGAGTCGTTTGTCCCTCGTTTTGTGTTTCGATTGTGTTCCGTTCGTATCGGGGAGAAGGATTCGTCGGTTGATTTGATTCTCCTCGATATGTTGGACTTTGATGTGCTTCTAGGCATGGATTGGCTAGCCACCTGTTATGCTTCAGTGGATTGCCGTGAGAAAGCAGTCAGATTTAGCTTTCCGGGAAAGCCAGTCCTTGTTATTCAGGGAGACTGCAGCGTCACCCTTCCCAGCTTGATTTCATCTCTTCGCGCTGGTCAGCTCTTGCGGAAGGGATGTCAGGGATTCTTAGCGTATATTTATGATACTTGAGCTGCAGAGGTTCTTTTGGATCGGGTCCCGATTGTCTGTGAGTTCCCTGATGTTTTCCCTGACGAGCTGCCTGGGCTACTGCCTGAGCGCGACGTTGAGTTCTGCATTGACTTGATTCCCGGATCGGGGCCTATTTCTATACCGCCTTATCGGATGGCCCCGGCAGAGCTTAGAGAGCTGAAGGATCAGTTGCAGGATTTATTAGATAAGGGTCTTATTCGACCTAGTGTTTCTCCGTGGGGTGCTCCGGTCCTGTTTGTCAAGAAGAAGGATGGAAGTTTGCGCTTATGTATCGACTACCGCCAGCTGAACAAAGTTACTGTGCGGAACAGATATCCGTTGCCACGCATTAATGATTTGTTCGACCAGCTTCAGGGTGCGGGGTATTTTTCGAGGATCGACTTGCGATCAGGGTACCATCAGCTGCGAGTTCGACAGGAGGATATACCGAAGACAGCTTTCCGTACGCTCTATAGCCACTATGAGTTTCTGGTGATATCGTTCAGACTCACCAATGCCACAGCTGCATTCATGGATTTGATGAACCGTACATTCAGGCCGTATCTTGACTTGTTCATCATCGTGTTTATCGACGATATCTTGGTGTACTCCCAGAGCAGAGAGGAGCACGAGCAGCACTTGCGGATTACGTTGCAGACCTTGAGGGAGCACCAGCTTTTCCAAAATTTTCCAAGTGTGCATTCTGGTTGGACAGCGTCGGATTCTTGGGTCACGTGATTACGAGAGATGGCATATGTGTGGACCCGAAGAAGATTGAGGCCATTCAGCAGTGGCCCAGACCGACATCAGTTACGGAGATCCGCAGTTTCCTAGGCCTGGCTGGCTACTACAGGCGATTCATTCGGGACTTCTCCCGTATTGCTGCACCTTTGACCGGATTGACCCGGAAGGGAGTTCCTTTCGTTTGGACGGAGGAGTGCGAGCACAGTTTTCAGCAGCTACGGACTTATTTGACTACGGCGCCGGTACTATCTTTGCCTTCAGGATCAGGCGGATTCGTGGTTTATTGTGACGCTTCACGAGTGGGGCTAGGGTGCGTATTGATGCAGCATGACAGGGTGATCGCGTATGCTTCACGACAGTTGAAGAAACAAGAACAGAACTACCCCACTCACGATTTGGAGATGGCTGCAGTGGTCTTTGCACTTAAGATCCGACGACATTACCAATACGGCGAGTCGTGTCAGATATTCACTGATCACAAGAGCTTAAAGTATATATTTCAACAGCGAGACTTGAATCTCAGAGAGCGCCGTTGGATGGAACTAGTAAAGGACTACGATTGCGAGATTTTGTATCACCCGGGCAAGGCTAATGTAGTGGCGGATGCTTTGAGCAGGAGGCCCGGGGGTAGTCTATCTTGTTTGCGCGCAGTACAGAGGCAGTCGTCGGCAGATTGGCAGATTTTATGTGACAGCTGGGTTGAGTTCGAGTTCACTCCGACCGGGGGACAGCTTGCGCATGTTCGTGCACGTCCGCAGTTACTTGACCGTATTCGAGAGGCACAACCCAGCGATGACCGTCTTTCAGAGATCATGGAGCAGATTAGGCAGGGCAGAGATTTCGAGTTCATGATCGATGATCAGGGAGTACTGCGATTTGGGACTCGACTTTGCGTACCAGATTCTGAGGGACTGCGGCGTGAGATTCTTGAGGAGGCGCATAGATCAACATACAGCGTTCATCCGGGTTCCACCAAGATGTACCATGATTTGCGAGATGTTTACTGGTGGGACGGGATGAAGAGGGACGTCACAGACTTCATATCGAGATGCCTGACTTGTCAGCAAGTCAAGGCCGAGCACCAGCGGCCAGCAGGAGAGTTGCAGCCTTTGCCCATTCTAGAGTGGAAATGGGAGCAGATTTCGTTGGACTTTATGGTGGGTCTACCCAGGACCAGTCGAGGGTACGACTCCATTTGGGTGATCATGGATCGGTTGACGAAAGCGGCTCACTTCCTGCCAGTGAAGACGACTTTTGGTTTTGCTCAGTATGCCCAGATTTACATCGACGAGATTGTACGACTACATGGAGTCCCAATGTGTATCGTGTCCGACAGAGGCACCCAGTTTACCAGCCGACTATGGCAGAGGCTTCAGGAGGCATTGGGCACCCGTTTGAGTTTCAGCACAGCATTTCATCCTGTCACGACCCGAAATATTAGCTCGTGACCAGCACTTGAATCACGCCACGTCTAAAGGCGTAACGGAATTCAAGTAAGCCGAAACCCAGAAATCTAAACCTTTTTAAGAAAATAAAGGAGGTGGAGTTTTTGAAATAAAGGCATAATAACATCAAGTGCGCTTAATGCATTGAAAGAAACATGAATGATGCGAATGAAATTTTCTAGTTTTGAAAACATGTTTCGTCTTTTGAAAAATTTAGGTAGCACCTCCTTTTTATATTTTGATCCAAAACCATAAATACATAACAAGAATAAAGGCATCCCCAAGCGGGAGCTAGCTCTTCGCCAAACGGCGGATCACAACCACGCAATGTAGCATAAATAAATATACGACGCCCAACGGCGAAGTTCACCACAAAAGACAGTGAAAAGAGCAAGATGTAACCCCAAAGGGAAAATAAAACCCATCGCTCAAATCTCGCACTACAAGTCTCACTAAGTCTCATTACTTATACAAATACAACTTTTGATTGATTGATGGAGTTAACTAGATACAATATGAAATATAATACAAGAGTGGGTACAATACAAATGTCCTACCTACCAATGCAAAACACCCAAATGAATCTGTGTGCCAGCGAATCCGCTACTGATCCAAGCGGTCAACCTGCAAGAACTGTGGCACAACGGGGGGTGAGTTGCCAACTCGTGAATAGAAATATATCTACAAGCAGAAATCGAATAAACAACGACTCCTAGGTCAACTATATCAAAAGGTAATACTATGATATCTAGGGTGACCGGGTCGTATATGTGCCAACAAGGTAGTCAATATCTACATGCATGTGGATCTCGTCCACCCATGTAATCAGTGTATGTATGCATGCTGGTGGATTCCGTCCGACCATAATATCAATGTCTATATGCACGTAAATGTCATAAAAGGGCACGCATGAAAGTATGAGGATATATATATCAACGGTGTCCCTCCCGACACATCAAAATCATGGAACCCGAGTGCCTAGCATCGACACTCAAAAACATCATGAAAATAGTGCCCAGCATCGGCACGTAAATCCTCATCTATCGGGCATCCGTCAGTCCGGGTCAGCCCCCTCTCATATATCGGGCATTCGTCAGTCCGGGTCAGCCCTCTCTCATATATCGGGCATCCGTCAGTCCGGGTCAGCCCTCCCTCATATATCGGGCATCCGTCAGTCCGAGTCAGCCTTCCCTCATTATCGGGCATCCGTCTGTCCGGGTCAGCCCTCCCTCATATATCGGGCATCCGTCAGTCCGGGTCAGCCCTCTCTCATATATCGGGCATCCGTCAGTCCGGGTCAGCCCTCTCTCATATATCACTCTAGCACCGAGAAAACACAGGGTGGACGCACTGAAATATCATATCAAGCAAAACCGGGTTTTTAAACAGTGCGTCTTTTCTTAAAATAGTACTCCGTTTCCCAAATCCAGAAATCACATAAATCAAATCTAATGCGTAAAATAATAGAGCATGATGTATTGACATGTAAAATGGAATGCGAGCATATCCGTGTATCGTGCAGTATGGAATAGTGATATGACAAATTAAGGGGAAAACCGCTCTTTTGAAATGATTCCAGTTTTTAAAGTATAGCATGCGGTTCCCAATTTACAATAAAACCGGTTATCTATGTATATGTCATGATGCAGCAGCCCTACTGTGCAGTGACATGGCAATTATCGATGATGAAGTGTGTGAGCCGGCAAATATGTGTACGTGTAACATACGCCTCATCGATAATGGTGCAGGTGTACTATAACAGGTATATGCGATGCAATAATAATATCATGAATGCAGCAAGTAAATCATCAGCTAACAGCCATAAGGTATACATAACTATCATATGCCCAAGTCGGTGAATCTATCAATCGGCATCTAGCCCAAAAACATCGCGTACGGTATAATCCATCGTACGGAAACCTCTAGTCAAGGGTAAGGATCAATCATCAAGTCAAACTCATCACGCACGGAATATCATCGTGCGGCGGCATTATACTAAAAGGATCCTATCATCCTATACGACAAATGATGGTATGGCCTAATATCACATACAGCCTATCATCCATGATTCACAACATTCTATATATATATAACCCTATATACCTATGTCCCAGGTCGCATCTGCAATAATCTCATATCAGGGGACCGGCAGGGTATAAATCATATCGATCGACTCGCATCCGTATACCATCATATCATATCATCATCTCATCATATTATAAAATTCTTCTTGTTGTCTATCATCTCATTTATGTCTCATATCCCATCAAGTTTACATAAATATGCTATCTCTACTAAATATAAGTATCTAATCTAACAAACACACCCGAACCATACAATCAGATTTTTAAAGAGGTGAATCGTAGTTTTGAAAACAGGGGTTACGGTGATTCTAAAGAAAAGATATCATTTGAAAATCCGTAACATCCCTTAAGGTATACATTTAAAAGATACTTAAGATTCTTGGTTTAGAAAAAGGTATGGTTCGGATGACGTATCTACATCGACTATCTAGTCCTACAGAACCCTAAGTGGTAATATCGCTAAACGTCATCCTAGGGTAGTAGTAGTAGCATATCACACTTAACTACCTTCTAGTTTCTAATATGACTACATAGCTATCTATATTCTAACCCTAGTTTCCTAATCTAGGTTTCCTAACCATACTCTATAAATCGGTTTCCATCAGATGTTGCGGGGGTGCTATGCGCCATCCACCCGACTTCCCCGGTAGATATAGATCTACTCACCTGTCTTCATTCGCCGAAATCGATGATGCCACACTTATTTGCCTTGGAAGCCATGCGAGGGTACCTACAATAATAACCAATCGCAATACGTATTAAAATCGACGCAGAAAACCGATACAGTGCACAGTGTGCTCATAGGTTGAAACCTATGGCCTAAACGTGCAAATCAACCAACCCATCCCTGTTGTCGATGTACGAACACTCGACAACTACACACAAATCCAAATATCAAGAAACTGCATTTTAAAATACGGAAAACATCGCCTAAAACACACCAAAATGCTCCCAGATTTTCCCCAGATGACAATTAGCCAAAACTGCATATAGGAGGGGTCTAATTTAGTGCAAAATGAGCCCTGGAACAAAAATGGACCCATTCCCTTCTACTCTGGCCGCAAATTGCGGCCAGAATGATTAAATCTGCGGCCATAGGTTTTAATTAGGGGCTCGGGTCTTGGTGGTAGCTTCTTAGGTGCCTGCACGACTCACTGTCAGCTCAATTTAATTTTTGGTGCCCCCGGGTTGCTCCAGATTCCAGAACACCTTCACAGATCACACATTTATCCGATGTCGGGTTTCTAAATCCGTGTTTTAGGGTTTCTAAGGTCTGTTCCAGGTCACTAAACAGGACCTAAGTTCAGTTAACAGCTACAAGGTATCACCCAATTCAAACCAACACTCAAACATTTACTAGGGTTTCCCAATGTCCATTGATCTTCACAAAACGACATCTAAACATGATATCTCACAAAACTAACCTAAAGGAAAGAAATTATACCTCATCTAGTCCACTCTAGGCAGCACTAACTTCCCAACATCGTCAAAATCCCATTTTGCCCGGTCCATCGTGTAGAGGTTGAAGAGGGGATTAATTTTTGTGAAGCGTGTGTAGGGTTTTGGGGAATGGTTGGAGATAGATCTAGGGATTTTTGTGGAGAGTTGTGGAGTTGTAGAGATGAAGTATTTCAAAAAAAAAGTTGGGGAAAAAGAATGGGCAGCAGCCCCCCCTTCTCGCTCTCACTAACTCACACTCTCTTCTCTCTCCAAAGCTCACCTAACCTAATCATTATGTCTCCATTGACTTTTCCTTGAATCATTCTCTTTTCTCTACACCAAAAACCATAATATAAAGCCCAAAAGAAATGAAACAAGTAATAAAATGAAACATGTCATGGTGCACTAACCATGGAAACTGTAAAAACGCGGATTTGACTTAATCGCGATTAGCAGTGCACTAATCGGGTTTTTATCGAAACTGCGTATTATAAATTTTAAAAATGCTAAATCCTTTAATTATATTATTAAATGAATAAATCATTTTAATTTCTATTTATTTCCTAATTATTGGTATATATTTATACCCTTTTTCGAAAACCCCAATATCGCAAATCGGCAGTTTTCGGGAAAAATATTATTTTAATATTAAATTCCCAAAAATAATATTTTATATTTTCTGAAATGTTACCATCTCCCCCCCTTAAATAAATTCGGTCCCCGAATTTAAATTTAAACCCCCAAAATCTAAAACATTTCAATAATGGGCTCAAAACAACGGGGCTACGAAATCATGGAAGACGCAGAAATAACACAGCGCGTTAAGTACGCATAAAAACGAGTACAAAACTCAAAATCAAACTCCATCAAGCGTTACGCAAATCATCGTATTTGCACGCATATCCTCGGAGTTACAATAGAGATACAGATCTCGAAATCCACTACTAAATCGAATATACACTAGTCAAATACTATAATACGTGTATAGCACGCATACTTGAAAACTCCAAAATCTGAATAAAACACATGAAAAATCTTTTCTAAATCGCCGCGGAAATGCGAATCTCCTGGCATAGCTGACGGACGCTCATTTTAAAATAATAATATATGCCCATATGTGTTTTCTTAAATACACGTTCCGTCGTTTTCAAAATATCCCAAAAGGTTCTCCTTTTATAAACGTTCGCGTCGCTCACGGACACGTAGAAAATAACGGGGCTATAGCTCCTCTTTTTCGAAAACCTCTTGGTATATTTTTAATGCATGCAAAGTATTCAGGTACTGTCCTCGGATCAGTCCTGTTTGGCTACTACACAGAATAGTGCCCAACATGAAAGCAAAGTGCTCAAAAGCAAAATCAGCCTCAAACGGCGTATCCAATAATCACATGCATCTGGTGCGCATGGAAATCAAATCCAAATACAGGTGCCACAATAAGCACAAAACCCAAAACTACGTGCAACGGGTGTGCACGAAAGTATCTGTCCACTGCAACGGGTGTGCATGACAACAATATAAGTGCATCTAAAGTGCACGAAATAACATCGGGTGTATCAAATGCACGAAATACAATCAGTAACTCAAACGCATCAAAGCAACACCGAGTATACCAATGTGTATAAAATCGTAAACGTGTGCAACTGCATGCACAAAACGCATATCAATGCACTACAAGCACATATAAGCTATACCGAGTGCACAAATCAAATCGTCCGTATGAATTCCACGAAATCATAAACATGTGCAACCAAGGCACAAACCAATATCAAGTGCGATAAATATGCACAAATCAAAAACCAATACCATGGTGTATAAAAACATATCTTAAGTGCAATAACTATACACAAAATGTAAATACTCAGTTGGTGCAGCCATGGTGCACGAAATCAACATCAAGAAACCCGTCATCAAAACTCAAATCCAAGCAATGTAAGTGTGATACTCAGATCACAAACGCAAATCGCAACAAAGGACATCGAGGTACACCTCCTACAATGTCGAGAAATAAATCAGTGCGTCTAGAAACTGGCAGAACAAGAACATCCGCTCATCTCCTGCTCACGGTCTGGCGTCCTCTATCTCTGGGTACGCATCTTCTCTACGAATTACCAATCTCGCAACCTATCGGCTCATCGGCCCTGTCCGGTGTGCTAACGGGGACGATTCCACTCTAGCACTTCTCTAGTCCTCTCTCGGTCAATCATCATGACCACTCGTAAAGCAGCACGTCACTGGCGCCGGCCTCTGGCTCTCTGAATATACATGACACATCTGATCCTGGGTGCAAGTCTCATTGCAGCAGTGTCCTGGAAGGAATCCTGCTCAGGGTCTCTTCCGATCTCGCCTATGCCGAACAGTACGGAGGCTGGTACTCTTACATAATCCTTTCTCATTTTCTGGACATCTGCGTGTTCCGCACACCGTTCCTCAGAAACAGGCCGTATCCCAGTGCCTCTGTAAGCATATCAGGTCTCTGATCTCGACGTGGAGTAACAATAGCTCGTCAGCGTTTTGCACGAACCTCTGGTTCCACTTGTATTTACCATCGTCCACTATGACGTCAAGCCATGCTATCTACGCACTGCAACTGTTCTCGGCCACGGTCAATCCGAAGTCTCTCGCACGAACTCGATATCTTCATAACTCTGTAGAAGATGTCTGGCCGAACACGTCCTCGGGAGCTCGTCCCGTCCATCGGAGGAATACTCACTACTCGTCCGTCCTCAATCAACTCACTACGCATCTGGGTGAGGTCCTCTCTCAACTGGCAGCTCTAGCAATGGCCCGATCATCCGGTGTAAAACCAAACACTCGCCTCCATAAGAGGTCACAACAACAGTACTAACTCGAGACGTTCCCATGTCACCAGAAAACACAATGGTCAGCCCTCGTACCAGACGAGCTCGCCTTGATCGCAACACTAGCAGTAGCTCAAACTGCGCTCAAACAATGGTGACAGGAACCTCAATCGAGTATCAAAGAGAGCAGATCAACGGCATGAGAGGAAACGACAAATCCGGTATGGATACATGATCATAAGAAGGAACAGCATCAATGAAAGTATGATCATGGAACTGATAAAATCGAGAATCTCCAAGGGATGTATAACCATGGATACGAAGAGAATCATAAGTCTCCAAAAATATGTACATCCTAAGGTTTCTTAAGTGGAGTATCGTATCGTAAATATGCCGCGGAACATACGTACGGTACGTCACTCTACTCAAGCTACCTACTCCATCAATCAGGGTGAGCCTATGAAACGAAAGTTCGGGTCTAATACCCCCCCGTCCAAGTCTAAGTTCCGTAAGGTCAAGCCTAGGTTCCGAAATACACTCCCATCCTAGACTCCGCATAGTCAAACATAGACTCGAACCAAAGTTAAACCTAGCGCTCTGATACCAACTTTGTCACGATCCGAAATATTAGCTCGTGACCAGCACATGAATCACGCCACGTCTAAAAGCGTAACGGAATTCAAGTAAGCTGAAACCCAGAAATCTAAACCTTTTTAAGAAAATAAAGGAGGTGGAGTTTTTGAAATAAAGGCATTAACATCAAGTGCGCTTAATGCATAGAAAGAAATATGAATGATGCGAATGAAATTTTCTAGTTTTGAAAACATGTTTCGTCTTTTGAAAAATTTAGGCTGCACCTCCTTTGTATATTTGATCCAAAACCATAAATACATAACAAGAATAAAGGCATCCCCAAGCGGGAGCTAGCCCTTCGCCAAACGGCGGATCACAACCACGCAATGTAGCATAAATAAATATACGACGCCCAACGGCGAAGTTCACCACAAAAGACAGTGAAAAGAGCAAGATGTAACCCCAAAGGGAAAATAAAACCCATCGCTCAAATCTCTCACTACAAGTCTCATTACTTATACAAATACAACTTTTGATTGATTGATGGAGTTAACTATATACAATATGAAATATAATACAAGAGTGTGTACGATACAAATGTCTCACTTACCAATGCAAAACACCCAAATGAATCTGTGTGCCAGCGAATCCGCTACTGATCCAAGCGGTCAACCTGCAAGAACTGTGGCACAACGGGGGTGAGTTGCCAACTCGTGAATAGAAATATATCTACAAGCAGAAATCGAATAAACAACGACTCCTAGGTCAACTATATCAAAAGGTAATACTATGATATCTAGGGTGACCGGGTCGTATATGTGCCAACAAGGTAGTCAATATCTACATGCATGTGGATCTCGTCCACCCATGTAATCAGTGTATGTATGCATGCCGGTGGATTCCGTCCGACCATAATATCAATGTCTATATGCACGTAAATGTCATAAAAGGGCACGCATGAAAGTATGAGGATATATATATATCAACGGTGTCCCTCCCGACACATCAAAATCATGGAACCTGAGTGCCTAGCATCGACACTCGAAAACATCATGAAAATAGTGCCCAGCATCGGCACGTAAATCCTCATCTATCGGGCATCCGTCAGTCCGGGTCAGCCCCCTCTCATGTATCGGGCATCCGTCAGTCCGGGTCAGCCCTCTCTCATATATCGGGCATCCGTCAGTCCGGGTCAGCCCTCCCTCATATATTGGGCATCCGTCAGTCCGGGTCAGCCCTCCCTCATTATCGGGCATCCGTCAGTCCGGGTCAGCCTTCCCTCATATATCGGGCATCCGTCAGTCCGGGTCAGCCCTCTCTCATATATCGGGCATCCGTCAGTCCGGGTCAGCCCTCTCTCATATATCACTCTAGCACCGAGAAAACACAGGGTGGACGCACTGAAATATCATATCAAGCAAAACCGGGTTTTTAAACAGTGCGTCTTTTCTTAAAATAGTACTCCGTTTCCCAAATCCAGAAATCACATAAATCAAATCTAATGCGTAAAATAATAGAGCATGATGTATGTGACATGTAAAAAGTAATGCGAGCATATCCGTGTATCGTGCAGTATGGAATAGTGATATGACAAATTAAGGGGAAAACCGCTCTTTTGAAATGATTCCAGTTTTTAAAGTATAGCATGCGGTTCCCAATTTACAATAAAATCGGTTATCTATGTATATGTCATGATGCAACAACCCTACTGTGCAGTGACATGGCAATTATCGATGATGAAGTGTGTGAGCCGGCAAATATGTGTACGTGTAACATACGCCTCATCGATAATGGTGCAGGTGTACTATCACAGGTATATGCGATGCAATAATAATATCATGAATGCAGCAAGTAAATCATCAGCTAACAGCCATAAGGTATACATAACTATCATATGCCCAAGTCGGTGAATCTATCAATCGGCATCTAGCCTAATAACATCGCGTACGGTATAATCCATCGTACAGAAAGCTCTAGTCAAGGGTAAGGATCAATCATCAAGTCAAACTCATCACGCACGGAATATCATCGTGCGGCGGCATTATACTAAAAGGATCCTATCATCCTATACGACAAATGAGGGTATGGCCTAATATCACATACAGCCTATCATCCATGATTCACAACATTCTATATATATATAACCCTATATACCTATGTCCCAGGTCACATCTGCAATAATCTCATATCAGGGGACCGGCAGAGTATAAATCATATCGATCGACTCGCATCCGTATACCATCATATCATATCATCATCTCATCATATCATAAAATTCTTCTTGTATTCTTTCATCTCATTTATGTCTCATATCCCGTCAAGTTTACATAAACATGCTATCTCTACTAAATAAAAGTATCTAATCTAACAAACACACCCGAACCATACAATCAGATTTTTAAAGAGGTGAATCGTAGTTTTGAAAACAGGGGTTACGGTGATTCTAAAGAAAAGATATCATTTGAAAATCCGTAACATCCCTCAAGATATACATTTAAAAGATACTTACGATTCTTGGTTTAGAAAAAGGTATGGTTCGGATGACGTATCTACATCGACTATCTAGTCCTACAGAACCCTAAGTGGTAATATCGCTAAACGTCATCCTAGGGTAGTAGTAGTAGCATATCACACTTAACTACCCTCTAGTTTCTAATATGACTACATAGCTATCTATATTCTAACCCTAGTTTCCTAATCTAGGTTTCCTAACCATACTCTATAAATCGGTTTCCATCAGAAGTTGCGGGGGTGCTATGCGCCATCCACCCGACTTCCCCGGTAGATATAGATCTACTCACCTGTCTTCGCTCGCCGAAATCGACGATGCCACGCTTCTTTGCCTTGGAATCCATGTGAGGGTACCTACAATAATAACCAGTCGCAATACGTATTAAAATCGACGCAGAAAACCGATACAGCACACAGTGTGCTCATAGGTTGAAACCTATGGCCTAAACGTGCAAATCAACCAACCCATCCCTGTTGTCGATGTACGAACACTCGACAACTACATACAAATCCAAATATCAAGAAAGTGCATTTTAAAATACAGAAAACATCGCCTAAAACACAACAAAATGCTCCCAGATTTTCCCCATATGACAATTAGCCAAAACTGCATATAGGAGGGGTCTAATTTAGTGCAAAATGAGCCCTGGAACAAAAATGGACCCATTCCCTTCTACTCTGGCCGCAAATTGCTGCTAGAATGATTAAATCTGCGGCCACAGGTTTTAATTAGGGGCTCGGGTCTCGGTGGTAGCTTCCTAGGTGCCTACACGACTCACTGTCAGCTCAATTTAATTTTTGGTGCCCCCGGGTTGCTCCAGATTCCAGAACACCTTCACAGATCACACATTTATCCGATGTCAGGTTTCTAAATCCGTGTTTTAGGGTTTCTAAGGTCTGTTCTAGGTCACTAAACAGGACCTAAGTTCAGTTAACAGCTAGAAGGTATCACCCAATTCAAACCAACACTCAAACATTCACTAGGGTTTCCCAATGTCCACTAATCTTCACAAAACGACATCTAAACATGATATCTCACAAAACTAACCTAAAGGGAAGAAATTATACCTCATCTAGTCCACTCTAGGCAGCACTAACTTCCCAACATCGTCAAAATCCTATTTTGCTCGGTCCATCGTGTAGAGGTTGAAGAGGGGATTAATTTTTGTGAAGGGTGTGTAGGGTTTTGGGGCATGGTTGGAGATAGATCTAGGGATTTTGTGGAGGGTTGTGGAGTTGTAGAGATGAAGGATTTCAAAAAAAAGATGGGGAAAAAGAATGGGCAGCCCCCCCTTCTCTCTCTCACTAACTCACACTCTCTTCTCTCTCCAATGCTCACCTAACCTAATCATTATGTCTCCATTGACTTTTCCTTGAATCATTCTCTTTTCTCTACACCAAAAACCATAATATAAAGCCGAAAAAAAATGAAACATGTAATAAAATGAAACATTTCATGGTGCACTAACCATGGAAACTGTAAAAACGCGGATTTGACTTAATCACGATTAGCAGTGCACTAATCGGGTTTTTATCGAAACTGCGTATAATAAATTTTAAAAATGCCAAATCCTTTAATTATATTATTAAATGAATAAATCATTTTAATTTCTATTTATTTCCTAATTATTGGTATATATTTATACCCTTTTTCGAAAACCCCAATATCGCAAATCGGCAGTTTTCGGGAAAAATATTATTTTAATATTAAATTCTCAAAAATAATATTTTATATTTTCTGAAATGTTACACATACACAGTCCGACGGCCAGTCAGAGCGGACTATTCAGACTCTCGAGGACATGCTCCGAGCGTGCGTTTTGGACTTTGGTGGTAGCTGGGATCATCATTTACCCTTAGTGGAGTTCTCCTACAATAACAGCTTCCAGGATACTATTCAAATGGCACCTTTCGAGGCATTGTATGGGAGGAGATGCAGATCGCCCGTCTGTTGGACAGAGCTCAGCGAGAGTAGTATATTGGGGCCGCAGCTTGTTGAGGAGATGACAGCAAAGACACAGTTGATCCGAGACCGGATGAGAGCGGCTCAGAGTAGGTAGAAATCGTATGCAGATAGGCGCCGTCGCAGGCTAGAATTCGCTGTTGGCGATCATGTTTTTCTGAGGGTCTCACCGATGAAGGGCGTAATGCGTTTTGGGCGAAAGGGAAAGCTTAGTCCCAGATTTGTGGGTCCCTTCGAGATTCTCGAGCGTGTTGGCGCAGTTGCGTATCGTTTGGCTCTTCCACCCAGCTTTCCCGATGTTCACCCCGTCTTCCATGTTTCGATGCTCCGCAAGTACCTTCACGACCCTTCGCATGCGATTCAACACCCGACAGTCCAGCTAGAGTGCGACCTTTCTTTTGCAGAGCAGCCGGTGGTCATCCTGGATCGGCAGGTGAAGAAATTAAGATCGAAAGTTATACCGACCGTCAAGGTCGTTTGGCGTGGCCCGAGCAGCGAGGAGGTCACCTGGGAGACCGAGGACGAGATGAGGAAGTAATATCCCCATCTCTTTGAAGGTACGCGTAGCTAGATTTTTAAATTCGGGGACCGAATTTCTTTAAGGGTGGAAGATTGTAACGCCTTGAAAAGTCGTTTTGGTGTTTTCCCGAAAATCGGTGAAAATTTGGTATTTTTCCGTAAATCGTCTTTTTTGTTATTTTGCAGTTTAGGCCTAATTATACCTAATTTGGATAGGTAGTTGCTAGTTTTTAGTAGCTAATGAGTTACTTATAAATTTCTGGTCATTTAAAATTTTTCCCTAATTTTTCAACTTTTAATATTATTTTAAGGCGGTAAAAAAATACACATTAAATTAGCGATAAATACAAATTTAAATGGGCTAAATTTTATCTTTAAAATCATAATAATTAAAATCTAGTTGTAATATAAATTTTTGTTATTTTATTTCAAGTTTTAATTGGTTTTTATTATGGAAAACAAAAATATAATTATTTAAGCTTAAACTTGCAAATATGAACTTGTGGGGGGGCCTTTTTGCTTGGATTTTTTTTAGCAACCTCTCACAATTTCCTCACCTCACATGGGCCGAGCCCACTGCAGGAATTCCCCCCCTCCTCAATAATTTTCTTCAACTCATTTGTTGTGTGGGAATAGAATGCAAGTGCAGGATTAAAATATATTAATTTGAGGTGGTTTTTAGTGAGGTATGGGATGGCTTTGACTTGGGCATTTCTCACAACACCCACACCATCCCTCACCTTTCCCTCTGGCCGAGAGTTTTGCTGGAAATCCCCTCCATTTTCTCTTCTCATTCTCTCTCAAATTTAAAAAAAAATTATTGCTCCAAAATCAAAATTAAATCTCACAATTTAATTCCCATTCTTTATTCCATTCTCCATGGGTTTTATAACTTGGGTCATGGTGCTATGAAGCCATCATTGGAGGCAAATTGTTCTTGCTAGATCTCTAGTTTGAGGTATAAATTCTACCTAATTAAATTCTTTTGGTTAAGTTCCTTAAATTAAATTGTTTTAGTGTTAATTTAGTATTAGTTTCTAATCTAGTTTTTTTTTTAGAGAGTAGTTGTTTTAAACTAGGGTTTTTGCACACCATTATTTGGTTAATTAAATCTATTTTGCTATCTAGTTGTTTGCTAACATAATTAATGAGGTTACTTTATTTGTGTGGGCTTCAAATTAGTGTTAATTTGGTATTGTCATGTTTAGTTTTGGATTGAAATTGCTAATTATGAAAATCAAGAAAAGGGTTGTGTTTGGAAAATGGGTTTTGAAGCATGGTATATGAGTTGAAATTATGTGATTGTGCCTAACTAGTTGTGTGGTTGGATGTTTGTGTTGGATTGTGATAACTTTATCGTTAATTTTCGATGTTGCACCAAATTAGCAAGTTTTGTGCTTACTAGATTTTTATTTAAATATTGTGGTGATTTATTTGGGATATCTTGATGATATTTTTAGCATATCCTACGACATTTAGGATGTGTGAGTGCGGAATTTTGTGTGATCGGGTTTTAGTTTTGCCGGGCGTCCCAAAGCGGCGATTATAGTTAGTTTTTGCGATTTTCGTGTTCGTTCCGCGCACCTGGTGCACGTTGTGCCTAGCTTGTGAACGTGGATATTTTCGTTTAGGATTTGCGTCGTTTCATGATATGTAAGCTTATGTTTTGTATTGATGCAAATTCTAGGTTCGGTCGTGGAGACTTCGGACGCGACAGGAAAAGGGATAGCGGTGATTGGACGTAGCTAGCTGAGGATTTCTGTGAGTAGATTTAACATCTACAGGGAACTATCGTTTGGATGGCGCAAATCTCCCGATAGTTTAAGTAGTTAAAGATTTCTAGTAATATTAGTAACTGCATCCATACTTTATTTGTCATACATATGCGAACCCATTCTATAGGACACCTGCACCATTGCCAGGGTTTTTATATGCAGCACGAGCACTATTCATGCGTCCACACACGCCCTTGTAATTGCCATGCCACCACACTAGATAACCTATAATTTGAAACCATTTACTACAATTGATGCTTAAACATGTGCTATTGCCTTTAACTCCTTAAAATGAAATCGTAGGATTGCTATTCATGTGCATGTACCTCATCATATTATTTGTTCATGCCTAGTCTATTAATCATACATCGCAACTTGATTATTGATATCATATGCATTCATTATCATTGACATATGCACTTGTGAGGATTTCTTGAGATTTTATGATATTTCTATATTTCGGGGGAAAGCCGCAAAATTTCTAAACTTATTACCTTTTTAAAATATGTAAATTGCGGTTTTCTAGTGATGTAAGTGTCGTCCACCATGAGTTTGCTGTGGTTTTCGAGACCCGTTTCGAGGAGTTGGATGAACCGTCTCGGGTACATTGTGGGCCCGGTAAGGTACCCCGGGGAAAGAAGGTCGTGTTGCTGACGTTGAGCCTGGCAGGGGATGGACTACCTACCGGTGACTGTTTTGGCACGGTGGATATCCAGAGGATACTGACCGTGGCAGCGAGATGATGAGATATTGATATTTGAGATGGGTCAGCCGGACGGCTGAGGCCAAAGATAGTATGATATGGATACATGAGATTGAGACAGTTTTGAGGTGTCGATGCTGGACACGGATTCTTGTTGATTCTATTGGTATTGTGCTGATATTTAAAAGAAAAGAGATTCCTAAATGAAAAACATGACTTCTTGTACCTATATATTCAGATCACGCGTTGATTCATATTGCATTCATACCTGCTAGTACATTCATGTTGCATACATACCTGTTAGTATATCCTGCCACACCTGTATTATAGATGCTAGGATGCTTTTGTGCATGCTTGCGATAGCCTATATAGATGTTATTTATTACTCACGAATTGGCAACTCACCCCCGTTGTGCCACAGCCTTTTGCAGGTCCGCTCCGTCAGTACAGTAGCGGCGGGCGCACTTGCTTCTTTTGCCTCTTTTGCCTGGACTCGAAGCTTTTGCTCGTAGGTGGGTTGTATTATTATTTTGTACCACCTTGTATATTCTTTGTATCTAGAGTACTCCATCTACTGTATCTACCAGTATTGTTGTATATTGACCTAGAGACGAGACCGTGAGATTTGTGGGCTTTTTATGCTGTATTTTGGGGTCGAGCTCACTTGAGTCGACATGCTGTTTTACTTGTGCTTCTTATGTTTATTTCTGCACATTGCTGATTTACATTGCGTGGGATTTGTGACCGCCTTGTGGCGAAGAGCTAGCTCCCGTTTGGGGATGCCTTATTTGTTGTATTCATATATATTCTTGTTGTACCCATTTTGGGGGCCAGTATTTACAAAGGAGACTCTGCCGAAATTTTTGGAAAAATTGATATTGTTTTAAAAAGGCTTGATATGACTTATTTGATAAACTCGCTTTCAATTGATTGGTTTTCCTCCACTCGTTTGCTTTTTGGTTTGATTTCTGGGCTTTGGCTTACTTATTTTACGGACATTTTGAGATGTTTCGTAACTTAAGTGCCAGTCACGTTCCGTACCCTGCGGGTCATGACAATTCATCTCTTCATCACTTCTTCTTCTTCCTCAAGTGAAAAAGCTTGCTAGCTTTTTCTAAGTGATGGAAAAAATGTGAGAAAAATAAAACTAAAGTGAGCTCACTTCCTACTTCATCATCCTCTACTATTATCCATTTAGTTTAGGGTGTTTGCTTCACTAATCTCACCATTAGTGAAGAGGTAGCATGAGCTAGTGTCTCCTCGACGTAGATCATCTTCGGCCTCGAAGACTTTAAGCAAGCTTGTTCCGTACATCCTGTGGAGCCTCTCTAGAGGCCGGGAGTTCGTGATCGCAGCGAAGGGACTACTACACGGAGCTATTGAAGTGAAGGACCAGTCTACAAAGGTTGTATTCCTTGTTCACTTTAGATGTAAAGTTGTTTACATATCATGTTTAACCCTAATTCTCTAGTTCGATTACTTGGTTGGTTTGTTTAGCACCCCAAAAATTTTAAATTGCATGTTTGATGCTTGCCAAAACTTTGCTGAGGTGCTAAGCTGTAACACCTTAGGATATGTTTAGTGAATAATTATATTTAAATATTGGGTTTTTAACAAAAAGTTTACCAAATTGTGTTTTAAATATTTTTCCTAATTTAATAAATATTTTTCCAAAATTTTCCTAGGCTTGCACACACATGTGCATGTAAACTAGGTTTTTTAAAATGAGTTATTACCATGATTATTAACCATGGTGGGTTAATCATGGGATTAAGTCTTTTGGTTTTAAATTAAGTTAATTAGTTGATTAGTAGTTGCTTTAATTTGAATTTGTTTTTGAGTGTTGACTTGTGAGAGAGAGGAAGTGGGCATCATGGCTTAGCCCATGCTTGCCATTAATGAAGAGAGAGAGAGTGAGGGGTTGACATTTGGAGTGATGATTTTTCCCTCTCATTCTTTGTTTCTTTCCCTCAACCTCACACACTCACACACACACTTACCTTCAGCTCCAGCAGCAACACAACAGCAGCACCTGAAGCCAGAAACAGCAGCAGCAGCAACTGAAGCAGCAGCAGCAGCCAGAGGCAGTAGCAGCAGCAGCAGCAGAGAGCAGTAGCAGCAGCACAGTGAGCAGCACCAGCACCAAGTGCAGCCCCTTCCCTGCACCTCTTCATCCTCCTCCAGCTCCCTAGGGTTAAGTATGAGGTATATTTCCTAAACTTATTCCCTAGTTTGCTTGGTTAGTTTAGATTTGCATCGGTTAGTGGTTTTTAGTGCGTTTTAGTGCGATATGAGGTGTTTAGTAGGAATCTTGAGCTAGTGTGGTGTGAATTGGTTTCAGTAGGTTGTTAGTGGGTTGTTGAGACCATATTAACTTAGCTTAACCCCAATTGCACTAAAATACCACCAGTTTTCCAAATTGATGCAAATCCGTCGTTTTTAAGCAAAACTGAGTTTTCTGGAAACTGCTTTTGACCCGATGAGTTCAGAATGAAATTGGGAAGACTGCAGTATAGTGGAGATGTGCTGATACCCTAGATAGAACCCGACCCCCTAATTCCTTCCTTTGGCCGCCAATTATTTCGTTCTGGCCGCCAATTGCGGCCAGATGGGTAAGGTTTGGGTTAGGGTTTGGTCCTGTAGGTGTCTGCTGGTGTGTAGAGTGTTGTTATATATATATTTTTGTAAGTTTAGTTTTCTAGTAAAATCTGGGACCAAATACCTGTTTTTCCGTTTTTCTAAACCTTCGCGACACGCGTGATACGTGAGTAGGTTTGGGGTTTCTGCATATCGCGACGCGTCGGAGTAGTTTCAGGCGCGTGATCACACGTTTTAGCGTATCGCGCACACGCGCGATTGGTTTGCGACACGGGTTTCTAGTTGGACCGTAATGTCGCAATTCTGTGAAATTGAGCTTATGTGTGATATATGTTATGTGATTCTAGGTTCGCGGGCCAGTGAGACGGACGCTGCGAAGAAGGGCAAGCAAGTCGTCGGCTACACTTAGCGCGAGACTCGGTGAGTAGATTTCACATCTACGGGGATATCGCCCGCATGGCGTTATGCGTCAGGGCTGATAGGACTTTATTATTATATGTTGCATGTACCCCATAGACTGTCATCGCATATTGCATTCCCTGCCACATATATATATATATGCTTAGAACTGATAGAACACCGCACTATTACTAACGGTTTATGTTGCACGGGCACTATTTGCATGCTACACACACACCGTTAGTAATTGCCATGCCACACTCACTGTAGAGCTGCCATGATTATATTATTGTAGTTCATCTTACATATGATTGATTTACATTGTATCACTCATTGGATTTACTTAGTGATGGATTTTCATGTGATTTCTGGTTTTGAGGATCGTGGAATTTTTTAAGAAAAGATGCACCATTTTGAAAAAACCCGGTACCTCGTGATATGATATTTTGGTGCGTCCACCACGCGTTTTCTCGGTGCTGAGACGTGTGCTTGAAACCCGATTCGAGGAGTGGATGTTCCGTTTGCGGGTTCGTGGTGGGGCCGGTATGGTTCCCCTCGGCGAGATGATCGATGGGTTTTGCCGATTGAGCCTGGAGGCGGGCGAGTACCTACCGGTGATTGGTTGGACCTGGTAGTTGTCCGGAGGATACTGACCAGAGTCGAGAGATGGATGCGGGATGATCCGTACTGCCGGGGCCGAGGGCCGATACCGTAGACGGACCCCGTGGGCCGATCCGGACTGACGGAGCCCGATATACGAGGATTTGCGTGTCGATGCTGGACATGAGTATTTTATGATATTTTGGGTGCCGATGTTGGGCACTCGTGATTTCTCAGAGATGTACAGGATTTGAGGGCCGATGGGTGTGCCGGCGCCTGAGTGTATTTGGGATTTGGGTGCAGCCTGAGGCACCGATTATTGCTTTCCATGTTGACATATCCATGTAGATGTTATTTATCCCATGCTCAGTATTGATTACTACATACCTCATTCTGTAGCATTTACCTGATAGAGCACTTGCATTACTATTACATCCACTGTTTGGCATGCATTGACATCATCTGCTGGCATTAGTAGAGCCGCGCTATATGTGCATGCTCGCGATCACCTTTATATGTTGTCTCTATTCACGAGTTGGCAACTCACCCCCGTTGTGCCACAGTATTTGCAGGTTGCCCTTGGGAGTAGTCACGGCTGGCTGTTTACCGCATCTTTTGGCACAGATACCTTTCTGAGGCGAGTTAGCCTTTTGCTGATAGGTGGGTTTTTGTACGGTATCTGTTATCCTTCAGTTGTATATTGATGTATCTAGTATTCTCCATCTACCTTTCTGTATTGACTTAGAGACAGTTGTGAGGACGATGTGTATGATTTTATACTCTGGTGTCGAGCTCGCATATGAGCCGACTTTATTATACGCAGTTTTACCTTTTGTAATATTTGTCCTTGCTTTATCATGTATTCTTCGCTACGGCGTCGTATATCATATTGTGATGCTTTATTCATCTCACTTGTTATTTCTGCTACACCTTGCTTTTACCCGACTTGCGGGACAAATGTTTAAAAAAGGAAATGTTGCCAAAATTATAAAAATTATAACTCTTGAACTAAAAAGGATTTCTACTAAATAAATGGAAGTTTCTCAGATATGTATGACTGTTGTACAAAAATGTTTTGATCACTCTTTATTTATTGGTTTTGATTTCTGGGTTCGGCTTACTTAGCCGCGTTACGCCTGTAGACGTTGCGTGGTTAAGTGCCGGTCACGAGTCGAAATTCTCGGGTCGTGACATAAGCTAACCCTACAGGCGGGTAACTTGCCGCGCTCGTAGGGGTCTAGGTTTTCATTGCACAGGCTATCCACACAACCCGGGGAGCGTCGGGTTTCAGTTGCGGCTCAAAGGAAACCCTGGGCTTCCAGATTATCAGTATTGTTCTGTGATGCTTATCGCTTATCTGTGTTGTTGCATTTATCATGCCTGGAGCGATTATTATATATTGTTATATATATACTAGTAGATATTGTATATGTTTGGCATCCGCACTAGTCCAGTCCCCGCTCTGTCGTTAGTTAAGTAACCTAACGGGTGATGACGGGACCCGGTGGCGAATGCGGATGGCATATACGTACATCATATTTTCGTTCTTTTCTGGTGTGATTAATTGATGGGACTGCATTGATTCTGATCAATGCATGGAAAACAGGCCTATTGGATGTTGTTGGAACAAATTTTCAAAAGCTATTATTACAAAGACATTTTCTTTTGTTTTGCACAGCGGTATTCGGTTATGAATATCCAGCACCTTATTCGACGAGGCAAGGGCCGAGATCCCTTCACCGAGAGTGATCCCTTGGGCAGAAGTTTGCGTCAGGGTAATAACTTCACTATAGTCGATTACTTTTTGTATTGCATCGCGGTATTCAGTAGGAATATCCTGCACCTCATTCCATGAGGAAAGAGCCGAGATCCCTTCACCAGGAGTGACCTCTTTAGCAAAGGTTTCGCCACTATATATTAGTAAAGCTATCTGGTTCCTTCAACGATATCAAGTTCATTACGTTAAAGGTTTTTCGCCAAAAACCATTCGTAGCCCTCCGTCATTTCAGACGGGTAGCACTTAGTATTCATGCTATGTTTGTTGGCCTTCGTCAAGGCATAGTGTATGGTAGTTGTTTATTACCTTTCTGTTGCATAGATAGATGCGTTGGTTTTGGACAGTCGTGTAGCCTTGTTGGCCTTCGTCAAAGGCGAGTACGGGTGGGTTCAAATTAACCTGGACAATGACGGGCAGAACTTGACATGTGACTTATAATTTGTTGGCCTTCGTCAAGGTCATAAGAGCATGGGGTAAAAATCACATCGGGAGTTTCAAACATACAGGAAACTTGCCAGGCATACGCATACCTTCAAGAGTGTGATAACTTAAGTGGATTCCATCAGTTTATCATGCGATGATAGTTGGATCCCGATTACCACTGATGAATTGGTTTACTCCTCAGGTGATTTTAGATGATCCTGACTAATTCTTCTTTTGGGTTTGGAAGAGAATTTGAGGATACAGTGGGAGACATCCTGATTAGATAAAGTGATTAACCATTCTGATCTAGGTTAGAGTGCACGCTGAGTATTTCTTTTCTCTCTCTCATTGGCAGTGACCATGGCCCGACCCTAGACTTGAACTCATAAAACAAGTTAACCGAACCTTCTTAAAACACACTGGCTTTTGAATTGTCAGAGTTGCATACATCATTGCCACTCCTACTTTTACCCTTTGCTTTTCTCCGGAACATTCCACATCACTACGAAGATCCACTTTTATTGGATATGACCATCGTATAGTTACATACGAACTCGAAAAAACTTGTTTCAGATTTGAGGATGGTTTCCGGTTCTGGAGAAATTGAATAGGACTATTCAGTTGTCTTTTCCTTTTTCCTTCTCCCAGGATATAAGGACTCCTAGGATTAGGTGAGGGTACACCTATTGCACTTATTGGATAGTTTTCTTCCAAACTATAGGCACGTACCGAAAGGTGGGGAAGGAAGAAAACCAATTTGCCTAAGTGTGGTATATAGAAGGTAATAAGTAAAGACAAATAAAGGGATTAGAAAGAGGGCAAAGTAAAATGCGACTGCTATCATTCACGACCAAACCGCGTATTTCATCGCCACTCCTGCTTCACCTTTGCATTTCTCCGGTTCAGGAGAAATTGAATAGGATTATTCAGGTTGTCTTTTAACTTTACCTTCTCTCAGGTTGCGAGGGCTCCTAGGATTAGGAGAGTATACCTATTAAGCTTAATGGATAGTCTTCTTCCAAACTATAGACTGGTGCCGAACGGTAGGAAAGGAAAAAAACCATTTAGCCTAAGGGCGGTGTACAAAAGGTAATGAGTAAAGACAAATAAAGAAATTTGGAGAGACGGCAAGGAAATATACGGTTATAGTCATGAATCTAGATAATGGAAGAGGCATTACTAGGAATACCTGCCTACCTCTTCGAAACATTTGTATGTTTCAGTTTCACTATGCGTTGTTAATTGAAAACTGATTTCCCAATTAGATTCTAACTCCAGGGTATGTATTTACCAGACTTGATTCTTACATCTGTATGGTTTTACAGATGATGAGCGGGAGTAAGTTATTGGGAATTAGGTGATCATCCTCATTATATCAGAATTCATTGCAATTGGTGATATTTGTGGAAATCACCTGGGTTTTTGCCGGATGAAAAATATTTGGTTTTGAATATCCGTTGTTATGCACCAATTTCAAACAGATATATCTGTACGTTTACTTTATAAAGTGAGATATAACTTTTTGAAATTATGTCCATGACATTTACCTATGTCAGTTGATGATTGGGTAAGGAGCATTAAACAGCGCTATAACTCTTTTTAACCATAGTACAGTTTTCGACCTACGACGCACAGGGTTTGAGTTATTCAACTCAGGGAACTTATACAAAGTATTGTATGTTGTCCAGTATCCATTAGGATAGAGGGGTCGGTCCTCGTACTATATTCTGTTTACTTGTAACTTCTCCAGTTTTAGACAAGTATTTCGTAGAAATATAAGGTCCAAGTTTTGAGAAGTTATAGGTACAAGAATAAAGTAGAGAACCATGTGTTGCAAGTATCAGGATTCTTCAAGGTGATCGAAGATGTAGATACTTATGTTTGGTATTCAGTTGATAGTAATGGTTTCGAGAACTTGCTTCTCTTTTAGGTTGCTCATATTTGGATGCACTCCTACTTGAGTAATGCTGATCCGCCTCTTTCCATTTAGTTGACATGCACTGGAGATAGCTGCATGATTTGAATCTGGTTCCAATTAAATCAGTGCCTTTGTTTCTATATTGTATATAGAATGGTTCATATCTTAACGATGTTGAGGTATATGGAGTTGTCCGGCTTATGCTTAAAACCAGACTCTGGATAACTCAAGGCACGTTTCTATAATGGCAGTTTGTGGGTTATCCCGGGCTATGACGAGGGTTAACTTTCTACCATCTGGAAGATCAATAGTGATATTGTTCTTGATTCGCCACAGTTTTAATAAAATGGACTTTTCAGAAAACAGTAGTGGGGGTATGGTAGAACTGGAGGTGATTCCAGAACCGCAAACGATTACTGAAAATTTAATAGAACCTAAAGATTCAATCGGATTTGACATTCCATTAGCCACTCCACAGATATGGTGGGTAACCTCAGGCACCCGAGAGGTACTCCGGTATCCTCAAAGACGGTGACAGGGAGGTTCTTGTTTACCCAGACTTGCCATTACCGATGTTCTAGACTTTGAGACCCGGCAGGATGTCACGACCCGAAAGTACGGAACGTGACAGACACTTAGATTACGAAACGTCTAAGTAAGCCGAAGCCCAGAAATCTAAACCATATAAAAGAAGAAGAAGTAAAAGAAAACATGAAGAAAAAAAGTTTAAAAGCATCAGCAAATTTTCCCAAAAATTTCGGCAGAGTCTCCTCGGTAAAAACTGGCCCCAAACAGGTACAACAAGTATAATATACATAAACAATAAAAAAGCATCCCCAAACGGGAGCAAGCTCAACGCCAACAGGCGGAAACAACCACAACAAGCACAATAATATACAACGCCAAAGGGCGAGACTCAAAACTCAAAAGAAAACAAATCCACCAAATCAGAATAATACATGCGCGACTCTAAGGTCGAAATAAACAAATGATCCAGTAATCTATCAAATAATACAAGTTTGGTTGATTGAGCTTTCTAGATACAAATGAAATAATTAAAATACAACGGCGGTCCAGATACAAATGAACCAACCTACCGTGCAAATCACCCGGAAAGAAATCATGTGCCAGCAATCTGCCAAGGAACCCTGTACATCAAACTGTAATAAAATTTGGCACAACGGGGGTGAGTTGCCAACTCGTGAGTAGAAGACATCTACGAAAAGAAATCGAATGTACGACGCTATCCTAGGTCATAATAATACACTACTATATCCTTATCATCTAGTAATGGCAGGGTAATACTACGAGTAAATGCAAATACTCCGTGCTCGTGTCAGTGCCTCATATAGTACTATGCCATATGAATGAGTATGCATGCACCATGAATGTAAAATAACCAATCCTGAAATCTAGGTATATCTGTATAAGAAATCTTTAGCTTTTATCATAGTAAAATGTGTATAGAAATCTGAAATATCAACAATGAAATCCATGGAAATCCGTGTCAAGCATCGACACAAAGCCTGTAAATCTCAAGTCTCAATAACTCATAATCTCAATATATCGGGCTCCGTCAGTCCGGATCGGCCCATATCATCAAATCTCACGACAACGGTCGGTATCCTCCGGATATCCGCCGCGCCAGACATCACCGGTAAGTAGCCTTCCCCTGCCAGGCTCATCGTCTACAACTCGATCTTCTTACCCTGGGGTACCATACCGGGCCCACCATGTACCTGAGACGGTTCATCCACTCCTCGAATCGGGTCTCGAAATCCAACAGAAAACATGAAATCTCATGGTGGACGACACATACATCACGAGAAAACCGCATCTTATATTTTAAAAAGAGAGGAGGAGAGAGAGAGAAGTTTGTTTTATATATTTTTGCGGTTTTCCCCAAAATCCAGAAATCTCATAGAAATCAAAAATCCCAAAATCATGAGTAAGTATATGATAAGTGTCGGCATATGCCCCATAATCCTGCATGATAACATGAAAATGCGAATGCATGAAATGTCTAAGTAATAAATACCATGTCTATACTAACACCAGAGAGTAATCAGAGTAATCTCAATATTATATCGATCTAGTTGCTAGTTGATCCTATCAATAAAAGATAATATGTTCTAAAGTGTGCGTGACATAGCAATTACTGATAATGATGTGTGTGAGCCAGCAAATAAGTGTGCGTGGAATATGCGCATCATCGGTAATAGTGCTGGTGTCCTAACAGGCAGAGTTTTATACTGATATAGAAACATATGTATGAACATGCAACATTATGATTACAGTATGAATGTAAAGACGGATGTGAATAACCACTCATCTGCGATATACAAGTACAACTACCACTATATGAATCGAACCTAAACTAGTATCCATCTAACCTCCTAAGGAACTAAACCTAAGAAACTAGTCAATAAGAAACAAGAGTCCACCTAAGGTCTGAATCCATATCTCTAATAGTCGGCGATCCAGCCTCAATAGCGTCACGTACGTAGTACGGCTTTCTCGAATCAAGAGTGCAGATCAATCATCATATCTATGCCTCGTACGGTAAAATCCATCGTACGGCATCCCAATATCGGGCCACGGGTCAAGTATCTCCTAGGTGTCTCATCATTCGTATAATATCATCATCAACACATGTCATGATCAAGGTGCTATACTTTAATCGCATACATCAATCATATATCATTGCCATCATAAATATACATCATTAATTTATCCTAAGAAATATCATGTCATATGTATCATATTGTGATTAAGTCACACTTATATCATATCGTCATTAAGTCACACCTATATGATGTTGTAATCAAGTCATACATATATCATATCGTGATCAGTCATAAGTTACAGTTCGGGTGCTATTTTAGAGTCCCATATACCTCAATATCATCACCACCCATTATAATTTATGTATACCTGTTCATTATCTCATTCTCTAATGATCCGCTAACATTTTAGTACGACTGTATAGCAAAGAATCACGGCATCAAGCCCAGTTATACTGTTTCATTCCCGTATATCATATCACATCAATGTATCACATATACGTGTTGTATATATATATATACCTATACCTAGTCCTATATATACACATACACGTATACACCACGTCGAGTTTCAGTGTGTGCATGTGTGTGTATCTACCTGAAACCTACGAATCTCTTCCAAGGTATTCATCCTCTGGTATGGTCTTCCTAAATCAGTCTAGTCCAGCCTAGGGTCATTACTAGGGTCCTATCCATTAAGAATCTAGGGTCACATCTGGCTTCCTAATGTCAATAAATACTATTCCTACTCTACGTTGCGGGGGTGCTAAACGCCATCCACCCGACTTCCCCCCGTAGATATACATCTACTCACCTGGTCCATATCTGCCGAAGACGGTGTCACCATCCTCTTCTTCATCGCCCGTAGTCCACGTGAGGGGTACCTATACGCAAACATATATAGTATCGTAAACTAAATCATGGACAAAAGTCAAAACGACACACGGAACGCGCATAGGTTAAAACCTATGTCCCGTTCACGCAAAAGAACCAAATATCGCTTGATATCGGCGTACAAACTCCGATTAATCGAGATAAACATCAACAAACAACTCATAGTTTTAAAACTCATTACTTATAATATAAAACATGATTTAATTCATCGAAACCCTAAAATCCATCAAATCGCCCGATTTCGTAAAACCCGAAAATGCCAATTTACCGTTTTTCTTCAAAACTTGACATTTAAATGAAACCAATGGTCATAAAACTCATTAAATAGCATAACTAGAATATACAACCCATTACTATATTTTTATTACACAAATTTGTATTAATACAAAATTCCTAGTTTGCAACTTTTATAAATTTTCAACATCATACAAGCAAAATTCCACAATTTCACAACAAACTTGATTTTGCATGAATTAATGTATTAAACTACAATTTATAATGATAATGATATAATGAAACCATAATTTATATTTTAAATCTCATTTATTTAATAATTTCCAAAAACTAGTTAGCAAAAATAGCATTTTTATTAGTATTTTTCAATTATCAAAAGAAACTAGTGACCAAACTAAGTTTTTCATTCCTTAAACATGTCAATATACTCATTTAAACAACAATCTAATGTTACAAACATTAATTGGAATTTATCTCACCAATATATATAATATATAGAAATCTAGTTTGCAAAAATGGTTTAATTTAAACAATTTTGGATAACAATTTACAATATAACAACCATGCAAGATTTTCCATTTTCCAAAAGTGTTAAACTAGTTATTATAACCCTAATGAATTAATAAAACCACAACTTGAATTTACAAACCCTAACTTGAATTTTAAAACTTGCAATTAGAATTAATTTAATAAATCTAATTATGCTTAAAATAAACATCTAACAAAAATAAATCAAAAGAAAAAGATTTATAGCTCCACAACATAAAATCCAAACATGAAAATGAGCCTCCAAAATGAGTGCTTTCCATCTCCAAAATCCATGTAAAGAAGAGCAAAGAATAGAGGGTATGAATTTATTAGGATTTTGTGGATTTTTTTATTGAATTTTGATTGATTTTTGATGATTTTGGAGGTAAATTGAATTTGGAAAAATGGGGGGCTGCCATGGGGGGTGAGGCCGGCCACTTTAGGGTGGGAAAAGAGAAAAAGAATGAAGAAAGAATTGTGTAGAAAGCTCTCTCATAATATCCCTCCTTTATGTCTTTTCAACCTTTTATTTAATTTTCTTTTATTTCTTTTCTAAAACAACTCAAGAAAACTCTAGAATCATGGAAAAATTTGCAAATAAATTTTGCATGATACACACTAAATTATAATATGCAATGGTTCATTTTTACAAATTAAAGACCTTCAAATTTGAAATTTACACTAATTTAATGTATAAATAAAGCTTATGTTAATATTTAAAATAATTAATTTAGGAAAAATATTTAATTAAACTAAAAATTTATAAGTGACTAAATAAACACCATTTACTAGTAATAACATAATTAAAATAGGTATTTTTAGATTTATATTGAAAAATAATTACGGTTTTGTTTTACGAAAAATACGTTTTACTTTACCGAAAATCATAAAATTCACTTAAACGATTTTATTTATTTAATTATTTTTAAAACGTTACAATCTTCACCCCTTTAAGAAATTCGGTCTCCGAATTTAAATCAAAACTCCCCCTCCAAATACTAAAACGTTTAGCAAAACACTCAAATCGTCGGGGCTCCGAAATCATCAATACAAAACTAAAATCAACTCCGTCAAGCATAACGCAATCATCGGAGTTATGGCGAGAATAAAATATCAAAACCCAATATGAAAACCATCATAATATACATCAATCTATAACTTATATATAGTGCGCATCATAGTAAAACCGTCCAAATATCTGGATAAAGAAATATGCAAAAACCCCTTTTGAAAATCGCCGTGTGATGCACGTATCACGACATAAGTAGCGGACGTTCATTAAAAAAATAGCTATATATATATATATATATATCTTTTATTTAACATACACGTCCCTCCTGCTTACTAAATCAAATAGTAATGATTATGAAAACATACTGCTCAAACTGAAATCAATCCCAATCACATCAAAATATATCATGTGCGTCCGGTGCGCACTGAAATCGGAACCAAATATAGATACCACGAATACACACAAAAACAAAACTAAGTGCAACAGGTGTGCACCACAAACATCTGTCAAGTGCAACGGGCGTGCACGACTCAATATCAGGTGCATCTAATCTGCACAAAACCTCGATTTAGTGCATCTGGTGTGCATAAAATCGTATCAAGTGCACCGAATGTGCGCAAGAATCTCAATCAGGTGCACATGGTGCACGAAAACATACGCCGAATATCAGAATCGAAATAACAGTACGAAAATGCATAAAAACTAGGTCGAAGCATATGTCAAAATCATGTGTAACCATATGCAAGAAATCAAATCAAAATCTCAAAATGTATAAAACCAAATCGAGTGTACTGGGTGTGTACTAAACAACATCAATACAACTGATATATGAAACACAAATAGAACGTAATGGAGGTACACATAAGAAATACCAATCTTAGAACAAAGTCCTCAAAATACCAAAATCCAATCAATGAAAATATGAAATTCAAATCACCAAATCACAATCGTAAACACTATCATCAATGTGCGCCTCTTTCCCCCTTTCCTCTGGTGTCGACTGCTTCGAACTCGTCTCTTCATAGGTGTGCTGACTGCGCTATCAACGGTAATACTCATATCTAGAGTCTCCCACGTAGTCAATCCCTTCACCTGATATCCGGACTACATTAAACTTTTCGATCGATCCATCAAAATCCCATAATTCCCTGAGAGCTCAACACTCAAGTACAGTTTAAAAATATCCGGTACATACCCCAGCATCGATGGTCCAGCCGTAGAAGGGCAAACCCAAGCCTCACTAATGGCACCGCGGAACTGCCGTAAACCCTAAGGTTCAACGGCGTTCTCGTGGTCATTATGTCGAGTTAGGGTTTCATTCTTCTAGACGGTCCATAGAAATACCTGCATGTTCTTTTGAATACTTTAAACTTGGGAAAATGGGTTTCTGACAATCGTTCGAATCCTTTAATTTCGTCTGGACGGCATGTGAATACCCTTCGTCCGCACGCTAAGCAATGCTTCAATACTCAAGAATAACCAATACCCTAATGGTTATCGCATTCAAGCCATAGCTCCCTCTGCTAGTGCGCCCGTGGTAACAGAAACCACCATCCAATATCGACGAAGATAGATCAAATGAAAGAATGAAATACGGTGCAAAGAAATGTACATCCTAAGGCTCCTTAAGCAGAGTAGCGTATCGTAAATATGCCGTGGACCATACCCACGGTACGTTACTCTACCTAAGTCGCCTACTCCATCAACCAAGGGTCACCTAGACTTATTCAAGGTTAAACCTAGCGCTCTGATACCAACTTTGTCACGACCCGAAAGTACGGAACGTGACCGGCACTTAGATTACGAAACGTCTAGAGGCGCAACGTAACCTAAGTAAGCCGAAGCCCAGAAATCTAAACCATATAAAAGAAGAAGAAGTAAAAGAAAACATGAAGAAAACAAGTTTAAAATCATCAGCAAATTTTCCCAAAAATTTCGGTAGAGTCTCCTCTGTAAAAACCGGCCCCAAACGGGTACAACAAGTATAATATACATAAACAATAAAAAAAGCATCCCCAAACGGGAGCTAGGTCAACGCCAACAGACGGAAACAACCACAACAAGCACAATAATATACAACGCCAAAGGGTGAGGCTCAAAACTCAAAAGAAAACAAATCCACCAAATCAGAATAATACATGCGTGACTCTAAGGTCGAAATAAACAAATGGTCCAGTAATCTATCAAATAATACAAGTTTAGTTGATGGAGCTTTCTAGATACAAATGAAATAATAAAAATACAACGGCGGTCCAGATACAAATGAACCAACCTACCGTGCAAATCACCCAGAAAGAAATCATGTGCCAGCAATCTGCCAAGGAACCCTGAACATCAACCTGTAATAAAATTTGGCACAACGGGGGTGAGTTGCCAACTCATGAGTAGAAGACATCTACGAAAAGAAATCGAATGTACGACGCTATCCTAGGTCATAATAATACACTACTATATCCTTATCATCTAGTAATGGCAGGGTAATACTATGAGTAAATGCAAATACTCCGTGCTCGTGTCAGTGCCTCATATAGTACTATGCCATATGAATGAGTATGCATGCACCATGAATGTAAAATAACCAATCCTGAAATCTAGGTATATCTGTATAAGAAATCTTTAGCTTTTATCATAGTAAAATGTGTATAGAAATCTGAAATATCAACAATGAAATCCATGTAAGTGCACGGCGGCGCCCCGGCCGTCAATCCGACGCCGGAATGCGGAAGCGGTGATATACTTAAATTTTTGCGGACTTTGCAAACCGGCACCACCGCGCACTAAACACCCGGATCGTGCCATTAAACTAGATCTAGCAAACAACAAGATAGGGAAGAGATATACCGACTGATCCGAGTCCTCCGGTCTTTATCTCCACTCCGATCTCCTCGCGGGATCTCCGTCCGTCTCCTCCTCGTCGGAAAGGGCACCACATCGTCTACGTCTTTTACGGGCTCCCACCTCAATGCCGAGGCAACTCGGGCGTGAAGTTGGCTAGCCGACGCGCCCAAGATTTGCTGTAGAATAATGTAGAAACTTGTCTCTCTGGGGTTTAAGGTGTTGCCATGTATGGAGGAATTTTTTGCAAGAATAATCATGGATGATTGATGGAGAAATTGAGCATGCAATGGAAATGAAATGGAGCCTCTGTCAAAGAAGGAGCTCGACCACAAACATTCTCTGTTAAAAACTTATCAGCCCCTGCACACCATTGTGCACCTCACTCTCTAAAAATTCTCCAGCACACTCCATTTTATATCATTCATTCCATACATTAATTAATCCACTATACAAACATCAAACAGTGGCCGGCCCCAAATCCTATTTCCATCACCAAAAAAAAATAAAAACAACAGCACACTCATTTACCCCTTCTAATAAATTAATTCAACATCTGACCAATGCCTGCACACTCATGTATGCCCATGCCCTCTTAAAATAATCCACACTCATTCCCAATAAAGGCAAGTGATGGAGGGAATCTAAAGAAGCCATCATAAAGAATATATTTGCAAGAAACCCCCTCCACAAATGTTATTTGCACAATTGCAAATAACCCCCTTCCATCGGAAAAGTCCGGCCGGGAAAGAACAAAGGAAAACCGGCCGGAACGGAATGCAAACTGGCAACTCCAGAAAACTGGTCCCGTAATAAATTACAGGAAAACCCCGATACTGTGCATACACACCCGCATCTGTATTCCGTTCGGATACAAATGCAAAGAGACAAAAATCTACACTATACTAAAATAGGACCGGCTTAAACCAAAGCCGGCTAGTAATATCCGTTCGATCCTGATCCGTGCAATACCACACGTATCTGATCGAACCCTGCCATATCTCCATACGGCCTCTACAGCGTTTCGCCCGAAACTTGAGTAACTGAAAGTGTGATGGACTCTAAAGACTCGTCAATACTATGGCTATGGATTTAACCACTAGCACGTCAGAGGTATAAGCCAATACGTAACGGGCCACCAGCTATTGACTAAAAGGGACGTCGATGAGCGAACCCATCCTGACACCCTACTGAGCCTGTCAGTGACAATATCCGTGCAGTCCGGTCCGTTCGTCTATGAGTATCGCATGACGGGCCTAGGGGGTTGGTAAAAGTCAGACCCCCAAAAGCGGTACAAGTCGTGTCGGAGTGTAGCCCAGAACACCCTGAGATACTACTGGAATACCTACCAGTAAATCTCCTTGCCTTGGCCAAGGACTTTGTGTAATGGCTCTCCTAGACACAGCACGACCTCACCCCCAATACCGGGAGAGACGAACCCCTGAAGATACGCTCACTGCCTCCATGTGGCTCCGGACTGTACCCAACTAAAACCTGTTTGCACGACTCCTTTGAGCCGTGGTAGGGTAGTAATCAAAGTACAGTGGGAACTCACACGAGACAAATGACGATCCCCAGGTCGATGAACTAACCTGCACACATGTCACCAGGGAACTGCCATCTGACGTCTGGTATATGACCAACTAGCATGTTCCCGGCGAGTCCTGTCCGGTGTACTCATAACCCAATGAGCACCTGTATACATCTTAGGTGATCCAACTGACACCAGTGGCTTGTGAGACCGGCCACCGCCCCTCGTCGGGGTCTCGACTGTATACACTAGTCTACTAATGGAGTATCGATGCCCGGTCTCGAAACTCCCACGACTAGGGACTTTTTAAGGATACGCTTGTAGACCCCCAGCTCCCACTTATATGATCGCCCTCATACTGCTGGTGGTCAAGCAAGAATCCTAGGGGCTCTATCAACGTGTAATAGCGACGTGTCAGGTCACCTAAAGCAGTACACGATGATAAAGGTAAACCAGATAGCATACTATCATCTCGAGTAAGACTGTCCTACCGGGATAGGTCCTCCCTCAATCATTACAATCACGTACCTGTGACCTAATAATTGACTCTGAGGGCACTATCTCCAACAATCTCCCACTTGCACTCAAGGCTAATTATTGCGATGTCGCATACTCACAGCCCGTGTGATACCGAACATCCAACTCCTCTACTAGTCAGTCTCACAAAGCTCGTTTGCGGAAATATTGCGTTCGAGGAATAGCCTCAGTGAGTGGATCCGCTTAGTTGTTTCTTTCTATGTCTCTCTATATCTCAAGTTCGCGGAGAAAACCATCTCCCGAAATGAGCAATACCTGTCTTAGAATGTGTCTGGATGTCTGATGGTACATAGCTCATAAATGAACTCCAAATCCAAACTTCTTAGACTGTATCGTCAACTGAACTTAATCAGTATCCTGCGCGCCATGCCTCCCTCAGTATTGCCTTGGATCACCTGTCCAAAATACTGCCCCTCGTCAGAGGGAAAACTATAACTCTGACAACCTCCTTGTCGTCCATGTCACCTTGGAAGCCTGGAATGATAACTGTCTCCTGAATGAGGCTGTCGTTATCATATCCCTAGAACACCCACTTATATTCTAAAACTGCTTCCGACTGTTTCTCCAGGATTGGATTAATGTCAACTTATTGCATCTAGTGCAAGAACAACATTTGGTGTGGTACTTGACATCTCACGATTGACTCAATTGCCTGAGCAAGTGATCTGCCAGTCATGCCCGTCCCTCTCCCCTTTAGTCTGTAAGACACCTTTGGAGAGGGTGACTCCATTACCTGCAGGTACACTACCGTGCCAGGAGTCGTCCATCCTAAATACTCTTAGAATGCTGTCAAGTACCCTGATTGGGAAACCACCTAAATCTAGATCTAAAACCATAGATTCAGTAACCAGTATGTCTGATATAAAATCCATTTCCTTTGTGGAGAAACAACTGTGTGACGACCAAAGTATAACCGATCGTAGTGTAGGAGTTTCTTTTCCTACTCTGTGTATATCATCCAAATACCAGGATATCACACCCTACTACCTTCTCAACAGATCCATCCCCTATTCTGATGAAGTCAAACCCATGACTGTCACGTCAGAAATAGATGATCTATCTCCGCTATATCTGCTCTAGTCTATAAACAGACAGAAGCAACATGTCCACCAATGCTTCCGCTGCTCCCACTGACTACGACAACCCTCTGGCAGAGTCATATAGACGTACACTTCTAAAACTAGTTTAGAACGACGCTATACTCATCCTCCCGCCTGGTCTCGCAGCCTGGAACAACAGCAATGGTAATTGTGGGTAAACAAGAACTTCCCTGTCACCGTCCTTGAGGCTACCGTAGTACCTCTCGGGTGCCTGAAGTTACCCACCTTATCTGCGGAGTGGCCAATGGAATGTCAATCCAGATTGAATCTTTAGGTTCCTTATCAAATCTTCAGTAATCGTTTGTGGTTCTGGAATTACTTCCAGTTCTACCATACTCCCACTACTGTTTTCTGAAAAAATCCATTTTTAATAAAACTGTGGCGAGTCTAGAACAATATTGCTATTGTTCATCCAGATGGTAGAAAGTCAACCCGCGTCATAGCCTGGGTCAACCCACAAACAGCCATTACAGAAACGTGCCTTGAGTTATCCAGTGTCTGGTTTTAATCATAAACCGGACAACTCCCCGTACCTTAACATCGTTAAGATATGAACTGTTCTATATCCAATATAAAAACAGAGGCACTGATTTAATTGAACCAGATTCAAATCATGCAGCTGTCCCCAGCGCATGTCAACTAAATGGAAGGAGGCCGATCAGCGTTACTCAACTTAGGAATGCTTCCAATTATGAGTAATCTGAAAGAGAAGTAATTTCTCTTTATCATTACTATCAACTGAATACCATACACAAGTATCTACATCTTCGATCACCTTGAAGAATCCCGATACTTGCTACACCTGGTTCTCTACTCTATTCAAATACCTATAACTCCTCAAAACTTAGACCCTGTGTTTCTACGAAACACATGTCTAAGAACTAGAGAAGTTAAAAGTAAACAGAATATAGTATGAGGACCAAGCCCTCTGTCCTAATGGACACTGGACAACATACAATACTCTGTATAAGTCCGCTGAGTCTAACAACTCTTTCACTGTGTGTCGTAGGTTGAAAACTGTACTTATGGTTAAGAAGAATTACACCGCTGTTTAATGCTCCTTACCTAACCATCCACTGATATAGGTAAATGTCATCGACATAATATCAAAAGGTATATCTCACTCTATGGAAATAGACGTACAGATATATCAATTTGAAATTGGTGCATAACAGCGGATATTCAAAACCAAATATTTGCCGACCGGCAAACAGCCCAGATGATCTCCTCAAATATCACCGATTACAACGAATCCCGATATAATGAGGATGATCACCCAATTCCCAATAACTTACTCCCACTCATCATCTGTAAAACTATACAGATGTGAGAATCAAACTTGGTAAATACATACCCTGGAGCAAGTGTCCAATCGGGAAATCAGTTTTCTTTTAACAGTACACAGTTGAACCTGAAACATTGAAATGTTTCGATGGGGTATCCTGATATTCCTAGTAATGCCTCTACCATTATCCAGATTCACAACTATAACCGTATAATTCTTTGCCACCTCTCCAAATCTCTTCATATGTCTTTAGTCATTACCTTCTGTACACCCATTTGGGCCAAATGGTTTTCTTCCTTCCCTACCGTTCGGCACCAGCCTATGGTTTGGAAGAAGACTATCCAATAAGCATAATGGGTGTACTGTCCTAGTCCTAGGAGCACTCGCAATGCGAGAGAAGGTGAAGATAAAAGACACCTGAATGTACTTTATTCCTATTTCTCCTGAACCAGGATCCATCCCCGAACTGGAACAAGTTCCTTTCGAGTTCGTATATAACCATACGATGGATTATCCAATAAAATGGGATCTTCGTAGTGATACGGAGTGTCCTGGAGAAATACAAAGGTGATTTAGGATTGGCGAAGAAATACTTGGTTCGGTCGTGAATAGCAGTCGCAATTTACTTTGCCCTCTTACTAATCCCTTGTTTTGTCTGAACTTAATACCTTCTGTACACCGTTTAGGCTAACTGGTTTTCTTCATTCCCTACCGGTCGGCACCAGCCTATGGTTTGGAAGAAGACTATCCAATTTGCGTAATAGGTGTACTACTCCTAAACCAAGGAGTACTCGCAACCTGAGAGAAGGTGAAAAGAAAAGACAACTGAATAATCCTATTCGTTTTCTCCAGAACCGGAAACCATCCTCGAATTCCTTCGAGTTCGTATCTAACCATACGATGGTTTTGTCCAATGGAAGTGGACGTTCGTAGTAATACGGGGTGTCCTGGAGAAAAGGGTAAAAGTAGGAGTGGCAATGAGGTCTGCAACTCTGACAATCCAAAAGCCAGTGTTAAGAAGGTTCGGTCAACTAGGTCACTGAGTCAAAGTCTTAGGGTCGGGTCAATGGTCGCTGCCAGAGAGAGAGAGAGAAGAAACACTCAGCGTGCACTCTATCCTAGATCAGAATGGTTACCAATTTATCTAATCTGGAAACCTCCCACTGTACCTCAAATTCTCCTCCAAACCTGAAAGAAGAATTAGTCGGGATCACCCGAGGAGTAAACTAACTCATCAGTGGGAATCGGGATCCAACTATCATCGCATGACAACGTGACGGAATCCGCTCACGGTGTCACACTCCAGAAGGTATGCGTATATCTGGCAAGTTTCAGTTCTTTTGAAACTCCCGATGTGATTTCTGCCCCATGCTCTTATGACCTTGGCGTGAGGTCAAAATATCATAAGTCACATGTCAAGTTCTACCCATCATTATCCAGGTTAATTTGAACCCACCCGTACATACCCTTGACGTAGGCCAAAATAGTAGTACGACTGTCCCAAACCAACGCATCTATCTATGCTACAGATAAATACCCGGCAGCTACCAAACACTATGCCTTGGCGTGAGGTCAAAATACATAGCTTGAATACTACCGAATATTTAACTGAAATGATGGAGGGCTACGAATGGTTTCTGGCGAAAACCTTTAACGTAATGAACTTGATATCGTTGAAGGAACGGATAGCTTTTTAGAAAATATAGTGACGAAAACCGTTGCTAAAGAGGTCACTCCCTGTGAAGGGATCTCGGCTCTTTCCCCGTAGAATGAGGTGCAGGATATTCCAACTGAATACCACGATGCAAAGCAAAAGTAATCGGCTATAGTGAAGTTAATGCCCTGACGCAAACTTCTGTCCAAGGGGTCACTCCCGGTGAAGGGATCTCGGCCCTTGCCTCGTCGACTGAGGAGCAGGATATTCCAATGAATACCACGATGCAAAACAAAAGTAAACGTCCTTGCAATAACAGCTTTTTGAAAAGTGTTCCAACAACATCAGATTAGGTTTGTTTTTAACTTGCATTGATCCGAATCAATGCAGTCCCATCAATTGATCACACCAATAAAGAACGAAAATATACTGACGTACGTATATGCCATCCGCATTCGCCACTGGGTCCCGTCATCACCCGTTAGGTTAGCTTACTAACGGCAGAGCGGGGACTGGACTAGCGCGGATGAAAAACATATACAACATCTACTAATATATATACCAATATATTATATTTCGCTCAAGGCGTGAAAGAAATGCAACATCACAGAAAATGTACAGCATAACAGAAACAATACAGATATCTGGGATCCCCGGGTTTCACAGAGCCACTGCTGAAACCCGACGTTCCCCTGGTCGTGTGGATAGCCTGTGCAATGAAATCCTAGACCCCTACGGGCGCGGCAAGTCACCCGCCAAAACCTGAAGCGAGGCAGCCCCCTTCAACGCCGTGAATGGACCACCCAGCACTTCACGGAATCCGGTAACTTGGGCACCCCTCCTGGGTCAAACTGTACCCCCTACGAGTGCGGCGAATAGCCCGCCAATCCTAGAGTGAAGCCCCCTCCGTCTCAATGCCATGAGATGCGGGCTTGTTGGCCTCCAGAATCCGGCTATCCGTGCACCCCTCCGCGGGGCAATCCTAGTACAGAAAGTAAAATATACATACAACGGGTACATCGACCGCAACCAGGTCGTGCCCCAAAATAATAATACAAACTGGCAGTGACGGCAGTCCACATGTCGGACGCTCGCCCCGCAATATCAAATGTACATAATACAACCACAACTGTACTAGCATTGCATCCAGGCTATCCCCACGACCGATCCGCAACATCACAGCAAAAACAGAACATCAACGTGAAAGTCACGTTCGCAAATCCGTCTAACCGGGCTATAGCAGTTAGACCGGATTTACCGATCGAGAGACATTCACGGTCGCAGATATAATGTAAATACTGTGAAAAATGTGTTTAAAATATCCGATCAATCAAATTTTAACAAGCGGGCCCCAAAGCAATACTGTAGCAGTTAAAGAAATTCTGGGCCCAATGTTAATGTTCCAGAAACCCTAAAATATCCCCAGAAGCCCACTGTAGAAACCCCACCCACTGATTCCTTAATGCTGCCGCGGAAGCGCGGCCGCAAGTGGGTTTTGGCCGCCCTTCCGCGGTCTGGTCAGAAGATCAGTGCATCGAATTTGAATAGTGGTCTAACAATTTTTAGTACATCAATATTTTACAACCTGAAAAATTTTTCGACACTAAAAATTTCCAACAGAAAACTGATGCGACAAAATACGGGTTTTTGGACTTTTTGATCGATCGGAAATGCAAACACATTACACAAAGCTAGACTAAGTTAATGGCGAGGCTCTGATACCACTGTAAGTGCACGGCGGCGCCCCGGCCGTCAATCCGACGCCGGAATGCGGAAGCGGTGATATACTTAAATTTTTGCGGACTTTGCAAACCGGCACCACCGCGCACTAAACACCCGGATCGTGCCATTAAACTAGATCTAGCAAACAACAAGATAGGGAAGAGATATACCGACTGATCCGAGTCCTCCGGTCTTTATCTCCACTCCGATCTCCTCGCGGGATCTCCGTCCGTCTCCTCCTCGTCGGAAAGGGCACCACATCGTCTAAGTCTTTTACGGGCTCCCACCTCAATGCCGAGGCAACTCGGGCGTGAAGTTGGCTAGCCGACGCGCCCAAGATTTGCTGTAGAATAATGTAGAAACTTGTCTCTCTGGGGTTTAAGGTGTTGCCATGTATGGAGGAATTTTTTGCAAGAATAATCATGGATGATTGATGGAGAAATTGAGCATGCAATGGAAATGAAATGGAGCCTCTGTCAAAGAAGGAGCTCGGCCACAAACATTCTCTGTTAAAAACTTATCAGCCCCTGCACACCATTGTGCACCTCACTCTCTAAAAATTCTCCAGCACACTCCATTTTATATCATTCATTCCATACATTAATTAATCCACTATACAAACATCAAACAGTGGCCGGCCCCAAATCCTATTTCCATCACCAAAAAAAATTAAAAACATCAGCACACTCATTTACCCCTTCTAATAAATTAATTCAACATCTGACCAATGCCTGCACACTCATGTATGCCCATGCCCTCTTAAAATAATCCACACTCATTCCCAATAAAGGCAAGTGATGGAGGGAATCTAAAGAAGCCATCATAAAGAATATATTTGCAAGAAACCCCCTCCACAAATGTTATTTGCACAATTGCAAATAACCCCCTTCCATCGGAAAAGTCCGGCCGGGAAAGAACAAAGGAAAGCCGGCCGGAACGGAATGCAAACTGGCAACTCCAGAAAACTGGTCCCGTAATAAATTACAGGAAAACCCCGATACTGTGCATACACACCCGCATCTGTATTCCGTTCGGATACAAATGCAAAGAGACAAAAATCTACACTATACTAAAATAGGACCGGCTTAAACCAAAGCCGGCTAGTAATATCCGTTCGATCCTGATCCGTGCAATACCGCACGTATCTGATCGAACCCTGCCATATCTCCATACGGCCTCTACAGCGTTTCGCCCGAAACTTGAGTAACTAAAAGTGTGGTGGACTCTAAAGACTCGTCAATACTATGGCTATGGATTTAACCACTAGCACGTCAGAGGTATAAGCCAATACGTAACGGGCCACCAGCTATTGACTAAAAGGGACGTCGATGAGCGAACCCATCCTGACACCCTACTGAGCCTGTCAGTGACAATATCCATGCAGTCCGGTCCGTTCGTCTATGAGTATCGCATGGCGGGCCTAGGGGGTTGGTAAAAGTCAGACCCCCAAAAGCGGTACAAGTCGTGTCGGAGTGTAGCCCAGAACACCCTGAGATACTACTGGAATACCTACCAGTAAATCTCCTTGCCTTGGCCAAGGACTTTGTGTAATGGCTCTCCTAGACACAGCACGACCTCACCCCCAATACCGGGAGAGACGAACCCCTGAAGATACGCTCACTGCCTCCATGTGGCTCGGGACTGTACCCAACTAAAACCTGTTTGCACGATTCCTTTGAGCCGTGGTAGGGTAGTAATCAAAGTACAGTGGGAACTCACACGAGACAAATGACGATCCCCAGGTCGATGAACTAACCTGCACACATGTCACCAGGGAACTGCCATCTGACGTCTGGTATATGACCAACTAGCATGTTCCCGGCGAGTCCTGTCCGGTGTACTCATAACCCAATGAGCACCTGTATACATCTTAGGTGATCCAACTGACACCAGTGGCTTGTGAGACCGGCCACCGCCCCTCGTCGGGGTCTCGACTGTATACACTAGTCTACTAATGGAGTATCGATACCCGGTCTCGAAACTCCCACGACTAGGGACTTTTTAAGGATACGCTTGTAGACCCCCAGCTCCCACTTATATGATCGCCCTCATACTGCTGGTGGTCAAGCAAGAATCCTAGGGGCTCTATCAACGTGTAATAGCGACGTGTCAGGTCACCTAAAACAGTACACGATGATAAAGGTAAACCAGATAGCATACTATCATCTCGAGTAAGACTGTCCTACCGGGATAGGTCCTCCCTCAATCATTACAATCACGTACCTGTGACCTAATAATTGACTCTGAGGGCACTATCTCCAACAATCCATGGAAATCCGTGTCAAGCATCGACACAAAGCCGGTAAATCTCAAGTCTCAATACCTCATAATCTCAATATCTCGGGCTCCGTCAGTCCGGATCGGCCCATATCATCAAATCTCACGACAACGGTCGGTATCCTCCGGATATCCGCCGCGCCAGACATCACCGGTAGGTAGCCTTCCCCTGCCAGGCTCATCGTCTACAACTCGATCTTCTTGCCCCGGGGTACCATACCGGGCCCACCATGTACCCGAGACGGTTCATCCACTCCTCGAATCGGGTCTCGAAATCCAACAGAAAACATGAAATCTCATGGTGGACGACACATACATCACGAGAAAACCGCATCTTATATTTTAAAAAGGGAGGAGGAGAGAGAGAGAAGTTTGTTTTATATATTTTTGCGGTTTTCCCCAAAATCCAGAAATCTCATAGAAATCAAAAATCCCAAAATCATGAGTAAGTATATGATAAGTGTCGACATATGCCCCATAATCCTGCATGATAACATGAAAATGCGAATGCATGAAATGTCTAAGTAATAAATACCATGTCTATACTAACACCAGAGAGTAATCTCAATATTATTTCGATCTAGTTGCTAGTTGATCCTATCAATAAAAGATAATATGTTCTAAAGTGTACGTGGCATAGCAATTACTGATAATGATGTGTGTGAGCCAGCAAATAAGTGTGCGTGGAATATGCGCATCATCGGTAATAGTGCTGGTGTCCTAACAGGCAGAGTTTTATACTGATATAGAAACATATGTATGAACATGCAACATTATGATTACAGTATGAATGTAAAGACGGATGTGAATAACCACTCATCTGCAATATACAAGTACAACTACCACTATATGAATCGAACCTAAACTAGTGTCCATCTAACCTCCTAAGGAACTAAACCTAAGAAACTAGTCAAAAAGAAACAAGAGTCCACCTAAGGTCTGAATCCATATCTCTAATAGTCGGCGATCCAGCCTCAATAGCGTCACGTACGTAGTACGGCTTCCTCGAATCAAGAGTGCGGATCAATTATCATATCTATGCCTCGTATGGTAAAATCCATCGTACGGCATCCCAATATCGGGGTACGGGTCAAGTATCTCCTAGGTGTCTCATCATTCGTATAATATCATCATCAACACATGTCATGATCAAGGTGCTATACTTTAATCGCATACGTCAATCATATATCATTGCCATCATAAATATACATCATTAATTTATCCTAAGAAATATCATGTCATATGTATCATATTGTGATTAAGTCACACTTATATCATATCGTCATCAAGTCACACCTATATGATGTTGTAATCAAGTCATACATATATCATATCGTGATCAGTCACAAGTTACAGTCCGGGTGCTATTTTAGAGTCCCGTGTACCTCAATATCATCACCACCCATTATAAGTTATGTATACCTGTTCATTATCTCATTCTCTAATGATCCGCTAACACTTTAGTACGACTGTATAGCCAAGAATCATGGCATCAAGCCCAGTTATATTGTTTCATTCCCGTATATCATATCACATCAATATATCCTATATACGTGTTGTGTATAGATATATATATATATATATATATATATATATATATATATATATATACCTATATCTAGTCCTACATATATACACATACACGTATACACCACGTCGAGTTTCAGTGTGTGCGTGTGGGTGTATCTACCTGAAACCTACGAATCTCTTCTAAGGTATTCATCTTCTGGTATGGTCTTCCTAAATCAGTCTAGTCCAGCCTAGGGTCATTACTAGGGTCCTTCCCATTAAGAATCTAGGGTCATATCTGGCTTCCTAATGTCAATAAGTACTATTCCTACTCTACGTTGCGGGGGTGCTAAACGCCATCCACCCGACTTCCCCCCGTAGATAGACATCTACTCACCTGGTCCATGTCTGCCGAAGACGGTGTCGCCATCCTCTTCTTCATCGTCCGCAGTCCACGTGAGGGGTACCTATACACAAACATATATAATATCGTAAACTAAATCACGGACAAAAGTCAAAACAACACACGGAACGCGCATAGGTTAAAACCTATGTCCCGTTCACGCAAAAGAACCAATTATCGCTCGATATCGGCGTACAAACTCCGATTAATCGAGATAAACATCAACAAACAACTCATAGTTTTAAAACTCATTACTTATAATATAAAACATGATTTAATTCATCGAAACCCTAAAATCCATCAAATCGCCCGATTTTGTAAAACCCGAAAATGCCAATTTACCGTTTTTCTTCAAAACTTGACATTTAAATGAAACCAATGGTCATAAAACTCATTAAATAGCATAACTAGACTATACAACCCATTACTATATTTTTATTACACAAATTTGTATTAATACAAAATTCCTAGTTTGCAACTTTTTTAAATTTTCAACATCTTACAACAAAATTCCACAATTCCACAAAAAACTTGATTTTGCATGAATTAATGTATTAAACTACAATTTATAATGATAATGATATAATGAAACCATAATTTATATTTTAAATCTCATTTATTTAATAATTTCCAAAAACTAGTTAGCAAAAATAGCATTTTTATTAGTATTTTTCAATTATCAAAAGAAACTAGTGACCAAACTAAGTTTTTCATTCCTTAAACATGTCAATATCCTCATTTAAACAACAATCTAATGTTACAAACATTAATTGGAATTTATCTCACCAATATATATAATATATAGAAATCTAGTTTGCAAAAATGGTTTAATTTAAACAATTTTGGATAACAATTTACAATATAACAACCATGCAAGATTTTCCATTTTCCAAAAGTGTTAAACTAGTTATTATAACCCTAATGAATTAAAAAAACCACAAATTGAATTTACAAACTCTAACTTGAATTTTAAAACTTGCAATTAGAATTAATTTAATAAATCTAATTATGCTTAAAAGAAACATCTAAAAAAAATAATTCAAAAGAAAAAGATTTATACCTCCACAACATAAAATCCAAACATGAAAATGAGCCTCCAAAATGAGTGCTTTCCATCTCCAAAATCCATGTAAAGAAGAGCAAAGAATAGAAGGTATGAATTTATTAGGATTTTGTGGATTTTTTTATTGAATTTTGATTGATTTTTGATGATTTTGGAGGTAAATTGAATTTGGAAAAATGGGGGGCTGCCATGGGGGGTGAGGCCGGCCACTTTAGGGTGGGAAAAGAGAAAAAGAATGAAGAAAGAATTGTGTAGAAAGCTCTCTCATAATATCCCTCCTTCATGTCTTTTCAACCTTTTATTTAATTTTCTTTTATTTCTTTTGTAAAACAACTCAAGAAAACTCTAGAATCATGGAAAAATTTGCAAATAATTTTTGCATGATACACACTAAATTCTAATATGCAATGGTTCATTTTTATAAATTAAACCTCTTCAAATTTGAAATTTACACTAATTTAATGTATAAATAAAGCTTATGTTAATATTTAAAATAATTAATTTAGGAAAAATATTTAATTAAACTAAAAATTTATAAGTGACAAAATAAACACCATTTAATAGTAATAACATAATTAAAATAGGTATTTTTAGATTTATAGTGAAAAATAATTACGGTTTTGTTTTACGAAAAATACGTTTTACTTTACCGAAAATCATAAAATTCACTTAAACGATTTTATTTATTTAATTATTTATTTAATTATTTTTAAAACGTTACACAAGAGGATGAGTATAGCGTCGTTCTAAACAAGCTTTAGAAGTGCACGTGTATATGACTCTGCCATAGGGTTGTTGTAGTCAGTGGGAGCAGCGGAAGCATAGTGGACAAGTAGCTTGTGTCTATTTATAGACTAAAGCAGATATTGCGGAGATAGATCGTCTATTTTTATATGACAGTCATAGGCTTTGACTTCATCAGAATAGGAGATGGATCTATTGAGAAGGTAGTAGGGTGTGATGTCCTGGTATTTGGATGACATACACTTTGTAGAAAGTGAAATTTCTATACTACGATCGGTTATACTGTGGTTGTCACACAGTGGTTTCTCCACAAAGGATATGGATATAATATCTGGCAATCTGGTTACTGGATCTATGCTTTTAGATCTAGATTTGGGTAGTTTCCCAACCTGGGTATTTTGACACTATTCTAAAGGTGTTTTAGAATGGATGACTCCTGTCATCGTGGTGTACCTGCAGGTGATGGAGTCACCCTCTCTAAAGATGTCATAAAGACTAAAGAGGAGAGGGAAATGCATGATTGGCATATCGCTTGCTTAGGCAATTGAATCGATCATAAGATGTCAAGTACCACACCGGATATTGTTTTTGCACTAGTTGCAATAAGTTTATATTAATCCAATCTTGGAGAAACGTTCGGAAGCAGTTTATGAACATAAGTGGATGTTCTAGAGATATTGTAACGGCAGCCTCCTTCGGGAGACGGTTATCATTCCAGGCTTCTAAGGAGACCTGGATGACAGAGTGACTGTCGGAATTATAGTTTTCCCTCTTTTGAGGGACAGTAGTTTGGACAGGTGGTCCAAGCGGATACTGAAGGAGGCATGGTGATTGATGAGAATTATTGTTGTGTATGTTTAGAAAATATTTTTAGAAATCACAACCAAAAATATTTGACCGCAATCAATAACGGTGTCATATATAGATTTCGTTAGCAAGTGCGGATCGTCCACAGAGATTATGTGACTTGTTCGTATTTGTTTTATTTGAATTGAAAATTAAAGAGAAGAAGATAAAACTGGATTCAAGATTTATATCAATGAATTTCAAGAATTATCTAGATCTAATCAAAAATTAAGAAAGCATTAAAAATCAAGAATCAAGAATTGATAGAATTCCAAACGATTTAAGTTTCAAGAATTGACGTGAAGCTCATAGGAGTCGATTAAATCTATAGACGTGAAGAAGACTAGCGATTACTTTTTCTTATCCTTTAACGAATTGATGCTAGATCGATGACAATTTATCGAGGTTTAAGGATCTTGCGAAGAAACTAGGGTTTCCTCATCTCATCCTTTGACCTTTAGATGAATCTCATTCACAAGCTAGCTTCTAGCAAATCAAATAATCGATCGTTGATCTTCCGAGAGAAAATAATCAAGAACGCATTTCGCATCGAAACTAGATCATCGATCAATTGATTTTCAAGAATTTACAAACGTTATAGGACTTAAGAAATGTTTCAAGATTTGTCAACTTCATCATCTATTGACTCTCTCGACTCCTCCACGAGCGGAGTTTTTGTTAGTTATATGTATGCCCTAGAGGCGATTACTATACATAGGATGTATATTGTAGTGGATGCTTGGACATATATAGGGAGGACTTTCTTGCTCGACATGATAGTATGCTATCTGGCTGCTCTTTATCTTAACGTGTACACTGATTGTCTCTCTGTTACATGTTGGTAAAGCCCTTAGGATGTGTACTTGACTACCTGGACTATGATGCGGATCATACTAGTGGGGACATGGTAGGCCATAAGTACATCCTTCAAGGTCCCTAGTCGTGGGTGTATCGAGATGGGGCATCGATATACTAGAGTAGACTAGCGCATACCTTCTCGACCCATACAGATGGGCGATGGATGATCCCATATCCATTGGTGTTTGACATCAGAGATGGTGTACGGGTGCTCAGTGGAGATTGGGTACACTGGACGGACTCGCCGAGAACTCGCAGATGGTATTATACCTTACGTCAGATGGCAGTTCTCTGGTGACACTGGTACAGAGTAGTCTGTTGACCTGAGATCGTCATAGACACTTGTGTGATTCCCACTGTGCTTTGATTTCCACCTTACCACGTCCAAGAGGGCGTGCAAAACGGTGGTATTTGGGTACAATCCCGAATCACATGGAGGCAATGAGCGATAGGAGGGGATTCGTCTCTCCCGGTATAGAGAGTTGATGTTGCGCTGTGTTCGATAGGCTATAACCGGAAATCCCTGGCCCGGGTTGCTGAGATTTTCTGGTGAGTGTTACCAGTAGTTTCTCGAATTGTTATAGACTTCATATCGACACGACTTATCGAGCTATTGGGGTCTGACGTTTACCACCCCTAAGCGAGATATGCGACATATCAGACGACGAGACCGGACTGGACGGTAAGTGTTACTGGTTAGATTCACAGGAGTGTGAGCAGGCTTGCTCGTTGATCTTCTGATCGCTCAAAACCCGAGTGGCCGTTATGTTTAGCAGACCGCTTGCGGCTTGTGGGTGTTTGATATGATCATCACCTGCTGCCGGCGTATTGACGAGTCTTTAGAGTCCTACACAGAGGTTTCCTGGCTCAAGCGAAACGAAATAGGAGCGCATATGAGATATGTGCGGGACCGAGAATAATACCAGTATGTGATACTGTATTCTATTCTCGCGATATGTATCATTGGATGGTTATATGAGATATAGCCGGGTTACCGAATCAAGTGTTGATTCGATACATTGATACACTTGATATTAGTCGGTTATATGCAGTATGACCGGATCATTAAATCAAGTGTTGATTTAATGATTTAATGTATAATTATATATTTGATATATTACTTTACATTAACTAGTATTGGTTCACTTAAGATTATTTTCTCACTAGAATGTGCACATTGTATATATGATATATATTTGTGCACTTGATTGTATCATATTTGATGATACATGCAAACTTGGGTGTATGTTTGCTTTAAACCATCTTTAGGTTAATGGTTAGGTTTTAATTTGTTTTATTTATTTTCTTTATTCATTTTGGCAAGAATAAAGTGGAGGCTTGGTTTGTTTTATTCATGAAGCTTCATGAAGCTTTGAAAGTCTTTGCCATTTTGTTTTTTGCCTTAACCTAACCATTAAACCTAAACCCTAGTTTATTCTCTACATGTGTTAGCCTCATCCATGGTTGCATTATGATAAGATCACTTGATTTATGATTATTCATTAATTTTTTTCTATTCTCTTCTTCTTCTTCTTCTTCTTGAGGAAGAAAAGAAAACCTTGCTAGAAAATTTCAAGTGATGATTCCAAGTGAGAAATCCAAATCCAAAGTGAACCCACTTCCTATTTATTCATCCTCTACCACTTGCCATGTAGTAGATGGTGTTTTCTTCACAAGTTTCTTGACCTAGTGAAGATGGAGCTTGAGTTTGAGTCGCCTCGACGTAGATCATCTTCGGCATCGAAGTCAACGACCAAGCCCGATTATTTCTCCGACGAAACCATCGCTAGAGTCCGGGATTCCGATGATCGCAGTGGAGGGACGTCAAAACAGAGCCAAAGAAGTGGTGGAGCGGATCTAGAAAGGCTGTATTTCCATTCACTTAGTAGTTAAGTTGTTAACTTGTTGTTGTTTCGCCTTTACCTCTAGTTATCGATCTAGTTTAGGGTTTCTCGGCACATGAATTTTTTGAACATGGCATGGTTGATGCCTTGTGGAACCTCTTTAGTGTGCCTAGGAACCCCACAGTGGTATCAGAGCCTAGCTAGAGCCTTAGGCGATGAGTAGACGAAGTTAGAAACCCGATCGAACCCCGAAACCCTAAAAATAACCCTTCTCTGTATATTTTTCAAAACAGTGGTTTTTTCCAAATTAAAAATATCCAAAAAATACAGCAGGGTTTTCTGGGAATTAATGTGAAGCACGTGCACCTAACTCGACTAAAGCGCCGTGGAACCGCGGCCCCACCCTGGAATGTGCGGCGGTTCCGCGGCCATATAGGAGCATCTTCACACGTGGTTTGCACAGTAATTTCTCTCTGTTAGTGCTGTGTTTTCTGGGAATTTTTAATATTTACTCAAGAGTTGAGTTTTCTGGGTTGTATTGGGGACTCGGTGTTTCGATCGGGATGTTTAACTTCGTCTATGTGTTTTTCCGGGTAATTTAGAATATGTTAGAAAGTTCGACCGGATATAAATACCCACTTTTTCCCCTGCCGAGAAATTTCAAATTGTTGGATTTTTCCGCAGTTTAATGACGTTCTAAGTAGTGCAAGTAACGCGATGGTCCCTCTAGAAGACAACAAACCTTAACTCGATTATGTGACCGTCTTGAACTGCCCTTTGAACCTTCGGGTTTGGGGCAGTACGGCGTGCCACATGTGAAGCGTTGGCTTGACCCTTCTACGGCTGGACCGTTGGTACTGTGGCATGAAGTGGATGTTTTTAAACTTATTTCATGTGTTGATCTTTTCGGGAAAACTTGGGTGTTTGATTGTTCGATCGGAAAGTTTAACATTTTCTATTTATCTGGAATGTGATACAATATTTGGAATCCACAAGTAGTTATGAGATAACTGATTTGAATATTATAAATCTAGCAGTCTAGTCTCACTTGATCGATTGCCACGGAATTTTGATGTGATCAAAAGTCCGTCGCAATCACGTAGCGTACGCGGATACTCGCCGGGTAAACTTAATAGACAGCTACACCCCATAGCCCCGACCAAGTGACTGTAGGAGAACCCCGTCACCGAAAGCATCTGTTCGGGTGCTCGCGGCAGCGGTGTTCCGCCTTAGTGCACTTCGTCGACGGCATCCGGGGGTGCGGCCGTCTACTAAAGTTTGCGATGAGCATTCGTTCAGGATGTCGGGAATCCTGTTGAATTGCCCGACTTGATATTGAAAAGAGTTTTCGATAAATGAGACTAAAATGCGGGGTTTATAATTGTCAGGCATGCGATGTCTAAGGAATTCATTTGGTTAGGCATGCGATGTCTAAAGTGGTTGCGGATTCCAACTGTTGTAGTTTTACACTTTCTTTTCTGCGACCGTAAGTGTAATATGTGATATCGCCGGTTTCGTTGCTATATGTCAACGTCAATTGGGATGCGCATATTTACTTACGTTGATGACATGTAATGTTATGTGTTGCTGGATATGTTATATTGGATCGTCGTGTTTGAATAGCCGGTTTTTTTTTATGTGAGATGAGTGTTTTTCATTTTCATTCATGTAAAAACTTGTATGTAATATTCTATTATTGGGGCACTTCCAGGTTGCGGAAGCTGTCACCGTTGATGTATATTATTTACTTTTCCGCATTAGGATAAACCCTAAGAGGGGAGCACAAGTAACCGGGTTCTAGGGTCCAGTGGGAGACCATCTCGAGGAGTCGAGTCCGGGTCTCCTAACCATAGAATTGGTAGGGTTGCTTGCCGCTCTTGTAGGGGTCTAGGGGTGTGGGATTGGCTATTCATCGTGACCGTGGAATCCGTGTTTTATAGAGGCTCAAAATAAAACACGGACGTCCTAGTATATCCAATGTTTCATATGTTTATTCTGCTGCGATATCTGTGATATGATCATTTGATGTTCTGTGATAGATGCTGTATATAGTATATATGATATATTATATAGACGTTACTTATGTTTTACACCCGCGCTAGCCCTGCCCCGCTCTGCCGTTAGTTACCTAACCTAACGGTGCACGAGAGGACATCGAGACGAATGCGGATGGCATAAGTGTCCGTCGTATTTATCTGTGATGTTTAGGTGCTTAAATGATGGGACTTCATTAATATGATTAATGAAAGAAAAAAAGAAACCTAAAAGATGTTATGGAATCGAATTTTCAAAAACAGGTAGCTACAGTTCTTGCTTTGCATCGCGGTGTTCCTTGTAGAACATCCTGCACCTTATTCGATGAGGAAAGGGCCGACGATCCCTTCACCGGGAGTGACCCCTTTAGCAATAACTGGCAGATGCTACAACCCTCGGTTTGTCTTTTGATTGTTTCTATAGTTTTTGCTTTGCACAGCGGTATATATGATATATCCTGCACCTTATTCGATGATGAAAGGGCCGACGATCCCTTCACCGGGAGTGACCCCTTTAGCAAAACTAGAAAAGCCTAAAAAACACTCCATTTTAAAATCATTTGATTCTACAACGATATCAAGTTCATTAAACAATAGGTTTTAAGAAAAACCTGTCGTAGCCCTCCGTCATTTCAGATAAGTCCTACTTAGTATTCGTGCTACGTTTGTTGGCCTGCGTCAAGGCGTAGTGCGTGGTAGCTAACTAGTATTTATCTGTTTATGCATATGATGCAGATTGGATTAGGGTAGTCGTGCTACTTTGTTGGCCTGCGTCAAGGGTCGTGCGGGTGGGATTAATTCAATCAAGAAATGACGGGTTGAACTTGACTAGCGGACTATGATTTGTTGGCCTGCGTCAAGGTCATAGGACGCTAGGGGCAAAATATTATCGGGAATTTCAAGTGTTGAAATTTGCAATGAGATTGCATACCTTCTATGAGATAGTTGGGTCCCGATACCCGCTGCGAGTAAGAGTTACTCCTGGGAGAGTTTTACACATTACAATTAGCCGATCAAGTAGGTGTCTAGAAAGGTGTTAATGAGGTTACGCCTATGGGAAAACGAGGTTTACATTAATTAGGTTCGTGCGAAAGCACGGGGGACGTCCCTCAAAGTACCGACACTGGCCTGGCTGAAAGATTGACGAACTTGTAGCGTGTAATTAATCCCGGCTAGTCTTTCCTTTTAGGGTTTGAAGGAAGATTTGATAAAAACAGTGGGAGCCATCCTGATTAGATAAAATATATAACCAATCTTATCTTGCAAGAGCATACGGTGAGTGTTTTCTTCTCTCTCTCTCCAGGTAGCGACCATATCACGCCTTAATCAAGATAATAATACGGATTATTGACCGAACCCGCTTGTTATACTGAGCTGGGGAACATTGGTCCCGCTCCAACTTATAACTGTTATAAGATAGAGCAGGAAATTGGGGAATACCAGATTTCCCGTGCCGCCCAAACGAAGAAAGTGCATGCCGATGCATCTTCTTCGGGTATGTTCATTACAGATAACTGTTTCTCAGTATCCTTTACATCCTGCGTATGAGATACCGGATCAGGATCCCGCATATGTAATCTGTTACATGGGCTACAGATGGTAGAGAACTGAGGACGGGTAATAAGTTTCATGAGACAGAAAACGGTGCAAGTGTTGCAGCCAAGTTTGTTGGTCACTGTCACCCTGTATTACCAAAATACATTGATTCTGAACAAATGTTATTAGATACCGAACCTAATGTACAAAATCATATCAGTTTCTTTATTAGTAAAGAAAGGATATAATTTTGTATTGTTGGATAATGTTTTGAACATTTCCTATATCAAAAGTTGATCGGTTCAGGCACGATATCTAAAAGCATTGATGTTCTAAATCGAACTTCAGTTCTTAGTATACAGAACACACACAAGAGGAAGAGTTCAGAAATGAACAAATCCTTCTTGAGGTATTGTAGACTGGGTCATATCAATGCGACCCGACTAGCTGAAGTTACATATAGATGCATATTTAAATTAGTTTGAATTTACATCTTGTGAAACTTGCCAGTCATGTCACAGAGATAAGATGACCACAGCTCTGTTTATTGGAAACAGAGAAAGAGTTAGTGAACTCTTAGGATGATACATGTTGATGTATGAAGGTCCCCTGTCTACACATGCCAAGATCGGTTCTTTGTACTTCATTACATTCTCTGATGATCTCTCAAGATTCAGTCATATGTTCCTGTTGAAACGCAAGTCCGAAGCTTTTGAGATATTCACAGAATATAAGTTAGAAGTAGAGAACCAAAAACGGGTATAAGTATTATGTTCTTTGATGAGATCAAGGAGGAGAATACTTGAGCACGGAATTCCTGGACTATTCTAAAAGAGAATGAGATTCTCTCTCAGCATTACTTCTCCGTATACACCATAGCACGATGGTATATCGGGGCGGAGCAATAGCACCCTATTTGATATGGTGTGCTCTATGATGAGTACTACTGAGTTTCCTATTTCCTTTTGGGAGTTATGCACTTGAGAAGCTGTATACCTATTGAATTGGGTTCGAATCAAATCAGTGCCTACCACTCTATATAAGATATGGTATGGGAAGAACCTATCTCTTAAGTAAGTTAAAATTTGGGATTGTCCTGCCTATGTCAAAAGCAAAATCCGGACAAGATCGAGGCAAGGTCAGTTTTGTAGAACTGGAAAGGTTCCAGCTATATAAACTACAGCTGATGATTTGATAGAACCAAAGGATTCAATAGTCTCCGACGAACCTCAGCCTCTCCGCTGAACTAGCAGGGTTCCTCATCCGCCTGAGAGATACTTCGGTTTCTCGATGACAGTGGGAGTGAGGATTGCATCATGAGATGATGACCCAACTAGTTTCGAGCAGGCCATCGAGAGTAGGGACTCTGTAAGAATGGCTGGATGCTTAGCGATCTGAGATGGAATCCATGTACACCAACAAAGTATGGACTTTGGATGCTGTATCTGAAGGGTTAAATCCCCATCAGGAGCAAGTATATCTTGAGAAGATTACTTGGTGTAGATGGAAAAGTTGAGACTTTCAAAGCTAGGCTTGTTAAAGCTTTGCATCATTAACCAGGTATGGATTATGATGAAACCTTTTCTAAGCATCTATGCTTAAGTCCATCCAGATCCTACTTGCCACAGCTACATACCATGACTACGATATCTGGTGGTTGGGTATCATGACTGCTTTTCTAAATGATGATTTGGAAGAGAGCGTCTATAAGTACACAGCCAGAGGGCTTCGTAGACAGTAGGAGCAGCGGAAACGTGTGCAAGATGTTTTATGTGATAAAGAAAGCATCGCGGAGTTGGAACGTCTGTTTTGATGTGGTAGTCAAAGTGTTTGACATCATCAAAATGGTAGATGAACCTTGTATAAAAAAAAGGGTAGTGGGGAGTATGGTGACGATCCTCGTAGAGTACGTGGATGACATACTATTGATAGGGAAGGAGTTTCCTATGCTACGCTCAGTCAATCTCCGCTTATCACAAGGATTCTCGAAAAAGGATCAAAGTGATACATCCTAAATCCTAAGTTTTGATCTATGAGATAGAAGTAATTGGATGTTAAGATTCTCACTAGTTGTAGTGAGATGGTATCAATCGATCCTGGGGAGAATCACTGGAAACGTTCCAGGGTGATAAGGACGACTGAATGCCAGTCACAGGCATTGTCTTTACCCTTAGTAAAGGGACGGTATGTTGGAAGAGTTCTAAGCTAGATGCCGTGGCTTACTAGACGATAAAGGCTGGATACATCGCTACCAAAGATGAAGTCTGGGTGTATATTGGTTCATGAGATGAACTTCGTTCCTACCATTGTGAGACAATGGAGTTGTGGCTTATGCCAAGGAACGCCCGTCCCATCAGTGATCCAGACATATTCTAAGGCAGTGTCACCTGATCGTGGAGATGGTTGATCTCCAGGGGATTGAGGTTAGGAGAGCAGACTCAGAGGACAACACGGCGGATCCACTCACAAAGGCCTTTTCCCAGAGAGAGACTTTTATGGGATGGTTGAGTATGAGATACTATAACCACTGCTATCAGATGGCCCTAGTGCAAGTGGGAGATTGTTAGTTATATGTATGCCCTAGAGGCCATTACTATACATAGGATGTATATTGTAGTGGATGCCTAGACATATATAGGGAGGACTTTCTTGCTCGACATGATAGTATGCTATCTGGTTGCTCTTTACCTTAACGTGTACACTGATTGTCTCTCTGTTACATGTTGGTAAAGCCCTTAGGATGTGTACTTGACTACCTGGACTATGATGCGGATCATACTAGTGGGGACATGGTAGTCCATAAGTACATCCTTCAAGGTCCCTAGTCGTGGGTGTATCGAGATGGGGCATCGATATACCAGAGTAAACTAGCGTATACCTTCTCGACCCATACAGATGGGCGATGGATGATCCCATATCCATTGGTGTTTGACATCAGAGATGGTGTACGGGTGCTCAGTGGAGACTGGGTATACTGGACGGACTCGCCGAGAACTCCCAGATGGTATTATACCTCACGTCAGATGGCAGTTCTCTGGTGACACTGGTACAGAACAGTCTGTTGACCCGAGATCGTCATAGAGTCTTGTGTGATTCCCACTGTGCTTTGATTTCCACTTTACCACGTCCAAGAGGGCGTGCAAAACGGTGGTTTCTGGGTACAGTCCCGAATCACATGGAGGCAATGAGCGATAGGAGGGGATTCGTCTCTCCCGGTATAGGGAGTTGATGTTGCGCTGTGTTCGATTGGCTATAACCGGAAATCCCTGGCCAGGGTTGCTGAGATTTACTGGTAAGTGTTACCAGTAATTTCTCGAACTGTTATAGACCTCATAACGACACGACTTATCGAGCTATTGGGGTCTGACGTTTACCACCCCTAGGCGAGATATGCGACATATCAGATGACGAGACCGGACTGTACGGTAAGTGTTACTGGTTGGATTCACCGGAGTGTGAGCGGGCTTGCTCGTTGATCTTCTGATCGCTCAATACCCGGGTAGCCATTACGTTTAGCAGACCGCTTGCGGCTTGTGGGTGTTTGATATGATCATCACCTGCTACCGGCGTATTGACGAGTCTTTAGAGTCCTACACAGAGGTTTCCTGGCTCAAGCGAAACGAAATAGGAGCGCATATGAGATATGTGCGGGACGGAGAATAATACCAGTATGTGATACTGTATTCTATTCTCGCGATATGTATCATTGGACGGTTATATGAGATATAGCCGGGTTACCGAATCAAGTGTTGATTCGATACATTGATACACTTGATATTAGTCGGTTATATGCAGTATGACCGGAACATTAAATCAAGTGTTGATTTAATGATTTAATGTATAATTATATATTTGATATATTGCTTTACATTAACTAGTATTGGTTCACTTAAGATTATTTTCTCACTAGAATGTGCACATTGTATATATGATATATATTTGTGCACTTGATTGTATCATGTATGATGATACATGCAAACTTGGGTGTATGTTAGCTTTAAACCATATTTTGGTTAATGGTTAGGTTTTAATTTGTTTTATTTATTTTCTTTATTCATTTTGGCAAGAATAAAGTGGAGGCTTGGTTTGTTTTATTCATGAAGCTTCATGAAGCTTTGAAAGTCTTTGCCATTTTGTTTTTTTCCTTAACCTAACCATTAAACCTAAACCCTAGTTTATTCTCTACATGTGTTAGCCTCACCCATGGTTGCATTATGATAAGATCACTTGATTTATGATTATTCATTAATTCTTTTTCTATTCTCTTCTTCTTCTTCTTCTTGAGGAAGAAAAGAAAACCTTGCTAGAAAATTTCAAGTGATGATTCCAAGTGAGAAATCCAAATCCAAAGTGAACCCACTTCCTATTTTTTCATCCTCTACCACTTTCCATGTAGTAGAGGGTGTTTTCTTCACAAGTTTCTTGACCTAGTGAAGATGGAGCTTGAGTTTGAGTCGTCTCGACGTAGATCATCTTCGGCATCGAAGTCAACGACCTAGCCCAATTATTTCTCCGACGAAACCATCGCTAAAGTCCGGGATTTCGATGATCGCAGCGGAGGGACGTCAACATGGAGCCAAAGAAGTGGTGGAGCGGATCTACAAAGGTTGTATTTCCATTCACTTAGTAGTTAAGTTGTTAACTTGTTGTTGTTTCGCCTTTACCTCTAGTTATCGATCTAGTTTAGAGTTTCTCGGCACAAGAATTTTTTGAATATGGCATGGTTGATGCCTTGTGGAACCTCTTTAGTGTGCCTAGGAACCCCACAATTTTACTCAAGCATCATCACAAAGACCACATTCAAGAATCTAGATTGAATCATAATGCTTGAAAAAAGATAAGCAAGATAAAAGAATTTGACCTTTATTTATCGACAATTTCGTTACAAATCTCTCGAAATTTACAAGAGTAAGGAACTTGATCGTCGATTTTGGCTTCGCTCGGCTCCTTGAGTCGCGGATCGGCTTGGATCACTTGCTCCGATGAAGTCCGGCTTCGCTTCTAAAGGCTTTGAAGGATTCTTGCCTTGATTGAACTCGAAGATCTTGAACTTTTGGCTTTTTGATTGGATTAGGGTTAGGGTTTGAGGCACAAGTTGTGTCACTCAACTTGTGAGAAGAATTATTCGATTTTCAACAACCGTTAGAAGTAAAGCCTAGGGTCCCTTTTATAGCCTTAAGAATGGTTAGCTTCCTTTTTAAGCTTGGATTAGCTTAGCTTCTCTTGTAAGCTTTAGATTAGCTTAGCTTCCCTTGTAAGCTTGGTTTAGGTTAGCTTCTCTCATAAGCTTGGTTTTGGTTAGCTTCTCTCATAAACTTGGTAGTTAGGAGGAAGGTTCTAGACTTTAAGGTAGTTAAGTGGGAAGCTTGCTTTGGAAGCTTGATCATGATTAGCTTGATCGAGGGCTTTTGCTGATCTGGCAGAAAGTTCTGGAGTAATCTAGAAATTGCAGTGACTTGAAGAGCTTCTGGACTTGATAGAAGAACACTGGGGAAGAGCATTGCTGATGACGTGTCAAGACTGCCACGGATCCGCGGCGCCAAGTGGGTTTGGGCCGCGGATCCGCGGTCCAATAATGCCCTCTCTGCATCAAATTTTCTGGTAATTCTTTTTCTGACTTTGGGGTTATTCTCTAATGTGCTGAATCTTTTAATACCCTTTAGTTTATTGCTAGATCTCTAGTATTAGAGTTGGTGTATTTTTACCAGCAATTTTTCACTGATTTGGCTTTTCTCCTGGAATTTCCTGCATAGATTCTCGAAACAAGTGTTGCGCTATACAAAGATGATGCGATGCCATGATAAACACTCAATTTCCCTTAAAATGCTGGTTTTAGTATACAACACAGGTAATCTGGTATTTTACGACTGTTTTGCTAATATGTGCAATATTAATACCGAACCTTTTTAGATGAATGCAAATGATAGGGAAATTGAAGTGTTAAAAAATACAATATTTTCGACTGATCAAATTCCCCCAAACTTATTTTCGGTCGTCTCGAGCGAATTGTTTTATTAAAAAGAGAGGGAGAAAATAAAGAAAGAGAAAAACTAACTGGCACACTTTCGTAGGCAATACGATTGCACTGAGCACGTGCAATAAGCCTTTAAACCTCTAGGTGTCCCTAGTAGGAGGAGTGTTGTCTATTGAGGGTTTTCAGCGGATTGCACCCACAAAATCCAATAAAAAAAGGAAGACCTTGAAAGTTACATATAAAGACAAGAATTGTAAAAGAAAGAATTTGAAAATTAGGGTTTCTAACTATGCTAGCTTTTCGGTTGTCATGAGCCCTATCTTAATAGTCATGAAAAGATATCAGAAATCACATCATCCCTCAATAAAACATCGTCTTTATTCTTCATTCCTATCTTTCTTCCAAACATCGATCATATAACCCTACGTGTGTATAAAGAACATCCCTATACCCGGAGAATTCAATTCAAGCTATCATACTCTTGTCCATCTGCCTCAGTACTTTTTAATTAATGAATATTTAGATGAGATTGCTCACACACTTTCATGCGACCGTTAATACTTCTTGAGGTACTAACCAACCAATTACTCATGTGCTTTCTTATACTGTGTTTTTCCTCGTCTTGCACCACCCAAGGCTTAGCAGTGACTCCCAGACCAGTTGGCCTTAGGACACTAGGTGAAGAGGCACCCTCGCTATATTTTTTTATTGCTGCCTTGGCGATAACAAAACCAGTGTTCATTTTTCTCACCATTTTATATTTTATTCATTTTTTTATTTGCTTCATACATCGGATTTTAGACAAGAGCATTGCAAGGTATCCTCTACTATCCCGAGCTTCAAGACGTGTGTAAGTGCGAATAGCAGGGTATCAACGTTCAAAATGTTTGGCTTCCAGAATAGGAACTATTTTTCAGACTTATTTTTATCCTCAGATTAGTGACTTCCTTCATCTTACTAACCCTTGGGACAACGGCTCATAACTACTTATTACTAGTTCGTATAAGAAAACTTCTAATTTTCTTGGTTTTCTTAAATTTTTCTAATCTTTTGGATGTAATTTTTTTCACTATCTAATCTTTTATTATCTTATTTATGTACAAAATAATTTTTATTTTTTGAATTTTTTTTAAATTTTTATAGATTTTTCAAAATGTTTTGTGCTTATGCAAAGTGATATGCAAATGATGTGAAAATAAGCACAAACATCCCCCAAACTTGTTTTCAACAGTGTCCTCACTGTTGCCAACCGCTATATCTACAAAAACCTGTAAGACTTGGAGGAATTTATCAGTGGGGGCAAAATATTTAAGTGAAGATGCACCCCCTAACTTTTTCTTTTCATTCACCTCCATTCAAAAAGATGATGCAGTAATTTACAGGTCATGGAGGTGAGACGGAGGAATTTTAATCAATATAAAATGGCTCCTGTAAGAACAGGAGCTCCTCCGTGGGGTCAGTAGAAAAATATGGATTTAGTCTATGTCCAATAACTTTGAAAAATGTGCCGTTTTTAACATTTTCTACCTCAACTGCCCCGTGCGGGTATACAGACCGCACAATAAAAGGTCCTTTCCACCGAGATCGTAGCTTACCCGTATGAAGGTGTAGTCATGAATCATAAAGAAGAACTTGTTGACCAGGTGTAAATGTTTTCATCAAAATGTTTTTATCGTAAAATACCTTAGTCCTATTCTTTACAATTATAGCGTTATCATAAGCTTCATCGCGGAGTTCGCTTAGCTCATTTAATTGCAGCTTCCGAAAGTTGCAGGCTTGGTTTAAGTCAAAGTTGATTTCTTTAATAGCCCACATTGCTTTATGCTCAATCTCGATCGGCAAGTGGAAAGCCTTCCCAAACACTAACCTATATGGAGACATCCCTAGATCGGTTTTAAATGCAGTTCGGAATGCCCAAAGAGCATCCGTCAATTTGATCGACCAATCTTTTCTATTCTTCACAACAGTTTTCTCCAGGATTTGTTTGATCTGTCTATTGGAGATCTCAGCCTGCCCGCTCGTTTGGGGATGATAGGGTGTGGAAAGTTTGTGGTTGATTGCGTATTTCCGCATCAAAGTCTCGAAAGACTTGTTGCAGAAATGTGTCCCGTTATCGCTAATAATAGCGCGTGGGTGTCCAAATCGCGAAAAGATGTTTTCTTTTAAGAACTTAATGACAACCTTTTTGTCATTAGTGCGACATGGAATGGCTTCAACCCACTTTGAGACGTAATCAACCGCAAGCAGTATGTACAAATTCCCAAAGGAGTTGGGAAAAGGACCCATAAAGTCAATACCCCAAACATCGAAAATTTCAACCACTAAGATGGGTTACTGGGGCATCTCATTTCTCCCGAAAATCCTACCCGTGTGTTGACACTGTGTACAGGTTTTGCAATGATCAAATACGTCTTTGAACAAAGTCGGCCAATAAAAACCGCATTGCAAAACCTTCTCCGCTGTCTTTTTAGGACCGAAGTGACCCCCACATGCCTGATCATGACTAAAAGATAGAACACTCTTGAATTCCTCATTCGGAACACAACGGCAAATGATCTGGTCAGGAGAATACTTAAACAGATATGGGTCATCCCAGTAAAAGTGTTTTACTTGGGATAGAAAATGATGTTTGTCCTGTTTTGACCAATCGCTGGGTATCAGTCCCGTGGCAAGTTAGTTCACAATATCCCTGAACCAAGGTTCATCGGATACGCTCAATAGTTGTTCGTCTGGAAAAGAATCATTGATCGGCAGGGTCACAGGTGAAGAAGAGATGCGTGAAAGATGGTCGGCTACAACGTTTTCACATCCTTTCTTATCTTTGATAACAAGATCAAATTCTTGTAATAGAAGGATCCAACGTATTAGCCTACCTTTAGCATCTTTCTTCGCCAAAAGATGTTTCAAAGCGGAATGGTCAGTGTACACAACTATTGGTGAGCCAATTAAGTAAGGCCTGAATTTTTCTAATGCAAATACAACTGCCAAAAGTTCTTTTTCGGTAGTTGTATAGTTAATTTGAGCATCGTTCAGGGTCTTACTTGCGTAATAGATCATGTGTGGCATCTTTTCAATGTGCTATCCTAAGACTGCACCAACTGCAAAATCTGATGCATCACACATAAGCTCAAAAGGGTGGTCCCAATCTGGAGACGATAGAACGGGGGCTATAGTGAGGGAGTGTTTGAGTGAGTCGAATGCTGCCTCACAATCCGAGTCAAAGTGGAAAGTCGTATCCTTGGCCATGAGAAGAGTTAAAGGTCTAGCAATTTTGCTAAAATCCTTAATGAATCTCCTGTAAAAGCCCGCATGGCCAAGAAATGATCGGATATCCTTGACGCTTTTAGGATGAGGAAGGTTTTGAATGACATCTATCTTAGCTCTGTCAACCTCAATGCCTTTCCGTGAAATAACATGTCCAAGCACAATTTCCTCTTGGACCATGAAATGGCATTTTTCCCAATTCAAGGTTAAGTTCTTCTCCTTGCAACGAGTAAGAACTGCGTCAAGATTCGATAGGCAGTCAGAAAAAGAGTCTCCGAAAATCGAGAAATCATCCATGAAAATCTACAAAAAATTCTCGACCATGTCAGAGAATATCCCCATCATACACCGCTGAAATGTAGCGGGAGCATTGCATAACCCAAAGGGCATGCGTCTATAAGCAAAGGTACCAAAAGGACAAGTAAATGTGGTTTTATCTTGATCCTTGTTGGCAATGGGGACCTGATTATAGCCAGAGTATCCGTCCATAAAGCAATAATACTCACGTCCAGCTAAGCGTTACAGCATCTGATCAATGAAAGGTAGAGGAAAGTGGTCTTTCCTTGTAGTGGCATTGAGTTTTCTGTAATCTATACATACACGCCACCCAGTTTGGGTGCATGTCTGAATTAACTCATTTGCCTCATTGGTAATAACAGTGATGCCAGATTTCTTAGGGACGACATGGGTTGGACTCACCCATTGGCTATCGGAGATTGGGTAAATAATACCATTGTCAAGGCATTTGACGATCTCTTTCTTCACCGCATCCTTCATGACGGGGTTCAACCGTCTTTGTGGTTCTCGGGTTGGTTTGGCATCATCCATCAAGTGTATATGATATTCTACAATCAAAGGACTAATCCCTTTGATGTCCGCCATGGTCCAACCAAACGCCTCCCTATTAGATCTCAATACCGTCAAAAGTGCATTCTCTTACTCTGATGCTAGAGAAGCGGATATGATAACCGGTAAAGATTCATTCTCACATAAATATGCATATTTAAGATGAGAAGGTAAAAGCTTGAGATCTAATGCTGGCGGAGAAATAATAGAAGGTGGGATCATCGACTGATTTTCGGAGTCACAAAGAAGCTCATAGCCTGTAAAAGATAAAGACTCGGATGGTGATGAGTCAGGAGTGTCGGACTCAAGCGTGGAAAATATGTCATCACTAAGATGTTGTGCAAGATCAAACATTGATGTAGTAGTGTCGTCGAGATCATTAAAGCAAAGTTCTTCAACTCCGCAACTTTCGGGAGCAATCTCATGGACAGAGCACACATCAAGTATATGAGCAGAGGGTTCAGATGGTTGACTTCCAATTTTGTAGATGTTCAGTTCAATTGTCATATTTCCAAAGGATAAGTTCATTGAACCGTTTCTACAGTTAATGACAGCATTGGAAGTGTCAAGGAATGGTCGACCTAAAATCACCGGAATTTGGCTTCGGGGGTTTGCTACAGGTTGTGTATCGAGAAAAATGAAGTCCACAGGGAATACAAATTCCCCGACCTTTATCAACACATACTCTAGTTCACCTCTAGGTTTGGTGATTGAACGGTCTGCCATTTGGAGAGTGCAGTGAGCTGGTTTCAACTCTCCAATCCCTAGCTGCTCATAAACAGAGTATGGAAGTAGGTTAACATTTGCGCCAAGGTCTAAAAGAGCACGGTTGATGTTTTTACCCCCAATAGAAATCGATATCGTAGGACATCCTAGGTCCTTACGTTTCTTTGGTAGCTGTGTGATAAAAGCAGTGCTAATATTATTAGACATGAAGACCTTCTTTGGCACTTGAGTCTTCCTCTTCCTAGTGCACAAGTCTTTAAGAATTTTCGCATAAGCGGGGACTTATTGAATAGCATCTAGGAGATAGATGTTGAAGTTAACCTGTTTGAACATTTCCATAATTTTCTCCATATGTGGACTCGATTTGTTACCCCTTAACCGATTAGGATAAAGAGCTTTAGCAATAAGCGCTGGGTCCATCATAGGAGAAGGAAGTGTGTGTGGAACCGATCCCAAAATAGAAGTGGGAATCGTTGGTGGTAGACTAGAAGAGGTTTGCTGCGGCGGCGAGCCTAGAGGGAAACGAAGAATAGGCTCGTGAGAATGTGGTGGGGTAGAAGAACAAGGATCAGAAGTAGAAGTGTGTGTGTGAGGAAAGGTCTCAGCCGGGGTGTTATTGATAGAATTTTCAATATTATCAATTTCTTCCCCAACATGGTTATTCATCACTCTTCCTAATCTCAACGTTGTGATGGCATTTACATTGTAATGCCCAGGATTCGGAAGGGGTTGAGACGGAAGTTTCCCTTTTTCTCTCGCACTCATTTCGGCTTTAAGTCGTGCAATTTCTGCTTCCATCGCTCTGATACTCTCAGCTTAGGACGCTGAGTTTTTATTTATCTCACTGACGGACGACCTAACCTCAGCCGACACTTCCATGAAATTTGACAAGAGTGATTTCATGGTTTGTGTGAATGCAGAGAACTCATCAGAACCGGTCAACTGCATAGGATTAGAAGGTGCAGGAGGGTTGACCTGGTTTTGAAAATTTTGTGATTGGTAGGAGTGCTGAGTGAGTTGAAGTGGTTGCTGTTGTGGTGGAAGAGCCCTTTGAAAATTGTTTTGGTTTGGAACCGTGTTTTGAGATTGTGATTGGTTCCAAGCAAAGTTAGGGTGATTCCTCCAACCCTGATTATACGTAGAAGAATATGGATCGTTTCTTGGTCTTTGAAAAGTGGCATTGGTATGCTCTTGACCTTGAAACGGAGAATTCAATGGACATTCTTCCGTCAAATGAGAAGGATCAGAACAGCATCCACATACAGTTTTGGGGAGGGACATCGGATTTTGGGAGGCTGCTAAAAATTTATGTTCCATAGCCTCGAGCTTCTTTTGCATTGCTGCCATTTCAGCTCGAACACCTATGGACACATCAATTTGGTGTACGCCACCCCTAAACGATGAATGGTTTCCACTCTCCCACTGTAAGGATTTTTCAGCGAACTCTTCTAAAAATTTCCAAGCTTCCGCATCATCCTTGGTCATAAAAGTGCCTTGACACATGGATTCAAGGTTCTATTTAGTGGTAGGGTTAATTCCCTCATATATGATTCGACAAAGATCCCATCTTGGGATACCGTGATGTGGACATTGAACCAAAAGATCCTTGAAGCGTTCAAAGCACTTCGAGAATGGTTCGGTCGGAAGCTGGGTGAATTGATTTAGTTCGCTACGGACTCGAGCTGTCTTTTGCATAGGGTAGAATTTCTTATGGAATGCCGCAACGAATTCTTCCCAATTCGAAATGGAATGTGCGGTAGTGTTATATAGCCACTTCTCGGCTATATCGCACAAGGTAAATGGAAGAAGACGTAGACGCATAGCATCCACAGAAAGTTATGACGTACCTATCATTGCGCATACATTTTCAAATTTGGTGATAAAGACATATGCGTCTTCAGACTCGAGACCGTGGAATTTGGGTAGAAGATTGATGTATTGGGGTTTAATCTCAAAATTATCCCCGTTGGCTGGTGGAATGGATAAGCAGGTCGAAAGAGGACCTCGCATAGGATAGCACCTCTCTTGGAGAGAGATGCGAGGTGGATTCTGCGCACCTGCGGACAGCGGCAGAGTAGTGGTAAAGAAGTTCGATGGAGAAGGATCCATCGATGTGGGTGTGGTAGTGGGTAAGAAAGAGGTAAATGTAGAAATACCGACTTCGGAGTCGATCGGGGAAACGCGGACTAAACGGGCACTAGAATCCCGTATCCAGCCTATCTTGGACTAAAAGGTTTAGTACAAGTGGCAGCGTGAATATAATTAGGGGAAATGATTGAAGTGTTGGTGTTTGTTTAGAAAAATATACGGATTTTTGAAAAAATGATGCAAATCACAACAAATGCAACAAGCAATCCTAAGTCTAGTGGTCACCTAGGTCAAGGCTCTAGACCGCTCCTAACTGCCAAAAGAGAAGTCGCATGATCAATCCTCCACTGCCTCTTTGTCTCTCCTGTGGCCAGGTAAGTGCCAGGTAAGTGAGAGGTTCTCCACTACATAAGTAGTGGGCCTAATTAAGTAACCACTTGCCTTAGACACACTTGCCTTAGACACCACAAAAGAAACGCGGATAAATAATGGATTACCCACGGCCTTCTCTTGTCCTAAGTGAGCGCGACGGTCCTTAGAGTCATCTCTAGATTTCTTTTAATTAATGAGGGTAATGCGGATGCAAGTTTGTGATTTTGGGGCTTAGGAAGGGTAATGAACTCCCCACCTAATCTGGATTTGGCCGTGCCCCTTAATTTCCGTATTAATATGCAAACAACCAAAAAATCAAAACACGCACAACTTTTATTGCTTTTTTTGTGGCGCTGCGAATTTTGCAAAGAAACCTGCAGCAAATTGTTAATTGGAGCAGATGAGGAAAGAGATAAGAAAGTAAGAAATTTACAAAGAAGTTTTTGTGCAGAGATGCTACTGTTCCACCGCGGTTCAGCCGTAGGAAACGCTTAATGCCGCGGATCCGCTGCAATTTTCACTGTTCACTGCAAGAAAATTTTACAGAGAGCTTCTGTTCAGCCCCTGAGTCCTCTGCAATATTCTGAAAAAAATTCACTTGCTACACAACTTCCAGATTTCCTCGCAACAAATCACAACAATCGTTTAGTGTTTTGCGCGAATTTTGATCTCAAAATTATGATGGAATAAATATTTCAACTCAAATTTCAAAAACGAACTAATTAGCACACGATCCCCGGCAACGGCGCTATTTGATTGATGAGAATTCTTGTTGTGTATGTTTAGAAATCACAACCAAAAATATTTGACCACAATCAATAACGGTATCGTATATAGATTTCGTTAGCAAGTGCGGATCGTCTACAGAGATTATATGACTTGTTCGTATTTGTTTTATTTGAATTGAAAATTTAAGAGAAAAGAAGATAAAACTCGATTCAAGATTTATATCAATGAATTTCAAGAATTATCTAGATCTAATCAAAAATAAAGAAAGCATTAAAAATCAAGAATCAAGAATTGATAGAATTCCAATCGATTTAAGTTTCAAGAATTGAAGTGAAGCTCGTAGGAGTCGATTAAATCTATAGACGTGAAGAAGACTAGCCATTACTTTTTCTTATCCATTAACAAATTGATGCTAGATCGATGACAATTTATCGAGATTTAAGGATTTTGCGAAGAAACTAGGGTTTCCTCATCTCATCCTTTGACCTTTCGATGAATCTTATTCACAAACTAGCTTCTAGTAAATCAAATAATCGATCGTTGATCTCTAGTTCCGAGCGAAAATAATCAAGAACGCATTTCGGATGGAAACTAGATCATCGATCATTTGATTTTCAACAATTTACAAACGTTATAGGACTTAAGAAATGTTTCAAGATTTGTCAACTTCATCATCTATTGACTCTCTCGACTCCTCCACAAGCGGAGTTTTACTCAAGCATCATCACAAAGAACACATTCAAGAATCTAGATTGAATCATAATGCTTGCAAAAAGATAAGCAAGATAAAAGAATTTGACCTTTATTTATCGACAATTTTGTTACAAATCTCTCGAAATTTACAAGAGTAAGGAACTTGATCGTCGATTTTGGCTTCGCTCGGCTCCTTGAGTCGCGGATCGGCTTGGATCACTTGCTCCGATGAAGTCCGGCTTCGCTTCTAAAGGCTTTGAAGGATTCTTGCTTTGATTGAACTCGAAGATCTTGAACTTTTGGCTTTTTGATTGGATTAGGGTTAGGGTTTGAGGCACAAGTTGTGTCACTCAACTTGTGTGAAGAATTGTTCGATTTTCTACAACCTTTAGAAGTGAAGCCTAGTGTCCCTTTTATAGCCTTAAGAATGGTTAGCTTCCTTTGTAAGCTTGGATTAGCTTAGCTTCCCTCATAAGCTTGGTTTAGGTTTGCTTCTCTCATAAGCTTGGTTTAGGTTAGCTTCTCTCATAAGCTTGGTAGTTAGGAGGAAGGTTCTAGACATTAAGGTAGTTAAGCGGGAAGCTTGCTTTAGAAGCTTGATCATGATTAGCTTGATCGAGGGCTTTTGCTGATCTGGCAGAAAGTTCTGGAGTAATCTAGAAATTGCAGTGACTTGAAGAGCTTCTGGCCTTGAGAGAAGAACACTGGAGAAGAGCATTGCTGATGACGTGTCAAGACTGCCGCGGATCCGCGGCGCCAAGTTGGTTTGGGCCGCGGATCCGCGGTCCAATAATGCCCTCTTTGCATCAAATTCTCTGGTAATTCTTTTTCTGACTTTGGGGTTATTCTCTGATGTGCTGAATCTTGTACTTCCCTTTAGTTTATTTCCAGATCTCTAGTATTGGAGTTGGTGTATTTTTATCAGCAATTTTTCACTGATTTGGCTTTTCTCCTGGAATTTCCTGCATAGATTCTCGAAACAAGTGTTGCGCTATGCATGTTTCAAGAATTGAAGTGAAGCTCGTAAGAGTCGATTAAATCTATAGACGTGAAGAAGACTAGCGATTACTTTTTCTTAACCATTAACGAATTGATGCTAGATCGATGATAATTTATTGAGGTTTAAGGATCTTGCGAAGAAACTAGGGTTTCCTCATCTCATCCTTTGACCTTTCGATGAATCTCATTCACAAGCTAGCTTCTAGTAAATCAAATAATCTATCGTTGATCTCTAGATCCGAGCGAAAATAATCAAGAACGCATTTTGCATTGAAACTAGATCATCGATCATTTGATTTTCAAGAATTTACAAACGTTATAGGACTTAAGAAATGTTTCAAGATTTTTCAACTTCATCATTTATTGACTCTCTCGACTCCTCCACGAGCGGAGTTTTACTCAAGCATCATCACAAAGAACACATTCAAGAATCTAGATTGAATCATAATGCTTGAAAAATGATAAGCAAGATAAAAGAATTTCACCTTTATTTATCGACAATTTCGTTACAAATCTCTCGAAATTTATAAGAGTAAGGAACTTTATCGTCGATTTTGGCTTCGCTCGGCTCCTTGAGTCGCGGATCGGCTTGGATCACTTGCTCCGATGAAGTCCGGCTTCGCTTCTAAAGGCTTTGAAGGATTCTTGCTTTGATTGAACTCGAAGATCTTGAAATTTTGGCTTTTTGATTAGATTATGGTTAGGGTTTGAGGCACAAGTTGTGTCACTCAACTTGTGTGAAGAATTGTTCAATTTTCAACAACCTTTAGAAGTGAAGCCTAGGGTCCCTTTTATAGCCTCAAGAATGGTTAGCTTCCTTTGTAAGCTTGGATTAGCTTAGCTTCTCTTGTAAGCTTTAGATTAGCTTAGCTTCCCTTGTAAGCTTGGTTTAGGTTAGCTTCTCTCATAAGCTTGGTTTAGGTTAGCTTCTCTCATAAGCTTGGTAGTTAGGAGGAAGGTTCTAGACTTTAAGGTAGTTAAGGGGGAAGCTTGCTTTGGAAGCTTGATCATGATTAGCTTGATCGAGGGCTTTTGCTGATTTGGCAGAAAGTTCTGGAGTAATCTAGAAATTGCAGTGACTTGAAGTGCTTCTGGCCTTGAGAGAAGAACATTGGAGAAGAGCATTGCTGATGACGTATCAAGACTGTCGCGGATCCGCGGCGCCAAGTGGGTTTGGGCCGCGGATCCGCGGTCTAATAATGCCCTCTCTGCATCAAATTCTCTGGTAATTCTTTTTCTGACTTTAGGGTTATTCTCTGATGTGCTGAATCTTGTAATACCCTTTAGTTTATTGCCATATCTCTAGTATTAGAGTTGGTGTATTTTTATCAGCAATTTTTCACTGATTTGGCTTTTCTCCTGGAATTTCCTGCATAGATTCCCGAAACAAGTGTTGCGCTATACAAGAAAGATGTGATGCGATGACAAACACTCAATTTCTGTTAAAATGCCGGTTTTAGTATACAACACGGGTAATCTTGTATTTTACGACTGTTTTGCTAATATGTGCAATATTAATACCGAACCTTTCTAGATGAATGCAAATGATAGGGAAATTGACGTGTTAAAAAATGCAATATTTTCGACTGATCACATGGCGCAGGATACTGATTAAATTCAGTGGACGATACAGTCTAAGAAGTTTGCTGGATTTGGAGTTCATTTATGAACTGAGTCGCATCAGATATCCAGACATATTCTAAGACAGGTATTGCTCATTTCAGGAGATGGATTTCTCCGCGAACTTGAGATAGAGAGAGATACATAAAGAAACATTGGAGTGGATCCACTCACTGAGGCTATTTCTCGAAAGCAATAGTTTCACAAACGAGTTTTGTGAAACTGATTAGTAGAGAAGTTGGGTGTATAAGTCCGCGGCGGCGCCCCGGCCGTCGATCCGACGCCGGAAACACGGAAACGAAAAACTTTGCAAACTAGCAAACCGGCACCACCGCGCACTTTTAACCCGGATCGGGCCATTAACCTAGCTACTAGCAAAATACAAGATGGGTAGAGAAGCAATACTAAGCGATCCGTGTCCTTCGGTCTTCGTCTCCTCTCCGATCTCCCGCGGAAACTCCGTTCGTCACCTCCTCGTCGGAAAGGGCACCACGTAGCCGGATTCTATTACGGGCTCCCACCTCTATACCGAGGCAACTCGGGCGCGAAGTTGGCTAGTCGACGCGTCCAAGGGATGCTGTAGGCAAGTGTAGAAAACATGTTTCTTGGGGTTTATAGAAGTTGCCATGGATGTGGAGGAGAAAAGAACTTTGGAGAGACTTGTGAACTTTTGATACAAAATGAGAATGAGAATCAATTTCCATACACCAAATGAAACCCCTCCTTTTTTTTCCATGAAGTGGTCGGCCCCTAATTGGAATGAGGAGGGAATCAAAACCAAGGTAGGTGATGGTAGTAAAAGTAGAAAGGTGACCACAACAATGAGAAATGATAACAAGGTCAAATCCAATTCAAATCAACTCTAATCTCAATAAAGTAAGCCATCATGAAAAAGCAAAGATGCTTAACCTTTCATAATGCCACAAAATGCAAGAAAGCCTTTTACAATAAGTAATTTGCACAATTGCAAATTACCCCCTCCATCGAAAAGTCCGGCCGCGAAGGAACAAAGGAAAACCGGCCGGAACGGAATGCAAACTGGCAACTTCAGAAAACTGATCCCGTAATAAATTACAGGAAAACCCCGCTACTGCATATACATGCCCGCATTTGTATTCCCACTGAACACAAATGCAAAGAAACAAAAACTACACTGTCTAATACTAGGATCCGGCTTAAACCAAAGCCGGCTAGTAAAATCCATCCGATCACGATCCGTGCAATACCGCACGTATCTGATCGAACCCTGCCATATCTCCATACGGCCTCTACAGCGTTTCGCCCGAAACTTGAGAAACTGATCTGTGGGGGACTCTAAAGACTCGTCAATACTTGGGTTGTGGATTTAACCACTAGCACGTCAGAGGTATTAGCCAATACGTAACGGGCTACCAGGTACTGACCAAAAGGGACGTCGATGAGCGAACTCATCCTGACACCCTACTGAGCCTGTCAGTGACAATATCCGTACAGTCCGGTCCGTTCGTCTATGAGCATCGCATGGCGGGCCTAGGGGGTTGGTAAAAGTCAGACCCCCAAAAGCGGTATAAGTCGTGTCGGAGTGTAGCCCAGAACACCCTGAGATACTACTGGAATACCTACCAGTAAATCTCCTGCCTTGGCCAAGGACTTTTCATGTTCTGGCTCTCCTAGACACAGAGCGACCTCACCCCCAATACTGGGAGAGACGAACCCCTGCAGATCCGCTCACTGCCTCCATGTGGCTCGGGACTGTACCCAACTAAAACCTGTTTGCACGTCTCCTTTGAGCGTGGTAGGGTAGTAATCAAAGCACAGTGGGAACTCACACGAGACAAATGACGATTTCAGGTCGATGAACTAACCTGTACACATGTCACCAGGGAACTGCTATCTGACATCAGGTATAATACCAACTAGCAGGTTCCCGGCGAGTCCTGTCCGGTGTACTCATAACCTAATGAGCACCTCTATACATCTTAGGTGAACCAACTGACACCAATGGCTTGTGAGATCGGCCACCGTCCCTCATCGGGGTCTCGACTGTATACACTAGTTTACTCTGGAGAATCGATGCCCTGTCTCGAAACTCCCACGACTAGGGACCTTTTAAGGATTTGCTTATAGACTCCAGCTCCCACGTATATGATCTGTTAGTTGTATGTATGCCCTAGAGGCCAGTATTGTACAGATGATGTATATTATAATGGATGCTTGGACATATATAGAGATGACAATCCTGCTCGATATAATAGTATGCTATCTGGTTGCTCTTTATCTTAACATGTATACTTGTCTCTTTATACCGTCTTTTGGTTACATGTTGGTAAAGCCCTTAGGATGTGTACTTGACTACCTGGACTATGATGCGGATCATACTAGTGGGGACATGGTACTCCATAAGTACATCCTTCAAGGTCCCTAGTCGTGGGTGTATCGAGACAGGGCATCGATATACCAGAGTAGACTAGCGTATACGCTTCTCGACCCATGAGATGGGCGATGGATGATCCCATATCCATAGGTGTTTGACATCAGAGATGGTATACGGGTGCTCAGTGGAGACTGGGTACACTGGACGGACTCTCCGAGAACTCCAAGATGGTATTATACCTCACGTCAGATGGCAGTTCTCAGGTGACACTTGTGCAGGTTAGTCTGTAGACCCGAGATCGTCATAGAGTCTTGTGTGATTCCCACTGTGCTTTGATTTCCACCTTACCACGTCCATGAGGGCGTGCAAAACGGTGGTTTTTGGGTACAGTCCCGAGTCACATGGAGGCAATGAGCGATAGGAGGGGTTTCATCTCTCCCGGTATTGGGGGTTGATGTTGCGCTGTGATCGATTGGCCGTAACAGGGAAGTCCCTTGCCAGTGCTGATTCAGAGATTTGCTGGTAAGTGTTACCAGTAGTTTCTCGACCCGTTATGAGCCTCACATCGGCACGACTTATCGGTTATTGGTGTCTGACGTTTACCACCCCTAAACTTGATATGCGACATATCAGACGAGAAGACCGGACTGTACGGGAAGTGTTGCCAGTTGGCTCGACGGGAGTTGTAGCAGGTTCGCTTGTTCTCTTCTGATCGCTTAATACCCGGGTGGCCGTTACATTTAGCTGACAGCTTGCGGCTTGGGGGTGCTTGATATGATCATCACCCACTGCCGGCGTATTGACGAGTCTTAGAGTCCCACAATTGAGTTACCTAGTCCAGGCGAAACGTTGTGGTGCGCATATGCGATATGCGCATGGACCCGATTAAAATGCGTGTATAGGATACCGTATATTGATCGGGCGGCTTGCTTTTGGTTAGGGTCGTATGTGATATGGCCGGATTGATAAATCAAGTGTTGATTTATCATTTAACCATTAGTTTCTCACTAGAAATCCTTTCTTGTGTTGGATGGATGTATGCATGCATGTATGTTTTTCTTTCTTTCTAGTTTCATGCACATATGGATGTGTATACATACATACATACATACATACATCATCTATCATGGTTGCTTATACAAAGAAAATGGTGGCATTATAAGACTCACACCATGGTTTTATTTATATATATTATTATTGAATTTGATTTAAAACAAAAGAAAAGGAAAGGATAATTCATGAAAGCTTTCTACACTCTTCTTGATCTAACCATGCTCACCCACCATTTAACCATGGATTACTTTTCCTTTTAGGTTTTAACTCAAGTTCAATAATGATTCAACCATGGTTTGAGATGAGAGGTAAAAAATATATAAAGATATATTTTCTATTTTTCAACTAGAGTTTTTTCCTTCTCTTATTCAAAAAGGGCCACCATCTTCTTCCTCCTTCTTCCATTGCTCTCTAGATTTTTCAAGTGAGCATAATACTCATCAAGTTAGGATTTTGAAGTGAGAAAGAGAACCACAACACCATTCTACACAAGTCTAGCCCACTTGTTTGGAGTGTTAGCTTCATTTCGTTCTCTTGATCGGGTGAAGTTGTAAGCTTGGACAAAGAGGACTCCGGGTGGATCATCGGCGACCTAGAGGAGTTCAAGCGGAGATTTTTCAAACCCCAAGTAGCCGAGAAGTCTAGCGTAGGGACCTACAAAGGTTGTACTCTCTAAACCCTAGCTTTTCTTTCATTTGATGATATGCAAGTTTTAGAAACCCTAATTTTCTAGGAACGATCCGATATTTGTTAACTTAGCACCCTAAAGACTCCACCTTTGGTACATGTGATGCTTCCAAACCCTTCATGAGGTGCTAGACTAACCTTTCATTGGTATCAGAGCCGACCTAGAACATTAGGCGACAATTTTACGAAGTTAAAACTCCGATCGAACCGAAATACGGCCTTTTAGAATGCTCTCTGGACATTTTTTCAAAACCGATGTTTTTCAGAATTAAAAATATATAAAAAATTCAGCAGGTAAATATAAGAATTACTGTAAAATTCGATAAAGTAAACAGTCCATATTGCCGCGGAAACGCGGCCTAAGCTTGCTTGGGCCGCGGTTCCGCGGCCATTTACTTCAATCACTGCATAAATGTTATACAGTAATTCTTTATTGTGCTTATATATATTTTTTAGGGTATTTTTAATCTGAATTTTGTGCTGTTTGTTCTGGAGTTGGTTTTGGACTCGTCGATTCGATCGGAATTTTCATTTCGTGGTTTTTCCGGATAAATTAGAAAGTATTGAAGTGTTTGAACGAGTATCGTTTGCTCACTTTTCACGGGGTTTAAATATTGTGGAAATACGTGCAAGTTTTATGGCGGTCCTTCTAGAAGACAACAAACCTTAACTCGATTATGTGACCGTCTTGAAATGCCCTTTGAACCTTAGGGTTTGGGGCAGTACGGCGTGCCACATGTGAGGCGTTAGCTTGACCCTTCTATGGCTGGACCGCTACTACTGTGTCACACTCCGGTTTTTGAACTCCGCTCAAGTGTTGAGATTTAGTGAATCTTGGGTATTTGATCATTCGTTCGAAAACTTTAATACTGTCTAATTATCTGGAATGTGATGCAATGTGTGGAATTCATATTATAAGACATGAAATACGAGGTATGTTATATTTCGCATTTATGATGTCTAAGGAGAATGTGGATTCCAGATATTGCAGTTTTACACTTTCTTTTTGTAGGGAACCTAGGCACACTAGTGAGGTCTCACAAGGCATCGAACATGCCAAATTCAAATTTTACGGTGCCGAGAAACCCTAAACTACGGATCGTTTGCTAGATGTCTAGGCGAAAAAGCTAACTAGTTAACAATTAACTAAGAGATACGGAAATACAACCTTTGTAGATCCGGTGCTCCACCTCCACGGCTCCGCAACGAGGTCCTCTCCGCTGTCCAAATCAAATCCGGGCTCTAGAGTCGGCTTCGTCGGAGAAAAAGGGAGCTAGGTCGTCGATGTCCATGCCGAAGATGATCTACGTCGAGGCATCGCTAGATCAAGCTCACAACTTCACCAAGTCAAGAAACTTGTGAAGTAAACACACTCTACTACTTGGCAAGAGGTAGAGGATGAAGAAATAGGAAGTGGGTAGACTTTAGTTCTGGATTTCTCACTCTTTTCCAACAATCACCATTGATGGAGCTTGGTTTTCTTCACTTGAAGAATGAAGAAGAAGAAGAATATGAAGAAGAAATTATGATTAGATTATTACCAAAATGAAAAGAATAATAATCTTATCATAACTTGAACCATGGTTAGATGTAGAGAGTTAATCATGGTTAAAGAATGGTTAGGTTTAGACAAGAAGACAAAAATGGTTGCTATGGTCAAATGTTGATGAAGCTTCAAAGAATACAAACAAATAAAGCCACCATTTTCTATTCATCATATTTCTTTTGCTAAAATAACAAAATGGATAAATAAATAAAACCCTAACCATTCATATAACCATGGTTTAATCTTTACACAAGCACAAGTCAACATGTATCATCAAACATGATACAATGTATATGCACAAAAGTATATCACATATACAACTTGCACATCGAGTGAGAAAATCCATATAAAGTGAACCTATACTAGCTAATGCAAAGTAATATATCAAATATATAATTATGCATCAAATCATTAAATCAACACTTGATTCAATGATCCGGTCATGTCGTACACAACCGACTAGTATACAATGTATCGGCTTATCGAATCAACGCTTGAATCGATAACTAGGTTATATCGCATACAACCATTCGATACATTCATCGCGAGAATGGAATACGGTATCACATACACGCATTATTCTCGGTCCCGCACATATCTCATATGCGCTCCTATTTCGTTTCGCTTGAGCCAGGAAACCTCTGTGTAGGACTCTAAAGACTCGTCAATACGCCGGCAGCGGATGATGATCATATCAAACACCCACAAGCCGCAAGCGGTCCGCTAAACGTAACGTCCACCCGGGTATTGAGCGATATGAAGATCGACGAGCAAGCCCGCTCACACTCCAGTGAATCCGACCAGTAACACTACCGTACAGTCCGGTCTGATCGTCTGATATGTCGCATATTTCGCCTAGGGGTGGTAAACGTCAGACCCCAATAGCTCGATAAGTCGTGTCGATATGAGGCTCATAATGGGTCGAGAAACTACTGGTAACACTTACCAGCAATTCTCTGAGCAGCCCTGGCCAGGGACTTCCTGTTATAGCCAATCGAACACAGCGCAACATCAACCCCCTATACCGGGAGAGACGAATCCCCTCCTATCGCTCATTGCCTCCATGTGACTCGGGACTGTACCCAAAAACCACCATTTTGCACGCCCTCTTGGACGTGGTAAGATGGAAATCAAAGCACCGTGGGAACCACACAAGACTCTATGACGATCTCGGGTCAACAGACTACTCTGTACCAGTGTCACTAGAGAACTGCCATCTGACGTGAGGTATAATACCATCTGGGAGTTCTCGGCGAGTCCGTCCAGTGTACCCAGTCTCTACTGAGCACCCGAATATCATCTCTGATGTCAAACACCGATGGATATGGGATCATCCATCGCCCATCTATATGGGTCGAGAAGGTATACTCTAGTCTACTCTGGTATATCGATGCCCCGTCTCGATACACCCACGACTAAGGACTTTGAAGGATGTACTTATGGACTACCATGTCCCCACTAGTATGATCCGCATCATAGTCCAGGTAGTCAAGCACACATCCTAAGGGCTTTACCAACATGTAACAGAGAGACAATCAGTATACACGTTAAGGTAAAGTTCAACCAGATAGCATACTATCATGTCGAGCAAGAAAGTCCTCCCTATATATGTCCCAGCATCCACTACAATGTACATCCTATGTACAGTAATGGCCTCTAGGGCATACATATAACTAACAATCTCCCACTTGCACTAGGGCCATCTGATAGCAGTGGTTGCAGTATCTCATACTCAACCATCCCATAAAAGTCTCTCTCAGGGAATAGGCCTTTGTGAGTGGATCCGCTGTGTTGTCCTCTGAGTCTACTCTCCTAACCTCGATCTCCCTGGAGATCATCCATCTCCATGATCAAGTGATACTGCCTTAGAATATGTCTGGATCACTGATGGGACCGGCATTCCTTGGCATAAGCCGCAACTCCATTGTCACACAATGGGAGGAACATAGTTCATCTCATGAACCAATATACATCCAAACAGCCTCTTTGGTAGCATCTTAAGTAGCGATGTATCCAGCCTTTATCGTCTAGTATGTCACGGTATTTAGCTTGGAACTCTTCCAACATACCGTCCCTTTACTAAGGGTAAAGACAATGCCTGTGACTGACATTCAGTCGTCTTTATCACCCTGGAACCCTTCCAGTGATTCTCCTCAGGATCGATTGACACCATCTCACTACATCTAGTGAGTATCCTAACATCCATTTAGATCTATCTCATAAATCCAAAATCCAGGATTTAGTAGGTATCACTTTAATCCTATATGGAGAATCTTTGTGATAAGCGGAGATTGATCGAGCGTAGCATAAGAAACTCCTTTCTTATCAAGAGTATGTCATCCACGTACTCTACGAGGATCGTCACCATACTCCCTACTACCTTTTTTTATATACAAGGTTCATCTACCATTTTGATGATGTCAAACTCTTTGACCGCTTCATCAAAACAGATGTTCCAACTCCGCGATGCCTGCTTTATCCTATAAAGCATCTTGCACATGTTTCCGCTGCTCCCACTGTCTACGAAGCCCTCTGGCTGTGTACTTATAGACGCTCTCTTCTAAATCATCATTTAGAAAAGCAGTCAAGACACCCAACCACCAGATATCGCAGTCATGGTATGTAGCCGTGGCAAGTAGGATCTGGATGGACTTAATCATAGTCACTTGAAAAGGTTTCATCATGATCCACGCCTGGTCGATGACGAAAATCTTTAACAAGTCTAGCTTTGAAAGTCTCAACTTTTCCATCTACACCAAGTAATCTTCTCAAGATATACTTGCTCCTGATGGGGATTTAACCCTTCAGATATTGCAACCAAAGTCCATACTTTGTTGGTGTACATGGATTCCATCTCAGATCGCTAAGCATCCAGCCATTCTTACAGAGTCTTACTCCTGATGGCCAGCTCGAAACTAGTTGGGTCATCATCTCATGATGCATTCCTCGCTCCCACTGTCATAGAGAAACAGAAGTATCTCTCAGGTGGGTGAGGAACCCTACTAGATCGGCGGAGAGGCTGAGGTTCGTTGGTATCTACTAAATCCTCTGGTTGTACCAAATCATCTGCTGTAGTTTGTATAGCTGGAACCTTTCCAGTTCTACATTACAGACTTTGCCTCGAGCTTGTCCGGATTTTTCTTTCAGACATAGGCCGGTCAACCCCAAATCTTAACTGACTTAAGACATGGGCTCTTCCCATACCATATCTCATATGGAGTGGTAGGCAACTGATTTGATTCGAACCGTATTCAATAGGTATGCATTTTCTCAAGCGCATAACTCCCAAAAAAGAAATAGGTAACTCAGTAGTACTCATCATAGAGCACACCATATCAAATAGGGTGTATCTGCTCCGCCCCGACATACCATCGTGCTATGGTGTATACGGAGGAGTAATGCCGAGAGAGAATCTCATTCTCCTTTAGAATAGTCCAGTATTTCCGTGCTTAAGTATTCTCCTCCTTGATCTCATCAAAGGACATAATACTTATACCCGTATTTTGGTTCTCTACTTCTCGCTTATATTCTGTGAATATCTCAAAAGGTTCGGACTTGTGTTTCAACAGGAACATAGGTCTGAAACTCGAAAGAGATTATCAGAGAATGTAATGAAGTATAAAAAACCGGTCCTGGCATGTATAGACTGGGGACCTACATACATCATCATGTATCATCCCAAGAGTTCACTAACTCTTTCTCTGTTTCCAATAAACAGAGCTATGGTCATCTTATCTTTGTGACATGACTGGCGAGTTTCACAAGATGTAGATTCAAACTGATTTAAATATGCATCTACATGTAACTTCAGCTAGTCGGGTCACATTGATCTGACCTAGTCTACAATACCTTAAGAAGGATCCGTTCATTTCTGAACTCTTCCTCTTATGTGTGTTCCATATACTAAGAACTGTAGTTTGATTTAAAACATCAACGCTTTTAGATAACGTGCCTGAACCGATCAACTATTGATATAGGAAATGTTCAAAACATTGTCCAACAATACAAAATTATATCATTTCTTTACTAATAAAGAGACTGATATGATTTTGTATATCAGGTTCGGTATCTAATAACATTCGTTCAGAATCAATGTATTGGTAATACAGGGTGACAGTGACCAACAGACTTGGCTGCAACACTTGCCCCGTTTTCTGCCTCATGAAACTTATCACCCTTTCTCAGTTCTCTACCTTTCTGTAGCCCTATGTAACAAATTACATATCTGGGATCCTGATCTGGTATCGCATACCCAGGACGTAGAGAATACAGAGAATCAGTTCTTTGTAATGAACACACCCGAAGATGATGCATCAGCATGCACTCTCTTCGTTTGGGCGGCACGGGAATTCTGGTAATCCCCAATTTCCTGCTCTGTCTTATAACAATTATAAGTTGGAGCGGGAACAACGTTCCCCAGCTCAGTATAACAAGCGGGTTCGGTCAATAATCCGTATTATTATCTTGATTAAGGCGTGATATGGTCGCTACCTGGAGAGAGAGAGAAGAAAACACTCAGCGTGCGCTCTTGCAAGAATAGATTGGTTATAATTTTATCTAATCAGGATGGCTCCCACTGCTTTTTATCAAATCTTCCTTCAAACCCTAAAAGGAAAGACTAGCCGGGATTAATTACACACTACAAGTTCGCCAATCTTTCAGCCAGGCCAGTGTCGGTACTTTGAGGGAGGTCCCCCGTGCTTTCGCACGAACCTAATTAATGTAAACCTCGTTTTTCCAGAGGCGTAACCCCGTTGACACCTTTCTAGACACCTACTTGATCGGCTAATTGTAATGTATAAAACTCTCCCAGGAGTAACTCTTACTCGCAGCGGGTATCGGGATCCAACTATCTCATAGATGGTATGCAATCTCATTGCAAATTTCAACACTTGAAATTCCCGATAAAATTTTGCCCCTAACCTCCTATGACCTTGACAAAGGCCAACAAACCATAGGATGCTAGTCAAGTTCAACCCGTCATTTCCTGATTGAATTAAACCCACCCGCACGGCCCTTGACAAAGGCCAACAAGGTCGCACGACTACCCTAACTCAATCTGCATCATATGCATAAGCAGATAAGCACCAGTTAGCTACCGCACACTGCGCCTTGACAAAGGCCAACAAACGCAGCACGAATACCAACTACTACTTATCTGAAATGACGGAGGGCTACGACAGGTTTTTCTGAAAACCTATTGCGTAATGAACTTGATATCGTTGTAGAATCAAATGATTTTAAAATGGAGTGCTTTTGAGGCTTTTCTAGTTTTGCTAAAGGAGTCACTCCCGGTGAAGGGATCGTCGGTCCTTTCCTCGTCGAATGAGGTGCGGGATATATCATATATATCACTGTGCAAAGCAAAAACACTTAAAAGCAATCAAAATACAAACCGAGTGTGTAGCATCTGCCAGTTATTGCTAAAGGAGTCACTCCCGGTGAAGGGATCTCGGTCCTTTCCTCATCGAATAAGGTGCAGGATATATCACATATACCGCTGTGCAAAGCAAGAACTGTAGCTACCTGTTTTATTTTGAAATTCGATTCTACAACATCTTAGGTTTCTTTTATTTCATTAATCTCATTAATGAAGTCCCATCATTTAAATACCTAAACATCACAGATAAATACGACGTACACTTATGCCATCCGCATTCGCCTCGATGTCCCCTCGTGCACCGTTAGGTTAGGTATCAAACGGCAGAGCGGGGCAGGGCTAGCGCGGGTGTAAAACATAAGTAACGTCTATATAATATATCATATATACTATATACTGTATCTATCACAGAACATCACATGATCATATCACAGATATCGCAGCAGAAGAATCATATGAAATATTGGATATACTAGGACGTCCGTGTTTTCAATACGAGCCAGTATAAAACACGGATTCCACGGTCGTGATGAATAGCCAAACCCACACCCCTAGACCCCTACGAGAGCGGCAAGCAATCCTACCAATTCTAGAGTTAGGAGACCCGGACTCGACTCCTCGAGTTGGTCTCCCACTGGACTCCAGAACCCGGTTACTTGTGCCCTCCTCCTTGGGTCTATCCTAGTGCGGAAAAGTAAATAATATACAAAGGGTGACTACTTCCGCAACCTGGAAGCGCCCCAATAAAAGAATATTACATACAAGTTTTTACATGAATGAAAATGAAAAACACTCATCTCACATAAAAACCCCCGGCTATTCAAACACGACGATCCAATATAACATATCCAGCAACACATAACATCACATGTCATCAACGTAAGTAAATATGCGCATCCCAATTGTCGTTGACATATAGCAACGAAACCGGCGATATCACATATTACACTTACGGTCACAGAAAAGAAAGTGTAAAACTACAACAGTTGGAATCCGCAACCACCTCAGACATCGCATGCCTGACCAAATGAATTACTTAGACATCGCATGCCTAACAATTATAAACCCCGCATTTTAGTCTCAACATCGAAAACACTTTTCAATACCAAGTCGGGCAATTCAGCAAGATTCCCGACATCCTGATCGAATGCTCGTCGCAAACTTCAGTAGACGGCCGCACCCCCGATACCGTCGACGAAGTGCACCAAGGCGGAACACCGCTACCGCGAGCACCCGAACGGATGCTTTCGGCGACGGGGTTCTCCTACAGTCACTTGGTCGGGGCTATGGAGTGAGGCTGTCTATTAAATTTACCCGGCGAGTATCCGCGTACGCTACGTGATTGCGACGGACTTTTGATCATATCAAAATTCCGTGGCAACCGATCAAGTGAGACTAAAGTGCTATGTTTATAACATTCATTTAGTTATCTCATAACTATTGTGAATTCCAATTATTGTATCCCATTCCGGATAAATAGAAAATGTCAAACCTTCCGATCGAACAATCGAACACCCAAGTTTTCCCAATACAGATCAACACATGAAATAAGTCTAACAACATTCAGTTCGTACCTCAGTACCAACGGTCCAGCCGTAGAAGGGTCAAGCCAACGCCTCACATGTGGCACGCCGTACTGCCCCAAACCCGAAGGTTCAAAGGGCAGTTCAAGACGGTCACATAATCGAGTTAAGGTTTGTTGTCTTCTAGAGGGACCATCGCGTTACTTGCACTACTTAGAACGTCATTAAACTACGGAAAAATCCAACACTTGGAAATTTCCCGACAGGGGAAAAATTGGGTATTTATATCCGGTCGAACTTTTTAACATATTCTAAAATTTATCCGGAAAGCCACACAGACAAAATTTGATACCCCGATCGAAACACCGAATCCTCAAAACAACTGCAGAAAATTCAACTCTTGAATAAAAATTAAAAAATTCCAGAAGACTCAGCATTAGAAGACATGAATTACTGTGCAAGACACGTGGTGTAACTCGACACAGTGGCCGCGGAACCGCCGCTAATCCTATGATGGGGCCGCGGATCCGCGCCTCTGTCGTCGAGTTACTGTCATGTGCTTCACAGTATCTCATACAATTACCTGCTGAATTTTTTGGCATTTTTTAATAAACAAAAATCCACATTTTTGCAAAAAGGACAGAGAGCAATATTGGTTCGGGGTTTCGGGTTCGTTCGGACTTCAAATTCCGTCTAGACTTCGCCTAAGGCTCTAGCTAGGCTCTGATACCACTGTAGGGAACCTAGGCACACTAGTGAGGTCTCACAAGGCATCGAACATGCCAAATTCAAATTTTACGATGCCGAGAAACCCTAAACTACGGATCGTTTGCTAGATGTCTAGGCGAAAAAGCTAACTAGTTAACAATTAACTAAGAGATACGGAAATACAACCTTTGTAGATCCGGTGCTCCACCTCCACGGCTCCGCAACGAGGTCCTCTCCGCTGTCCAAATCAAATCCGGGCTCTAGAGTCGGCTTCGTCGGAGAAAAAGGGAGCTAGGTCGTCGATGTCCATGCCGAAGATGATCTACGTCGAGGCATCGCTAGATCAAGCTCACAACTTCACCAAGTCAAGAAACTTGTGAAGTAAACACACTCTACTACTTGGCAAGAGGTAGAGGATGAAGAAATAGGAAGTGGGTAGACTTTAGTTCTGGATTTCTCACTCTTTTCCAACAATCACCATTGATGGAGCTTGGTTTTCTTCACTTGAAGAATGAAGAAGAAGAAGAATATGAAGAAGAAATTATGATTAGATTATTACCAAAATGAAAAGAATAATAATCTTATCATAACTTGAACCATGGTTAGATGTAGAGAGTTAATCATGGTTAAAGAATGGTTAGGTTTAGACAAGAAGACAAAAATGGTTGCTATGGTCAAATGTTGATGAAGCTTCAAAGAATACAAACAAATAAAGCCACCATTTTCTATTCATCATATTTCTTTTGCTAAAATAACAAAATGGATAAATAAATAAAACCCTAACCATTCATATAACCATGGTTTAATCTTTACACAAGCACAAGTCAACATGTATCATCAAACATGATACAATGTATATGCACAAAAGTATATCACATATACAACTTGCACATCGAGTGAGAAAATCCATATAAAGTGAACCTATACTAGCTAATGCAAAGTAATATATCAAATATATAATTATGCATCAAATCATTAAATCAACACTTGATTCAATGATCCGGTCATGTCGTACACAACCGACTAGTATACAATGTATCGGCTTATCGAATCAACGCTTGAATCGATAACTAGGTTATATCGCATACAACCATTCGATACATTCATCGCGAGAATGGAATACGGTATCACATACACGCATTATTCTCGGTCCCGCACATATCTCATATGCGCTCCTATTTCGTTTCGCTTGAGCCAGGAAACCTCTGTGTAGGACTCTAAAAACTCGTCAATACGCCGGCAGCGGATGATGATCATATCAAACACCCACAAGCCGCAAGCGGTCTGCTAAACGTAACGGCCACCCGGGTATTGAGCGATCTGAAGATCGACGAGCAAGCCCGCTCACACTCCAGTGAATCCGACCAGTAACACTACCGTACAGTCCGGTCTGATCGTCTGATATGTCGCATATCTCGCCTAGGCGTGGTAAACGTCAGACCCCAATAGCTCGATAAGTCGTGTCGATATGAGGCTCATAACGGGTCGAGAAACTACTGGTAACACTTACCAGCAATTCTTTGAGCAGCCCTGGCCAGGGACTTCCTGTTATAGCCAATCGAACACAGCGCAACATCAACCCCCTATACCGGGAGAGACGAATCCCCTCTTATCGCTCATTGCCTCCATGTGACTCGGGACTGTACCCAAAAACCACCGTTTTGCATGCCCTCTTGGACGTGGTAAGATGGAAATCAAAGCACAGTGGGAACCACACAAGACTCTATGACGATCTCGGGTCAACAGACTACTCTGTACCAGTGTCACCAGAGAACTGCCATCTGACGTGAGGTATAATACCATCTGGGAGTTCTCGGCGAGTCCGTCCAGTGTACCCAGTCTCTACTGAGCACCCGAATATCATCTCTGATGTCAAACACCGATGGATATGGGATCATCCATCGCCCATCTGTATGGGTCGAGAAGGTATACGCTAGTCTACTCTGGTATATCGATGCCCCGTCTCGATACACCCATGACTAGGGACTTTGAAGGATGTACTTATGGACTACCATGTCCCTACTAGTATGATCCGCATCATAGTCCAGGTAGTCAAGCACACATCCTAAGGGCTTTACCAACATGTAACAGAGAGACAATCAGTATACACGTTAAGGTAAAGTTCAACCAGATAGCATACTATCATGTCGAGCAAGAAAGTCCTCCCTATATATGTCCCAGCATCCACTACAATGTACATCCTATGTACAGTAATGGCCTCTAGGGCATACATATAACTAACACTTTTCTGTGACTGTAAGTGTAGTATGTCGATATCGCCGGTTTCGTTGCTATACATCAACGACAATTGGGGTATGCATACTTACTTACGTTGATGATATATGATATTATGTGTTGCTGAGATATGATGTGCAGGATTGTCGCGATTGAATAGCCGGGTTTTTTTTATGTGAGATGAGAGTTTTATATTTTCATTCATGTAAATTCAAATGTAATGTAATATTCTTTTATTTGGGGCACTTCCGGGTTGAGGTTGATGCCACCTGTGTTGTATATTATTTACTTTTCCGCATTAGGATGGACCCAAGGAGGGGAACACAGGTGACCGGGTTCTGGGGTTCAGTGGGAGGCCATCTCGAGGAGTCGAGACCGGGTCTCCTAAACTCCAGAATTGGTAGGGTCACTTGCCGCTCTCGTAGGGGTCCAGGGTGTGGGCTTGGCTATTCATCGCGACTGTGGAATCCGTATTTTCTATTATTGGCTAAATACTAAATACGGACGTCCTAGTATATCCCACATTATATCTATGTTTCTGCTGCGATATTTGTGATGTGATCATTTGATATGTTGTGATGGATACAGTATATAGTATATATGATATATTATATAGACGTTACTTATGTTTTACACCCGCACTAGCCCTGCCCTGCTCTGTCGTTAGTTACCTAACCTAACGGTGCACGAGGGGATATCGAGGCGAATGCGGATGGCATAAGTGTACGTCGTATTTATCTGTGATGTATAGGTGACTTAAATGATGGGACTTCATTAATATGATTAATGAAAGAAAAGAAACCTAAAAGATGTTGTAGAATCAAATTTTTAAAAGGGTAGCTACAGTTTTGCTTTGCATAGCGGTATATATGATATACCCTGCACCTTATTCGATGGGGAAAGAGCCGAGATCCTTTCACCAGGAGTGACCTCTTTAGCAAAACTGGCAGATGCTACAACACTCGGTTTGACTTTTTTGACTGCTTTTAGAGTTTCTCTTTGCACTGTGATATATATGATATATCCCGCACCTCATTCGACGAGGAAAGGGCCGACGATCCCTTCACCGGGAGTGACCCCTTTAGCAAAACTAGAAAAGCCTCAAAATCACTCCATTTCAAAACTTCACTTGATTCTACAACGATATCAAGTTCATTGCGCTCATGGTTTTCAGAAAAACCTGTGTAGCCCTCCGTCAATTCAGATAAGTAATATTTAGTATTCGTGCTGCGGTTGTTTGGCATGCGTCAAGGCGTAGTGTACGGTAGCTGATTATTTCTTATCTGTAGCATGAGATGCGATTGGATTAGGGTATTCGTACGGCGTTGTTTGGCATGCGTTAAGGGTCGTACGGGTGGGTTTAATTCAATCACGAATTGTACGGGTTGAACTTGACTAGCGGACTATGGGTTGTTTGGCATGCGTCAAGGTCATAGTACGCTAGGGGCAAAATACTATCGGGAATTTCAAGTGTTGAGATTTGCAATGAGATTGCATGCCTTCTATGAGATAGTTGGATCCCGATACCCACTGCGAGTAATAGTTACTCCTGGGAGAGTTTTACACAGGACAATTAGCCGATCAAGTAGGTGTCTAGAAAGGTATCAACGGGGTTACGCCTCTGGGAAAACGAGGTTTACTTTAATTAGGTTCGTGCGAAAGCACGGGGAACCTCCCTCAAAGTACCGACACTGACCTGGCTGAAAGATCGGCGAAGTTGTAGGGTGTAATTAATCTCGGCTAGTCTTTCCTTTTTGGGTTTGAAGGAAGATTTGATAAAAAAACAGTGGGAGCCATCCTGATTAGATAAAATAATAACCAATCTGATCTTGCAAGAGCATACGCTAAAGTGTTTTCTTCTCTCTCTCTCCAGGTAGCGACCATGTCATGCCTTAATCAAGATAATAATATGGATGTATTGACCGAACCCGTATGTTATACTGTGCAGGGGAACGTTGGACCCGTTCTTTCTTATAAGAGTTATAAGACTGAACAGGGAATAGGAGAATATCTAGATTCTCAAGCCGTCCAAAAGAACATGCATGTTGATGCATCTTCTTCAGGTGTGTTAGTTATTGAGAACTGTTTCTCAGTTCACCCTACGTCCTGGGTATCAGATACCGGATCAGGATCCCACATATGTAAAATGTTACATGGGCTACGGGAAGGTAGAGAACTGGGAAAAGGTGATCATTCCGTTCAAGTAGGGAATGGGGCAAATGTTGCAGCCAAAGCAGTTGGCGAGTATCACCTAGTATTACCAAGTGGTAATACACTGATTTTAAATGAATGCTATTATATACCAAACATGATGTGCAACATTATATCAGTTTCTTTATTAAGTAAAGAAGGATATAATTTTGTAGTAAAGGATAATGTTATGAACATATTCCTAGATCAAAAGTTGATTGCATCAGGCTCGCTACATAATGGCATATTCATTCTAAATCAAAATACAGTCCTCAATATACAAAACACACACAAGAGGAAAAGTTCAGAAATGAACGAATCCTTCTTGTGGCATTGTAGACTTGGTCACATCAATGCGACACGACTAGCTAAGTTGCATAAGGATGGATATTTAAATCCGTTTGAATTTTCATCTTATGACACTTTCCAGTCATGTCTCAAAGGCAGGATGACCAAAACTCCGTTTACGGGACATGGAGAAAGAGTTACGGAACTCTTAGGGCCGATACATAGTGATGTATGCGGTCCCATGTCTACACATGCCAGGGACGGTTCTTCCTACTTCATTACATTCACTGACGATCTCTCTAGATACGGACATGTGTTCCTGATAAAACACAAGTCTGAAGCTTTTGAGAAATTCAGAGAATATAAGCACGAAGTAGAGAACCAAACGGGCAAAAGTATTAAGATCCTTCGATCTGATCAAGGAGGAGAATACTTGAGCAATGATTTTCTGGATTATCTAAAAGAGAATGGGATTCTCTCTCAGCTCACTCCTCCTTATACACCACAGCACAACGGTGTATCGGAACGGAGAAACCGCACCCTATTAGATTTGGTGCGCTCAATGATGAGTACAGCTGAGTTACCTATTTCCTTCTGGGGATATGCGCTTGAGACAGCCATGGACCTATTGAATAGAGTTCCTACAAAATCAGTGCCTACCACTCCATATGAGAATGGAAATGGAAGAGACCACATCTTAATTACATTAAGATATGGGGTTGTCCAGCCTATGTCAAAAGACAAAATACGGACAAACTCGAGGCAAGATCAGTCTTATATAAGTTTATAGGATATCCCAAAAATTCACAAGGGTATATCTTCTACCACCCCGAGGAACAAAAGGTGTTTATTTCTCGACATGCCACTTTCTTAGAAAAAGGTTTTCTTATGAAACAGACAAGTGGCATTGAGGTAGAACTGGAAGAGGTTCCCGCGACACAAACTATAACAGAAGACTTGGTAGAACCAGAGGATTCAGTAGTACCTGACGAACCCCAGCCGCTCCGCTGATCTAGCAGGGTTTCTCATCCGCCTGAGAGATACTACGGTTTTCTCATTTATGGTGGAAGCAAGGATTGCATCATGGAAGATGATGACCCAACTAGCTTCGAGCAGGCCATCACGAGTAAGGACTCAGTGAAATGGCTGGATGCAATGCGGTCTGAGATGGAATCCATGTACACCAACAAAGTATGGACTTTGGAAGTTGCTCCTGAAGGGGTAAAACCTTTTGGGAGCAAGTGGATCTTCATGAAAAAACTTAGTGTAGATGGGAAAGTGGAGACTTTCAAAGATAGACTTGTTGCAAAGGGTTTTCGTCAAAGACCAGGTGTGGACTATGACGAAACCTTTTCTCCAGTGGCTATGCTTAAATCCATCCGAATCATGCTTGCCATCGCTGCATATCATGACTACGAAATCTGGCAAATGGATGTTAAGACCGCCTTTCTAGACGGTGATTTAGAAGAGTGCGTGTACATGACTCAGCCAGAGGGCTTCGTAGACAGTGGGAGTAGCGGGAAGGTGTGCAAGCTGCTTAAATCCATTTATGGATTAAAGCAAGCATCGCGGAGTTGGAACATCTGCTTTGACGTCGTTATCAAACAGTTTGATTTCGTCAAAAACGTAGATGAACCTTGTATCTACAAGAAGGTGGCAGAGAGTAAGGTTGTCTTCCTCGTATTGTACGTGGACGACATACTCTTGATAGGAAATGATATTCCTATGCTGCAAGCGGTCAAGATCTTCTTGTCACAAAGATTCTTAATGAAAGATCTTGGTGATGCCTCCTGCATATTGGGAATTAGGATCTATAGAGATAGATCCAAACGGATATTGGGATTGTCTCAATCCAGGTACATTGACACCATACTAAAGAGGTTTAGTATGGAAGAATCCAAGCGCGGGAACTTACCCACGATCTCTGGAGTCACTCTCTCCAAAGAGATGTCTCCCAAGACTGGTTTGGAGAGAGCTCGCATGCAAGGGATACCCTATGCTTCGGCTGTAGGCTCTATCATGTATGCGATGCTATGTACGAGACCCGATATAGCATACTGACTAAGTGTAGTGAGCAAGTATCAAGCTGATCCTGGAGAGAGTCACTGGACAGCTGTGAAGAGTATTCTCAAGTACTTACGAAGGACTAAAGAGATGCTCTTGGTGTATGGTAACGGAGAACTCCAAGTGGAGTCCTTTACCGATTCGAGCTTCCAGAGTGATAAGGACGACTCTAAGTCGCAGTCGGGATTCGTCTTTACCCTTTACGGAGGGGCGGTTAGCTGGAAGAGTTCCAAGCAGGAAACCGTGGCAGACTCGACGATGGAGGCTGAATACATCGCTGCCAACGATGCTTCCAAAGAGACTGTCTGGATCAAGAAGTTCATTACTGAACTTGGAGTGGTTCCATCCATTGAGCATCCAATACCTTTGTATTGCGATAACAATGGAGCGGTGGCTTTGGCCAAGGAACCCAGGTCCCATCAGCGATCCAGGCATATTCTGAGGCGGTATCACCTGATCCGGGAGATAGTTGATCGCCGGGAGATCGAGGTTAGGAGGGTTGACACGAAGAACAACACAGCGGATCCACTCACGAAGGCCATTCCCCAGATACAGTTTGAGAGACTCTTCGGGATGCTCGGTATGCGATACTACAGCAGCTGGCCCTAGTGCAAGTGGGAGATTGTTAGTTGTATGTATACCCTAGAGGCCAGTATTGTACAGATGATGTATATTATATTGGATGCTTGGACATATATAGAGATGACTTTCTTGCTCGATATGATAGTATGCTATCTGGTTGCTCTTTATCTTAACATGTATACTTGTCTCTTTATACTATCTTATGGTTACATGTTGGTAAAGCCCTTAGGATGTGTACTTGACTACCTGGACTATGATGCGGATCATACTAGTGGGGACATGGTAGTCCATAAGTACATCCTTAAAGGTCCCTAGTCGTGGGTGTATCGAGACAAGGCATCGATATACCAGAGTAGACTAGCGTATACGCTTCTCGACCCATGAGATGGGCGATGGATGATCCCATATCCATTGGTGTTTGACATCAGAGATGGTATACGGGTGCTCAGTGGAGACTGGGTACACTGGACGGACTCGCCGAGAACTCCCAGATGGTATTATACCTCACGTCAGATGGCAGTTCTCAGGTGACACTTGTGCAGGTTAGTCTGTAGACCCTAGATCTTCATAGAGTCTTGTGTGATTCCCACTGTGCTTTGATTTCCACCTTACCACGTCCATGAGGGCATGCAAAACGGTGGTTTTTGGGTACAGTCCCGAGTAACATGGAGGCAATGAGCGATAGGAGGGGTTTCGTCTCTCCCGGTATTGGGGGTTGATGTTGCGCTGTGCTCGATTGGCCGTAACAGGGAAGTCCCTGGCCAGGGCTGATTCAGAGATTTGCTGGTAAGTGTTACCAGTAGTTTCTCGACCCGTTATGAGCCTCACATCGGCACGACTTATCGGTTATTGGTGTTAGTTATATGTATGCCCTAGAGGCCATTACTATACATAGGATGTATATTGTAGTGGATGCTTGGACATATATAGGGAGGACTTTCTTGCTCGACATGATAGTATGCTATCTGGTTGCTCTTTACCTTAACGTGTATACTGATTGTCTCTCTGTTACATGTTGGTAAAGCCCTTAGGATGTGTACTTGACTACCTGGACTATGATGCGGATCATACTAGTGGGGACAGATAGTCTATAAATACATCCTTCAAAGTCCCTAGTCGTGGGTGTATCGAGACGGGGCATCGATATACCAGAGTAGACTAGCGTATACCTTCTCGACCCATACAGATGGGCGATGGATGATCCCATATCCATCGGTGTTTGACATTAGAGATGATATACGGGTGCTCAGTAGAGACTGGGTACACTGGACGGACTCACCGAGAACTCCCAGATGGTATTATACCTTACGTCAGATGGCAGTTCTCTGGTGACACTGGTACAGAGTAGTCTGTTGACCCGAGATCGTCATAGAGTCTTGTGTGGTTCCCACTGTGCTTTGATTTCCATCTTACCACGTCCAAGAGGGCATGCAAAACGGTGGTTTTTGGGTACAGTCCCGAATCATATGGAGGCAATGAGCGATAGGAGGGGATTCGTCTCTCCCGGTATAGGGAGTTGATGTTGCGCTGTGTTCGATTGGCTATAACAGGAAATCCCTGGCCAGGGTTGCTGAGATTTACTGGTAAGTGTTACCTGTAGTTTCTCGAATTGTTATAGACCTCATATCGACACGACTTATCGAGCTATTGGGGTCTGACGTTTACCACCCCTAGGCGAGATATGCGACATATCAGACGATCAGACCGGACTGTACGGTAGTGTTACTGGTTGGATTCACTGGAGTGTGAGCGGGCTTGCTCGTCGATCTTCTGATCGCTCAATACCCGGGTGGCCGTTATGTTTAGCAGACCGCTTGCGGCTTGTGGGTGTTTGATATGATCATCATCTGCTGCCGGCGTATTGACGAGTCTTTAGAGTCCTACACAGAGGTTTCCTGGCTCAAGCGAAACGAAATAGGAGCGCATATGAGATATGTGCGGGACCGAGAATAATGCGTGTATGTGATACCGTATTCTATTCTCGCGATGTATGTGTCGAATGGTTGTATGCGATATAACCTAGTTATCGAATCGAGGATTGATTCGATAAGCCTATACATTGTATACTAGTCGGTTGTGTGCGACATGACCGGATCATTGAATCAAGTGTTGATTTAATTATTTAATGCATAATTATATATTTGATATATTACTTTGCATTAACTAGTATCGGTTCACTTTAAATGGATTTTCTCACTCGGTTGTGCGCATTGCATATGCGATATGATTTTGTGCACTTGCTTGTATCATGTTTGATGATACATGCCTTTTGGTTAAGTGTAAAGAATTAAACCTTGGTTAATGAAATGGTTAGGGTTTACTATTTCCTTATTCATTTTATTCATTTATTTATTCTTTTGGAAAAAGAAAAGCAAATGAGAAAATGGTGGCTTGTTTTGTTTTGTTCATGAAGTTTCATGAACACTTTGACTAAGTGACCATTTTGTCTCATGCTTAACCCTAACCATTCCATTCAACCATGATTAACTCTCTACACATTACCATGGTTACATTATGATAAGTATTCTTATTATTTCCTTTTTGAGAAAAACTTATCATATTATTCATCTTCTTCTTCTTCATCTTCTTCACTTGAAGAAGCTTGCTTCATCAATGGTGGATTGATGAAAAGTGTGAGAAATCCAATTCTAAAGTGAACCCACTTCCTATTTCTTCATCCTCTACCTCTTGCCAAGTAGTATAGGGTGTTTCCTTCACGAGTTTTCATGGCTTGGTGAAGGTGGAGCTTGATCTAGCGATGCTTCGACGTAGATCATCTTCGGCACGTTGTCGACGACCTAGCCCGGTCTTTTCTCCGATGAAGCCGACTCTAGAGCCCGGGATCCATTTTGGACAGCGAGGAGACATCATCAGGGAGCCGTGGAGGTGGAGGACTGGATCTACAAAGGTTGTATTTCCGTTCCTTTAGTAAAATAGTTTACTAGTTGCATCTTTCGCCTAGAAATCTAGCCAACGATCCGTAGTTTAGGGTTTCTCGGCACCGTATTTTTTGAAATTGGCATGGTTGATGCCTTGTGAGACCTCTTGAGAGTGCCTAAGAACCCTACAGTGGTATCAGAGCCAAGCTAGAGCCATAGGCGAAGTCTAGACGGAATTTGAAACCCGAACGAACCCGAAACCCAACTCAAAAATAGCTCTCTGTCCTTTTTTCAAAAAGTGGGATTTTTCCAAATTAAAAATTGCTAAAAATTTCAGCAGGGAAATATAAGAATTACGGCGCAAAAAGTTTCCAATGAACAGTATATTTTGCGGCGGAACCGCGGCATAAGCATGGCTTATGCGGCGGTTCCGCGGCCTATTGATGACGTAATCCTCCACTGTTTGCACAGTAACTCTTATTAAATTATGCTGGATTTTCTGGGAATTTTTAATAGTAATTCAAGAGTTGAATTTTCTGGGTTGTTTTGGGGATTCGAATGTTCGATCGGAGTATCAGATTTTGTCTATGTGGCTTTCCGGATAAATTTTAGAATATGTTAAAAAAGTTCGACCGGATATAAATACCCAATTTTTCCCTTGTCGGGAAATTTCCAAGTGTTGGATCTTTCCGTGATTTAACGATGTTCTAAGTAGTGCAAGTAATGCGATGGTCCCTCTAGAAGACAACAAACCTTAACTCGATTATGTGACCGTCTTGAACTGCCCTTTGAACCTTCGGGTTTGGGGCAGTACGGCGTGCCACATGTGAGGCATTGGCTTGACCCTTCTACGGCTGGACCGTTGGTACTGAGGCACGAATTGAACGCTGTTAGACTTATTTCATGTGTTGATCTGTATCGGGAAAACTTGGGTGTTCGAATGTTCGATCGGAAAGTTTAACATTTTCTATTTATCTGGAATGGGATACAATGATTGGAATTCACAAGAAGTTATGAGATAACTGAATGAATGTTGTAAATCTAGCAATTTAGTCTCACTTGATCGGTTGCCACGGAATTTTGATGTGATCAAAAGTCTGTCGCAATCACGTAGCGTACGCGGATACTCGCCGGGTAAACTTAATAGACAGCCTCACTCCATAGCCCCGACCAAGTGACTGTAGGAGAACCCCGTCGCCGAAAGCATCCGTTCGGGTGCTCGTGGTAGCGGTGTTCCGCCTTGGTGCACTTCATCGACGGTATTGGGGGTGCAGCCGTCTACTGAAGTTTGCGATGAGCATTCGATCAGGATGTCGGGAATCTTGTTGAATTGCCCGACTTGATATTGAAAAGTGTTTTCGATTTTGAGACTAAAATGCGGGGTTTATAATTGTTAGGCATGCGATGTCTAAGATATTCATTTGATTAGGCATGCGATGTCTATGCAGATTGCGGATTCCAACTGTTGTAGTTTTACACTTTCTTTTCTGTGACCGTAAGTGTAATATGTGATATCGCCGGTTTCGTTGCTATATTTCAACGACAATTGGGATGCGCATATTTACTTACGTTGATGACATGTGATGTTATGTGTTGCTGGATATGTTATATTGGATCGACGTGTTTGAATAGCCGGGGGTTTTTATGTGAGATGAGTGTTTTTCATTTTCATTCATGTAAAAACTTGTATGTAATATTCTTTTATTGGGGCACTTCCAGGTTGCGGAAGTTGTCACCCTTTGTATATTATTTACTTTTCCGCACTAGGATAGACCCAAGGAGGAGGACACAAGTAACCGGGTTCTGGAGTCCAGTGGGAGACCAACTCGAGGAGTCGAGTCCGGGTCTCCTAACTCTAGAATTGGTAGGGTTGCTTGCCGCTCTCGTAGGGGTCTAGGGGTGTGGGTTTGGCTATTCATCACGACCGTGGAATCCGTATTTTATACTGGCTTGTATTGAAAACACGGACGTCCTAGTATATCCAATATTTCATATGTTTCTTCTGCTGCGATATCTGTGATGTGATCATGTGATGTTCTGTGATAGATACGGTATATGTTAGTTATATGTATGCCCTAGAGGCCATTACTTTACATAGGATGTATATTGTAGTGGATGCTGGGACATATATAGGGAGGACTTTCTTGCTCAACATGATAGTATGCTATCTGGTTGCTCTTTACCTTAACGTGTACACAGATTGTCTCTCAATTACATGTTGGTAAAGCCCTTAGAATATGTACTTGACTACCTGGACTATGATGCGGATCATACTAGTGGGGACATGGTAGTCCATAAGTACATCCTTCAATGTCCCTAGTCGTGGGTGTATCGAGACGGGGCATCGATATACCAGAGTAGACTAGCGTATACCTTCTCGACCCATACAGATGGGCGATGGATGATCCCATATCCATTGGTGTTTGACATCAGAGATGATATACGGGTGCTCAGTAGAGACTGGGTACACTGGACGGACTCGCCGAGAACTCCCAGATAGTATTATACCTCACGTCAGATGGCAGTTCTCTGGTGACACTGGTACAGGTTAGTCTGTTGACCCGAGATCGTCATAGAGTCTTGTGTGGTTCCCACTGTGCTTTGATTTCCATCTTACCACGTCCAAGAGGGCGTGCAAAACGGTGGTTTTTGGGTACAGTCCCGAGTCACATGGAGGCAATGAGCGATAGGAGGGGATTCGTCTCTCCCGGTATAGGGGGTTGATGTTGCGCTGTGTTCGATTGGCTATAACAGGAAATCCCTGGCCAGGGTTGCTGAGATTTACTGGTAAGTGTTACCAGTAGTATCTCGAATTATTATAGACCTCATATCGACACGACTTATCGAGCTATTGGGGTCTGACGTTTACCACCCCTAGGCGAGATATGCGACATATCAGACGATCAGACCGGACTGTACGGTAGTGTTACTGGTTGGATTCACTGGAGTGTGAGCGGGCTTGCTCGTCGATCTTCAGATCGCTCAATATCCGGGTGGCCGTTACGTTTAGCAGACCGCTTGCGGCTTGTGGGTGTTTGATATGATCATCGCCTGCTGCCGGCGTATTGACGAGTCTTTAGAGTCCTACACAGAGGTTTCCTGGCTCAAGCGAAACGAAATAGGAGCGCATATGAGATATGTGCGGGACCGAGAATAATACGGTATGTGATACTGTATTCGATTCTCGCGATGTGACATTGATCGGTTATATGCGATATAGCCGGGTTATCGGATCAAGTGTTGATTCGATAAGTTGTTACTGATGATACCAGTCGGTTATGTGCAACATGACCGGATCGTTAAATCAAGTGTTGATTTAATGATTTAATGCATAATTATATATTTGATATATTACTTTGCATTAACTAGTATCGGTTCACTTTAAATGGATTTTCTCACTCGGGTGTGCACATTTCATATGCGATATGATTTGTGCACTTGCTTGTATCATGTTTGATGGTGCATGCCCTTTTTGTTAAGTGTATAGAATTAAACCTTGGTTAATGGAATGGTTAGGGTTTACTATTTGATTATTCATTTTATTCATTTGTTTATTCTTTTTGGAAAAGAAAATGAGCATGAGAAAATGGTGGCTTTCTTTAAATGCTTCATGAAGCTTCATGAAGTCTTTGACTTTGCAACCATTTTTGTCTCATGCTTAACCTAACCATTCCACTAAACCATGATTGATTCTCTACACCTAACTATGGTTTCATTATGATAAGAATGAATTTCTTTTCTCATTTTTATTATTCTTATCATAATAACTTTTCTTCTTCTTCTTCTTTCAACTCAAGAAGAAAACCCAAGGTCATCAATGGTGGATTGATGATTTGAGTGAGAAATCCAATTCTAAAGTCTACCCACTTCCTATTTCTTCATCCTCTACCTCTTGCCAAGTAGTAGAGTGTGTTTTCTTCACAAGTTTCTTGACTTGGTGAAGCCGGAGCTTGATTTAGCGATGCCTCGACGTAGATCATCTTCGGCATGGACATCGATGACCTAGCCCGTCCATTCTCCGATGAAGCCGACGCTAGAGCCCAGGACTTGTTATGGACAGTGAGGAGACTTCATTGCGGAGCTATGGAGGTGGAGCACCGGATCTACAAAGGTTGTATTTCCGTATTCCCTTAGTTAAGTGTTAACTAGATTTTCTTTTCGCCTAGAAATCTAGCCAACGATCCGTACACTAGGGTTTCTCGGCACCATAATATTTGAAATTGGCATGGTTGATTCCTTGTGAGACCTTATTAGGATGCCTAGGAACCCTACAGTGGTATCAGAGCCTAGCTAGAGCCTTAGGCGAAGTCCAGACGGAATTTGAAGTCCGAACGAACCCGAAACACCAAATCAATCTTGCTCTCTGTACTTTTTTGAAAACAGTGAGTTTTTCCAAATTAAAAATTGCTAAAAAATTCAGCAGAGAAAAATAAGAATTACGGTGCAAAAAGTTTCTGGTGAACAGTAATTTTAGCGGCGGATCCGCGGCAGAAGCATGGCTTCTGCGGCGGATCAGCGGTCCAATCATGACGTCATCCCTTACTGTTTGCACAGTAATACCTGATAAATTCTTCTGGATTTTCTGGGAATTTTTAAAATTTATTCAAGAGTTGAATTTTCTGGGTTGTTTTGGGGATTCGAATGTTCGATCGGATTATCGAATTTTGTCTGTGTGGCTTTCCGGATAATTTTTAGAATATGTTAAAAAGTTCGACCGGATATAAATACCCAATTTTTCCCCTGTCGGGAAATTTCCAAGTGTTGGATTTTTCCGTAGTTTAACGACGTTCTAAGTAGTGCAAGTAACACGATGGACCCTCTAGAAGACAACAAACCTTAACTCGATTATGTGACCGTCTTGAACTGCCCTTTGAACCTTCGGGTTTGGGGCAGTACGGCGTGCCACATGTGAGGCGTTGGCTTGACCCTTCTACGGCTGGACCGTTGCTACTGAGGCACGAACTGAATGTTGTTAGACTTATTTCATGTGTTGAGCTGTATCGGGAAAACTTGGGTGTTCGAATGTTCAATCGGAAAGTTTAACATTTTCTATTTATCTGGAATGGGATACAATAATTGGAATTCACAATATGTTATGAGATAACTGAATGAATGTTATAAACATAGCAGTTTAGTCTCACTTGATCGGTTGCCACGGAATTTTGATGTGATCAAAAGTTCGTCGCAATCACGTAGCGTACGCGGATACTCGCCGGGTAAACTTAATAGACAGCCTCACTCCATAGCCCCGACCAAGTGACTGTAGGAGAACCCCGTCGCCAAAAGCATCCGTTCGGGTGCTCGCGGCAGCGGTGTTCCGCCTTGGTGCACTTCGTCGACGGTATCGGGGGTGCGGCCGCCTACTGAAGTTTGCGACGAGCATTCGATCAGGATGTCGGGAATCTTGTTGAATTCCCCGACTTGATATTGAAAAGAGTTTTCGATAATGAGACTAAAATGCGGGGTTTATAATTGTTAGGCATGCGATGTCTAAGTAATTCATTTGGTCAGGCATGCGATGTTTGAGGTGGTTGCGGATTCCAACTGTTGTAGTTTTACACTTTCTTTTCTATGACCGTAAGTGTAATATGTGATATCGCCGGTTTCGTTGCTATATGTCAACGACAATTGGGATGGACATATTTACTTACGTTGATGACATGTGATGTTATGTGTTGCTGGATATGTTATATTGGATCGTCGTGTTTTGAATAGCCGGGGGTTTTTATGTGAGATGAGTGTTTTTCATTTTCATTCATGTAAAAACTTGTATGTAATATTCTTTTATTGGGGCACTTCCAGGTTGCGGAAGTTGTCACCTTTTGTATATTATTTACTTTTCCGCACTAGGATAGACCCAAGGAGGAGGGCACAAGTAACCGGGTTCTGGAGTCCAGTGGGAGACCAACTCGAGGAGTCGAGTCTGCGTCTCCTAACTCTAGAATTGGTAGGGTTGCTTGCCGCTCTCGTAGGGGTCTAGGGGTGTGGGTTTGGCTATTCATCACGACCGTGGAATCCGTGTTTTATACTGGCTCGTATTGAAAACACGGACGTCCTAGTATATCCAATATTTCATATGTTTCTTCTGCTGCGATATCTGTGATGTGATCATGTGATGTTCTGTGATAGATACATTATATAGTATATATGATATATTATATAGACGTTACTTATGTTTTACACCCGCGCTAGCCCTGCCCCGCTCTGTCGTTAGTTACCTAACCTAACGATGCACGAGGGGACATCGAGGCGAATGCGGATGGCATAAGCGTACGTCGTATTTATCTGTGATGTTTAGGTAATTAAAGATGGGACTTCATTAATGTGATTAATGAAATAAAAGAAACCTAAGATGTTGTAGAATCGAATTTCAAAATAAAACAGGTAGCTACAGTTCTTGCTTTGCACAGCGGTATATATGATATATCCTGCACCTTATTCGATAGGGAAAGGACCGAGATCCCTTCACCGGGAGTTACTCCTTTAGCGATAACTGGCAGATGCTACACACTCGGTTTGTCTTTTGATTGCTTTTAAGAGTTTTTGCTTTGCACAGTGATATATATGATATACCCCGCACCTCATTCGACGAGGAAAGGACCGACGATCCCTTCACCGGGAGTGACTCCTTTAGCAAAACTAGAAAAGCCTCAAAAACACTCCATTTCAAAAATTCATTTGATTCTACAACGATATCAAGTTCATTACGCAATAGGTTTTCAGAAAAACCTGTCGTAGCCCTCCGTCATTTCAGATAAGTACTAGTTAGTATTCGTGCTGCGGTTGTTTGGCATGCGTCAAGGCGTAGTGTACGGTAGCTAACTAGTGCTTATCTGCTAGCATACGATGCGATTGGATTAGGGTATTCGCACGGCGTTGTTTGGCATGCGTCAAGGGTCGTGCGGGTGGGTTTAATTCAATCAAGAAATGTACGGGTTGAACTTAACTAGCAGACTATGGGTTGTTTGGCATGCGTCATGGTCATAGCGAGCTAGGGGCAAAATATTATCGGGAATTTCAAGTGTTGAAATTTGCAATGAGATTGCATACCTTCTATGAGATAGTTGGATCCCGATACCCGCTGCGAGTAAGAGTTACTCCTGGGAGAGTTTTATACATTACAATTAGCCAATCAAGTAGGTGTCTAGAAAGGTGTCAACGAGGTTACGCCTCTGGGAAAACGAGGTTTACATTAATTAGGTTCGTGCGAAAGCACGGGGGACCTCCCTCAAAGTACCGACACTGGCCTGGCTGAAAGATTGGCGAACTTGTAGTGTGTAATTAATCCCGGCTAGTCTTTTCTTTTAAGGTTTGAAGAAAGATTTGATAAAAAGCAGTGGGAGCCATCCTGATTAGATAAAATAATAACCAATCTATTCTTGCAAGAGCGCACGCTGAGTGTTTTCTTCTCTCTCTCTCCAGGTAGCGACCATATCACGCCTTAATCAAGATAATAATACGGATATTTGACCGAACCCGCTTGTTATACTGAGCTGGGGAACGTTGGTCCCGCTCCAACTTATAATTGTTATAAGACAGAGCAGGAAATTGGGGATTACCAGAATTCCCGTACCGCCCAAACGAAGAGAGTGCATGCTGATGCATCATCTTCGGGTGTGTTCATTATACAGAACTGTTTCTCAGTATCCTTTACGTCCTGGGTATGTGATACCAGATCAGAATCCCAGATATGTAATATGTTACATAGGGCTACAGATAGGTAGAGAACTGAGAACGGGTGATAAGTTTCATGAGGCAGAAAACGGGGCAAGAGTTGCAGCCAAGTCTGTTGGTCACTGTCACCCTGTATTACAATACATTGATTCTGAACGAATGTTATTAGATACCGAACCTGATATACAAAATCATATCTGTCTCTTTATTAGTAAAGAAACGGTAAAATTTTGTATTGTTGGATAATGTTTTGAACATTTCCTATGTCAAAAGTTGATCGGTTCAGGCACGTTATCTAAAAGCATTAATGTTCTAAATCAAACTACAGTTCTTCGTATACAGAACACACACAAGAGGAAGAGTTCAGAAATGAACGAATCCTTCTTGAGGTATTGTAGACTAGGTCATATCAATGCGACCCGACTGGCTGAGTTACATTTAGATGCATATTTAAATCAGTTTGAATTTACATCTTGTGAAGCTCGCCAGTCATGTCACAAAGATAAGATGACCACAGCTCCGTTTACTGGAAACAGAGAAAGAGTTAGTGAACTCTTGGGATGATACATGTTGATGTATGTAGGTCCCCTGTCTACACATGCGAAGACCGGTTCTTAGTACTTCATTACATTCTCTGATAATCTCTCAAGATTCAGACATATGTTCCTGTTGAAACACAAGTCCGAACCTTTTGAGATATTCACAGAATATAAGCGAGAAGTAGAGAACCAGAATACGGGTATAAGTACTATGTCCTTTGATGAGATCAAGGAGGAGAATACTTGTGCATGGAATTCCTGGACTATTCTAAAGGAGAATGAGATTCTCTCTCAGCATTACTCCTCTGTATACACCATAGCACGATGGTATATCGGGGCGGAGCAGATACACCCTATTTGATATGGTGTGCTCTATGATGAGTAATACTGAGCTACCTATTTCCTTTTGGGTGTTATGCACTTGAGAAGCTGCATACCTATTGAATAGGGTTCTAATCAAATCAGTTGCCTACCGCTTCATATGTGATATGGAAAGGGAAGAGCCCATGTCTTAAGCTAGTTAAGATTTGGGGTTGACCGGCCTATGTCTAAAAGCAAAATCCGGACAAGCTCGAGGCAAAGTCTGTAATGTAGAACTGGAAAGGTTCCAGCTATACAAACTACAGTTGATGATTTGAAGAAACAAAGGATTCAATAGTTACCAACGAACCTCAGCCTCTCCGCCGATCTAGTAGGGTTCCTCACCCACCTGAGAGATACTTCGGTTTCTCGATGACAGTGGGAGCGAGGATTGCATCATGAGATGATGACCCAACTATTTTCGAGCTGGCCATCAGGAGTAAGACTCTGTAAGAATGGCTGGATGCTTAGCGATCTGAGATGGAATCCTTATACACCAACAAAGTATGGACTTTGGTTGCTATAACTGAAGGGTTAAATCCCCATCAGGAGCAAGTATATCTTGAGAAGATTACTTGGTGTACATGGAAAGGTTGAGACTTTCAAAGCTAGACTTGTTAAAGGTTTTCGTCATCGACCAGGCGTGGATTATGATGAAACCTTTTCAAGTGCCTATGCTTAAGTCCATCCAGATCCTACTTGCCACGGCTACATACCATGACTACGATATCTGGCGGTTGGGTGTCATGACAGCTTTTCTAAATGATGTTTTAGAAGAGAGCGTCTGTAAGTACACAGCCAGAGGGCTTCGTAAACAGTGGGAGCAGCGGAAACGTGTACAAGATGCTTTATAGGATAAAGCAGGCATCGCGGAGTTGGAACGTCTGTTTTGATGGATTAGTCAAAGAGTTTGACATCATCAAAATGGTAGATGAACCTTGTATAAACAAAAAGGTAGTAGGGAGTATGGTGGTGATCCTCGTAGAGTACGTGGAAGACATACTCTTGATAAGAAAGGAGTTTCTTATGCTACGCTCGATCAATCTCCGTTTATCACATGGATTCTCCACATAAGGATCAAAGTGATACCTACTAAATCCTGGATTTTGAATCTATGAGATAGATCTAAATGGATGTTAGGAATCTCACTAGTTGTAGTGAGATGGTATCAATCGATCCTAGGGAGAATCACTGGAAAGGTTCCAGGGTGATAAAGATGACTGAATGTCAGTCATAGGCATTGCCTTTACCCTCAGTGAAGGGACGGTATGTTGGAAGAGTTCCTAGCTGGATACCGTGACATACTAGACGATAAAGGCTCGATACATCGCTACTTAAGATGCTACCAAAGAGGCTGTTTGGGTGTATATTGGTTCATGAGATGAACTATGTTCCTCCCATTGTGTGACAATGGAGTTGTGGCTTATGCGAAGGAACGCCGGTCCCATCAGTGATCCAGACATATTCTATGGCAGTATCACTTGATCATGGAGATGGTTGATCTCCAGGGAGATCGAGGTTAGGAGAGTAGGCTCAGAGGACAACACAGTGGATCCACTCACAAAGGCCTGTTCCCAGAGAGAGACTTTTATGGGATGGTTGAGTATGAGATACTACAACCACTGCTACAGATGGCCCTAGTGCAAGCGGGAGATTGTTAGTTATATGTATGCCTTAGAGGCCATTACTGTACATAGGATGTATATTGTAGTGGATGCTGGGACATATATAGGGAGGACTTTCTTGCTCAACATGATAGTATGCTATCTGGTTGCTCTTTACCTTAACGTGTACACAGATTGTCTCTCAATTACATGTTGGTAAAGCCCTTAGGATATGTACTTGACTACCTGGACTATGATGCGGATCATACTAGTGGGGACATGGTAGTCCATAAGTACATCCTTCAATGTCCCTAGTCGTAGGTGTATCGAGACGGGGCATCGATATACCAGAGTAGACTAGCGTATACCTTCTCGACCCATACAGATGGGCGATGGATGATCCCATATCCATTGGTGTTTGACATCAGAAATGATATACGGGTGCTCAGTAGAGACTGGGTACACTGGACGGACTCGCCGAGAACTCCCAGATGGTATTATACCTCACGTCAGATGGCAGTTCTCTGGTGACACTGGTACAGGTTAGTCTGTTGACCCGAGATCGTCATAGAGTCTTGTGTGGTTCCCACTGTGCTTTGATTTCCATCTTACCACGTCCAAGAGGGCGTGCAAAACGGTGGTTTTTGGGTACAGTCCCGAGTCACATGGAGGCAATGAGCGATAGGAGGGGATTCGTCTCTCCCGGTATAGGGGGTTGATGTTGCGCTGTGTTCGATTGGCTATAACAGGAAATCCCTGGCCAGGGTTGCTGAGATTTACTGTTAAGTGTTACCAGTAGTATCTCGAATTGTTATAGACCTCATATCGACACGACTTATCGAGCTATTGGGGTCTGACGTTTACCACCCCTAGGCGAGATATGCGACATATCAGACGATCAGACCGGACTGTACGGTAGTGTTACTGGTTGGATTCACTGGAGTGTGAGCGGGCTTGCTCGTCGATCTTCAGATCGCTCAATACCCGGGTGGCCGTTACGTTTAGCAGACCGCTTGCGGCTTGTGGGTGTTTGATATGATCATCGCCTGCTGCCGGCGTATTGACGAGTCTTTAGAGTCCTACACAGAGGTTTCCTGGCTCAAGCGAAACGAAATAGGAGCGCATATGAGATATGTGCGGGACCGAGAATAATACGGTATGTGATACTGTATTCGATTCTCGCGATGTGACATTGATCGGTTATATGCGATATAGCCGGGTTATCGGATCAAGTGTTGATTCGATAAGTTGTTACTGATGATACCAGTCGGTTATGTGCAACATGACCGGATCGTTAAATCAAGTGTTGATTTAATGATTTAATGCATAATTATATATTTGATATATTACTTTGCATTAACTAGTATCGGTTCACTTTAAATGGATTTTCTCACTCGAGTGTGCACATTTCATATGCGATATGATTTGTGCACTTGCTTGTATCATGTTTGATGGTGCATGCCCTTTTTGTTAAGTGTATAGAATTAAACCTTGGTTAATGGAATGGTTAGGGTTTACTATTTGATTATTCATTTTATTCATTTGTTTATTCTTTTTGGAAAAGAAAATGAGCATGAGAAAATGGTGGCTTTCTTTAAATGCTTCATGAAGCTTCATGAAGTCTTTGACTTTGCAACCATTTTTGTCTCATGCTTAACCTAACCATTCCACTAAACCATGATTGATTCTCTACACCTAACTATGGTTTCATTATGATAAGAATGAATTTCTTTTCTCATTTTTATTATTCTTATCACAATAACTTTTCTTCTTCTTCTTCTTTCAACTCAAGAAGAAAACCCAAGGTCATCAATGGTGGATTGATGATTTGAGTGAGAAATCCAATTCTAAAGTCTACCCACTTCCTATTTCTTCATCCTCTACCTCTTGCCAAGTAGTAGAGTGTGTTTTCTTCACAAGTTTCTTGACTTGGTGAAGCCGGAGCTTGATTTAGCGATGCCTCGACGTAGATCATCTTCGGCATGGACATCGATGACCTAGCCCGTCCATTCTCCGATGAAGCCGACGCTAGAGCCCAGGACTTGTTATGGACAGCGAGGAGACTTCATTGCGGAGCTATGGAGGTGGAGCACCGGATCTACAAAGGTTGTATTTCCGTATTCTCTTAGTTAAGTGTTAACTAGATTTTCTTTTCGCCTAGAAATCTAGCCAACAATCCGTACACTAGGGTTTCTCGGCACCATAATATTTGAAATTGGCATGGTTGATGCCTTGTGAGACCTTATTAGGATGCCTAGGAACCCTACAGTATATAGTATATATGATATATTATATAGACGTTACTTATGTTTTACACCCGCGCTAGCCCTGCCCCGCTCTGCCGTTAGTTACCTAACCTAACGGTGCACGAGGGGACATCGAGGCGAATGCGGATGGCATAAGTGTACGTCGTATTTATCTGTGATGTTTAGGTACTTATATGATGGGACTTCATTAATGTGATTAATGAAATAAAAGAAACCTAAGATGTTGTAGAATCGAATTTCAAAATAAAACAGCTAGCTACAGTTCTTGCTTTGCACAGCGGTATATGTGATATATCCTGCACCTTATTCGATAAGGAAAGGACCGAGATCCCTTCACCGGGAGTGACTCCTTTAGCAATAACTGGCAGATGCTACACACTCGGTTTGTCTTTTGATTGCTTTTAAGTGTTTTTTGCTTTGCACAGTGATATATATGATATATCCCGTACCTCATTCGACGAGGAAAGGACCGACGATCCCTTCACCGGGAGTGACTCCTTTAGCAAAACTAGAAAAGCCTCAAAAGCACTCCATTTTAAAATCATTTGATTCTACAACGATATCAAGTTCATTACGCAATAGGTTTTCAGAAAAACCTGTAGTAGCCCTCCGTCATTTCAGATAAGTAGTAGTTAGTATTCGTGCTGCGTTTGTTGGCCTTTGTCAAGGCGCAGTGTGCGGTAGCTAACTGGTGCTTATCTGCTTATGCATATGATGCAGATTGGATTAGGGTAGTCGTGCGACCTTGTTGGCCTTTGTCAAGGGCCGTGCGGGTTGGTTTAATTCAATCAGGAAATGAAGGGTTGAACTTGACTAGCATCCTATGGTTTGTTGGCCTTTGTCAAGGTCATAGGAGGTTAGGGGCAAAATATTATCGGGAATTTCAAGTGTTGAAATTTGCAATGAGATTGCATACCTTCTATGAGATAGTTGGATCCCGATACCCGCTGCGAGTAAGAGTTACTCCTGGGAGAGTTTTATACATTACAATTAGCCGATCAAGTAGGTGTCTAGAAAGGTGTCAACGGGGTTACGCCTCTGGGAAAACGAGGTTTACATTAATTAGGTTCGTGCGAAAGCACGGGGGACCTCCCTCAAAGTACCGACACTGGCCTGGCTGAAAGATTGGCGAACTTGTAGTGTGTAATTAATCCCGGCTAGTCTTTCCCTTTAGGGTTTGAAGGAAGATTTGATAAAAAGCAGTGGGAGCCATCCTGATTAGATAAAATAATAACCAATCTATTCTTGCAAGAGCGCACGCTGAGTGTTTTCTTCTCTCTCTCTCTCCTGGTAGCGACCATATCATGCCTTAATCAAGATAATAACACGGATTATTGACCGAACCCGGTTGTTATACTGAGCTGGGGAACGTTGGTCCCGCTCCAACTTATAATTGTTATAAGACAGAGCAGGAAATTGGGGAATACCAGATTTCCCGTGCCGCCCAAACGAAGAGAGTGCATGCTGATGCATCATCTTCGGGCGTGTTCGTTACAAAGAACTGTTTCTCAGTATCCTCCGCGTCCTGGGTATGTGATACCAGATCAGGATCCCAGATATGTAATCTGTTACATAGGGCGACAGAAAGGTAGAGAACTGAGAACGGGTGATAAGTTTCATGAGGCAGAAAACGGGGCAAGAGTTGCAGCCAAGTCTGTTGGTCACTGTCATCCTGTATCCCAATACATTGATTCTGAACGAATGTTATTAGATACCGAACCTGATATACAAAATCATATCACTCTTTTTATTAGTAAAGAAATGATAAAATTTTGTATTGTTGGACAATGTTTTGAACATTTCCTATATCAAAAGTTGATCGGTTCAGGCACGTTATCTAAAAGCATTAATGTTCTAAATCAAACTACAGTTCTTAGTATACGGAACACACTCAAGAGGAAGAGTTCAGATATGAACGAATCTTTCTTGAGGTATTGTAGACTAGGTCAGATAAATGTGACCCGACTAGCTAGAGTTACATAAAGATGCATATTTAAATTAGTTTGAGTTTACATCTTGTGAAACTCGCCAGTCATGTCACAAAGATAAAATGACCATAGCTCTGTTTATTGGAAACAGAGAAAGAGTTAGTGAACTCTTGGGACTGATACATGATGATGTATGTAAAGTCTCCTGTCTACACATGCCAGGACTGGTTCTTTGTACTTCATTACATTCTCTGATGATCTCTCAAGATTCAGACATATGTTCCTGTTGAAACATGAGTCCGAACCTTTTGAGATAGTCACAGAATATAAGTGAGAAGTAGAGAACCAATACGGGTATAAGTATTATGTCCTGTGATGAGATCAAGGAGGAGAATACTTGAGCACGGAATTCCTGGATTGTTCTAAAGGAGAATAAGATTCTCTCTCAGCATTACTCCTCCGTATACACCATTGCAAGATGGTATATCGGGGTGGAGCAGATACACCCTATTTGATATGGTGTCCTCTATGATGAGTACTACTGAGTTACCTATTTCCTTTTGGGAGTTATGCACTTGAGAAGCTGCATACCTATTGAATAGGGTTCCAGTCAAATCAATTGCCTACCATTTCATATGTGATATGGAAAGGGAAGCGCCCATATCTTCAGTTAGTTAAGATTTGGAGTTGTCCGGCCTATGTCTGAAAGCAAAATCCGGACAAGCTCGAGGCAAGGTCTGTAATGTAGAACTGGAAAGGTTCCAGCTATACAAACTACAGCTGATGATTTGATAGAACCAAAGGATTCAATAGTTACCAATGAACCTCAGCCTCTCCGCCGATCTAGTAGGGTTCCTCACCCACCTGAGAGATACTTCGATTTCTCTATGACAGTGGGAGCGAGGATTGCATCATGAGATGATGACCCAACTAGTTTCGAGCTGGCCTTCGAGAGTAAGACTCTGTAAGAATGGCTGGATGCTTAGTGATCTGAGATGGAATCCTTATACACCAACAAAGTATGGACTTTAGTTGCTATATCCGAAGGGTTAAATCCCCATCAGGAGCAAGTATATCTTGAGAAGATTACTTGGTGTACATGAAAAAGTTGAGACTTTCAAAGCTAGACTTGTTAAGGGTTTTCGTCATCGACCAGGCGTGGATAATGATGAAACCTTTTCCAGTGGCTATGCTTAAGTCCATTCAGATCCTACTTACCACGGCTACATACCATGACTACGATATCTGGTGGTTGGGTGTCATGACTGCTTTTCTAAATGAAATTTTGGAAGAGAGCGTCTATAAATACACAGCCAGAGGGCTACGTAGACAGTGGGAGCAGCGGAAACATGTGCAAGATGCTTTATAGGATAAAGCAGGCATCGCGGAGTTGGAACATCTGTTTTGATGGATTAGTCAAAGAAGTTGACATCATCAAAATGGTAGATGAACCTTGTATAAACAAAAAGGAAGAAGGGAGTATGGTGACGATCCTCGTAGAGTACATGGATGACATACTCTTCATAGGGAAGGAGTTTCCTATGCTACGCTCGGTCAATCTCCGCTTATCACCATAATTCTCCATATAGGATCAAAGTGATACCTCCTAAATCCTGGATTTTGGATCTATGAGATAGATCTAAATGGATGTTAGGATACTCACTAGCTGTAGTGAGATGGTATCAATCGACCCTGGGGAGAATCACTGGAATGGTTCCAGGGTGATAAAGACGACTGAATGTCAGTCACAGGCATTATCTTTACCCTCAGTAAAGGGACGGTATGTTGGAAGAGTTCCAAACAAGATACCGTGACACACTAGACGATAAAGGCTGGATACATCGCTACTCAAGATGCTACCAAAGAGGTTGTCTGGGCGTATATTGGTTCATGAGATGAACTACGTTCCAACCATTGTGAGACAATGAAGTTGTGGCTTATGCCAAGGAACGACCGTCCCATCAGTGATCCAGACATATTCTAATGCAGTGTCACCTGATCATGGAGATGGTTGATCTCCAGGAAGATCGAGGTTAGGAGAGTAGACTCAGAGGACAACACAGCGGATCCACTCACAAAGGCCTGTTCCCAGAGAGAGACTTTTATGGGATGGTTGAGTATGAGATACTACAACCACTGCTATCAGATGGCCCTAGTGCAAGTGGGAGATTGTTAGTTATATGTATGCCCTAGAGGCCATTACTATACATAGGATGTATATTGTAGTGGATGCTTGGACATATATAGGGAGGACTTTCTTGCTCGACATGATAGTATGCTATCTGGTTGCTCTTTACCTTAACGTGTATACTGATTGTCTCTCTGTTACATGTTGGTAAAGCCCTTAGGATGTGTACTTGACTACCTGGACTATGATGCGGATCATACTAGTGGGGACAGATAGTCTATAAATACATCCTTCAAAGTCCCTAGTCGTGGGTGTATCGAGACGGGGCATCGATATACCAGAGTAAACTAGCGTATACCTTCTCGACCCATACAGATGGGCGATGGATGATCCCATATCCATCGGTGTTTGACATTAGAGATGATATACGGGTGCTCAGTAGAGACTGGGTACACTGGACGGACTCGCCGAGAACTCCCAGATGGTATTATACCTTACGTCAGATGGCAGTTCTCTGGTGACACTGGTACAGAGTAGTCTGTTGACCCGAGATCGTCATAGAGTCTTGTGTGGTTCCCACTGTGCTTTGATTTCCATCTTACCACATCCAAGAGGGCGTGCAAAACGGTGGTTTTTGGGTACAGTCCCGAATCATATGGAGGCAATGAGCGATAGGAGGGGATTCGTCTCTCCCGGTATAGGGAGTTGATGTTGCGCTGTGTTCGATTGGCTATAACAGGAAATCCCTGGCCAGGGTTGCTGAGATTTACTGGTAAGTGTTACCTGTAGTTTCTCGAATTGTTATAGACCTCATATCGACACGACTTATCGAGCTATTGGGGTCTGACGTTTACCACCCCTAGGCGAGATATGCGACATATCAGACGATCAGACCGGACTGTACGGTAGTGTTACTGGTTGGATTCACTGGAGTGTGAGCGGGCTTGCTCGTCGATCTTCTGATCACTCAATACCTGGGTGGCCGTTACGTTTAGCAGACCGCTTGCGGCTTGTGGGTGTTTGATATGATCATCATCTGCTGCCGGCGTATTGACGAGTGTTTAGAGTCCTACACAGAGGTTTCCTGGCTCAAGCGAAACGAAATAGGAGCGCATATGAGATATGTGCGGGACCGAGAATAATGCGTGTATGTGATACCGTATTCTATTCTCGCGATGTATGTGTCGAATGGTTGTATGCGATATAACCTAGTTATCGAATCGAGGATTGATTCGATAAGCCGATACATTGTATACTAGTCGGTTGTGTGCGACATGACCGGATCATTGAATCAAGTGTTGATTTAATTATTTAATGCATAATTATATATTTGATATATTACTTTGCATTAACTAGTATCGGTTCACTTTAAATGGATTTTCTCACTCGGTTGTGCGCATTGCATATGCGATATGATTTTGTGCACTTGCTTGTATCATGTTTGATGATACATGCCTTTTGGTTAAGTGTAAAGAATTAAACCTTGGTTAATGAAATGGTTAGGGTTTACTATTTCCTTATTCATTTTATTCATTTATTTATTCTTTTGGAAAAAGAAAAGCAAATGAGAAAATGGTGGCTTGTTTTGTTTTGTTCATGAAGTTTCATGAACACTTTGACTAAGTGACCATTTTGTCTCATGCTTAACCCTAACCATTCCATTCAACCATGATTAACTCTCTACACATTACCATGGTTACATTATGATAAGTATTCTTATTATTTCCTTTTTGAGAAAAACTTATCATATTATTCATCTTCTTCTTCTTCATCTTCTTCACTTGAAGAAGCTTGCTTCATCAATGGTGGATTGATGAAAAGTGTGAGAAATCCAATTCTAAAGTGAACCCACTTCCTATTTCATAATCCTCTACCTCTTGCCAAGTAGTATAGGGTGTTTCCTTCATGAGTTTTCATGGCTTGGTGAAGGTGGAGCTTGATCTAGCGATGCTTCGACATAGATCATCTTCGGCACGTTGTCGACGACCTAGCCCGGTCTTTTCTCCGATGAAGCCGACTCTAGAGCCCGGGATCCGTTTTGGACAGCGAGGAGACATCATCAGGGAGCCGTGGAGGTGGAGGACCGGATCTACAAAGGTTGTATTTCCGTTCCTTTAGTAAAATAGTTTACTAGTTGCATCTTTCGTCTAGAAATCTAGCCAACGATCCGTAGTTTAGGGTTTCTCGGCACCGTATTTTTTGAAATTGGCATGGTTGATGCCTTGTGAGACCTCTTGAGAGTGCCTACGAACCCTACAATTGGGGTCTGACGTTTACCACCCCTAGACTTGATATGCGACATATCAGACGAGGAGACCAGACTGTACGGGAAGTGTTGCAAGTTGGCTCGATGGGAGTTGTAGCAGGTTCGCTTGTTCTCTTCTGATCGCTCAATACCCAGGTGGCCGTTACGTTTAGCTGACCGCTTGCGGCTTGGGGGTGCTTGATATGATCATCACCCACTGCCGGTGTATTGACGAGTCTTAGAGTCCCACAATGGAGTTACCTAGTCCAGGCGAAACGTTGTGGTGCGCATATGCGATATGCGCATGGACCCGATTAAAATGCGTGTATAGGATACCGTATATTGATCGGGCGGCTTGCTTTTGGTTAGGGTCGTATGTGATATGGCCGGATTGATAAATCAAGTATTGATTTATCATTTAACCATTAGTTTCTCACTAGAAATCCTTTCTTGTGTTGGATGGATGTATGCATGCATGTATGTTTTTCTTTCTTTCTAGTTTCATGCACATATGGATGTGTATACATACATACATACATACATACATCATCTATCATGGTTGCTTATACAAAGAAAATGGTGGAAATATAAGACTCACACCATGGTTTTATTTATATATATTATTATTGAATTTGATTTAAAACAAAAGAAAAGGAAAGGTTAATTCATGGAAGCTTTCTACACTCTTCTTGACCCAACCATGCTCACCCACCATTTAACCATGGATTACTTTTCCTTTTGGGTTTTAACTCAAGTTCAATAATGATTCAACCATGGTTTGAGATGAGAGATAAAAAATATATAAAGATATATTTTCTATTTTTCAACTAGAGTTTTTTCCTTCTCTTATTCAAAAAGGGCCACCATCTTCTTCCTCCTTCTTCCATTGCTCTCTAGATTTCTCAAGTGAGCATAATACTCATCAAGTTAGGATTTTGAAGTGAGAAAGAGAACCACAACACCATTCTACACAACTCTAGCCCACTTGTTTGGGGTGTTACCTTCATTTCGTTCTCTTGATCGGGTGAAGTTGCAAGCTTGGACAAAGCGGATTCCGGGTGGATCATCGGTAACCTAGAGGAGTTCAAGCGGAGCTTTTTCAAACCCCAAGTAGCCGAGGAGTCTAGCGTAGGGAGCTACAAAGGTTGTACTCTCTAAACCCTAGCTTTTCTTTCATATGATGATATGCAAGTTTTAGAAACCCTAATTTTCTAGGAACGATCCGATGTTTGTTAACTTAGCACCCTAAAGACTCCACCTTTGGTACATGTGATGCTTCCAAACCCTTTATGAGGTGCTAGGCTAACCTTTCATGATCGCCCTCATACTGCTGGTAGTCAAGCAGCGGCTCCTCCCATTGTCGCCCGAGACTGGCCGGGAGGACCGTCCTAGAGTCTATCCTCATCGTGTAGGAGACGGGAGCCGTGCTGAGAGCTGAGTTCATCATCGGAGACATTGTTGAAAAGTGATTGCTTGAAAACCTGCATGAAAAAGCATTATTTTAGTATAAGTATAGACATGTATATAGATTGAGTTCGCATGAATGCTTAACCCGAAATATGGGAGGAGAGATAGGTCCCACCGGGCGTGCCAGAATCTGTAGGGTGTTTTTCGTCACCCCATTGAGATGGGATTACGCGCGTGCTTGTCAGGCGTACTACAGATTCCCCCTGCATAGGGTAGGCGGGGGTTTATTGATTGTGGGGATCCGAATCTCCGGCAGCCGCGAACTAAGCTGCCGTTAATTACCCCTCGTCTTTGGAGCGAGGGAACCTCCGATTGACGGGTTAAACTGGTCATGCGAACTCAATGTGCAGTGTACGTGTGTTGTGTTTTGAAAGGGGGGTTTTGGATATATCAGGAGCCACGGTTAGTCTAGCACCCTATGAAGAGTTTTGAAGCATCACATGTCTCAAAGTTTGTATTTTTAAGGTGCTAAGCTAACATGCAAAGGATAGATCCTAGAAAATTAGGGTTATCAAAACTTTAAGCTAGTAAAGACTAGGGTTTGAAGGCTACAACCTTTGTAGCTCCCCTTTGCAAGACTCCTTGGTGTCTTGGGTGTTGAATCGAGGTCCTCTTGAACTCCCCTTGTGTCCACGACGATCCACCGCGGAGATCTCCGTCCAAGCTCGCTACTTTGTAAAATCAAAGGAAACACTCTAATCAAGTTGGCTAGACTTGAGTAGAATGGTGTTGTGGCTTTGGATCTCACTTCAAAAACCTTTCTTTGATTGTATTTAACTCACTAGAAAAACCTAGAGAGGAAAAGATGAAGGAAGATGAAGATGGTGGCCTTTTTTTGCAAGAGGTAAAAAGATAACCATGAGTTAAGCAAGAGAAAGAAATATATATCACTATATATATTTAATTCCTTCTTGACTTCAACCATGATTAAATGATAGATAGTTAATTTAACTTGGGTTTAGAATGATAAAGAGAAGGATAACCATAGGTTAGTGGTAGTTGAGCTAGGTTAGGTTAGAAGAAGAGTGTGGAAACTAACATGATTATCCTTTTCTTTTTCATTTAACTTTAAAACCAAAATTAAATAATTATCCATTATTTAATCCATGGTGTAAGTCTTGCATTGCCACCATTTCCATATGCTAACAACCATGATGGATGGGTGTATGTATGTATGCATGTATGCACATTCACATGTGCATGAAACTAGAATGAAAATAAAGAAACACATGCATGCATGCTTACATCCATCAAACCCTAGAAAGGTTTCAAGTGAGATAACTTATGGTTAGATGATAAATCAACACTTAATTTATCAATCCAGTCATATCTCATACGACCCCACCAAAAGTAGGCCACCCGATCAATGTTCGGTATCATATACGCACATTTCAATCGGGTGCATGCGCATATCGCATACGCGCACCATAACGTTTCGCCTGGACTGGGTAACTCCTTTGTGGGACTCTAAGACTCGTCAATACGCCGGCAGAGGGTAATGATCATATCAAGTACCCTCAAGCCGCAAGCGGTCAGCTAAACGTAACGGCCGCCCGAGTATTGAGCGATCAGAAGACAACAAGCGAACCTGCTACAACTCCCGTCGAGCCATCCGGCAACACTACCGTACAGTCCGGTCTCTTCGTCAGATATGCTGCATATCGAGCCTAGGGATGGTCACGTCGACCCCAATAACTCAATAAGTCATGTCGGTGAATGGTCTATAACAGATCGAGAAACTACTGATAACACTTATCAGCAAATCTCAGCAGCGCTGGCCAGGGACTTGCTGTTATAACCAGTCGAGCACAGCACAGCATCAACTCCCAATACCGGGAGAGACGAAACCCCTCCTATCGCTCATTGCCTTCGTGTGTCTCGGGACTGTACCCAACGGCCACCTGTTTGCACGACTCAGTAGAGCCGTGATAGGGTGGCAATCAAAGTACAGTGGGAGAACACACAAGACTCCATGACGATCTCGGGTCTACAGACTAACCTGTACCAGTGTCACCTGAGAACTGCTATCCGACGATAGATATAATTCCATATAGGAGTTCTCGGTGAGTCCGTCCAGTGTACCCAGTCAGCACTGAGCACCCGTATATGATCTTGATGTCAAACATCGATGAATGTGAGAACATCCATCGCCCATCACATGGGTCTAGTATCATATACGCTAGTCTACTCTGGTATATCGATGCCCCGTCTCGATACACCTCCGACTAGGGACATTTCAGGATATGCTTATAGACTACAAATGTCCCACTAGTATGATCTCTATCATAATCAGAGTAGTCAAGCAGATATCCTTGGGACTTTATCAGCATGTATGAATGAATAAAAGCATGATCAAATCAACATGTCAGATAAAGAATAACCAGATAGCATACTATCATGTCGAGCAAGAATGCAAACTGAATATATATACATGTATAGATACATCCACTATCACATAATGGCCTCTAGGGCATACATATATCCAACAATCTCCCACTTGCACTAAGGCCAGTTATTGGCGTATCTCATACCCAACATCTCAAAAAGTCGCTCATGCTGTGGCTGAGGGAGGGCCTTGGTGAGTGGATCCGCGGCGTTGTTCTTTGTGTCAACTCTCTTAATCTCGATCTCGCGGCGATCTACAATCTCCCGGATCAAATGAAAGCGCCTCAGGATGTGTCTGGACCGCTGATGGGATCTGGGCTCTTTGGCTAACGCCATCGCCCCATTATTGTCACAATACAAAGGTATTGGATCAATAATGGTTGGAACTACTCCTAGCTCCGAGACGAACTTCTTCATCCAGACGGCTTCCTTGGCGGCATCATTTGCAGCAATGTACTCAGCTTCCATCGTAGAGTCTGCAACGGTATCCTGTTTGGAACTCTTCCAACTTACCGCCCCTCCATTGAGGGTAAATACAAACCCTGAGATAGATTTGCTGTCATCCTTATCGCTCTGGAAGCTCGAATCGGTAAAGGCCTCCATTTGGAGATCTGTATTACCATACACCAAGAACAATTCTTTAGTCCTTCGTAAGTACTTAAGAATGTTCTTCACAGCTGTCCAGTGGTTCTCCCCTGGGTTGGATTGATACCTGCTTACAACACTAAGTGCATAAGCTACATCTGGGCGTGTACATAACATCGCATACATTATAGACCCTACTGCCGAAGCATAAGGTATAATGCTCATGCGAGCTCTCTCTTCATCGGTCTTTGGACAAGAATCCTTGGAGAGAGTGACTCCATGGCAAGCGGGTAAGGCACCCCGCTTGGAGTCTTCCATACTAAACCTCTTTAGGATGGTGTTGATGTACCTGGTTTGGGACAATCCCAATAACTTTTTGGATCTATCCCTATAGATCCTTATGCCCAGGATGTATGTGGCATCACCCAGATCCTTCATGGAGAACCTTAGTGATAAGAATGATTTGACCGACTGTAGCATAGGAATATCATTTCCTATCAGAAGAATGTCATCCACGTACAATACGAGGAATGTGATGTTAGTGTATATGCCCTAGAGGCCATTACTGTATCATACTAGTTTGTATATTACTTAATGGATGCTTGGGATATTCACCTTGTATATACAATCTTGCTCAAAATAGTAGTATGCTACTTGGTTTGTATCTACTTCAATGTGTACTTGTGTTTATTTCAGTATATCACTTATACGCATTAGTGGAGCCCTTAGGATCTTTGCTTGATTACCAGCGTTGTGATGGCAGTCACACTAGTGGGGGCTGGGTAATCTATAAGCACATCCTTATACAGGTCCCTAGTCGCAGGACTATCGAGACAGGGCATCGATACTCCGGAGTAGACTAGCGTATGCGCTTCTCATCCCAGTGTGGGAGATGGTCTGTCCCACAGCCATCAGTACGTCGTACTGGAGATAGTATACGGGTGCTCGTTGGGTTACGAGTACACTGGACTGGACTCGTCGGGAACTGACAGGTTGGTATTATACCTATCGTCAGTTATCAGTTCCCAGGTGACATGAGTACAGCTTAGTCCGCTGACTTGACACTGGCACTTCGCCTCAAGTGTGTTCCCACTGCACTTTGATCACTACCCTACCACGACTCAAAGGAGTCGTGCAAACGGGTGGTGGTTGGGTGCAGTCCCGAAGCACTTGGAGGCAGTGACGGTTAGACAGGATTCGTCTCTCCCGGTATTGGGGGTTGACATCGCGCTGTGTCTAGGAGAGCCATTACACGAGTAGTCCCTGGCCAGGGCAAACGAGATATACTGGTAGGTTTCCAGTGTTATCTCAGGGTGTTTTGGGCTTCGCTCCGGCACGACTTGTACCGCTATTGGGGGACTGACGTTTACCACCCCCTAGGCCCGCCATGCGATGTATCAGACGAACAGACCGGACTGTACGGAGACTGTCACATTCAGACTCAGTAGGAGTTCAGATGGGGTTTCACCTCGTCAGCCTTCTTGTCGGCATCTACCTGGGGACCGTTACGCACAGCTAGTGCCGCTTGCGGTCTGTGGTTAAACCCACTGCCAGCGTAGTGTCGAGTCTTTAGAGTCCCACACAGAGGGTATTCGCCTCTGGGCAAAACAGAGTAGAGGTCGCATGGTTTTGCGACAGGGTTCGTTCTCATCCGCGCACTTGTGCACGTTTGGAGTCCGGACGGATTATACTGGCAGGCTCTGGTTTGAGCCAGATACTGGTATGTGTTTTGGGGTTGCTTTTATATCTTGGTATTCTTGTTTTTCGGAACGAGAATGCAGGTGTGTATGCACAGTTGCTTGAGGAGGAGAATGAGGTTTTTCATTAGGGTTTCGGAACGGGTGCGTATGCACAGTTGACAGTCTTTATTTTCCAAACCCTAATGGATTTATTTATTATCTATTAATAATAATAATTAAATGAGAATTATGTTATGGTTGTTCTTTGTTGACTTGTTGACCTTGGTTGACTTGTTGACCATTGACCACTTTCATGCCTTCAAAAGTCTTCCTTGATTTATGCTTACATTTTTAAATGAAGCATGGTTGTGGTCATTCCAAACACTACCATCAACTATTCTCATTTTCAATTATTATCATTTAGATAATATTATTCTTTTGCATTATGGTTGCAAGAAGAGAAAATAATAGCTCATTCTATCATTCTCATTCTCTCTCCTCTCTTCATCTTCTTCTTCCTCTAGTAAAGAGAAACCCTCTCATGAGTTGAGAATCCTTCTCTTTAAAAAGAAAAGCAAACCCTAGTCACTCTCTACTCACCCTAGGATCAAAGGATTAGCAAGCCGGAGATTCTAGTTCACTCCAAGTCCGAGAAAGAGCCCAAGGTTGAACCCTCGAGGTGGATCCATCTTCGACGGAAGAAGGCGACAAAAGAGAACCATCAACCTCTACAAGATTTCAAGAAGAAGGAGTTCAAGTTTAGGTATAACCCTCATCCGAGTAGCTAACTCCTTTTAGCGTATTTGCTAGTTTAGTTTAGATACGATCCCGACCTTGTTTAGTCCATGTTGCTTCTTGCACTAAAAATTTGATTTTTATACCGTTTCCGCCTCCCCGTAAGAACCGGGGGTCGCAATATGGACTTACAGTGGTATCAGAGCCTAACTAAACTTAAACTAGCTAGGTAGTAAAGTGTAACGAAGTTCGGAACCGAAAAAAATCACAAAACCGGAAAACTACAAAAACTGAGTTTCTGTTGAAATTTTTTCTGGTCAAAATGAAAAACTTTATACTCCTAAATTCATCTCAGGGTTTTGTTAGAACACCCATGAAAAACGATTCACCAATTCGTCTAAGCCGCCGCGCTTCCGCCGCGTGACCCTTCTTGGCCGCCGCGGAAGCGCCGCGGTTTGTTGTCTTTAGTGCGTCGTTTTTCGTGCAGTGTGTGTCTGTGTTGGTTTTGGGATTTTTAAAATATATTATATGTACCCAGATTTTCCAGAAAAGAAATTTCCTTTTGGGGTCCTATAATTCCGTATTTTTTTCCGAACTTCACTACACTTTGACTATGATGGTTATATCTGTGATGTTTGCTTGTATTGAACATCGGCTAATCGCTATAAGACGATTAGTCGGGGTTATACAAGATCTGTAATGTGCTGGAATGTGTATATAAATATGTTGGATTGTCGCGGGTGAATAGCCGGGGGTTGTGAGACGAGAGTTTTCTTTTCTTGCAATTCATTGTAAATGTAAATTGATGTAATTATATTATTTGTTTGGCCGCACAACCGGGTCGGGGTTGTAGCCGTCATTGTATAATTCTTTTTACTGTTTTTGCTCCTAGGATAGACCCATGGAGGGGTGCACAAACTACCGAGGACTTGGCGGGTAGTTTGCCGCACCCGTAGGGGTCTTGGGTGGGGATTTGGCTATTCACCGCGACCGTGTTATCTGTTTTTTGTTACAGGCTCGTACAAATTACAGATTGCTAGTATATCCAATGTATTTATCTGTGATCTGAAATGTCTATCATTGCTTTCTATTTAGGCGTTGCTTATGTTTTACAGACGCGCTAGCCCAGCCCCCGCTCTGTCGTTAGTTAAGTAACCTAACGGGTAATGACGGGGCCCCGTGGCGAATGCGAATGGCATAAGCGTACGTCATATTTTGGTTGTTTTCTGCAATGGTAGGATTAAATGATGGGACGCATTAAAAGTACTAATGCAAGAATATCACGCATTAAAAGAACTAATGCAAGATAATAAACCAAGTTTAAGTCGATGGAACACTTTCGAAAAACCACTCGGTTCTTTTCAAAACTAACTTTTAAATGCGGAGATTGAGCCACTCCTTCTAAAAGCTATCTCGTTCCATCGATTAAATCAAGTTCACTACGTTCACGGTTTTGCCAAAACCATTCGTAGCCCTCCGTCGCTTCGCATGAATAGGCAATAGTATTCAAGCTATGTATTTTGGCCAAAGTCAAGGCATAGTGATTGGTAGCTATTGGGTGTTCATGTGTAGCATAGATAGATGCGTTGGTTTGGGACAGTCGTGCTGCCATTTTGGCCAAAGTCAAGGGTAGGTACGGATGGATCCAAATTAACCTGGATAGTGACGGGCAGAACTTGACATGTGACTTATGATATTTTGGCCAAAGTCAAGGTCATAAGAGCATGGGGCAAAAATCCACATCGGGAGTTTCATAAGTACTGAAACTTGCTAGATTTGCATACCATTTGGAGTGTGGTGATTCTGGTAGGATTCCTTCAGTTTCGTCACGCGATGATATTTGGATCCCGATCCTACTGTGAGTATATGCTACTCCTCGGGAAATTTCTCACTTAACGATCAATGCTATAAACCTAGTAGGTGCCTAGAAAGGTGTTAGCGGGGTTACGCCCCCAGGGAAAAGAGGTTCTTTAATTAAGGAACTTCGCGAAAGCGTTGGAAAACCTCCCTCGAAGTACCGACACCGGCCTGGCTGAACGGTTAAGCAAGTATTGTACGGTGGGATTGATCCTGACTAATTCTTCCTTTATGGTTTGAGGAGGGATTCGAGAAACAGTGGGAGCCATCCTGTTTAGACAAACTAAAAACCACTCTAAACTTGCAAGAGCATCATGCTGAGTGTTTCTTCTTCTCTCTCCTAATTGCAGCGACCAATCAACATGACTGGACTTAAGTTACTCCTAGATAAAAACAAGCTGACAGGGCCAAACTACAAAGATTGGCTCAGGAATGTCAAGATAGCAATCACTTATGACAAGCTGGGGTATCTTCTTACCACCAAAGCTCCCCCTGTCCCTGGTCCAACTTCCAGTATCGCGGATAAGGAAATCCGCAAGACTTGGGAGATTGATAGCGCGAAGGCCAAATGCCTCCTGCTTGCCTCGATGGACAACGAACATCATAGGAGGCATGAGAATATGGACATGGAGTCCATATTGCTCCATACAAAAGAACTGTATGGAGAGCAATCACGTATCGCAAGATACGAAGCGTCGAAAAAGTTGTTTTCGACAAAGATGGCCGTCGGATCATCAGTAGCCGAGCACGTGCTAAAGATGATCGGCTACATTGAGGAGCTCGCTGACCTAGGGATCACATTGGAGAGTGAGCTATATACGGATATAGTTCTCCAGTCCCTTCCTTCCACTTACGCCCAGTTTATACTGAACTTCAACCTACAAGAAAAAGAGGTTGAACTATCAGAGCTCCTCAACATGCTGAGGAGCGCAGAGGGCACCCTACAGAAAAGTAGGGATACATCCACTTTGTTTGTAGGAGGATCATCTTCTTCTAGGTCCAAGGCGAAAGCCAAGGGAAAGAAGAAGAAGGCCCCCGCCAAACCAAGGGGCGGTGTTAGTAAAGTGGATACGAAGGGAAAAGGTAAAGCAACAAAGATAGCGGGGAAGCTTGTGGATAAGGAAGAATGCTTCTTTTGTCATAAGAAAGGACACTGGAAGAATGATTGCAGGGCCTGGAAAGCCAGAACACAGGAATTGAAGCAGGTTGCAGCTTCAGCTTCAGGTGTGTATGTTATTGAAAACTGTCTTTCAATAAACTCTACTTCCTGGGTATTGGATACCGGATCAGGATCTCATATCTGTAATTCTTTGCAGGCGTTGAGAAACCGTAGGGATTTGAAGGCAGGTGACATGACCCTCAGAGTTGCGAACGGAGCTAGCATGGATGCTAAAGCCGTGGGGGACTATCACCTGGGAATGTCAGATGGACATGTTTTGGTTTTGCGTAATTGCTTTTTTGTACCCAACGCAACTTGTAATATCATTTCTGTATCTTTAGTTTCTAAAGAAGGTTATGAATTTGCGTTTGTAAGTAATGTTGTAAACATTCACCTTAATCAAGTATTGATTGGGTCAGGTACTCTGAGTAATGGTATATACGTGTTAAACCAACCACAGATTTTCAATGTCCAGAATACACACAAAAGAAAGTCTCCAGAAATAAATCAGACTTTCTTATGGCATTGTAGATTGGGTCACATCAATGAGAGAAGGTTGACTAAGTTGCATACAGAAGGATATTTGAATGCGTTCGAATATCAATCATATGCCACTTGTCAATCTTGTCTCAAAGGAAAGATGACAAAGACTCCGTTTACTGGACATGGAGTAAGAGCGAGCGTGCTCTTGGGACTCGTACACAGTGACGTGTGCGGTCCAATGTCTACACATGCCCGAAGCGGACATTCTTACTTCATTACTTTTACGGATGACTTCTCAAGGTACGGTTATGTCTTCTTAATGAAACATAAGTCCGAGGCCTTTGGAAAATTCCAGGAGTATAAGAATGAAGTAGAGAAACAGACCGGCAAAAGTATTAAGATTCTAAGATCGGATCGAGGTGGAGAATACTTAAGTGCCGAATTCCTGGATTTTTTAAAAAGAGAACGGAATTCTCTCTCAGCTTACTCCTCCATACACCCCGCAACATAACGGTGTATCGGAGAGACGGAACCGCACCCTATTGGATATGGTGCGGTCCATGATGAGTAACGCTGAGTTACCGCGATCATTCTGGGGGTATGCGCTAGAATCAGCTGCGTACCTTTTGAACCGAGTCCCACTAAGACTGTGCCTACCACGCCATTTGAGATGTGGTGTGGGAAGAGACCCCATCTTAATCACATTAAGGTATGGGGAAGTCCAGCTTTTGTCAAAAAGCAGCATGCGGACAAGCTCGAGGCACGCTCAGTACTGTGCAAGTTTGTGGGATATCCAAAGAATTCCAAGGGATATTTCTTCTACTGTGAAGAGGAACAAAAAGTTCTTGTTTCTCGTCATGCCCACTTTCTAGAACACCAGTTCATAGAAAAAGAAATAAGTGGGAGCGCAGTAGAGCTGGAAGAAATTCCAGAACCACAGACTGTTACTGAAAGTTTGGTGGAACCAGAAGGTTCAACAGAACAGGACATTCCTACGCCGCTCCGCAGGAGTAGTAGGCAGTCTCATCCGCCCGAGAGATACTACGGTTTTCTCATAGACGGGGATCGAGAGGATTGCATCATAGATTATGATGAGCCTACTAGCTTCCAGCAGGCCGTTCAGAGCGTTGACTCAGTGAAATGGCTGGATGCAATGCGGACCGAAATGGAGTCCATGTACACCAACAAGGTATGGACGTTGGACATTGCTCCAGACGGGGTAAAACCCGTAGGATGCAAGTGGATCTTCAAAAGGAAGATTGGTGTAGATGGACAGGTTGAGACCTATAAAGCTAGGCTGGTAGCAAAGGGTTTTCGTCAAAGACCTGGCTTGGACTACGACGAAACCTTTTCTCCAGTAGCCATGCTGAAATCCATTCGGATCCTTCTTGCCATTGCTGCCTTCCACGATTATGAGATCTGGCAAATGGACGTAAAGACAGCTTTTCTAAATGGAAATTTAGAGGAGTGTGTCTATATGGACCAGCCAGAGGGTTTCATTCAGAGTGGGAGCAGCGGAAAGGTGTGCAAGTTGCTTAAGTCCATCTATGGACTAAAGCAGGCATCGCGGAGTTGGAACATCTGCTTTGATGAGACAGTCAAAGAATTTGGCTTTATCAAAAATCCAGATGAACCATGCATCTATAGTAGATTTGTAGCGAGAACTGTAGTATTCCTCGTTTTATACGTGGACGACATTCTCTTGATAGGAAATGACATTCCTATGCTACAATCTGTCAAGGGGTTCTTGTCACAAAGGTTCTCCATGAAAGACCTGGGTGATGCCTCATACATCCTGGGGATCCGGATCCATCGTGATAGATCCAAGAGGATATTGGGACTTTCTCAGTCCAGGTACATCGACACCATAGTGAAAAGATTCAGTATGGAAGATTCCAAGCGCGGTAACCTACCGGCTTGTCACGGGATCACCCTCTCTAAAGAGATGTCTCCCAAGACTGATTTGGAGAGGGATCGCATGTCTATTATACCCTACGCTTCTGCGGTAGGCTCTATAATGTATGCGATGTTGTGTACCAGACCGGATGTAGCTTATGCACTGAGTGTGGTAAGCCGGTATCAGTCTAACCCTGGGGAGAAACACTGGATAGCAGTAAAGAACATTCTCAAGTACCTGAGGAGGACTAAGGAGATGTTCTTGGTGTATGGCGGAAAAGACCTCCAGATCGAGGCCTTTGCTGACTCCAGCTTCCAGAGTGACAAGGATGATTCCAAGTCCATGTCGGGTTTTGTCTTCACCCTCAATGGAGGGGCGGTGTGTTGGAAGAGTTCCAAACAGGAAACCGTTGCAGACTCGACGATGGAAGCGGAATACATCGCTGCATCTGATGCCGCAAAAGAAGCTGTCTGGATGAGGAAGTTCTTGAAAGAACTTCAGGTGGTTCCGTCCATTGTTGACCCAATACCTCTGTATTGCGACAACAACGGGGCTATAGCTTTAGCGAAGGAACCCAGGTCCCATCAGAGATCCAGGCACATCTTGAGGCGGTATCACCTGATCAGGGAGATCGTGGATCGCAAGGAGATCGAGGTTCGGAGGGTTGCTTCAGAAGAGAACACTGCAGATCCATTCACCAAGGCCTTGCCCCAGACTCAGTTCGAGCGGCTGATCGAGATGATAGGTCTTCGATACGCCAGTACATGGCCTTAGTGCAAGTGGGAGATTGTTAGTGTATATGCCCTAGAGGCCATTACTGTATCATACTAGTTTGTATATTACTTAATGGATGCTTGGGATATTCACCTTGTATATACAATCTTGCTCAAAATAGTAGTATGCTACTTGGTTTGTATCTACTTCAATGTGTACTTGTGTTTATTTCAGTATATCACTTATACGCATTAGTGGAGCCCTTAGGATCTTTGCTTGATTACCAGCGTTGTGATGGCAGTCACACTAGTGGGGGCTGGGTAATCTATAAGCACATCCTTATACAGGTCCCTAGTCGCAGGACTATCGAGACAGGGCATCGATACTCCGGAGTAGACTAGCGTATGCGCTTCTCATCCCAGTGTGGGAGATGGTCTGTCCCACAGCCATCAGTACGTCGTACTGGAGATAGTATACGGGTGCTCGTTGGGTTACGAGTACACTGGACAGGACTCGTCGGGAACTGACAGGTTGGTATTATACCTATCGTCAGTTATCAGTTCCCAGGTGACATGAGTACAGCTTAGTCCGCTGACTTGACACTGGCACTTCGCCTCAAGTGTGTTCCCACTGCACTTTGATCACTACCCTACCACGGCTCAAAGGAGTCGTGCAAACGGGTGGTGGTTGGGTGCAGTCCCGAAGCACTTGGAGGCAGTGACGGTTAGACAGGATTCGTCTCTCCCGGTATTGGGGGTTGACATCGCGCTGTGTCTAGGAGAGCCATTACACGAGTAGTCCCTGGCCAGGGCAAACGAGATATACTGGTAGGTTTCCAGTGTTATCTCAGGGTGTTTTGGGCTTCGCTCCGGCACGACTTGTACCGCTATTGGGGGACTGACGTTTACCACCCCCTAGGCCCGCCATGCGATGTATCAGACGAACAGACCGGACTGTACGGAGACTGTCACATTCAGACTCAGTAGGAGTTCAGATGGGGTTTCACCTCGTCAGCCTTCTTGTCGGCATCTACCTGGGGACCGTTACGCACAGCTAGTGCCGCTTGCGGTCTGTGGTTAAACCCACTGCCAGCGTAGTGTCGAGTCTTTAGAGTCCCACACAGAGGGTATTCGCCTCTGGGCAAAACAGAGTAGAGGTCGCATGGTTTTGCGACAGGGTTCGTTCTCATCCGCGCACTTGTGCACGTTTGGAGTCCGGACGGATTATACTGGCAGGCTCTGGTTTGAGCCAGATACTGGTATGTGTTTTGGGGTTGCTTTTATATCTTGGTATTCTTGTTTTTCGGAACGAGAATGCAGGTGTGTATGCACAGTTGCTTGAGGAGGAGAATGAGGTTTTTCATTAGGGTTTCGGAACGGGTGCGTATGCACAGTTGACAGTCTTTATTTTCCAAACCCTAATGGATTTATTTATTATCTATTAATAATAATAATTAAATGAGAATTATGTTATGGTTGTTCTTTGTTGACTTGTTGACCTTGGTTGACTTGTTGACCATTGACCACTTTCATGCCTTCAAAAGTCTTCCTTGATTTATGCTTACATTTTTAAATGAAGCATGGTTGTGGTCATTCCAAACACTACCATCAACTATTCTCATTTTCAATTATTATCATTTAGATAATATTATTCTTTTGCATTATGGTTGCAAGAAGAGAAAATAATAGCTCATTCTATCATTCTCATTCTCTCTCCTCTCTTCATCTTCTTCTTCCTCTAGTAAAGAGAAACCCTCTCATGAGTTGAGAATCCTTCTCTTTAAAAAGAAAAGCAAACCCTAGTCACTCTCTACTCACCCTAGGATCAAAGGATTAGCAAGCCGGAGATTCTAGTTCACTCCAAGTCCGAGAAAGAGCCCAAGGTTGAACCCTCGAGGTGGATCCATCTTCGACGGAAGAAGGCGACAAAAGAGAACCATCAACCTCTACAAGATTTCAAGAAGAAGGAGTTCAAGTTTAGGTATAACCCTCATCCGAGTAGCTAACTCCTTTTAGCGTATTTGCTAGTTTAGTTTAGATACGATCCCGACCTTGTTTAGTCCATGTTGCTTCTTGCACTAAAAATTTGATTTTTATACCGTTTCCGCCTCCCCGTAAGAACCGGGGGTCGCAATATGGACTTACATGTGACAGCTCTTCCTACAGCCTTCTTATAAACACAAGGTTCATCTGGATTTTTGATGAAATCAAACTCTTTGATAACATCATCGAAACAGATGTTCCAACTCCGAGATACCTGCTTCAACCCATATATGGATTTAAGCAATCTACATGCTTTCTCGCTGCTCCCACTGTCAATGAAGCCCTCTGGCTGATCCATATAAACGCATTCTTCTAAATTTCCATTTAGAAATGCTGTTTTAACGTCCATCTGCCAGATTTCATAGTCGTAGTGAGCAGCAATAGCAAGTAGGATCCGAATGGATTTAAGCATGGCTACGGGCGAAAAAGTTTCGTCATAGTCCAAACCTGGTCTTTGACGAAAACCTTTCGCCACAAGTCTTGCCTTATAGGTCTCTACCTGCCCATCCACACCAATCTTTCTTTTAAAGATCCATTTGCACCCTACAGGTTTTACCCCAGGGGGTACAACGTCCAAAGTCCATACTTTGTTGGTGTACATAGACTCCATTTCGGATCTCATGGCATCCAGCAACTTCACAGAGTCACCACTCGTGATAGCCTGCTGAAAACTGGTAGGATCATCATCATCCATGATGCAATCTTCTCCGTTACCATCAATGAGGAAACCATAGTACCTCTCCGGTGGGCGAGAAGTCCTACCAGACCTACGGAGTGGCCGAGGTTCTTCAGTTTCTGCTGCAACAGCCGGTTCAACCAAATCGTCATTTGTAGTTTGTGTCTCCAGAACCTCTTCTAGATCTACCACCTTGCCATTATCTTTATCTGTGAAAAACTCTTTTTCCAAGAATGTGGCATACTGAGAAACAAACACTTTTTGTTCCTCTTTGTGGTAGAACAGATATCCATAAGAATTCTTTGGATATCCCACAAAGTTACACATGACTGACCGTGTCTCGAGTTTGTCCGGATTCTGTTTTTTAACATAGGCCGGGCAACCCCAAATCTTAATTCTCTTAAGAGATGGTCTCTTCCCATTCCATATCTCATATGGCGTGGTAGACACGGCTTTGGTCGGAACCCTGTTTAGGAGAAACGCTGTAGTCTCCAATGCATGCCCCCAAAACGAGACTGGTAACTCAGCGTCACTCATCATGGACCGGACCATATCTAATAGGGTCCTATTCCGTCGTTCTGACACACCGTTGTGCTGTGGTGTGTAAGGAGGAGTGAGCTGAGAGAGAATCCCATTCCCTTTTAGGAAGTTTGAAAATTCTGTACTGAGATACTCTCCACCTCGATCTGATCGAAGCATCTTAATACTCAAGCCGGTTTGTTTTTCTACTTCTTGTTTATATTCAATGAATTTCTCGAAAGCGTCGGACTTGTGCTTTAATAAAAATACATGACCGAATCTTGAGAAATCGTCAGTGAATGTAATGAAGTATGAAAAACCGCCTCTAGCCTGTGTAGACATTGGCCCACATACATCACTATGTATGAGGCCAAGGAGCTGAGTAGCTCTTTCTCCGTGTCCGGTAAACGGAGTTTTGGTCATTTTACCCTTGATACAAGACTGGCAAGTCGCATAAGATTTATATTCAAAAGAGTTTAAATATCCATTTTTGTGTAACCTGTTTAGTCTTGTTTCGTTAATATGACCAAGTCTACAATGCCAAAGAAAAGCTTCATTTAATTCTGAAAGTTTTCTTTTATTAGTGTGTTGTATACTGAAAACTGTGTGTTGATTTAGGACATATATTCCGTTATTAAGCGTACCATACCCAACCAACATTTGATTTAGGTGAATGTTCATAACATTGTTCTGCAACACAAAATTATATCTTTCATTGTCCAACAAAGAAACGGATATTATATTACATAGCATACTTGGTACAAAATAACATGGATTCAAAATCAAAATACATCCAGATGGCAACCCCAAGTGATACTCTCCCACTGCGACTGTATGTACATTGGAACCATTTCCAACGCGGAGAGTATGGTCACCTGTCTTCAAAACCTTGCTATTTTTCAGCCCCTGCATAGAATTGCAAATGTGAGAACCAGAACCGGTATCCAATACCCAGGAAGCAGAGTTTATAGAAAAACAGTTTTCAGTCACAAACGCACCTGAAGCAGAAGCATCACCATGCTTCTTCTTGAGACTTAGGTACTCCGTGCAATTGCGCTTCCAATGTCCTGTCTTGTGGCAATGAAAACACTCGCCTTTCCTCGGGTCTCCAGCCGTGGACTTTCCCTTTCCCTTCACCTTTTTGACTCCGCCCTTAGGATTATTGGGTTTCTTCTTTTTCTTTCCCTTGGCCTTAGCTTTTGGGCGAGAAGAAGTAGACTGTCCAATGGTCATAACGGGAGTCTTTGCTGACTTCATAGTGCTCTCTGCACTCCTTAACATATTAAGGAGTTCAGGGAGGTCCTTCTCCATGCCATGCATGTTGAAGTTCACTATGAACTGAGCAAAGGTGGAGGGAAGGGACTGCAGAATAATATCTATATATTGTTCATTGTCCATTGTCCATCCAAGGTCCTCAAGCTCTTCTATAAGAGCTATCATCTTCAACACATGGTCTCCTACTGGTGTGCCAGGGGCCATTCGCATCTGAAACAGTTTCTTTGATGCTTCGTATCGTAATACGCGGGATTGCTCCCCATACAACTCCTTTGTATGGAGCAGTATCCCGTGAATGTCCATGTCCTCGTGCTGCTTTTGATGTGTGTTATCCATCGATGCAAGCGCGAGGCATGTGGCCGTGTCATAGTCAGCGTCCCATGTCTTGCGGACTTCAATGTCCGCAACTGAGGATTTTGGACCTGGGACAGGCGGGGCTGAAGCCGTGAGGACATATGATACTTTATCATAAGTCAAGGCGATCTTCAGATTCCTTAGCCAGTCTTTATAGTTGGTCCCATTCAGTTTGTTTTTATCTAGTAGAAGCTTAAGTCCAGTCATTGGTATCTGCCATTAAGAGAGAGAAAAGAATACACTCAGCGAAAGCTCTTGCATAGATTAGATTGGTTTATTATCTTGTCTAATCGATGTTTCCCACTGCTTTTTATCAAGTTTTTCTTTCAAACCATAAAAAGAAAAACTAGCCAGGATTAATTACAGTCTACAACTTCGCTAACCGTTCAGCCAGGCCAGTGTCGGTACTTTGAGGGAGGTTCCCCGTGCTTTCGCACGGACCTAATTAGAGTAAACCTCGTTTTCCCAGAGGCGGAGCCCCGTTAACACCTTTCTAGACACCTAATGAGTTAGCTAATTGTAAACTGTAAAACTCTCCTAGGAGCAACTATTGCCCACAGTGGGATCGGGATCCAACCATCATATGGAAGGTATGCAATCTCATTGCAAATTTCAACACTTGAAATTCCCGATGTAATTTTTACCCCTAGTACTTATGACCTTAACTATAGTCAACAAATCATAAGTACCAGTCAAGTTCTACCCGTCATTTCTTGATCAATTAGACCCACCCATATGACCCTTAACTATGGTCAACAAAGTCGTATGAATGTCCTAATTAATCTGCATCATATGCAGTGTAGGAAGACATCACTTAGCTACCGTACACTACGCCTTAACTAAAGTCAATAAACGTAGCACGAATACTAAGTACTCTACTTCCTAAAATGACGGAGGGTTGCGAATGATTTTTAAGAAAATCTTTAACGCTTTGAACTTGATATCGTTCTAGAATCAAACAGTTTTCAAAAGGAGTGGCTTAAGCTCCGCAGTTTTGAAATGTATCTTTTTCACAAATAGCCGAGTAGTTTTTAAATCCGATTCTACAACATCTTTTTAGGTTTATTTTCTTTACATTAATCACATTAATGTAATCCCATCATTTAAGTCCTTAAGCCAATCACAGAAAAGAAACGAAAATAACACGTACGCTTATGCCATCCGCATTCGCCGCAATGTTCCGTTATGCACCGTTAGGGTACTTAACTAACGGCATACCGGGACGGGACTAGCGCAGGTGTAAAACATAAGCAGCGTCTACTATATATCATATATATAATATGTCATTCGTCTCAGATATCACAGAACACAGGCAGCAGAAACATAGATATAACGTGGGATATTCTAGGACGTCCGTATTTAGTATTTAGCCAGAATAGAAAATACGGATTCCACAGTCGCGATGAATAGCCAAGCCCACACCCTGGACCCCTACGAGAGCGGCAAGTGACTCTACCAATCCTGGAGTTTAGGAGACCCGGTCTCGACTCCTCGAGATGGCCTCCCACTGAACCCCAGAACCCGGTCACCTGTGCTCCCCTCCTTGGGTCCATCCTAATGCGGAAAAGTAAATAATATACAACACTGGTGACACAACCGCAACCTGGAAGTTCCCCAAATAAAAGAATATTACATTACATTTGAATTTACATGAATGAAAATATAAAACTCTCATCTCACAAAAAAACCCCGGCTATTCGATCGCGACAATCCTGCACATCATATCTCAGCAACACATAATATCACATATCATCAACGTAAGTAAGTATGCGTACCCCGATTGTCGTTGACATATAGCAACGGCAATCGGCAATACCACTACATACTACACTTACGATCACAGAAAAGAAAGTGTAAAATAGTATCACATTCCGGATAAACAGACAGTATTGAATTTTTCGAACGAACTATCAAATACCCAGGATTCACTAAAGCCCAACACTTGAGCAGGATTCAAACACCTGGAGTGTGACACAGTAGTAGCGGTCCAGCCGTAGAAGGGTCAAGCCAACGCCTCACATGTGGCACGCCGTACTGCCCCAAACCCTAAGGTTCAAAGGGCAGTTCAAGACGGTCACATAATCGAGTTAAGGTTTGTTGTCTTCTATAGGGACCACCACAAAAAGACTTGCACGTATTTCCAAAGTATTCAAACCCCGTGAATAGTGAGCAAATGACATTCGTTCAAACACTTCAATACTTCCTAATTTACCCGGAAAAGCTACGAAAACAAAATTCCGATCGAATCGACGGGTCCAAAATTATCTCCAGAATTTTTCTAAACTAAATACAGATAAAAAATATCCAAAAATATGTACAAGCAGATTAATGAATTACAGAAGAAAAATGATCCATCAATTTATATATGTGGCCGCGGAACCGCGGCCTAAGCAAGCTTTGGCCGCGTTTCCGCGGCGGTTCTAACTGTTCATGTGATTATTTTTCTGCCGTAATCCTTATATTTTCCTGCTATGATTTTTACATATTTTTAATTCTGAAAAATGTCAATTTTTAGAAAATTTCCAGAGAGCCCCTTAAAAAGCCGTATTTCGGTTCGATCGGAGTTTTGACTTCGTAAAAAGGTCGCCTAATGTTCTAGGTCGGCTCTGATACCAATGTAAGGTTAGTCTAGCACCCTATGAAGAGTTTTGAAGCATCACATGTCTCAAAGTTTGTATTTTTAAGGTGCTAAGCTAACATGCAAAGGATAGATCCTAGAAAATTAGGGTTATCAAAACTTTAAGCTAGTAAAGACTAGGGTTTGAAGGCTACAACCTTTGTAGCTCCCCTTTGCAAGACTCCTTGGTGTCTTGGGTGTTGAATCGAGGTCCTCTTGAACTCCCCTTGTGTCCACGACGATCCACCGTGGAGATCTCCGTCCAAGCTCGCTACTTTGTAAAATCAAAGGAAACACTCTAATCAAGTTGGCTAGACTTGAGTAGAATGGTGTTGTGGCTTTGGATCTCACTTCAAAAACCTTTCTTTGATTGTATTTAACTCACTAGAAAAACCTAGAGAGGAAAAGATGAAGGAAGATGAAGATGGTGGCCTTTTTTTGCAAGAGGTAAAAAGATAACCATGAGTTAAGCAAGAGAAAGAAATATATATCACTATATATATTTAATTCCTTCTTGACTTCAACCATGATTAAATGATAGATAGTTAATTTAACTTGGGTTTAGAATGATAAAGAGAAGGATAACCATAGGTTAGTGGTAGTTGAGCTAGGTTAGGTTAGAAGAAGAGTGTGGAAACTAACATGATTATCCTTTTCTTTTTCATTTAACTTTAAAACCAAAATTAAATAATTATCCATTATTTAATCCATGGTGTAAGTCTTGCATTGCCACCATTTCCATATGCTAACAACCATGTGGATGGGTGTATGTATGTATGCATGTATGCACATTCACATGTGCATGAAACTAGAATGAAAATAAAGAAACACATGCATGCATGCTTACATCCATCAAACCCTAGAAAGGTTTCAAGTGAGATAACTTATGGTTAGATGATAAATCAACACTTAATTTATCAATCCAGTCATATCTCATACGACCCCACCAAAAGTAGGCCACCCGATCAATGTTCGGTATCATATACGCACATTTCAATCGGGTGCATGCGCCTATCGCATACGCGCACCACAACGTTTCGCCTGGACTGGGTAAATCCTTTGTGGGACTCTAAGACTCGTCAATACACCGGCAGAGGGTAATGATCATATCAAGTACCCTCAAGCCGCAAGCGGTCAGCTAAACGTAACGGCCGCCCGGGTATTGAGCGATCAGAAGACAACAAGCGAACCTGCTACAACTCCCGTCGAGCCATCCGGCAACACTACCGTACAGTCCGGTCTCTTCGTCATATATGCTGCATATCGAGCCTAGGGATGGTCATGTCGACCCCAATAACTCAATAAGTCGTGTCGGTGAATGGTCTATAACAGATCGAGAAACTACTGATAACACTTATCAGCAAATCTCAGCAGCCCTGGCCTGGGACTTGCTGTTATTACCAGTCGAGCACAGCACAGCATCAACTCCCAATACCGGGAGAGACTAAACCCCTCCTATCGCTCATTGCCTTCGTGTGTCTCGGGACTGTACCCAACAGCCACCTGTTTGCACGACTCAGTAGAGCCGTGGTAGGGTGGCAATCAAAGTACAGTGGGAGAACACACAAGACTCCATGACGATCTCGGGTCTACAGACTAACCTGTACCAGTGTCACCTGAGAACTGCTATCCGACGATAGATATAATTCCATATAGGAGTTCTCGGTGAGTCCGTCCAGTGTACCCAGTCAGCACTGAGCACCCGTATATGATCTTGATGTCAAACATCGATGAATGTGGGAACATCCATCGCCCATCACATGGGTCTAGTATCATATACGCTAGTCTACACTGGTATATCGATGCCCCGTCTCGATACACTTCCGACTAGGGACATTTCAGGATATGCTTATAGACTACAGATGTCCCACTAGTATGATCTCTATCATAATCAGAGTAATCAAGCAGATATCCTTGGGACTTTATCAGCATGTATGAATGAATAAAAGCATGATCAAATCAACATGTCAGATAAAGAATAACCAGATAGCATAATATCATGTCGAGCAAGAATGCAAACTGAATATATATACATGTATAGATACATCCACTATCACATAATGGCCTCTAGGGCATACATATATCCAACATGCACTGCCCGTTTTACGACGTGGACGGTCGACGCTTGACGCGTCTCTGAGACGGAGTGTCTGCTTGACGCTTCCCCGTTATAGAGTGTCTGTTGTCGATGTGCCCCCGGCACGGAGTGTCTGGTTGACGTTTTCCTGAGGCAGAGTATCGGCTGGTTGACTTTTCCCTGATGCGGAGTGTCCGTGTTGGACGTTTCCCCGATGCAGAGTGTCGCTGGTTGACGTGCCCCCGGCACGGAGTGTCGCTGATCGACTTTTCCCCGGCGCGGAGTGTCAGTGGTTGACTTTTCCCCGGCACGGAGTGTCGCCGATGGACTTTTCCCCGGCGCGGAGTGTCGGGTTGACTTTTCCCCGGCACGGAGTGCCGCTGATCGACTTTTCCCCAGCACGGAGTGTCGCAGGTTGACTTTTCCCCGGCACGGAGTGTCACTGATCGACTTTTCCCCGGCACGGAGTGTCGGGTTGACTTTTCCCCGGCACGGATTGTCGCTGATCGACTTTTCCCCGGCACGGAGTGTCGGGTTGACTTTTTCCCGGCACGGAGTGTCGCTGATCGACTTTTCCCTGGCGCGGAGTGTCGCTGGTTGACTTTTCCCCGGCACGGAGTGTCGCTAATGGACTTTTCCCCGGCGCGGAGTGTCGGGTTGACTTTTCCCCGGCACGGAGTGTCGCCGATGGACCTTTCCCCGGCGCGGAGTGTCGGGTTGACTTTTCCCCGGCACGGAGTGTCGCTGATCGACTTTTCCCCGGTGCGGAGTGTCGCTGGTTGACTTTTCCCCGGCACGGAGTGTCGCTGATCGACTTTTCCCCGGCGCGGAGTGTCGGGTTGACTTTTCCCCTGCACGGAGTGTCGCCGATCGACTTTTCCCCGGCGCGGAGTGTCGGGTTGACTTTTCCCCTGCACGGAGTGTCGCCGATCGAATTTTCCCCGGCGCGGAGTGTCGGGTTGACTTTTCTCCGGCACGGAATGTCGCTGATCGACTTTTCCCTGGCGCGGAGTGTCGCTGGTTGACTTTTCCCCGGCACGGAGTGTCGCTGATGGACTTTTCCCCGGCGCGGAGTGTCAGGTTGACTTTTCCCCGGCACGGAGTGTCGCTGATGGACTTTTCCCCGTCGCGGAGTGTCGGGTTGACTTTTCCCCGGAACGGAGTGTCGCTGAAGGACTTTTCCCCGGCGCGGAGTGTCGCTGGTTGACTTTTCCCCGACACGGAGTGTCGCTCGTCGACTTTTCCCCGGCACGGAGTGTCGGGTTCACTTTTCCCCGGCACGGAGTGTCGCTGATGGACTTTTCCCCGGCGTGGAGTGTCGGGTTGTCTTGAGTCTGAGGCGGAGCATAATTCTGGCAGGAAAGGTAGATATCCCGAAGCGAAGCATGATTTCGATACGGGGTAAATTCTGGGACGAAGCATGATTCCGCCATAGAGGTTGTTGGTTTGATTTAATTTGGGTTGACATCAGCATCGCTACACTAGAATATGGTACCGGGAGCGAATCATCATCTGTCTTGAGAGGATGTGGGAGTTGGTTTTCTGTCGGCATCTGCATCACTGCACTGGAATAATGCCAGGAGCAACTCATCATATGCCCCGGGAGGATTTGGATTTGGTTTTTTTGTTTGGCATCTGCATTGCTGCATTGGAATAATGCCAGGAGCAACTCATCATTTGCCCCGGGAGGATTTGGGAATTGGTTTTCTGTCGGCATCTGCATTGCTGCACTGGAATAATGCCAGGAGCAAATCATCATTTGCCCCGGGAGGATTTGGGAATTGGTTTTGTTTGGCATCTGCATTGCTGCACTGGAATAATGCCAGGTGCAACTCATCATTTGCCCCGGGAGGATTTGGGAATTAGTTTTGTTTGGCATCTGCATTGCTGCACTGGAATAATGCCAGGAGCAACTCATCATTTGCTCCGGGAGGATTTGGGAATTGGTTTTCTGTCGGCATCTGCATTGCTGCACTGGAATAATGCCAGGAGCAACTCATCATTTGCCCCGGGAGGATTTGGGAATTGGTTTTGTTTGGCATCTGCATTGCTGCACTGGAATAATGCCAGGAGCAACTCATCATTTGTCCCGGGAGGATTTGGGAATTGGTTTTGTTTGGCATCAGTATCGCTACACTGGAATATGGTACCAGGAGCGAATCATCATTTGCACCGAAAGGATTTGGGAATTGGTGGCTTAGAAGACAGGTTTAGATCCCTATCACCTAAGGCTTTTCAATTTTATGGGCCGTGAGGGTCCCATAAAAGCATTTTCTCCCTACGAGTCGTAAGGATCCCGCAGGTGTATTTTCTCCTTAGGAGTCGTGGGGACTTCTAAGTGTGTTGCTCCTTTGTGAGTCGTAGGGATCTCACGCGGGAATTTTCTCCTCACAAAGTCGAGAGGACCTTGCGAGTGCATTTCATTTCCTTCTTTTTTTACGAGTTTGCGCCCTTTCGGGTTTTCACAAACTCGCCGGCAGTCCTGCTGTTTTTACTCACGAAGCCTTTTCGGGTTTTCATACGTGCCCATTTTGCTTGTGGACATACCGTTCTTCTTTTTTTTGTTTTCTTTTTATTTTTTCTTCTTCTTTTTTTTTTCTTTTCTCTTTTTTTGGAATCTTCCCTGCCGGTGGGACTTTGAATGCGGTCTCACCAGTAGGACTTGGGAGAGGTTGGGTTCGTATTATGCCTATGGATTGTATACGGTTTTACAGGATGTATGATCCGGACCGTAGGGCCATAAAAATTTTGGGACTTTGTTGGCGTCTGCATCGCTGCACTGGAATATGGTACCAGGAGCGACTCATCATTCGCCGCTTGGGGATTTGAACTTGGAATTTGGCTGGCGTCTGCATCGCTGCACTGGAATATGGTACCAGGAGCGACTCATCATTCGCCACTGGGGTATGGTATTTGGAATTTGGTTGGCGTCTGCATCGCTACACTGGAATATGGTACCAGAAGCGACTCATCATTCGCCACTTGGGGGTTGGGGAACGATGGCTTAGGAAACAGGTTTAGATCCCTGTCACCTAAAACTCCTCAATTTTATGGGCCGTGAGGGTCCCATAAAAGCATTTTCTCCCTACGAGTCGTAAGGATCCCGCATGTGTATTTTCTCCTTAGGAGTCGTGGGGACCCCTAAGTGTGTTTTTCCTTCGTGAGTCGTAAGGATCCCACAAAGGTTTGTTCTCCTCATGTATCGTGAGGACACATGAGTGGATTTCCCTCGTTCCCAGTTTAACGACTTAGAGGTCATCTGTTTCCAGTTTAACGACTTGGAGGTCATCTGTTTCCAGTTTAACGACTTGGAGGTCATCTGTTTCCAGTTTAATGACTTGGTGGTCATCTGTTTCCAGTTTAACGACTTGGAGGTCATCTGTTTCCAGTTTAACGACTTAGTGGTCATCTGTTTCCAGTTTAAAGACTTAGGGGTCTGTTGATGGCGAGCTTGGAATTTTGGGGTGAGGGCCGGCATCAGCGTTGCTAACACTGAAGCAGAGGTGCCAGGAGCAATTCATCATTTTCCTACTCTTGTTGGCGGAGCGATGGCTTAGGAGACGGGGTTAGGTCCCTATCGCCTAAGGCTTTTCAATTTTTATGGGCCGTGAGGGTCCCATAAAAGCATTTTCTCCCTGCGAGTTGTGAGGATCCCGCATGTGTATTTTCTCGTTAGGAGTCCTGAGGACTCCTAAGTGTGTTTTTCCTTTGTGAGTCGTAAGGATCCCACAAAGGTTTGTTCTCCTCATGTATCGTGAGGACACATTAGTGGGTCTTCTCAATGGAGCATAACTCTAAAGGCGGAGGCCAGCCGCGTAACTGGTGATTACGGTGGGGCATGGGTATGATGAGAATTATTTGAGCCCATGGATTGTATACGGTAGTCAATTTGGGGACTAACCGTAGGGCCGGAAGAATTTTGGGAAACTGGATTTTTGTTGGCGTCTGCATTGCTGCACTGGAATAATTCCAGGAGCAACTCATCACTCGCCCTTGTTTTTTTTTTTGGTTTTTGTTTTTGTTTTACAGCGATTGCTCTATCATTTCAGCTTTTCTTATCGCGAAGGTCGCGATTGCCCTATCATTTCGGCTTTTATTCGCGGTTGCCCCATCATTTCGGCTTTTATTTCATCTTTATTTTACTCGCTGATTTTTATTGCGAGCTGCCCCATCATTTCGGCTTTTATTTTTTTTTCTTTTATTTACACATTTTTTATTTACACATGCATATATATATATTTTTTTACATTCCCAGTTTAACGACTTAGAGGTCGACGGTTCCCAGTTTAACGACGTGGTGGTCCTTTTTGCTTATCCCAGCTCCTTGAACTTTGATCTTGGCGGAGCTGTGTTGACGACCTAGCTCTGTGGCTTGCCGATACATCCAAGGATTGTGAGGTTTTTCCAAGCTTATATTGGTCCTCTGCCCAATCTTTGAAAATATAGCAGTCTTCGATGGTATGACCCAACACTCTATGATATGGACAGTATATGGGATTGCTGGTCATGTTCATCTCCTGTGGCCTCTTTGGAACAGGCAGTTGCAGACCGCTGTTCAGGGCGTCCATGAATATTTTGTGGACTTCATCCCTCCTGAAGGAGTATACCTTCCTCTTTCCCTCCATTGGAGTAGGTGCCTTTACTGATGCTGGTCCTCGAGGCACATGTCTGGGAGGATTACGTTCCCGAAAGGCTTCGGTCTCCATTTGCATGAAATCAGTGATCGTAGCTTGACTGTTCGCTAACACGCCTTTAGACAGTTCTGTCTCTCCCATCTTGTATTGCCTTTCGACCCAATCTTTGAAGACAAAGCAGTCCTCAATGGCATGACCTATCACCCTATGATAGGGGCAATATTTTGGGTCATCGGTCATATTCTCTTCTTGCGGTCTCTTTGATTCTGGCAGTTGTAGACCGTTTCTTAGGGCGTCCCTGAATATCTTGTGGACCTTTTCCCTCTTGAAGGAATAGACATTTTCCAGCTTCTCTTTCAGAGGCGACTCCCCACCGGCGTATGTATCGGAGGGACTGGAGGCTGATTGCGGCCGTTTTTCGCGAAGGCGCTCCACTTTTAAGTTGAAAGGGATATCAGTTGGCTGCCCCCGGGTATCAATCCCTGGCTCATGAACCAAAACTTGATTCTGCTGTAATTGCAACCGGGCGACTTAGGTCGTGAGATCTGCCACGACATTTGCCAGCTCGTCGACTTTGGAATAGACCTCGGCCATCTTCTCATCCCTGTCCTGAAATTGCCTTTGAAGCCATTGGAATAATGCTTGTTCTGTAGTTCCGGCTATGACAACCGGGTAATCTTTATTGCCTGAGCTCAATTCCGTAGGAACCACGGGCTCCTCTAGCTTATCGGCGTGAGCGGGCTCTTCATCATTTAGATCGAGTCGATGCTGGGTAGCGTCAGCCATATCATCACCATGGCTGTGAAGAAGAGGAGGGTTCGTTTCTTCTTGTCCGGCCATGTAGACAGTGTGGACCACATACCCAGCCATCACTTTATCTTTGGCGGCTGATTTTGCGGAGCGGTCCGGGCTTCGGAAATTCATAAATTCTAACATGGCCGGAGCCATGGCCCTTTTGTTGGCACTGTGTCCGAGCCGCTTCTTCCTCAGTTTCTCTGCCTTGAGCGCTTGGCAGGCTTCTGCTCTCCGGGAAGCCGCCATAGGCCGAGTGATGGGGAGCTTAGAGAAGATACCCGATCGAGCAGTTGTCAAAGGCACCGTCGGAGCTTGCTCAAGAGGCCTTGTTTCTTTGTCGGTGTTGATGGCCTTTCCCCCGGTTAGGGCCAAGGAAAGTCGTTCAGATACCGACTTGCGTTTGGGTTGGGGCGCCTTCGAGATCACCACATTTGGTCACCTGCCTTTCGAGACCGGTTTGTCTGTTGCAGGAGCTTGAGGAGCTGGGATGGCGCCAATTGGTATGAACATAATAGAGCCGAATGGTAGCAGCGGCTCCTCCCATTGTCTCCCGAGACTGGCCGGGAGGACCGTCCTAGAGTCTATCCTCATCGTGTAGGAGACGGGAGCCGTGCTGAGAGCTGAGTTCATCATCGGAGACATTGTTGGAAAGTGATTGCTTGAAAACCTGCATGAAAAAGCATTATTTTAGTATAAATATAGACATGTATATAGATTGAGTTCGCATGAATGCTTAACCCGAAATATGGGAGGAGAGATAGGTCCCACCGGGCGTGCCAGAATCTGTAGGGTGTTTTTCGTCACCCCATTGAGGTGGGATTACGCGCGCGCTTGTCAGGCGTACTATAGATTCCCCCTGCCTAGGGTAGGCGGGGGTTTACTGATTGTGGGGATCCGAATCTCCGGCAGCCGCGAACTAAGCTGCCGTTAATTACCCCTCGCCTTTGGAGCGAGGGAACCTCCGATTGACGGGTTAAACTGGTCATGCGAACTCAATGTGCAGTGTACGTGTGTTGTGTTTTGAAAGGGGGTTTTGGATATATCGGGTGCCACGCAGAGTTTTTACGGGGGTCCCGCTACCCGGATAGCGGGCTGGGGGTCAAGGGGGCTAGCAGCCCCCTTGCGGGGTGCGGGGCAGCGCCCCGTTAGAAATTTTTTTCTAACAGGGACAGTGTCGTGGATCACGTGTGTGTGCAAATATGTATACATATGTATATATGTGTATATGTATATATATAAAAGAAAGAAAAGGGGGAAAGGCATCCAAAGGATGTGTGGGGGCAGCACCTTGGGCGCTGTGCGCCTAGGTGCTGTGCGCCTAGGTGCTGTGCGCTCAGGCGCTAGAGTGCCGCGTGTCGGCACGTGGGCGCTCTGCGCTTGAGCGCTGGGCGCTTGAGTGCAAGCGCGCCACGTGTCGGCACGTAGGCGCGTTGCGCTTGAGCGCCTGCGCTGGAGCGCAAGCGCTCCACGTGTCGGCACGAGGGAGACTTGCGCTCGAGCGCTTGCGCTTGAGCGCAAGCGCGCCACGTGTCGGCACGGGGGCGACTTGCGCTCGAGCGCCTGCGCTTGAACGCAAGCGCGCCACGTGTCGGCACCGGGGCGACTTGCGCTCGGGCGCCTGCGCTTGAGCGCAAGCGCGCCACGTGTCGGCATGTGGGCGACTTGCGCTCGGGCGCTTGCGCTCGGGCGCTTGCGCTTGAGCGCAAGCGTGCCACGTGTCGGCACGCGGGCGCTCTGCGCTTGAGCGCCGGCGAGAAAAAGTGGCTTTTAACCTAAGAAACAGAAGCTGTGCTTCAGAAAGGAAATATTTGTTATGTATATATGTATGGAGTTAAACTCCTGGGATGTTTTGAAGCAGATGAAGGGGGTTCTTCTTCTTCCTTCTGTTGCTTGGCCGGATCTTGAAGATCAAGAAGTAGGAGATTTAAAAAAAATCACTTCTTTTTGAGATCTGATTGGAGATCTGAGTTCCCCTTTGCGGGTTTTGTGGTGGAAAACTATTTAGTTTTGGAAAAGAAAGAGTAAAACTCTTGATTTAATTCAAAAGAAATGAGAAGGTTTAGAACCTTGGAGAAGGAGCAGGAGGCACAAAGAACCTTTGTTTTTTTGGGGGAATGAAAAGTATTTATATTTTATTCATCATCATTTTTCCTTATATAGGCTTACATATTTACATATAGCCCTTTGGGCTTTGCAAAATGGCATTTTGCCTATCCCATGGCTCATGTGCCTTTTCATTTTGCACATAAGCCATGGGCTTACAAAAATTTGGCTTTATGCCCCTTTTGCATACATTCATGCAAAAAAATTACATAAAAATTATTTGTTACATGATTTTTGTTGTTGGCATGGCGGAAGGCCGGACGCTTCGTGTTCGGGCTCGACCTGGGCATCGGCCCACTTGCTTGGGCTTGGGCCCACCTGGCTTGGGGTTGACCTTGACTTTGACTTGGTCAACCGGGGTGCAAATTTTGACTTCAACAACCTAGACTTATACAAGGTTAAACCTAGCGCTCTGATACCAACTTTGTCATGACCTGAAAGTACGAAACGTGACCGGCACTTAGATTACGAAGCGTCAAGAGGCGCCACGTAACCTAAGTAAGCCGAAGCCCAGAAATCTAAACCATAAAAGAAGAAGAAGAAGAAAAAGAAAACAAGTTTAAAAGCATCAGCAAATTTTCTCAAAAATTTCGGTAGAGTCTCCTCTATAAAATCTGGCCCCCAAATGGGTACAACAAGTATAATATACATAAACAATAAAAAGCATCCCCAAACGGGAGCTAGCATCAACGCCAACAGGCGGAAACAACCACAACAAGCACAATAATATACAACGCCAAAGGGCGAGGCTCAAACTCAAAGAAAACAAAACCACCAAATCAGAATAATACATGCGCGACTCTAAGGTCAAAATAAATGACTGGTCCAATAAACTTATCAAGTAATACTAGTATGGTTGATGGAGCTTACTAGATACAAATGAAAGAATAAAAATACAATGGTGGTTCAGATACAAGTGAACCAACCTACCGTGCAAATCATCCTGAAGAAAAGATGTGCCAGCAATATGCCAGGGAAACCTGTACATCGAACCTGTAATAAAATTTGGCACAACGGGGGTGAGTTGCCAGCTCGTGAGTAGAAGACATCTACGAAAAGAAATCGAATGCACGACGCTATCCTAGGTCATAATAATACACTACTAAGTCCCAATCATCTAGTAATAGCAGGGTAATACTATGTGTAAGTGCAGATACTCCGTGCTGGTGTCAGTGCCTCATATAGTACTATGTCATATAAATGGATATGCATGCACCATGAATGTAAAATAACCAATCCTGAAATCCAGGTGTATCTATATAAGAAATCTTTAGCTGTTATCATAGTAAAACGGGTATAGAAACCGGAAATATCAACAATGAAATCCATGGAAATCCGTGTCAAGCATCGACACAAACATGTAAATCTCAAGTCTCATAGTCTCAATATCTCGGGCTCCGTCAGTCCGGATCGGCCCATATCATCAAATCTCACGACAACGGTCGGTATCCTCAATATATCCGCCGCGCCAGACATCACCGGTAGGTAGCCTTCCCCTGCCAGGCTCATCGTCTACAACTCGATCTTCTTGCCTCGGGGTACCATACCGGGCCCACCATGTACCCGAGACGGTTCATCCACTCCTCGAATCGGGTCTCGAAATCCATCAGAAAACATGAAATCTCATGGTGGACAACACATACATCACGAGAAAACTGCATCTTATGTTTTTAAAAAGAGAGGAGGAGAGAGAGAAGTTTTTATATATTCTTGCGGTTTTCCCCAAAAATCCAGAAATCTCATAGAAACCCAAATCTCAAAATCATGAGTAAGTATATGATAAGTGTCGGCATATGCCCATAATACTGCATGATAACATGAAAATATGAATTCATGAATGTCTAAGTAATAAATATCATGTCTATACTAACATCAGAGAGTAATCACAATATTATATCGGTCAAGTTGTTAACTGATTCTATCAATAAAAGATAATATAATCTAAAGTGTACGTGACATAGCAATTACCGATGATGATGTGTGTGAGCCGGCAAATAAGTGTGCGTGGAATATGCGCATCATCGGTAATGGTGCTGGTGTCCTAACAGGTAAGGTTTATACTGATTATAGCAGCATATGTAAGAACATGCATCATTATGATTCCAGTGTGAAAGTAAAGACGGATGTGTGTTATCCACTCATTTGATATACCATTACCACTACCACTATATGACTCGAACCTAACCTAGTGTCCATCTAACCTCCTAAGGAACAAAACCTAAGAAACTAGTCAGTAAGAAACAAGAGTCTACCAAAGGTCTGAATCAATATCTTTAATAGTCGGCGATCCGGCCTCAATAGCGTCACGTACGTAGTACGGCTTCCTCGAATCAAGAGTGCGGATCAATCATCATATTTATGCCTCGTACGGTAAAATCCATCGTACGGCATCCCAATATCGGGGTACGGGTCAAGTATCTCCTAGGTGTCTTATCATTCGTATAATGTCATCACCAACACATCTCATGATCAAGGTGCTAAAATGTAATCGCCTACATCAATCATATATCATTGCCCTCATAATATGCATCATTAGTTTATCCTCAGAAATATCATGTCATATGTATCATATTGTGATTAAGTCATACTGATATCATATCGTCATCAAGTCACACCTATATGATATCAACATCAGGTCACACCTATATGATATCGACATCAGGTCACACCTATATGATGTCGTGATCAAGTCATACGTATCCCATATCGTGATCAGTCACAAGCTACAGTCCAGGTATTATTTTAGAGTCTCATGTATCTCAATATCATCACCACCCATTATAATTTATGTATCCATGTTCGTTATCTCATTCTCTAATAATCCGCTAACACTTTAATACGAATATATAGTCAAGAATCACGGTATCAAGCCCAGTTATACTGTTTCATCACACCTCAGATATCATATCACATCAATGAATCCCATATACGTGTTGTATATATATATATATATATAACTATACCTAGTCCTATATATACATACACATATACGTATACACCATGTCGAGTTTCAGTGTGTGCGTGTGTGTGTTTCTACCTGAAACCTACGAAGCTCTTCCAAGGTATTCATCTTCTGGTATGGTTTTCCTAAATCAGCCTAGTCCAGCCTAGGGTCATTACTAGGGTCCTACTCATTAAGAATCTAGGGTCACATCTGGTTTCCTAATGTCAATAAGTACTATTCCTATTCTACGTTGCGGGGGTGCTAAACGCCATCCACCCGACTTCTCCCCGTAGATATACATCTACTCACCTGGTCCATATCTGCCGAAGACGGTGTCGCCATCCTCCTCTTCATCGCCCGCAGTCCACGTGAGGGGTACCTAAACGCAAACATATAAATAGCATCGTAAACTAAATCACATACAAAAGTCAAAACGACGCAAGGAACAAGCATAGGTTAAAACCTATGTCGCGTCCACGCAAAAGAACCAAATATCGCTCGATATCGGCGTACAAACTCCGATGGATCGAGATAAACATCAACAAATAACTCGTAGTTTTAAAACACATTACTTATATTATAAAACATGATTAAATCCATCGAAACCCTAAAATCCATCAAACCGTCCAATTTCGTAAAAACCGAAAATGCCAATTTACCGTTTTTCATCAAAAATTGACATTTAAATGAAACCAATGGTTATAAAACTCATTAAATAGCATAACTAGACTATACAAACCATTACTACATTTTTATTACACAAATTTGTATTAATTTGAAATTTCTAGTTTGCAACCTTTAACAATTTTCAACATTTTTCAAGCAAAATACCACAATGCCACCACAAAACATGATATTGCATGAATTAATGTACTAAACTACAATTCATGATGATAATGATATGATGAAACCATAATTATATTTTTAATCTCATTTATTTAGGAATTTCCCAAAATTTAGTTTACAAAAATAGCCTTTTATTAGTATTTTTCCAATTATCACAAGAAAATAGTGATCAAAATAAGTTTTTCTTTCCATTAACATGCTAAGATTCTCACTAAAACTACAATATAATGATAACAACCTTAATTGGAATTTTATTTTATCCACAAATACATTTTCTAAAATCTAGTTAGCTAAATAACATTATTAAATCAATTTGAATACACAAATTATTATATAATAACCATGCAAGATTTTTCCACTTCTAAAAATGGTAGACTAGTTATTATAACCCTAATTAATTAATAAAAATCATAACTTGAATTTACAAACCCTAACTTAAATTTTAAAAATTGAACATAGAATTAATCTAATAAAACTATTTATGCTTTAAAAGAAACATCTAATGGAAATAAAACAAAAGAGATAGATTTATACCTTCACAACCTCAAGTCCAAACATGAAAATGAGCCTAAAAAATGCATGCTTTCCATCTCCAAAATCCATGTAAAAATGAGCAAGGAATAAAGGGTATGAAATAAATATGATTTTGTGGAATTTTAATTGAATTTTTGAAGTATTTTTGATGAATTTTGAATAAAAATGAAGTGGGAAATGGGGGGGCTGCCATGGGGTTGTTGAGGCCGGACACAATTAGGAGAAGGGGGTGGAGAATGAGAAAAGTGAAGAAAGATTATAATGGGTGACCCAAACAGACGATCTCTTGCCGAGCTTTGCTGTCCACAACCAGATATCTCTTGTTTTCGTAATCCCTTCGGTATACCGTCCGACTCTCCCATGTCCTTAAGAGATCGGATAGAACAAGCGGGTAGAAACAGTTGGCGACCTCAATCCATGTCCTATCAACAGTATCCTAATTCTACACATGTTTCTGTTGATACTCCGAGTGAGAATGCTCCTAGACGCATGTCCATTGCTAAGCAGATAGCTAGGGCTAGAGGCCAAAGTTTCAATCCGGACCAATATCAACCATCACCACCACTGTCCAAAGAAGAGTTTGATAGGCAGTTTGTGGCATATAAGATGTCTATTGAAAATAGCCAACCAACCAACCCATATCAATATTCTTCTTATCATAATATTGATCCTACTCCTACCCAATTTTTGCAACCATTCTATTCCTATCAATCCAATCCGACTTTTCCACCTTCTCTAGACAGTCCTTCTAATCAGTCATTTGGGAGTTTTAATCGTCCACAAGAATTTCAATCTTATCCTGAAACCCTTTATCGACCCAAGTCTAGTCTTGAGCAGACATTAGAAATTTTTTTGGAAATGTCGAACCAAATGACAGAGTGGATGCAAGCAAATAATTTCAAACCGGCCCAAAATTTTTCAGTATATGATTCGGGCATAGCACAAAATGAGAATTTGGGTAGTGAGACAGAACTGTACACCCTTCCTAATCAAACCTCCCCATTCCAAACTGAAATCCACAATTCCAGATTCATAGATTCATCAAGTACACCAAATAGAATGTCTGATAATTTGTGTGACTTTGTAGTGTTTGATTTACCCGACTGTGAAGGGTCCATTTCAAGTGAAACCATACCCAACCCTTGTGATCTCTACACCTCCACTCTTGAACCAAAACTGATTGAAAATCATACTTTTGATGAGGTGTTTGAGAATTTTAACCTTCACTTGAATGACGTGATTGACGTTAAGGATATATTGATTGATGAACCCGAAATTTTGGATGATTTTGTCCCACCAATTCATCAAATCCTTTCAATTCCTTGTGGTCATCATCTTGAGCCTTTAATTCTTCCCGAACCCCAAATATGTCTTGAAGTTGATGATAATGGTATACCCGAAGATCAGACCGAAATACAGCCTCCATCTTCCACATCTGGTTCAGCAACACTCGACACACAAATTTGTTTACCCATTTCACCTTTTACTTTCTCCGGTTCTTCTTCTGTTCCTATAGTTTCAGTGAGTTTTGATGAATCACAATCCGTTAATTCAAGTTCAATAATACCAGAAATTCAACTTGATATGGATATTTTTGAAAATGAGGTAGATGAGTTTTTCGAGCCTCTAGCTCAATGATTTTTTATGAATCAAGTAGGATAAATTCTGGCACAAAACTCTTTGACAGCAAAATGTTCGATCACACCATTGATAAAAGTTTTGAAGAACTTTTTGCTGACGAACTTGAATTTTTAAACAATACGGATTTTGTGATTAATCAATCTCCACCTATAGAGGTTGAACCGTCACCATTCTTTCTCCTTAATCATTCACATTCATCCTCATTCTTTCTTTTCTCTAATTTCAAATTCAAACCCTTTCCAGACCACCTCTTATCCCTCCCCCATTTTTTCTTGACTCGATACAACACATTCTTCCACCGACCTATACACTATACTGATAAAATGTTTGAATGGTTGGTGTTAACTTTTGGTCTTTGTAAAGTTTTACTTTGACCAAATGACTCACCCCCTCTTAAAATGCTTCATATTGTCTAACTCATGTTTGAGGGGGGTATATTTTTGGCGAACATAACTTTTGTCCTCAAATTTGTGGGCCAAAAATAAGTTTAGGGGAGGATTTTCACTTTCATATATTCTTGCCCCCATTAATAATGTCCCCCCAAGCTTACAGGTTTTTGTGATCCAGCAAATAGCAACAGTGAGGACACTGTTGAAAACAGGTTTGGGGGAGGTTTGTGCTTATTTACGCGATACTTTGCATTATACTATATATAAGCACAAATTTTTTTTTGATAATAAAAGAATAGTGTTAGTTGTATGTATGCCCTAGAGGCCAGAATTGTACAGATGATGTATATTATATTGGATGCTTGGACATATATAGAGATGACTTTCTTGCTCGACATGATAGTATGCTATCTGGTTACTCTTTATCTTAACATGTACACTAGTCTCTTTACACTGTCTTATAGTTACATGTTGGTAAAGCCCTTAGGATGTGTACTTGACTACCTGGACTATGATGTAGATCATACTAGTGGGGACATGGTAGTCCATAAGTACATCCTTCAAGGTCCCTAGTCGTAGGTGTATCGAGACGGGGCATCGATATACCAGAGTAGACTAGCGTATACGCTTCTCGACCCATGTGATGGGCGATGGATGATCCCATATCCATTGGTGTTTGACATCAGAGATGGTATACGGGTGCTCAGTGGAAACTGGGTACACTGGACGGACTCGCCGAGAACTCCCAGATGGTATTATACCTCACGTCAGATGGCAGTTCTCAGGTGACACTTGTACAGGTTAGTCTGTAGACCCGAGATCGTCATAGAGTCTTGTGTGATTCCTACTGTGCTTTGATCTCCACCTTACCACGTCCATGAGGGCGTGCAAAACGGTGGTCTTTGGGTACAGTCCCGAGTCACATGGAGGCAATGAGCGATAGGAGGGGTTTCGTCTCTCCCGGTATTGGGGGTTGATGTTGCGCTGTGCTCGATTGGCCGTAACAGGGAAGTCCTTGGCCAGGGATGATCAGAGATTTGCTGGTAAGTGTTACCAGTAGTTTCTCGACCCGTTATGAGCCTCACATCGGCACGACTTATCAGTTATTGGGGTCTGACCTTTACCACCCCTAGACTTGATATGCGACGTATCAGACGAACAGACCGGACTGTACGGTAAGTGTTACTGGTTGGATTCACAGGAGTGTGAGCGGGCTAGCTCGTCGATCTTCTGATCGCTCGATACCCGGGTGGCCGTTACGTTTAGCAGACCGCTTGCGGCTTGTGGATGCTTGATATGATCATCATCTGCTACCGGCGTATTGACGAGTCTTTAGAGTCCTACACAGAGGTTTCCTGGCTCAAGCGAAACGAAATAGGAGCGCATATGAGATATGTGCAGGACCGAGAATAATGCGTGTATGTGATACCGCATTTCATTCTCGCGATATATGTTTCGATTGGTTATATTCGATATGACCTAGTTATCGAATCATTGATTCGATAAATCGATACATTAAATACTAGTCGGTTATGTGCGACATGACCGGATCATTGAATCAAATGTTGATTTAATGATTTAATGCATAATTATATATTTGATATATTACTTTGCATTAGCTAGTATTGGTTCACTTTATATGGATTTTCTCACTTGATGTGCATGATGTATATGTGATATACTTTTGTGCACTTGTTTGTATCATGTTTGATGATGCATGTTTAAATAGTTAAGTGTAAAGAATAAAACCATGGTTAAGTAGATAATTAGGGTTTTGTTTTTACTCTCTCATTTATTTATCCATTCTTATTTATTTAAATAATTTTATGAAAACAAAATGGTTTTCCTTTTTGTCATGAAGCTTGATGAAGCTTCATGAAGGTTTGACTCAAAGACCATTTTGTCTTCATGCTAAACCCTAACTATTCCCACTTACCATGGTTTGCTCTCTACACTTAACCTTAGTTATATTATGATAAGTATTAATTTTATTTCATTATTGAAAGAGACTTATCATAATTCTAGCTCATCTTCTTCTTCATCTTCAAGTTTGAAACCTTGAGTCCATCAATGGCAACTTGAGCTTGAGAGTGAGAAATCCAATTCTAAAGAGAACCCACCTCCTATTTCTTCATCCTCTACCTCTTGCCAAGTAGTAGAGTGTGTTTTCTTCACAAGTTTCATCACTTTGTGAAGTGGGAGCTTGATCTAGCGATGCCTCGACGTAGATCATCTTCGGCATCGTCGTCGATGACCAAGCCCGTTCATTCTCCGATGAAGCCGACGCTAGAGCCCGGGGTTCGACTTGGACAGCGAGGAGACTTCGTTGCGGAGCCGTGGAGGTGGACATCCGGATCTACAAAGGTTGTAATTTCCAGATTCTAGTAGTTAAGTGTTAACTAGTTTACTTTTCGCCTAGATTTCTAGCAACGATCCGTTAACTAGGGTTTCTCGGCACCATATTTTTGTAAAATGGTATGGTTGATGCCTTGTGAGACCTCTACTGTGTGCCTAGGAACCTTACAAATAGAAAGTGAAAAATTATATATGAAAGATAGGAATAGTTTAAGAAAACCAAGAAAATTAGAAGTTTTCTTAAACGAACTTGTAATAAGTAGTTATGAGCTGTTGTCCCAAGGGTTAGTAAGATGAAGGAAGTCACTAATCTGAGGATAAAAATAAGTCTGAAAAATAGTTTCTATTCTGAAAGCCAAACATTTGAATGTTGATACCCTACTATACGCACTTACACACGTCTTGAAACTCGGGATAGTAGAGGATACCTTGAAATGCTCTAGTCTAAAAGCCAAAGTATGAAGGAAGTAAAAAAATGAATAAAAGATAAAATGATGGAGAAAAATGAACACTGGTTTTTTTTATCACCGAGGCAGCAATAAAAAAATATAGCGAGGGTGCTTCATCACCTAGTGCCTTAGACCAACTGGTCTGGGAGTCACTGCTAAGCCTTAGTTGGTGCAAGACGAGGAAAATGCTAATACACCTAATCAGCAAGCACAAGAGTAATCGGTCGGTTAGTACCTCAAGAAGTATTAACGGTCGCATGAAAATGTGTGAGCAAATCCATATAAATATTCACAAAATTAAAAAGTACTGAGGTAGATGGACAAGAGTATGATAACTTGAATTGAATTCTCCGAGTGTAGGGATGTTCTATTCACACACGTAGGGGTATATGATCGATGTTTGGATGAAAGGTAGGAATGAAGAATTAAGGCGATGTTTTATTGAGGGATGAAGTTATTTCTAACATCTTTTTCATGACTATTAAGATAGGGCTTATGACAACTGAAAAGCTAGTATAGTTGGAAACCCTAAATTTTCAAAGTCTTTCTTTTATAGTTCTTATCTTTATATGTAAATTTCACCATCTCTCTTTTATTATAGGATTTTGTGGGTGTAATCCGCTGAAAACCTTCAGGAGACAACACTCCTCCTACTAGGGACATCTAGAGGTTTAACGACTTGTTGCACGTGCTCAGTGCAATCGGGTTTGCCTACAAAAGTGTGCTTAGTTTTCACCTTTCTTTTTCTCCTTCTCTTGAATAAACTAGTTTTCTCGGGACGATCAAAGATAAGTTTGGGAGTATTTGTTCAGTTGATAAAACTGCACATTTGTTATTACATTTTTCCTACTATTTCTATACTAGATAAGGTGTTTATTATAATATATGATACATATGAGGGTTTATCTGTAAAAATACTATTTTTCATGTGTTGATATATTATAATTAACATTTGATAGGAAAATGTATGCAAAAATACCATTGACCAAATCTTAATGGTAAAATTAATATCTCAAACAAAACTCCACTAATATTATTTGTTGAGATTGTGCAGAATTTTTCAGGGCTAAAAATCAAGGGAGTCAAAGTTGTTAAGAGCAAACCCGCCTAATTAAGAAAGCAAACTAAGAAATCAATTCTGGCAGAAACAAAGAAAAGATTTCCAATTTCTAGAGGTTCCAAAGATCAACACTTGTCATCAATAGGAAGCCCTAGAAGATTGAGCCCACGAATCCACAACAAGGCCGCGGATCCGCGGCCAAACCCCCTTATTGGCCGTGGATCCGCCGCGGGCCAGAGAAGTTGAGAGCTGTAATTTTGTTGTTAGGATCATAACTACTTGCTTCCAAATTAGGAAGCTAAGTTTCTGGCTTTTGGAGTATAAAGAGGCTCTTGGAAAAATTATCAAGTCGACGCGATCACGAAGTCCAAGACGGCTCACGCATCCAGGCTGATCATCAACGGTTCATCTACCTCCTTAGAAGAGATCGAGAAGCAAACTAGTATTTGTAATCATTTTCTAAGGGAACAAAGTGTAAATGAGTTTTGTTGATTAATAAAGGTAGTTCTTTTTCTTATTCTGTTTCTTTAGTTTCATTATGAATTCTCTCTCCATCTCTTCTTCTCCCAACACGCGCGAGTAATTCTCCGCTTGTTAGGGTTCGTAGGATTAGGGTAGGTTAATGGATGATGAAGATCTTTAAACCCTTTTCACGTCCTATAAAGTTTATCAAAAGAATAGTTAACATCCTAATCGGCCACGCTACCAATTCATTGCTAGTCTCGACCGCGATTAGAGATTAGATTAACTATTGTTTTGGTAAAGGCTAGATATGAACGGAGTTCCATATCGAGATAGGGGTTAAGAGTGGGAACCCTTTTCCCTCCAGAAACCTTAATCTACATGCATCACCGTCGTTCTATTTTTAAATCTATTAAAGGATAAAAAGGGTAATCTTTAATTAATCATCCATAACTACTAAATCCTAATGAACCCTACAAGCCCCCTTTTTATATAAACTTACCTCGTAGTTAATCTAGATCTATATTTTGCATCAGTGTTTAACGTAGATCTAGATCCTACAACCATTCTTCAATATTCTTTATCCCTCCTCTCTTTTTCAACACATCTAAAGTAAGAATAAAAGATTCAACGTTTCCTAGAGGACGACCCGTACTCATCTCGGTCTAGCTACACGTGACACCGTTATTGATTGCGGTTAACTACTACACACACAAATTCACATCAATCATACACCTATTACGCTTATTGGATAGTCTTCTTCCAAACCATAGGCAGGTGCCGAAAGGTATGGAAGGAAGAAAACCATTAAGCCTAACGATAGTGTACAGAAGGTGACGACTAAAGACAAATAAAAGGATTTGGAGAGATGGAAAAAACAATTTACGGTTATAGTCAAGAATCTGGATAATGGAAGAGGCATTACTAGGAATACCCGGATACCCCTTCGAAACATATTCATGTTTCAGTTTCACTGTATATTGTTAATAGAAAACTGATTTCCCAATTAGTCCTTGCTCCAGGGTATGTATTTACCAAGTGTGATTCTCACATCTGTATGGTTTTACAGATGATGAGTGGGAGTAAGTTATTGGAAATTAGGTGATCATCCTCACTATATCGGAATTCGTTGTAATTGGTGATATTTGAGGAAATCGCCTGGGTACAGTTTTCAACCTACGACGCACAGGGTTTGATTTATTAAACTCAGGGAGCTTATACAAAGTATTGTATGTTGTCCAGTGTCCATTAGGACAAAGGGGTAGGTCCTCATACTATATTTTGTTTACTTATGACTTCTCTAGTTTTAGACACGTGTTTCGTAGAAATACAAGGTCCAAGTTTGAGAAGTTATAGGTATAAGAATAAAGTAGAGAACCAGGTGTAGCAAGTATCGGGATTCTTCAAGGTGATCGAAGATGTAGATACTTGTGTATGGTATTCAGTTGATAGTAATGTTTTAGAGAACTTGCTTCTCTTTCGGGTTACTCATAATTGGATAAACTCCTAAATTGAGTAATGCTGATCGGCCTCTCTCTATTTAGTTGGCATGCACTGGAGACAGCTGCATGATTTGAATCTGGTTCCATTTAAATCAGTGCCTTTGTTTCTATGTTGTATATAGAATGGATCGTATCTTAACGATGTTAAGGTATATGGAGTTGTCCGGCTTATGTTTAAAACCAGACTCTGGATAACTCAAGGCATGTTTCTGTAATGACAGTTTGTAGGTTGACCCTAGCCTTGACGAGGGATGACTTTCTATCATCTGGAAGATCAATAGTGATATTGTTCTTGACTCGCCACAGTTTTAGTAAAATGGATTTTTTCAGAAAACAATAGTGGGAGTATGGTAGAACTGGAAGAGATTCCAGAACCACAAACGGTTGTAGAAAAATTAATTGGACTTAAAGATTCAATCAGGTTTGACATTCCATTAACCACTCCGCAGATATGGTGGGTAACCTCAGACACACGAGAGGTACTCCGGTAGCCTCAAGGACGGTGACAGGGAGGTTCTTGTTTACCCAGACTTGCCATTACTACTGTTCTAGACTATGAGAGCCGGCAGGAGGATAAGTATAGCGTCGTTCTAAACTAGTTTTAGAAGTGCACGTGTATATTATTCTGCCAGAAGGTTGTCGTAGTCAGTGGGAGCAGTGGAAGCATAGTGGACAAGTAGCTTGTGTCTATTTATAGACTAAAGCAAATATAGCGGAGATAGATCATCCATTTTTGATGTGACAATCATGGGCTTTAACTTCATCAGAATAGGGGATGGATCTGTTAAGAAAGTAGTAGAGTGTGATGTCCTGGTATTTGGACGACATACACAGAGTAGGAAGTAAAATTCCTATGCTACGATCGGTTATACTATGGTTGTCACACGGTGTTTTCTCGGCATAGGATATGGATATTATATCAGACACTCTGGTTACTAGATCTATGGTTTTAGATCTAGATTTGGGTAGTTTCCCAATCTGGGTACTTAAACTGCATTCTAAAGGTATGTAGAATGGACGACTCCTGGCATGGCGCTGTACCAGCAGGTGATGGAGTCACCCTCTCTAAAGGTGTCTTACAGACTAAAGGGGAGAGGGATGTGCATGATTGGCAGATCGCTTGCTTAGGAAATTGAGTTGATCATGAGATGTCAAGTACCACACCAGGTGTTGTTTTTGCATTAGATGCAATAAGTTGATATTGATCCAATCCTGAAGAAATGTTCGGAGGCAGTTTTAGAACATAAGTGAATGTTCTAGGGACTTGATAACGGTGGCCTCCTTCGGGAGACAGTTATCATTCCAGGCTTCCAAGGTGACATGGATGACAAGGTGACTGTCAGAGTTCTAGTTTTCTCTCCGATGAGGGGCAGTAGTTTGGACAGGTGGTCCAAGCGGATACTGAGGGAGGCATGACGCAGGATACTGATTAGGTTCAGTTGACGATACAGTCTAAGACATTTGGATTTGGAGTTCATTCGTGAACTAGGTCCCATAAGATATCCAGACATATTCTAAGACAGGTATTGCTCATTTCGGGAGATGGCTTTCTCCGCGGACTTGAGATTAAGAGAGACATAGAAAGAAACATCAGGGCGGATCCACTCACTGAGGCTATTTCTTGAACATAATAGTTTTACAAACGAGCTTTGTGACACTGATTAGTAGAGGAGTTGGGTGTTCGGTATCACGCGGGCTGTGAGTATGCGACATCGCAATAATTAGCCTTAAGTGCAAGTGGGAGATTGTTGGATATACTGCCCTTAAAGTCAATTATTGGATCGCAGGCATATGATTGCAATGATTGAGAGAGGACTTATACCGGTAGGACAGTCTTACTCGAGGTGATAGTATTCTATCTGGTTTATCTTTATCATACGTGTACTGCTTTAGGTGACATGATATATCACTATTGCACGTTGATAGAGCCCATAGGATTCTTGCTTGACTACCAACAGTATGATGGCGATCATATACATAAGAGTTCGGTAGTCTTTAAGCACATCCTTAAAAGTGGTCCCTAGTCACGGGAGTTTCGAGATAGGGCATCGATACTCCGGAGTAGACTAGTGTATAAAGTTAAGACCCGACGAGGGGCGGTAGCCGGTGTCACAAGCCATTGGTGTCAGTTGGTTCACCTAAGATGTATATAGGTGCTCATTGGGTTATGAGTATACCGGACAGGACTCACCGGGAATATGCTAGCTGGTTTTTGAAACCTGCCGTCAGATGGCAATTCCCAGGTGACATGTGTACAGGTTAGTCTATCGACCTGAGATCGTCATTTTTCTCGTGTGAGTTCCCACTGTGCTTTGATTATTACCCTACCATGGCTTAAATGAGTCGTGCAAACAGGTTTTAGTTGGGTACAGTCCCGAACCACATGGAGGCAGTGAGCAGATCGGCAGGGGATTCGTCTCTCCCAACGTTGGAGGTGAGATCGTGCTGTGTCTGGAGAGACATTACACAAAGTCCATGGCCATGGAAAGCGAGATTTACAGGTAGGTATTCCAGTAGTATCTCAGGGTGTTCTGGGCTACACTCCGACATGACTTATACCGCTTTTGGGGGTCTGACGTTTACCAGCTCCCTAAGCCCGATATGCGATACTCATAGACGAATGGACCGGACTGTACGGATATTGTCACACATAGGCTCAGTAGGGTTCCAGGATGAGTTCGCTCATCGGACTCCCTTTCACTCAGTACATAGGCAGCCGTTACGTACAGCTAGTACCACTGACGGCTTGTGGTTAAACCCACTGCCAGAGTATTGACGAGTCTTTAGAGTCCCCCACAGAAAGTTTCCCAGTTCGGGCGAAACGTTGTAGAGGCCGTATGGTTTTGTGGCAGGGTTGGAACATATACGTGCACTTGTGCATGTGTCATGGTTCGGATGGATAATACTAGCGGGCTTTGGTTTAAGCCGGATCCTAATATTATACTGTGTAGATTTTGTCTCGTTGCATTTGTATTCGGTCGGAATACAAATGCGGGTATGTATATACAGTTGCGGGGTTATCCTATAATTAGCTACGGGATCTCTTTTTGAAGTTGCCAGTTTGTATCTTTGATTTGGCCATTTTTCCTTTCTTTTGCTCATGGCTGAATTTTGCTTTGAAAGGGGGTTTCTTGCAAATGTGAAATTTGGAAAGGGAGGGGGGTTTCTGCGGTGACAGGGGCTCCAGGCCATTCCAGCAAGTTCCTTGAGTTTTCTAGATGAGCTTTACTTTTCCTTTGCATCATTGTTAGCATTTAATGTTTCTTGGAAACCCAAAGTTTCTTTTGATATAGATCTTTTCCTATGATCACCCCTCTCCCTTGTGCTCACCCCCTTATTATTTCCCACTGCCAAATGGCCGAGCACTAATTGAGGGAGCCCCCAATTCATTTTAGTGTTAGAATGAGAGATTCATTTTCATTGCAAAAGAAAATTCCTAAGCTCCATTTACAATGTCCATTTCCATCTCACTTCCTCATTGTGGCAACTTCATTGATCTTGAGACAAAGTGTTCTACGTATATTCTACAGCAACCTTGGTCACGTCGGCTAGCGAACTTCGTGTCTGAGTTGCCTCGGTTCAGAGGCGGGAGCCTGTAAAAATACTTCTTGATGTGGTGCCCCTCCGACGAGGAGATCGGAGATCGGAGATGCCGCGAGGAGTTAGGGATGGTGGATAAAGACCGAAGGACTCGGATCGATCAGTATATCCTTTCTACCTTTTTAGTAGTTGCTAGTTTAGTGTTAATGGTTAGATCCGGGTGAAAGACTACGATAGCGCCAGTTTAGTAAAAAGTTTTGTTCTGTATTTGGCCTCGGAAAGACTGTCGGGGCACTGCCGCAGACTTACAGATCATACTAGTGGGGATAGGGTAGACGATAAGTACATCCTTCAAATGTTCCTAGTCGTGGGAGTATCGAGGCAGGGCATGGATATTCCAGAGTAGACTAGCGTATGCGCTTCTCGACCCATATGATGGGCGATGGATGATCCCATATCCATTGGTGTTTGACATTAGAAAAGGTATACGGGTGCTCAGTGGAGGCTGGGTACACTGGACGGACTCGCCGAGAACTCCTAGATGGTATTATACCTATCATCGGATAGCAGTTCTTTGGTGACATTGGTACAGCTTAGTCTGTAGACCCGATATCGTCATAGAGTCTTGTATGATTCCCACTGTGCTTTGATTTCCACCATACCACGGTCAAGAGATCGTGCAAAAAGGTTGTTTTTGGGTGCAACGCGAGCAAACATATTAATGACGAAGAACGCATTTTTTCTATGCTACTAAAAAGAAATCAACAACAACACCTTCCTTTATAATCCCGAGTCATAAGGAGGCAATGAGCGATAGGAGGGGTTTCGTCTCTCCCGGTATTGGGAGTTGTTGTTGCGCTATGCTCGATTGGCCATAACAGGAAATCCCTGGCCAGGGTTGCTGAGATTTACTGGTAATTGTTACCAGTAGTTTCTTGAACTGTTATGGAATTTGCATCGGCATGACTTATCAGGCTATTAGGGTCTGACGTTATACCACCCCCAGGCTTTGATATGTGACTTATCAGATGAAGAGACTGGAATGTACGGTAGTGTTACTGATTGGATTCACAGGAGTACGAGCAGGCTTGCTTGTTGATCTTCTGATCGCTCAATACCCGGATGGTCGTTACGTTTAGCAGACTGCTTGCGGCTTGTGGGTGATTGATATAATCATCACCTACTGTCGGCGTATTGACGAGTCTTTAGAGTCCAAAACAGAGGTTACCTGGTTCATGCGAAACGGAGTAGGAGCACATATGTGATATGTGCAGGACCGAGATTAATGCACGTATGTGATACCGCATTCTATTCTCGCGACTTGTGACATTGGTCGGGTATATGTAATATAGCCAAGTTATCGGATCAAGTGTTGATTTGATAAGATGTTACATTTGATATTAGTCGGTTATATATGATATAGTCGGATTATTAAATAAAGTGTTGATTTAATAATTTAATGTATAATTATATATTTGATATATTACATTACATTAACTAATATTAGCTCAGCTAAGTATTCATTTTTCTCACTTATGATACATTGATATATATGTGATATATGTTAAATGTATTGTTTTCTTTTTGCACAAAATATATATGTGATATATATTGTTGTGTCGTGCTAGGTTACACATGCAACATGTTAGTATGAGACTCACACCATCCTAAAACCTATTTGCACAACTCCTTTGAGCCGTGGTAGGGTAGTAATCAAAGCACAGTGGGAACTCACACGAGACAAATGGCGATCTCAGGTCGATAGACTAACCCGTACACATCTCACCAGGGAACTGCAATCTGACAATAGGTATGATACCAACTAGCATATTCCCAGCGAGTCCATCCGGTGTACTCATAACCCAATGAGCATCTGTATACATCGTAGGTGAACCAACTAACACCAATGGCTTGTGAGACCGGCCACCGCCCCTCGTCGGGGTCTCGATCTGTATACACTAGTCGACTTTTGGAGTATCGATGCCCAGTCTCAAAACTCCCACGACTAGGGACACTTTAAGGATGTGCTTATAGACCACCCAACTGTCACGTATATGATCGCCATCATACTTTTGGTAGTCAAGCATGAATCTTATGGGCTCTATCAACATGTAATAGTGATCTGTAATGTCACCTGAAGCATGTACACGATGATTAAGACAAACCAGATAGCATACTATCATCTTGAGTAAGACTGTTCTACCGATATCTGTCCTCCCTCAATCATTGCAATCATGTGCCTGCGATCCAATAATTGACTTGAGGGCACTATAGCCAACAATCTTCCACTCGCACTTAAGGCTAATTATTGCGGTATCGCATACTCACAGCCCGTGTGATACCGAACACCCAACTTCTCTTCTAATCAGTTTCATAAAGCCCGTTTATAAAACTATTGTGTTCGAGAAATAGCCTCATTGAGTGGATCCGCTCCAATGTTTCTCTCTATGTCTCTCTTTATCACAAGTTCGCAGAAAAAACAATCTCCCGAAATAAGCAATACCTTTCTTAGAATATGTCTGGATATCTGATGGGACCCAGTTCACAAATGAACTCCAAATCCAGCAAACTTCTTAGACTTTATCGTCCACTGAATTTAATCAGTATCCTGCGCCATGCCACCCTCAGTATCCGTTTGGACCACCTTTCCAAACTACTGTCCCTCAAAAGAGGGAAAACTATAACTCTGACAGTCACTCTGTCATCCAGGTCACCTTGGAAGCCTGGAATGATAACCGTCCCCTGAAAGAGGCTGTCGTTATCATATCCCTATAACATCAACTTATGTTCTAAAACTGCTTCTGTACGTTTCTCCAGGATTGGATTAATATAAACTTATTGCAACTAGTGCAAATACAATAGCTGGCGTGGTACTTGACATCTCATGATTGACTCAATTGCCTAAGCAAGTGATATGTCTATCATGCACATCCCTCTCCCCTTTAGTCTGTAAAACACCTTTAGAGAGGGTGACTCCATCACCTGCAGGTACACCACCATGCCAGGAGTCGTCCATTCTAAAATACCTTTAGAATACTTTCTAAGTACCCAAATTGGGAAACTACCCAAATCTAGATCTAAAACCATAGATCTAGTAACCAGAATGCCTCATATTATATCCATATCCTATGTGGAGAAACCACTGTGTGACAACCACAGTATAACCGACCGTAGTATATGAATTTCACTTCCTACAAAGTGTATGTCATCCAAATACCAGGACATCAACCCTACTGCCTTCTTAACAGATCCATCTCCTATTCTGATGAAGTCAAAACCTATGATTGTCAAATCAAAAATAGATGATCTATATCCGCTATAGCTGCTTTAGTCTATAAATAGACATAAGCTACTTGTCCACTATACTTTCGCTGCTCACACTGACCACAACAACTCTCTGCCAGAGTCATATACACATGCACTTCTAAAGTTAGTTTAGAACGATGTTATACTCATCCTTCTGCCGGGTCTCATAGTCTAGAACGGCAGTAATGGCAAGTCTGGGTAAACAAGAACCTCCCTGTCACCGTCTTTGAGAATACCGAAGTACCTCTCGGGTGCCTGAGGTTACCCACCATATCTGCGGATTGGCTAATAGAATGTCAAACCATATTGAATCTTTAGGTTCTATTAAATTTTCAGTAATCGTTTGCAGTTCTGGAATCACTTCCAGTTCTACCATACTCCCACTACTGTTTTCTGAAAAAATCCATTTTACTAAAACTGTGGCGAGTCAAGAACAATATCACTAATGATCTTCCAGATGGTAGAAAGTTAACCCTCGTCATAGCCTGGGATAACCCACAAAATGCCATTACAGAAATGTGCCTTAAGTTATCCAGAGTCTGGTTTTAAGCATAAGCCGGACAACTCCATATACCTTAACATCGTTAAGATATGAACTATTCTATATACAATATAGAAACAGAGGCACTGATTTAATTGGAACCAGATTCAAATTATGCAGCTGTCTCCAGTGCATGTCAACTAAATGGAGAGAGGTCGATCAGCATTATTCAACTAGGAGTGCATCCAGATATGAGTAACCTGAAAGTGAAGCAAGTTCTCAAAACCATTACTATCAACTGAATACCAAACACGAGTATCTACATCTTCAATCACTTTGAAGAATCCTGATGCTCGCAACACCTGGTTCTCTACTTTATTCTTATACCTATAACTTCTCAAAACTTGGACCTTGCAATTCTACGTAATACTTGTCTAAAACTTGAGAAGTCACAAGTAAACAGAATATTGTACGAGTACCAACCCCTCTGTCCTAATGGACACCAGACAACATACAATACTTTGTATAAGTCCTCCGAGTTAAATAACTCAAAGCCTATGCGTCGTAGGTTGAAATCTGTAATATGGTTAAGAAGAATTACACCGCTGTATAATGCTCCTTTCCTAACCATTAACTGATATAGGTAAATGTCATGGACATAATTTTAAAAAGTTATATCTCACTTTATGAAATAAACGTACAGATATATCATTTTGAAATTGGTGCATAACAACGGATATTCAAAACCAAATATTTGCCGTTAGGCAAAACCCCAGGCGATTTCCTCAAATATCACCAATTACAACGAATTCCGATATAATGAGGATATAATCACCTAATTCCCAATAACTTACTCCCACTCAGCATCTCTAAAACCATACAGATGTGAGAATCAAACGTGGTAAATACATACCCTGGAGTAAGAAACTAATTGGGAAATAAGTTTTCAATTAACAACGCATAGTGAAACTGAAGCATGAAAATGTTTTAAAGGGGTATCCGGGTATACCTAGTAATGCCTCTTCCACTATCAGATTCATGACTATAACCGTATATTTCTTTTGCCATCTCTCCAAATCCCCTTATTTGTCTTTACTCATTACGTTCTGTACACCACCTTCAGGCTAAATGGTTTTCTTCCTTCCCTACCGTTCGGCACCAGCCTATGGTTTGGAAGAAGATTATCCAATAAGCGTAATAGGTGTTGTGCACTCCTAATCCAAGGAGCCCTCGCAACATTAGAGAAGGTAATGATAAAAGACAACATGAATAATCCTATTCAATTTCTCCTGAACCGGAGAAATGCAATGGTGAAGTAGGAGTGGCGATGAGCTACGCGGTTTAGTCGTGAATGATAGCAGTCGCATTTTACTTTGCCCTCTTTCTAATCCCTTTATTTGTCTTTACTTATTACCTTCTGTACACCACATTAGGCTGTTGGAGATAGTACCCTCATGGTCAATTATTGGATCGCAGGTACGTGATTGCAATGATTGCGGAGGACCAATACCGGTAGGACAGTCTTACTCGAGATGATAGTATGCTATCTGGTTTGCCTTTATCAGTCGTGTACATGTTCAGGTGACTGATTACATGTTACACTTTATTAGAGCCCTTAGGATCTTTCTTTACTGCCAACAGTATGATGGCGATCATATACGTGAGAGTTGGGTGGTTTATATGCATATCCTTAATTGTGGTCCCTAGTCGTGGGAGTTTCGAGACAGAGCATCGATACTCCGGAGTAGACTAGTGTATACAGTCGAGACCCCGACGAGGGGCGGTGGCCGGTCTCACAAGCCACTGGTGTCAGTTGGATCACCTAAGATGTATACAGGTGCTCATTAGGTTATGAGTACACCGGACAGGACTCGCCAGGAACCTGCTAGTTGGTATTATACATATCGTCAGGTAGCAGTTCCCTGGTGACATGTGTACAGGTTAGTTCATCGACCTGAGGTCGTCATTTGTCTCGTGTGAGTTCCCACTGTGCTTTGATTTCTATCCTACCATGGCTCAAAGGAGTCGTGCAAACAGGTAGTTTTTGGGTACAGTCCCGAGCCACATGGAGGCACGTGAGCGGATCGGCAGGGGATTCGTCTCTCCTGGTATTGGGGACGAGATCGCGCTGTGTCTAGGAGAGCCATTACACAAAGCCCATGGCCATGGCAGGAGATTTACTGGTAGGTACTCCAGTAGTATCTCAGGGTGTATTTAGGCTATACTCCGACACGACTTATACTGCTAATGGGGGTCTGACGTTACTAACCCCCTAGGCAGATATGCGATACTCATAGACGAACGGACCGGACTGTATATACATTATCACTGTTAGGCTCAGTAGGGTTTCCGGATGTGTTCGCTCATCGGCCTCCCTTGAGGTCAGTCCATGGGCAGCCGTTACGCACAGCTAGTGCCGCTGACGGCTTGTGGTTAAACCCACTGCCAGGGTACTGACGAGTCATTAGAGTCCCCAAAAGACAGTTTCCCAAGTTCGGGCGAAACGTTGTAGAGGCCGTATGGTTTTATGGCAGGGTTCGGAAAAAACACGTGCGTTTACGCACGTGTCGGTTTTCGGACAGATGATGCTCGTTGGCTTTGGGTTAAGCCGGATCCGAGTATTGTATCGAGTAGATATAATATCTTTGTCTCAGTTACATTTGTATTCGGTCATAATACAAATGCGGGTATATTTATACAATTACGGGGTTGTCCTGAAATTCGTTTCAGCATCGCTTTTGGAAGTTTTCAGTTTCCAGTTTTCTATCGGCCGTCTTTTAACATTCGGTTAAAGACGGATTTATCTTTTCTTGGATAAGGATGTGTCGTGCTTCTAGAAGTTTCTAGAAATGGTGACTAAGATGATGAGGTGGCTAATGAGTCATCTTGACATTAATTGATGCATTAATGACTTGATGATGTGTTATAATGACTCATGCTTTAAGCTTTAATGTTTCTTGTTTACTTAAGGATATTTGCTCTTGATCTTTTGCTTATGGTTACCCTCACATTGCTCCTACACTCACCCCCTCTCCATATATATGGCCGGCCCCTCCTCTCTCTCATTACATTTTGGTTAATTCATTTGCTAAAAAGATATGATAGTTTTGGGGTGTATGGAAATTTCATATCCCCGATTCGAGTGGCAACTTCATTAACCGATCGTCCACGGTTTTGGACGAAGTGAGACAAAGTAATCTACTCATATTCTACATCATTCTTGGTCGTCTCTTTTAGCAAACTTGATGACCGAATTGCCTCGAGTCAGAGGCGAGAGCCAGTTTAAAGAATCGTTGACGTGGTGCCACCTGGACGAGCAGATCGGAGATCGACGAGATCAGAGCAGCCGCAACGGAGCGTGGGATGATGGTTAAAGAACGAAGGACTCGGATCGTTCGGTATAACCCTTCTACCCTCTTTACAGTTTGTTAGAATAGCAATAATGGCAGATCCAGGTTATAGTATACGATAGCGCCAGTTAAAAAGTTTTTGGTCCGTATTAGGCGTCTGTAGACGGCCGGGGCGCTACCGTAGACTTACAGTGGTATCAGAGCCTCACCATTTTGCTATACTAACTTGTGCTAACGCGTTTAAAATATCGATCGAACCGGAAATCAAAAACTGCAAAATTCAAGTTCACAGTTTCTGTCAATTTTAAATGAAGTCCTAAAATTATTCTACATATCACAGAAATCTGTGCAGGGTTTTCTAAGCACACCGACCAAATTTGGGTAAGTGATTCAACAAGACTGCCGCGGAATCGCGGCCAAACCAATGGTTTGGCCGCGCATCCGCGGCCATTCTATTGAATCACTGCACCAAATATGCACAGTGTCTTCTCTGTTGGAATTTGGGTTTTTCGGTATATATCTTTTGGGCCCAGATTTTGTTACTGTTCAACAGATGTTCGTGGGGCCCACTTCCTGATATTTAGTCGATCGAAATTTAAACATGTTAGTTTACAGTACTTACATTATATCTCCGACCGGGAATGTCATTTGATCGGTAAACCGCGTCTGATTGCTATAGTTCTTTTAGACGGGTTTGCGAACGTGACATTCGCGATGATGTTCTGTGTTGTGATGTGATGTTGCGGATTTGTCGTGGTGGATAGCAGTGTGCAATGGTAGTGCAGTTTGGATTTATTTGTACATTTGATATTGCAGGGCGAGCGTCCAACATGTGGACTGCCGTCACTGCCTGTTATATAATATTCTTTTGGGGCACGACCAGGTTGCGGTCGATGTACCTGTTGTACTATTTTTCCATTTCTGTACTAGGTTTTACCCCGCGACGGAGTGCACGGATAGCCGGGTTCTGAGGGGCAACGGGTCCGCATCTCATGGCTTTGAGAGGCAGAGGGGCCTCACTCTAGAATTGGCAGACTATTCGCCGCACTCGTAGGGGGTACAGGTTGACCCAAGGAGGGGTGCCCAAGATTACCGGATTCCGTGAAGTGCAGGGTGGTCCATTCACTTTGCTGTAGGGGGCTGCCTCGCTTCAGGTTTTGGCAGGTAACTTTCCGCACTCGTAGGGGTCTAGGTTTCATTGCACAGGCTATCCACACGACCAGGGGAACGTCGGGTTTCAGCAGCGGCTCAGTGAAACTCGGGGATCCCAGATTATCTGTATTGTTCTGTGATGCTTATTACTTTTCTGTAATGTTGCATATTATCACGCCTGGAGCGATTATTGTATATTGGTTTATATACTATTAGATGTTGTATATGTTATACACCCGCGCTAGTTCAGTCCCCGCTCTGTCGTTAGTTAAGTAACCTAACGGGTGAAGACGGGACCCAGTAACAAATGCGGATGGCATATACGTACATTTTATTTTCGTTCTTTTCTAGTGTGATTATTGATGGGACTGCGTTGATTCTGATCAATGCAAAGGAAAGCAAACCTATTTGGCAGTTGTTGGAACAAATTTAAAAAGTGTTATTACAAAGACGTTTCCTTTTGTTTTGCATAGCGGCATTCAGTGGAATATCCTGCACCTCATTCGACGGGGCAAGGGCCGATATCCCTTCACCGGGACTGACCCCTTGGGCAGAAGTTTGCGTCAGGGTAATAACTTCACTATAGTCGATTACAAGTTGCTTTGCACCGCGGTATTCAGTGGAATATCCTGCACCTCATTCCACGGGGAAAGAGCCGAGATCCCTTCACCGGGAGTGACCTCTTTAGCAAAAGCTTTTCGCCAGTATATTTTAAAAAAGCTATCAGGTTCCTTCAGCGATATCAAGTTCGTTACGTTAAAGGTTTTTTCGCCAAAAACCAGCCGTAGCCCTCCGTCACTTCTTTTGGGTATTCAGTAGTATTCAAGCTATGTATTTTGACCAACGCCAAGGCATAGTGTTTGGTAGCTGCTGGGTATTCAATTGTTGCATAGATAGATGAGTTGGTTTGGGACAGTCGTTCTGCCATTTTGGCCAACGTCAAGGGCTTGTGCGGGTGGGTTCAAATTGACAAGATAGTGACGGGTAGAACTTGGCATGTTTCTTATGATATTTTGACCAACGCCAAGGTCATAAGAGCATGGGGAAAAAATCATATCGGGAGTTTCTAAAGAAACTGAAACTTGCCAAGTATGCCCATACCTTCTGGAGTATGAGTAACGTGGATGCATTTCATCACGTTATCATGCGATGAGAGTTGGATCCCGATTCCCACTGATGAGTTGGTTTACTCTTCGGGTGATCCCGATTGATTCTTCTTTCAGGTTTGGAGGAGAATTTGACAGGACAGTGGGAGGTTTCCGGATTAGATAAAGTGATAACCATTCTGATCTAGGTTAGAGTGCACGCAGAGTGTTTCTTTTCTCTCTCTCTTTGGCAGCGACCGTTGACCGACCCTAGACTATGACCCAGTGACCAAGTTGACAGAACCTTCTTAAAATACTGGCTTTTGGATTGTCTGAGTTGCATAAATCATTGCCACTCCTTCTTTTACCCTTTGAATTTCTCAGAACACCCCGTATTACTACGGACACCCACTTCCATTGGATAGATCCATCGTATGGTTATATACGAACTCGAAGGGACTTTTTCGAGGATGGATCAAGGTTCAGGAGAAATAGAATTGGTTTATTCAGTTGTCTTTTTTTATCACCTTCTCTCAGGTTGCGAGGGCTCCTTGGTTTAGGAGAGTACACCTATTAAGCTTATTGGATAGTCTTATTCCAAACCATAGGCAAGTGCCGAAAGGTAGGGAATGAAGAAAACCAATTAGCCTAAGTAGGGTGTGCAGAAGGCAATAACTAAAGACAAAATAAAGGGATTAGAAAGAGGGCAAAGTAAATTGGGACTGTTATCATTCACGACCAAACCACGTACATCGTCGCCACTCCTATTTCACCTTTAAAAGAATAAGGTATTATTCAGTTGTCTTTTATCATCACCTTCTCTCAAGATGCGAGTACTCCTTGGTTTAGGAAGGTACACCTATTATGCTTACTGGATAGTCTTCTTCCAAACCATAGGCTGGTGCCGAACGGTAGGGAAGGAAGAAAACCATTTAGCCTAACGATGGTGTACATAAGGTAACGACTAAAGACAAATAAAGGGATTTGGAGAGATGGCAATAAAATATACGGTTGAAGTCATGAATTGGATTATGGAAGAGGCATTACTAGGAATACCAGGATACCCCTACGAAACATTTTCATGTTTCAGTGCATTGTTAAAAGAAAACTGTTTTCCCGATAAGATACTTACTCCAAGGGTATGTATTTACCAGGTTTCATTCTCATATCTGTATGGTTTTACAGATGATGAGCGGGAGTAAGTTATTGGGAACTAGGTGATTATCCTCATTATATCGGAATTCGTTGTAATTGGTGATATTTGAGGAAATCGCCAGGGTACAGTTTTCCACCTACGACGCATAGGTTTTGAGTTATTCAACTCAGCGGACTTATACAGAGTATTGTATGTTGTCCAGTGTCCATCAGGACAAAGGGGTAGGTCCTCTTACTATGTTCTGTTTACTTATAATTTCTCTAGTTTTTAGACAAGTGTTTCGTAGAAATACAAGGTCTAAGTTTTGAGAAGTTGTGGGTATAAGAATAAAGTAGAGAATCAGGTGTCACAAGTATCGGGATTCTTCAAAGAGATCGAAGATGTAGATTCTTGTGATTTGTATTCAGATGATAGTAAAGATTTTGAGAAACTTGTTTCTCTTTCAGGTTACTCATATTTGGATGGATTCCTAAGTTGAGTAATGTTGATTAGCCTCTTTCCATTAAGATGATATGCACTGGAGACAGCTGCATGATTGAATATGGTTCAAATTAAATTAGTGTCATAGTTTCTATATTGGATATAGAATGGTTCATATCTTAACGATGTTAAGGTACAGGGAGTTGTCCAGCTTATGCTTAAAACCAGACACTGGATAACTCAGGGCACGTTTCTGTAATGGCTGTTTGTGGATTGACCCTGGCTATGACGAGGGTTGATATTCTACCATTTGGAAGATCAATAGTGATATTGTTCTTGACTCGCCACAGTTTTAGTAAAATGGATTTTTTCAGAAAATAGTAGTGGGAGTATGGTAGAACTGGATGTGATTCCAGAACCACGAACGATTACGGAAAATTTAATAGGACCTATATATTCAATCAGGTTTGACATTCCATTAGCCACTCCGCAGATATGGTGGGTAACCTCAGACACCCGAGAGGTACTTCGGTAGCCTCAAGGACGGTGACAGGGAGGTTTTTGTTTACCCAGACTTGATAATACTGTTGTTCCAGACTATGAGACCAGGCAGGAGAATAAGTATAGCGTCGTTCTAAACTAGCTTTAGAAGTGCACATGTATATTATTCTGCCAGAGGGTTGTCGTAGTCAGTGGGAGCAGCGGAAGTATAGTTGGCAAGTAGCTTATGTCTATTTATAGACTAGAGCAGTTATAGCGGAGATAGATCATCTAATTTTGATGTGACAGTCATGGGTTTGACTTCATCAGAATAGGGGATGGATCTGTTAAGAAGGTAGTAGGGTGTGATGTCATGGTATCTGGATGACATACACAGAGTAGGAAGTAAAATTCCTATACTACGATCAGTTGTACTGTGGTCGTCACACAGTTGTTTCTCCAGACAGGATATGGATATAATACTTGACATTCTGGTTTCTAGATCTATGGTTTTAGATCTGGATTTGGGTAGTTTCCCAACGTGGGTACTTTGACAGTATTCTAATGGTTTTTAGAATTGATGACTCCTGGCATGGTGCTGTACCTGCAGGTGATGGAGTCACCCTCTCTAAAGGTGTCGTATAGACTAAAGGGGAGAGGGCTGTGCATGATTGGCAGATCACTTGCTTAGGCAATTGAGTCAATCATGAGATGTCAAGTACCACACCATATGTTGTTTTTGCACTAGATGCAATAAGTTTGTATTAATCCAATCCTGGAGAAAAATAAGGAAGCAGTTTTAGAACATAAGTGGATGTTCTACGGATTTGATGACGGCAGCCTCTTTTGGGAGACGGTTATCATTCCAAGCTTCAAAGGTGACATAGTTGACAGAGTGATTGTCAGAGTTATAGTTTTCCCCTCTGATGAGGGACAGTATTATGGACAGGTGGTCCAAGAGGATACTGTGGGAGGCTTGGTGCTGGATACTTATTAGGTTCAGTGATCGATAAAGTCTAAGAAGTTTGGATTTGGACTTCATTTATGAATTAGGTCCCATCAGATATCCAGATATATTCTAAGACAGGTATTACTCGATTCGGGAGATGGCTTTCTCCGCGAACTTGAGATTTAGAAAGATATAGAAAGAAACATCTAGGCAGATCCACTCACTGAGGCTATTTCTCGAACACAATAGTTTTACAAACGGGCTTTGTGAAACTGATTAGTAGAGGAGTTGGATGTTCGGTTTCACACGGGATGTGAGTAGTCGACATCGCAATAATTAGCCTTGAGTGCAAGTGGGAGATTGTTGGAGATAGTACCCTCATAGTCAATTATTGGATCGCAGGTACGTGATTGCAATGATTGTGGAGGACCTATACCGGTAGAACAGTCTTACTCAAGATGACAGTATGCTATCTGGTTTGCCTTTATCAGTCGTGTACATGTTCAGGTGACTGATTACATGTTACACTTTGATAGAGCCCTTAGGATCTTGCTTTACTGCCAACAGTATGATGGCGATCATATACGTGAGAGTTGGGTGGTTTATATGCATATCCTTAATTGTGGTCCCTAGCCATGGGAGTTTCGAGACAGGGCATCGATACTCCGGAGTAGACTAGTGTATACAGTCGAGACCCCGACGAAGGGCGGTGGCCGGTCTCACAAGCCACTGGTGTCAGTTGGATCACCTAAGATGTATACAGGTGCTCATTAGGTTATGAGTACACCGGACAGGACTCGCCGGGAACCTGCTAGTTGGTATTATACATATCGTCAGATAGCAGTTCCCTGCTGACATGTGTACAGGTTAGTTCATCGACCTGAGGTCGTCATTTGTCTCGTGTGAGTTCCCACTGTGCTTTGATTTCTACCCTACCACGGCTCAAAGGAGTCGTGCAAACAGGTAGTTTTTGGGTACAGTCCCGAGCCACATGGAGGCACGTGAGCGGATCGGCAGGGGATTCGTCTCTCCCGGTATTGGGGGCGAGATCGCGCTGTGTCTAGGAGAGCCATTACACAAAGCCCATGGCCATGGCAGGAGATTTACTGGTAGGTACTCCAGTAGTATCTCAGGGTGTATTTAAGCTATACTCCGACACGACTTATACTGCTATTAGGGGTCTGACGTTACTAACCCCCTAGGCAGATATGCGATACTCATAGATGAACGGACCGGACTGTTTATACATTGTCACTGTTAGGCTCAGTAGGGTTTCCGGATGAGTTCGCTCAACGGCCTCCCTTGAGGTCAGTCCATGGGCAACCGTTACGCACAGCTAGTGCCGCTGACGGCTTGTGGTTAAACCCACTGCCAGGGTACTGACGAGTCATTAGTGTCCCCCACAGACAGTTTCCCAACTTCGGACGAAACGTTGTAGAGGCCGTATGGTTTTATGCCAGGGTTCGGAAAAAGCACGTGCGTTTACGCACGTGTCGGTTTTCGGACAGATGATGCTCGTCGGTTTTGGTTTAATCCGGATCCGAGTATTGTATCGAGTAGATATAATATCATTGTCTCAGTTGCATTTGTATTCGGTCGTATTACAAATGCGGGTATATTTATACAGTTACGGGGTTGTCCTGAAATTCGTTTCAGGATCGCTTTTGGAAGTTGCCAGTTTCCAGTTTTCTATCAGCCGTCTTTTAACATTCGGTTAAAGACGGATTTATCTTTTCTTGGATAAGGATGAGTCATGCTTCTAGAAGTTTCTAGAAATGGTGACTAGGATGATGAGGTGGCTAATGAGTCATCTTGACATTAATTGATGCATTAATGACTTGATGATGTGTTATAATGACTCATGCTTTAAGCTTTAATGTTTCTTGTTTACTTAAGGATATTTGCTCTTGATCTTTTGCTTATGGTTACCCTCACATTGCTCCTACACTCACCCCCTCTCCATATATATGGCCGGCCCCTCCTCTCTCTCAATACTTTTTGGTTAATTCATTTGCTAAAAAGATATGATAGTTTTGGGGTGTATGGAAATTTCATATCTCATTTCATTCCATCACCCGATTCGAGTGGCAACTTCATTAACCGATCGTCCACGGTTTTGGATGAAGTGAGACAAAGTAATCTACTCATATTCTACATCATTCTTGGTCGTCTCTTTTAGCAAACTTGACGACCGAGTTGCATCGAGTCAGAGGCGAGAGACCGTTTAAAGAATCGTTGACGTGGTGCCACCTGGACGAGCAGATCGGAGATCGACGAGATCGGAGCAGCCGCAACGGAGCGTGGGATGATGGTTAAAGAACGAAGGACTGGGATCGTTCGGTATAACCCTTCTACCCTCTTTACAGTTTGTTAGAATAACAATAATGGCAGATCTCGGTTATAGTATACGATAGCGCCAGTTAAAAAGTTTTTGGTCCGTATTAGGCGTCTGTAGACGGCCGGGGCGCTATCGTAGACTTACATAGGCTAATTAGTTTTCTTCCTTCCCCACCTTTCGGCACCTGACTATGGTTTGGAAGAAGACTATCATATAAACGTAATAGGTGTACCCTCTCCTAATCCTAGAAGCCCTCACAACCTGGGAGAAGATAAAAGGAAAAGACAACTGAATAATCCTATTCAATTTCTCCAGAACCGGAAACCATCCTCGAATCTGAAACAATTTTCTTCGAGTCGTATGTAACTATACGATGGTCATATCCAATGAAAGGGGACCTTCATAGCAATAAGGAATGTTCTGGAGAAATGCAAAGGTTAAAAGTAGGAGTGGCAATGATATATGCAACTCTAACAATCCAAAAGTCAGTATGTTTTAAGAAGGTTCGGTTAACTTGGTTTATGAGTTCTAGTCTAGTGTCGGGACATGGTCGCTGCTAAAGAGAGAGAGAAAAGAAACACTCAGCGTGCACTCTAACCTAGATCAGAATGGTTATCTATTTATCTAATCAGGATGTCTCCTATTGTATCCTCAAATTCTCCTCCAAACCCAAAAGAAGAATTAGTCGGGATCATCTAAAATCACCCGAGGAGTAAATCAACTCATCAGTGGGAATCGGGATCCAACTATCATCGCATGATAACTTGATGGAATCCACTCAAGTTATCACACTCCAGAAGTTATGTGCATACCTGGCAAGTTTCCTGTATGTTTGAAACTCCCGATGTGATTTTTACCCCATACACTTATGACCTTGACGAAGGCCAACATTGTTGGGTCAGCCTAGCACCACATAAAGGGTTTGGAAGCATCACATGAACCAAATAATGAATTTTAAGGTGCTAAGTTAACGAACAAAGAATCGTTCCTAGAATCGATTAGGGTTTCGAAATATTTCCATATCAATATATGAAAAGAAAGCTAGGATTTAGAGAGTACAACCTTTGTAGCTCCCTACGCTAGACTCCTCGGCTACTTGGGGGTTAAAAAAACTCCGCTTGAACTCCTCGACGTCACCGATGATCCACCCGGAGTACGCTTTGTCCAAGCTTGCGACTTTCTCCGATCAAGTGAACGGAATCAAGTTAACACCCTAAACAAGTGGGCTATACTTGTGTAGAATGGTGTTGTGGTTCTCTTTCTCACTTCAAAATCCTAACTTGTTGATTATATAGCTCACTACAAAAATCTAGAGAGCTATGATGGAGGAAGAAGAAGATAATGGCAATCTTGAAGAAGATGATAACTTTTTCTCTTAATAGAAAAATATATCAATATATCTTTTTCATCTATCATCTCAAACCATGGTTGAATCATTATTGTACTAGAGTTAAAACACAAAAGGAAATTAACCAAAGGTTAAAAGGTGGGTGAGAATGGTTAGGTCAAAAGAAGAGTGTAGAAGAAAACAATAATGAACCTTTTATTTCCTTTTATGTTTAAATATAAATACAATAATAATTCATAAAAATTGCCATGGTGTGAGTCTTATATTGCCACCATTTTCATATATATCCAACCATGATAAATGTATGTATGCATGTATGTATGTATACACATCCATACGTGCATGAAACTAGAATGAAAGAAAAACATACATGCATTCATACATCCATTCCAACACAAGAAAGGATTTCTAGTGAGCAACTAATGGTTAAATGATAAATCAACACTTGATTTACCAATCCGGCCATATCTCATATGACCCCTACCAAAAGCAAGCTGCCCGATCAATATACGGTATCCCATAAGCACGTTTTAATCGGGTCCATGCGCATATCGCATACGCGCACCACAACGTTTCGCCTGGACTAGGAAACTCCATTGTGGGACTCTGAGACTCGTCAATACGCCGGCAGTGGGTGATGATCATATCAAGCACCCCCAAGCCGCAAGCGGTCAGCTAAACGTAATGGCCACCCGGGTATTGAGCGATCAGAAGAGAACAAGCGAACCTGCTACAACTCCCGTCGAGCCGATCGAAGACACTTCCCGTACAGTCCGGTCTCCTCGTCTGATATGTCGCATATCAAGTCTAGGGGTGGTAAACGTCAGACCCCAATAACCGATAAGTCGTGCCGATGTGAGGCTCATAACGGGTCGAGAAACTACTGGTAACACTTACCAGCAAATCTCTGATCAGCCCTGGCCAGGGACTTCCCTGTTACGGCCAATCAAGCACAGCGCAACATCAACCCCCAATACCGGGAGAGAAGAAACCCCTCCTATCGCTCATTGCCTCCATGTGACTCGGGACTGTACCCAAAAACCACCGTTTTGCACGCCCTCATGGACGTGGTAAGGTGGATATCAAAGCACAGTGGGAATCACACAAGACTCTATGACGATCTCGGGTCTACAGACTAACCTGCACAAGTGTCACCTGAGAACTACCATCTGACGTGAGGTATAATACCATCTGGGAGTTCTCGGCGAGTCCGTCCAGTGTACCCAGTCTCCACTGAGCACCCGTATACCCTCTCTGATGTCAAACACCAATGGATATGGGATCATCCATCGCCCATCTCATGGGTCGAGAAGCGTATATGCTAGTCTACACTGGTATATCGATGCCCCGTCTCGATACACCCATGACTAGGGACCTTAAAGGATGTACTTATGGACTACCATGTCCCCACTAGTATGATCTGCATCATAGTCCAGGTAGTCAAGTACACATCCTAAGGGCTTTAGCAACATGTAACCATAAGACAGTTTAAAGAGACTAGTGTACATCTTAAGATAAAGAGTAACCAGATAGCATACTATCATATCGAGCAAGAAAGTCATCTCTATATACGTCCAAGCATCCAATATAATATACATCATCTGTACAATACTGGCCTCTAGGGCATACATACAACTAACAAACATATCATAAGCCACATGTTAAGTTCTACCCGTTATTGTCCAGGTTAATTTGTGTAGGGTTACTAGGCACTTTAACAAGGGTCTACAAGGCATCAACCATGCCGAATTTAAAAAATTTCAAGTGCCGAACAACCTAAAGCGAGGATCTTTGCTAAATTATTTGGGTTAACAAAGCATATAAGCAACTTTACATCTAAGAGAGAGGGATTACAACCTTTGTAGTCCGCTCCTTCGCTTCATAAGCTCCGAGTAGTAGTCCCTTCGCCGCGATCTATGAACTTCCGAACTCTAGAGAGGCTCCACAAGCCGAATGATTCATGCTTTCTTGAAGTCTTCCTTTTCGAAGATGATCTACCTTGAAGAATCTTTAACTCAAGCTCTCACTTCTCTAATCAAGTATTAGAGAAGTGAACACCCTAATCTAGGTGGTTAGAATAGATGAGGATGATGAAGTAGGAATTTAGCTTTCTTTTATTTTCAAATTCTCACACTAAATCATCACAAAACCAAAAGCTAGAAATCTTTTCCAAGAGGAAGAAGAAGATGAAACCTTTTGTGATGAATAATGAAATTGTTACTATGGTTAGAAAACAACCTTGAGTTAATAATATCAATTATTAACTCTTGTAGAGAATTGACTAGAGTTAAGGGTTTGGGTTGAGTTAAATAATATCTCCAAAATATCAACACAAAATATCTTTGCTTAAAACAAAACAAAGCTTCTAGAAGCTTCATGAAAAAGCTAACCCAAATGCTAACCCAAATCAAACCCTAACTAGTTTAATCTCCACAAATTATGTTGTATTTGTAATCATAACTTGTTACAATAATATATATCACATATATAATATATTTTTTTAACAAAAGAAAATAATACAATTAACATATATCGCATATATATCAATGTATTATCCGGTGAGAGAATGAATCAATAAAGCGAGCTTATATTAGTTAATGTAATGTAATATATCTCATATATAATTATACATTAAATTATCGAATCAACACTTGATCCGACAATCCGGCTATATCAAATATAACCGACTAATATAACATGTACCGATCGAATCAACACTTGATCCGATGAGCCGGCTATATCACATATACCCGGCCGATATCATATATCGCGAGAATAGAATACAGTATCTCATATCGTATTATTTTCGGTCCCGCACATATCACATATGTTCTCCTACTCTGCTTTGCCTGAGTCAGGAAACCTCTGTGTAGGACTCTAAAGAATCGTCAATACACCGGCAGTAGGTGATGATCATATCAAACACCCACAAGCTGCAAGCGGTCAGCTAAACGTAACAGCCATCCAGGTATTGAGCGATCAAAAGATCAACAAGCAAGCCTGTACATTCTCATGTGAATCCAATCAGTAACACTACCGTACAGTCCGGTCTCTTCGTCTGATATGTCGTATATCCAGTTTAGGGGTGGTAAAACGTCAGACCCCAGTAACCGATAAGTCGTGTCGATGTGAGGCTCATAGCAGGTCGAGAAACTACTGATAACATCTACTAGTAGCACTCTATATCAGCCCTGGCAAGGGACTTCCAGTTATTGTTAGTGTATATGCCCTAGAGGCCATTACTGTATCATACTAGCTTGTATATTACTTAATGGAAGCATGGGATATTCACAGTTGTATAGACAATCTTGCTCAAAATGGTAGTATGCTACTTGGTTTGTCTCTACTTCAATATGTGCATGTGTTTCTTTTAGCATATCGCTTATACATATTAGCAGAGCCCTTAGGATCTTTGCTTGATTACCAGCGTTGTGATGGCAGTCACACTTGTGGGGGCTGGGTAATCTACAAGCACATCCTTATACAGGTCCCTAGTCGTAGGACTATCGAGACAGGGCATCGATATTCCAGAGTAGACTAGCGTATACGCTTCTCATCCCAGCAGGGGAGATGGTCTGTCCCACAGCCATCAGTACGTCGTACTGGAGATAGTATGCGGGTGCTCGTTAGGTTACGAGTACACTAGACAGGACTCGTCGGGAACTGTTGGTTGGTATTATACCTATCGTCAGTTATCAGTTCCCAGGTGACATGAGTACAGCTTAGTCCGCTGACTTGACACTGTCACTTCGCCTCGAGTGTGTTCCCACTGTACTTTGATTACTACCCTACCACGGCTCAAAGGAGTCGTGCAAACAGGTAGTAGTTGGGTGCAGTCCCGAAGCACTTGGAGGCAGTGACGGTTAGACAGGATTCGTCTCTCCCGGTATTGGGGGTTGATATCGCACTGTGTCTAGGAGAGCCATTACACATGTAGTCCCTGGCCAGGGAAAGCGAGATATACTGGTAGGTTTCCAGTGTTCTCTCAGGGTGTTCTGGGCTACACTCCGACACGACTTGTACCGCTATTAGGGGACTGACGTTTACCACCCCCCTAGGCCCGCCATGCGATATTCTCAGACGAACGGACCGGATTGTACGGAGATTGTCACATACAAGCTCAGTAGGAGTTCGGATGGGTTTACCTCATCGGCCTTCTTATCGACATCTACCTGGGGACCGTTACGTACAGCTAGTGCCGCTTGCGGTCTGTGGTTAAACCCACTACCAGCGTAGTGTCGAGTCATTAGAGTCCCACACAGAGAGTTTCCCTGCACTAAGCGAAACGTGTAGAGGCCGTATGGTTTTACGGCAGGGCTACGATCACTTACGTGCACTTGTGTGCGTATGCTGTTCGGGCAGGCAATACTAGTGGGCTTTGGTTTAAGCCGGATCCTAGTATTGCACGGATGGATTTGTTTTGTCTTCTGTGCATTCGCATTCTACGGAATGTGGATGCGGGTGTGTATGCACAGTTTTGAGGAGCGAAGAAGAAGGAGGTGCCTCATTAGGGTTTTGACAGTTGATTCGGTTAAAACCATTTTGAGGCGGACTCATTAAGGTTTTGGCAGTTGGTTCGGTCAAAACCATAATGAGCCGGGGAAATTATTTACTAATCTTTTTAGTGATTATTGTGTGATGGCTAATTGCTTTGACCATTTGACCATACTTGACTTTGTTGACCGTTTGACCAAAGTTGACTTGGACCTTCATGAGAGGTCTAGAGTATTCTTTGCATTTCTTTTTATTTTGGATTATGAAAATGGTCAATTCAATTGTAGCCATCAACTTTATCATGAAAGGATTGGTAATAATGATGTTTATGTATTATTGCAACCATGGTTCATTTTTCTTTAGCTCATAATTCATTTCTCATTTCTCATTCTCTCCCTTGTGAGAAGAAAAGAAAAGAGTTCCATGGTTGCTAGTTCTTCTTCCTCCTCTTGAAAAATCCTTTAATCTCATGTGTTGAGAGAAAAAGGATCCAAATAGACAAACACTTCCATTTACCTCTTCTACACATCCTAGGACATCAAGACTAGCGATCTTGTTGCCCTAGTTACCTCGGCTTGAGGTGGAGCTCGGAGTACAACTCTCGGGTGGATCGTCTTCGACTCAAGAAGGCCGCGGAGGTGACCAAGATCCGGATCGATCCTCGGAGCGTAGATGGACGAGCAGGACAGCGGAGTGAAGACCCGAAGGACCGGTATCGTGAGGTATAATCTCTATGGCATAGTAGATAGCACCTCATGTAGTTTGCTAGTTCGTAGTTTAGCAAAGATCCTTCTTTTAGTCCCTGTTGCCTTTGCGCCAAAAATCTTTTTTCGCCGTTTTCGCCTCCCCGTAAGAACCGGGGTGAGCAACGTGGACTTACAGTGGTATCAGAGACAGGTTAAACATAAACTAGCTTATTAGCAAAGTATCTAGAATTTCGACCGGACAAAAAACCGCAAAACACCCCGGAAAATTCAAGTTTCTGCCGATTTTTATTTCTGCTCAAAAAATAATAAATCATGTACTAAAAATCGGCTCAGGCTTTTCAAAGAACAGGCAAGAAAAACTATCCAGTGAGTCGACCAACTCACCGCGGATCCGCGACACGAGCTTGCTCCTGCCGCGGATCCGCGGTCGAGTTGACTCGGCCGTGGATCGTTTCTCCTGCAGTTTTCTTCTGTTGGTGTTTTGTGATTTTTGAGATGGTTTGTTTCTGCCCAGAATTTCCAGAGAACAAGTTTGTTCTTGGGGTGGTTACAAATCCGTATTTTTGGTCGATTTTCTGTAGACTTTGGCTAATGGGTTATATCTGTAATGTTATATATGTATTGAACGTCTGCTAATCGCTATACGTCGATTAGTGGGGGTTATACATATCTGTGATCTGTAATGTTGATGGTTTGTGTATATGAACTCGTTGGATTGTCGCGAATGAATAGTCGGGTGGATGTGAGATGAGAGTTTCTTTTTCTTTCATTCATGTAAAATTTGTAATTGATGTAATATTATTTTATGGCCGCACATCCGGGATGATGTTGTAGCCGCCATTGTATAATTTCTTTTGCTGTTTTTGCTCCTAGGATAGACCCAAGGTGGGGTGCACAAACTACCGGGTATCTCGAAGTGCCGAGTGGCCTACTCACATTGTTGAGGGAGGTTGCTTCGCTTCTGGTACTTGGCGGGTAGTTTGCCGCACCCGTAGGTGTTGGAGATAGTGCCCTCATAGTCAATTATTGGATCGCAGGTACGTGATTGCAATGATTGCGGAGGACCTATCCCGGTAGGACAGTCTTACTCGAGATGATAGTATACTATCTGGTTTGCCTTTATCAGTCGTGTACATGTTCAGGTGACTGATTGCATGTTACACTTTGATAGAGCCCTTAGGATCTTGCTTTACTACCAACAGTATGATGGCGATCATATACGTGAGAGTTGGGTAGTTTATATGCATATCCTTAATTATGGTCCCTAGTCGTGGGAGTTTCGAGACAGGGCATCGATACTCCGGAGTAGACTAGTGTATACAGTCGAGACCCCGACGAGGGGCGGTGGCCGGTCTCACAAGCCACTGGTGTCAGTTGGATCACCTAAGATGTATACAGGTGCTCATTGGGTTATGAGTACACCGGACAGGACTCGCCGGGAATCTGCTAGTTAGTACTATACCTATCGTCAGATAGCAGTACCCAGGTGACATGTGTACAGGTTAGTTCATCGACCTGAGGTCGTCATTTGTCTCGTGTGAGTTCCCACTGTGCTTTGATTTCTACCCTACCACGGCTCAAAGGAGTCGTGCAAACAGGTAGCTTTTGGGTACAGTCCCGAGCCATATGGAGGCACGTGAGCGGATCGGCAGGGGATTCGTCTCTCCCGGTATTGGGGGCGAGATCGTGCCGTGTCTAGGAGAGCCATTACACATAGCCCACGGCCGTGGCAGGAGATTTACTGGTAGGTACTCCAGTAGTATCTCAGGGTGTTATTGGGCTTCACTCCGACACGACTTATACTGCTTCTGGGGGTCTGACGTTACTAGCCCCCTAGGCGGATATGCGATACTCATTGACGAACGGACCGGATTGTATATACATTGTCACTGTTAGGCTCAGTAGGGTTTTCTGGATGAGTTCATTCATCGGCCACCCTTGAGTTTGCTCATCAGTCTCCCTTGAGGTCAGTCCGTGGGCAGCCGTTACGCATAGCTAGTGCAGCTGACGGTTTGTGGTTAAACCCACTGCCAGGGTACTGACGAGTCATTAGAGTTCTCCACAGACAGTTTCCCAAGTTCGGGCGAAACGTTGTAGAGGCCGTATGGTTTTATGGCAGGGTTCGGAAAATGCACGTGCGTTTACGCACGTGTCAGTTTTCGGGCAGATGATACTGATCGGCTTTGGTTTAAGCCGGAACCGAGTATTATATTGAGTAGGTATAATATCTTTGTCTCAGTTGCATTTGTATTCGGTCGTAATACAAGTGCGGATATATTTATACAGTTTCGGGGTTATCCTGAAAGTTGTTTCAGGATCACTTTTGGAAGTTGCCAGTTTCCAGTTTCCAGTTTTCTATCAGCCGTCTTTTAACATTTGGTTAAAGGCGGATTTATCTTTTCTTGGATGAGAGTGAGTCGTGCTTCTAGTAGGTTCTAGAAGGTTCTAGAATTTGTGACAAGGCTAAGTGACTCATGCTTTGATTTCATTACATTCTTGTTTTGCTTAAGATCTTTATGCTTTGTTATTAAAGCTTCTTGTCTTCCTTAGGATATTTAGTGAGAAGCTTTTTGCTTAAGGTCACCACTTGCTCCTACGGTCACCTCCCTCCATTATATATATTGGCCGGCCCTCTCTCTCCTCCTCACTTCACTTGATGTTTCATTTTGGTTAGAAAAGATTATGATAGTATTCGGGGTGTATGGAATTTTACAGTTCATTTCATTCCATCACCCGATTTCCACGGCAACTTCATTAACCGATCGTCCACGGATTTGGACGAAGTGAGACAAAGTCATCTACTCATTCTCTACATCAATTCTTGGTCGTCTCTTTTAGCAAACTTGACGATCGAGTTGCCTCGAGCCAGAGGCGGGAGCCCGTTTAAAGAATCAGTGATGTGGTGCCACCTCGACGAGGATATCGGAGATCGACGAGATCGGAGCAGCCGCAACGGAGCGTGGGATGATGGTTAAAGAACGAAGGACTCGGATCGTTCGGTATAACCTTTCTACACTCTTTACAGTATGTTAGTTTAGCAATAATGGCAGATCCGGGTTAAAGTATACGATAGCGCCAAGTTAAAAGTTTTTATTCCGCATTTGGCGTCTGTAGACTGCCGGGGCGCTAACGTAGACTTACAGTGGTATCAGAGCCTCACCATTTTGCTATGCTAACTTGTGCTAACGCGTTTAAAACTTCGATCCGACCGGAAATCGAAAACTGCAAAAATCCAAGCCGACAGTTTCTGTTGTTTTTAAACGGTCTCAAAAATTATTTCTGGATGTCTTAAAAATCAGAGCAGGAACTTTTAAGAGTCACGACAAAATTTGGTGTCGTGATCCCTCCAAGCTGCCGCGGAAACGCGGCCAAACCCATGGTTTGGCCGCGCAACCGCGGCCACGTGGGGAGCACGTGCTCCCAAATTTTGTCAGTTGGTTCTCTGTAGGATTTTGGGGTTTTTGATATATATCGTTTTGGCCCAGATTTTGTTACTGTTCACCAGTAAGTCGTGGGGCCCACTTCTTGATATTTTGTCGATCGAAATTTAAACACGTTAGTTTACAGTGCTTACATTATATCTCCGACCGGGAATGTCATTTGATCGGTAAACCGCGTCTGATTGCTATAGTTCTTTTAGACGGGTTTGCGAACATGACATTCGCGTTGATGTTCTGTGTTGTGCTGTGTTGTTGCGGATTTGTCGTGGTGGATAGCAGTGTGCAATGGTAGTACAGTTTGAGTTTATTTGTACATTTGATATTGCGGGGCGAGCGTCCAACATGTGGACTGCCGTCACTGCCTGTTGTATAATATTCTTTTGGGGCACGACCAGGTTGCGGTCGATGTACCTGTTGTACTATTTTTCATTACTGTACTTGGTTTTACCCCGCGACGGAGTGCACGGATAGCAGGGTTCTGGAGGGCAACGGGTCCGCATCTCATGTATTTGAGAAGCAGAGGGGCCCCACTCTAAAATTGGCAGACTATTCGCCGCACTCGTAGGGGGTACAGGTTGACCCAAGGAGGGGTGCTCAATTTACCGGATTCCGTGAAGTGCCGGGTATTCCATTCACTATGCTGTGGGGAGTACCTCGCTTCAGGTTTTGGCGGGTAACTTGCCGCACCCGTAGGGGTCTAGGTTTCATTGCACAGGCTATCCACACGACAGGGGAACGTCGGGTTTCAGCAGCGGCTCTGTGAAACCCGGGGATCCCAGATTATCTGTATTGTTCTGTAATGCTTATTACTTTTCTGTAATGTTGCATATTATCATGCCTGGAGCGATTATGTATATTGGTTTATATACTATTAGATGTTGTATATGTTTTACACCCGCGCTAGTCCAGTCCCTGCTCTGTCGTTAGTTAAGTAACCTAACGGGTGATGACGGGACCCAGTGACGAATGCGGATGGCATATACGTACATTTTATTTTCGTTCTTTTCTGGTGTGATTGATTGATGGGACTGCGTTGATTCTGATCAACGCAAAGTAAAACAAACCTGTTTGAGTTGTTGGAACAATTTAAAAAGTGATATTGCAAAGACGTTTTCTTTTGTTATGCATAGCGGTATTCGGTGTGAATATCCTGCACCTCATTCGACGGGGCAAGGGCCGATATCCCTTCACCGGGACTGACCCCTTGGGCAGAAGTCTGCGTCAGAGTAATAACTTCACTATAGTCGATTACAAGTTGCTTTGCATTGCGGTATTCAATGGAATATCCTGCACCTCATTCCACGAGGAAAGAGCCGAGATCCCTTCACCGGGAGTGACCTCTTTAGCAAAAGATTTTCGCCACTATATTTTAAAAAAGCTATCAGGTTCCTTCAGCGATATCAAGTTCACTACGCTAAAGGTTTTTCGCCAAAAACCAGCCGTAGCCCTCCGTCACTTCTTTTGGGTATCCAGTAGTATTCAAGCTATGTATTTTAGCCAAAGTTAAGGCATAGTGTTTGGTAGCTGCTGGTTATTCAATTGTTGCATAGATAGATGAGTTAGTTTGGGACAGTCGTTCTGCCGATTGGCCAAAGTCAGGGGCATGTGCGGGTGGGTTCAAATTGACAAGATAGTGATGGGTAGAACTTGGCATGTGACTTATGACATTTTGACCAAAGCCAAGGTTATAAGAGCATGGGGCAAAAATCAGATCGGGAGTTTCTAAAGAAACTGAAACTTGCCAAGTATGCGCATACCTTCTGTAGTATGAGTAACGTGGATGCATTCCATCACGTTATCATGCGATGAGAGTTGGATCCCGATTCCCACTGATGAGTTGGTTTACTCTTCGGGTGATCCCGATTGATTCTTCTTTAGGTTTGGAGGAGAATTTGACAGGACAGTGGGAGGTTTCCGGATTAGATAAAGTTATGACCATTCTGATCTAGGTTAGAGTGCACGCAGAGTGTTTCTTTTCTCTCTCTCTCTTTGGCAGCGACCTTTGACCGACCCTAGACTATGACTCAGTTGACCGAACCTTCTTAAAATACTGGCTTTTGGATTGTCTATGTTGCATAAGTCATTGCCACTCCTTCTTTTACCCTTTGAATTTCTCAGAACACCCGTATTACTACGGATATCCACTTCCATTGGATAGATCCATCGTATGGTTATATACGAACTCGAAGGGATTTCTTCGAGGATGGATCAAGGTTCAGGAGAAATAGAATTGGATTATTCAGTTGTCTTTTATTATCACCTTCTCTCAGGTTGCGAGAGCTCCTTGGTTTAGGAGAGTACACCTATTACGCTTATTGGATAGTCTTATTCCAAACCATAGGCAGGTGCCGAAAGGTAGGGAATGAAGAAAACCAATTAGCCTAAGTAGGGTGTGCAGAAGGCAATATGTAAAGACAAATAAAGGGATTAGAAAGAGAGCAAAGTAAATTGCGACTGGTATCATTCACGACCAAAACCGTGTACTTCATCGCCGCTCCTATTTCACCTTTAAAAGAATAAGGTATTATTCAGTTGTCTTTTATCATCACCTTCTCTCGAGATGCGAGTACTCCTTGGTTTAGGAGGGTACACCTATTATGCTTACTGGATAGTCTTCTTCCAAACCATAGGCTGGTGCCGAACGGTAGGGAAGGAAGAAAACCATTTAGCCTAACGATGGTGTACAGAAGGTAACGACTAAAGACAAATAAAGTGATTTGGAGAGATGGCAATAAAATATATGGTTGAAGTCATGAATTGAATATGGAAGAGGCATTACTATGAATACCAGGATACCCCTACGAAACATTTTCATGTTTCAGTGCATTGTTAAAGGAAAAACTGTTTTCCCGATTAGACACTTACTCCAAGGGTATGTATTTACCAGGTTTCATTCTCATATCTGTATGGTTTTACAGATGATGAGTGGGAGTAAGATATTGGGAATTAGGTGATCATCCTCATTATATCGGAATTCGTTGTAATTGGTGATATTTGAGGAAATCGCCAGGGTACAGTTTTCCACCTACAACGCACAGGTTATGAGTTGTTCAACTCAGCGGACTTATACAGAGTATTGTATGTTGTCCAGTGTCCATCAGGATAAAGGGGTAGGTCCTCGTACTATGTTATGTTTACTTATAACTTCTCTAGTATTTAGACGAGTGTTTCGTAGAAATACAAGGTCTAAGTTTTGAGAAGTTGTGGGTATAAGAATTAAGTAGAGAACCAGGTATCACAAGTATCGGGATTCTTCAAAGAGATCGAAGATGTAGATTCTTGTGATTGGTATTCAGATGATAGTGATGGTTTTGAGAAACGTGTTTCTCTTTCAGGTTACTCATAATTGGATGGTTTCCTAAGTTGAGTAATGCTGATTAGCCTCTTTCCATTAAGTTGATATGCACTGGAGACAGCTGCATGATTTGAATATGGTTCCAATTAAATAAGTGCCAAAGTTTCTGTATTGAATATAGAATGGATCGTACCTTAAAAGAAATTAAGGTATGGGGAGTTGTCCAGCTTATGCTTAAAACCAGACTCTGGATAACTCAGGGCACGTTTCTGTAATGGCTGTTTGTGGGTTGACCCTGGCTATGACGAGGGTTGATATTCTACCATTTGGAAGATCAATAGTGATATTGTTCTTGACTCGCCACAGTTTTAGTAAAATGGATCTTTTTCAGAAAACAGTAGTGGGAGTATGGTAGAACTGGAAGTGATTCCAGAACCGCAAACGATTACGGAAAATTTAATAGGACCTATATATTCAATCAGATTTGACATTCCAATAGCCACTCCGCAGATATGGTAGGTAACCTCAGACACCCGAGAGGTACTTCGGTAGCCTCAAGGACGGTGACAGGAAGGTTCTTATCTACCAAGACTTGACACTACTGTTGTTCCAGGCTATGAGACCCGGTAGGAGGGTTGTCGTAGTCAGTGGGAGCAGCGGAAGCATAGTGGGCAAGATGCTTATATCTATTTATAGACTTGAGCAGTTTTAGCGGAGATAGATCATCTAATTTTGATGTGACAGTCATGGGTTTGACTTCAATCAGAATAGGGGATGGATCAGTTAAGAAGGTAGTAGGGTGTGATGTCATGGTATCAGGATGACATACACAGAGTCGGAAGTAAAATTCCTATACTACGATCGGTTGTATTGTGGTCGTCACACAGTTGTTTCTCCAGACAGGATATGGATATAATATTTGACATTCTGGTTTCTAGATCTATGGTTTTAGATCTGGATTTGGGTAGTTTCCCAATGTGGGTACTTTGACAGATATTCTAATGGTTTTTGGAATAGTTGACTCCTAGCATGGTGGTGTACCTGCAGGTGATGGAGTCACCCTCTCTAAAGGTGTCGTATAGACTAAAGGGGAGAGGGATGTGCATGATTGGCAGATCACTTGCTTAGGCAATTGAGTCAATCATGAGATGTCAAGTACCGCACCAAATGTTGTTTTTGCACTAGATGCAATAAGTTTGTATTAATCCAATCCTGGAGAAACATAAGGAAGCAGTTTTAGAACATTAGTACATGTTCTACGGATTTGATAACGGCAGCCTCTTTCGGGAGACGGTTATCATTCCAGGCTTCAAAGGTGACATGGATGACAGAGTGATTGTCAGAGTTTTAGTTTTCCCTCTGACGAGGGACAGTATTATGGACAGGTGGTTCCAGAGGATACTGTGGGTGGCATGGTGCCGGATACTGATTAGGTTCAGTGATCCATACAGTCTAAGAAGTTTGGATATGGAGTTCATTTATGAACTAAGGTCCCATCAGATATCCAGACATATTCTAAGACAGGTACTACTCAATTCGGGAGATGGCTTTCTCCGCGAACTTGAGATTAAGAGAGATATAGAAAGATACTTCTAGGCGGATCCACTCACTGAGGCTATTTCTCGAACACAATAGTTTTACAAACGGGCTTTGTGAAACTGATTAGTAGAGGAGTTGGATGTTCGGTTTCACACGGGCTGTGAGTAGTCGACATCGCAATAATTAGCCTTGAGTACAAGTGGGAGATTGTTGGAGATAGTGCCCTCATAGTCAATTATTGGATCGCAGGTACGTGATTGCAATGATTGCGGAGGACCTATCCCGGTAGGACAGTCTTACTCGAGATGATAGTATACTATCTGGTTTGCCTTTATCAGTCGTGTACATGTTCAGGTGACTGATTGCATGTTACACTTTGATAGAGCCCTTAGGATCTTGCTTTACTACCAACAGTATGATGGCGATCATATACGTGAGAGTTGGGTAGTTTATATGCATATCCTTAATTATGGTCCCTAGTCGTGGGAGTTTCGAGACAGGGCATCGATACTCCGGAGTAGACTAGTGTATACAGTCGAGACCCCGACGAGGGGCGGTGGCCGGTCTCACAAGCCACTGGTGTCAGTTGGATCACCTAAGATGTATACAGGTGCTCATTGGGTTATGAGTACACCGGACAGGACTCGCCGGGAATCTGCTAGTTAGTACTATACCTATCGTCAGATAGCAGTTCCCAGGTGACATGTGTACAGGTTAGTTCATCGACCTGAGGTCGTCATTTGTCTCGTGTGAGTTCCCACTGTGCTTTGATTTCTACCCTACCACGGCTCAAAGGAGTCGTGCAAACAGGTAGCTTTTGGGTACAGTCCCGAGCCATATGGAGGCACGTGAGCGGATCGGCAGGGGATTCGTCTCTCCCGGTATTGGGGGCGAGATCGTGCTGTGTCTAGGAGAGCCATTACACATAGCCCACGGCCGTGGCAGGAGATTTACTGGTAGGTACTCCAGTAGTATCTCAGGGTGTTATTGGGCTTCACTCCGACACGACTTATACTGCTTCTGGGGGTCTGACGTTACTAGCCCCCTAGGCGGATATGCGATACTCATTGACGAACGGACCGGACTGTATATACATTGTCACTGTTAGGCTCAGTAGGGTTTTCTGGATGAGTTCATTCATCGGCCACCCTTGAGTTTGCTCATCAGTCTCCCTTGATGTCAGTCCGTGGGCAGCCGTTACGCATAGCTAGTGCAGCTGACGGTTTGTGGTTAAACCCACTACCAGGGTACTGACAAGTCATTAGAGTTCCCCACAGACAGTTTCCCAAGTTCGGGCGAAACGTTGTAGAGGCCGTATGGTTTTATGGCAGGGTTCGGAAAATGCACGTGCGTTTACGCACGTGTCAGTTTTCGGGCAGATGATACTGATCGGCTTTGGTTTAAGCCGGAACCGAGTATTATATTGAGTAGGTATAATATCTTTGTCTCAGTTGCATTTGTATTCGGTCGTAATACAAGTGCGGGTATATTTATACAGTTTCGGGGTTATCCTGAAAGTTGTTTCAGGATCACTTTTGGAAGTTGCCAGTTTCCAGTTTTCTATCAGCCGTCTTTTAACATTTGGTTAAAGGCGGATTTATCTTTTCTTGGATGAGAGTGAGTCGTGCTTCTAGTAGGTTCTAGAAGGTTCTAGAATTTGTGACAAGGCTAAGTGACTCATGCTTTGATTTCATTACATTCTTGTTTTGCTTAAGATCTTTATGCTTTGTTATTAAAGCTTCTTGTCTTCCTTAGGATATTTAGTGAGAAGCTTTTTGCTTAAGGTCACCACTTGCTCCTACGGTCACCTCCCTCCATTATATATATTGGCCGGCCCTCTCTCTCCTCCTCACTTCACTTGATGTTTCATTTTGGTTAGAAAAGATTATGATAGTATTCGGGGTGTATGGAATTTTACAGTTCATTTCATTCCATCATCCGATTTCCACGGCAACTTCATTAACCGATCGTCCACGGATTTGGACGAAGTGAGACAAAGTCATCTACTCATTCTCTACATCAATTCTTGGTCGTCTCTTTTAGCAAACTTGACGATCGAGTTGCCTCGAGCCAGAGGCGGGAGCCCGTTTAAAGAATCGGTGATGTTGTGCCACCTCGACGAGGATATCGGAGATCGACGAGATCGGAGCAGCCGCAACGGAGCGTGGGATGATGGTTAAAGAACGAAGGACTCGGATCGTTCGGTATAACCTTTCTACACTCTTTACAGTATGTTAGTTTAGCAATAATGGCAGATCCGGGTTAAAGTATACGATAGCGCCAAGTTAAAAGTTTTTATTCCGCATTTGGCGTCTGTAGACTGCCGGGGCGCTAACGTAGACTTACAGTAGGGGTCTAGGGTGGGGTATTGGCTATTCATCGCGACCGTGTAATCCGCTTTTCGTTGCAGGCTCAAACGAATCGCAGATTCCTAGTATATCCAATGTGTTCATCTGTGATCTGGAATGGCTATCATTGCATCTGACGAATGTATATATCAATATATGATATCTATTTAGGCATTGCTTATGTTTTGCATCCGCGCTAGTCCAGCCCCCGCTCTTTTGTTAGTTAAGTAACCTAACGGGTTATGACGGGACCCCGTGGCGAATGCGGATGGCATAAGCGTACGTCATATTTTCGTTGTTTTCTGCAATGGTAGGATTAAATGATCGGACGCATTAAAATTAATGCAAGAAAATAAACCAAGTAAAAGTCGTTGGAATACTTTCCAAACCACTCGGTTCTTTTCAAAACCAACTTTTAAACGTGGAGCTTGAACCACTCCTTTTAAAAGCTATCTCGTTCCATCGATTATATCAAGTTCACTACGTTCACGGTTTTGCCAAAACCATTCGTAGCCCTCCGTCATTTCGTATGATTATTCAATAGTATTCAAGGTATGTTTGTTGACCTTCGTCAAGGCATAGTGATTGGTAGCTGTTGGGTGTTCATATGTAGCATAGTTAGATGCGTTGGTTTGGGACAGTCGTATTACCTTGTTGACCTTCATCAAGGGTATGTACGGGTGGGTTCAAATTAACCTGGACAATGACGGGTAAAACTTGACATGTGACTTATGATTTGTTGACCTTCGTCAAGGTCATAAGAGCATAGGGCAAAAATCCACATCGGGAGTTTCTAAAGGAACTGAAACTTGCTAGTGCTGCATAACATTTGGAGTGTGATGATTCTGGTAGGATTCCTTCAGTTTTATCACACGATGATATTTGGATCCCGATCCTACTGTGAGTATATGCTACTCCTCGGGAACTTTCTCACTTAACGATCAATGCTATAAACCAAGTAGGTGTCTAGAAAGGTGTTAGCGGGGCTACGCCCACAGGGAAAAGAGGTTACTTAATTAAGGAACTTCGCGAAAGCGTTGGAAAACCTCCCTCGAAGTACTGATACTGGCCTGGCTGAACGGTTAAGCAAGTATTGTATGGTGAGATTGATCCCGACTAATTCTTCCTTTATGGTTTGAGGAGGGATTCGAGAGACAGTGGGAGCCATCCTGTTTAGATAAATTAAAAACCAATCTAAACTTGCAAGAGCATCATGCTGAGTGTTTTCTTCTCTCTCTCTTAATTGCAGCGACCCAGTGACCACACCTAGGTTACATCTAGATAATAAAATGACTGAATCTGACTGTTATGACTGGCAAAGGTCTGTCCAGATGTCCATTGCCCATGACAAGCTGGGACACCTCTTAACTAATCCAACCCCTACCGTCTCAGGACCAGTTTTTCCCCTGTCATGGATATTGATATCTGAAGAACATCGGAAAAAGACTGTGCGAAAGCCAAGTGCCTCGTGTTAGCCTCAGTTGATGGTGCATACCAGAGGCAGCGCGAGAAGATGGACTTAGTTTCTATCTTCCTCCATAACAAAGATTTATATGGAGAGCAATCTCGTATCGCAAGATATGAGACCTCGAACGAATTGCTTCAAGCGAGGTTGGCTATCGGGCCTTCTGTAAGGGGCAACGTCCTGACAGAGACCAGCTATTTTAAGCTCACGGACCTGAAGACCACGTTGAAGAACGGGTCAGATGCTGACTTGATTCTACAGTCTCTACCTTCTACCCTGAAAGAAACCAGGGAAGTAGAAGGAAAGGGAAGGGCAGAAGTTTCGGGACTGGATGGAGTAAAAGAGGGACGTTCCTATTGTTACGGGAATGAACATTGGCGGAAGGATTGCAGGGTTAGCAAAGCCAGTAGCCAGGATTCGAAGCATGTTGTGGCTCCGGCTTCGGGTGTGTTTGTAATACAGAACTGTATGTCAGTTAACCCTACTTCCTGGGTATTGGATACCGGATCAGGATCTCACATCTGTAATTCTTTACAGGCTCTGAGAAACCGTAGGGTTATCAAGATAGGTGATATGACTCTCAGGGTTGCTAACGGAATGAGCATGTAAGCTGAATCCGTAGGGGAATATCATCTTGGACTGACAATTGGGCAGATATTGATTCTGCGTAACTGTTTTTATGTACCAGGTGCGACTTGTAATATCATATATGTATCCTTACTTTTTAAGAAAGGATATGATTTTACTTTTGTAAGCGATGTGGTCCACATCCACTTAAATCAAGTTCTGATTGGGTCAGGTACATTACAAAATGGGATATACGTATTGAATTAAGATCAGATTTTCAGTGTCCAGAACACACTTAAAAGAAAGTCTCCGGAAACAAATCAGGCTTTCTTATGGCATTGTAGACTGTGTCACATTAATGAGACACGGTTAACAAAGTTACCTAAAGAGGGATATTTGAATCCGTTCGAGTATCAGTCTTATGCCACTTGTGAATCTTGTCTCATGGGAAAGATGACAAAGACTCCGTTCACTGGAAATGGAGAAAGAGCAAGCGAGCTCTTGGGACTCATACACAGTGACGTGTGTGGTCCAATGTCTACACATGCGCAAAGTGGTTATTCATACTTCATTACTTTCACAGATAATTTCTCTGGGTATGGACATGTCTTCCTGATGAAGCATAAATCTGAGGCCTTTGAGAAATTTCGGGAATACAAGAATGAAGTTGAAAAACAAACAGGCAAAAGTATAAAGACACTGAGATCTGATCGAGGTGGTGAATACTTGAGTGCCGAGTTTCTGGACTACTTAAAAGAGAATGGAATTCTCTCCCAGCTTACTCCTCCATACACACCACAACACAATGGTGTATCGGAAAGGCAGAATCGAACCCTATTGGATATGGTTCGTTCCATGATGAGTAAGGCTGAGTTGCCGCGATCTTTCTGGGGTTATGCACTAGAAACAGCTGCATATCTTTTGAACAAGGCTCCAACCAAGACTGTGCTTACCATCCCATATCAGATGTGGAGTGGGAAGAAACCCTGTCTTAAGTATCTTAAGACATGGGGATGTCCAGCTTTTGTAAAGAAGCAGCATGCGGACAAGCTCGAGGCACGTTCAGTACTGTGTAAGTTTGTGGGATACCCAAAGAACTCCAGGGGGTATTTTTTCTATTCCGCAGAGGAATAAAAGGTTTTTGTTTCTCAGCATGCCCACTTCTTGGAAACTGAATTTTTAGAAAATTAGATAAGTGGGAGCGCAATAGAACTGGAAGAAATTCCAGAACCACAAGCTATTACTGAAAGCTTGAAAGAACCAGAAGTTTCAAGAGAACCGGATATCCCAACGCCACTCCGCAGGAGTAGTAGGCAGTCTCATCCGCCCGAGAGATACGTTGTTTTCTCATAGACGGGGATAGAGAGGATTGCACCATTGACTATGGTGAGCCTACTAGCTTCCAGCAAGCTATTCAGAGCGGTGACTCGGTAAAATGGCTGGATGCAATGCGGGCCGAGATGGAGTCCATGTACACCAACAAAGTTTGGACTTCGGACTTTGCTCCAGAAGGGGTAAAACCCGTAGGCTGCAAATGGATCTTCAGAAAAACGATTGGTGTAGATGGGCAGGTTGAAACCTATAAAGCTAGACTTGTTGCAAAGGGTTTTCGTCAAAGACCTGGTTTGGACTATGACGAGACCTTTTCTCCAGTGGCTATGCTCAAATCCATTCGGATCCTTCTTGCCATTGCTACCTTCCACGACTATGAAATCTGGCAGATGGACGTAAAGACGGCTTTCCTAAATGGAAATTTAGAAGAGTGCGTCTATATGGATCAGCCGGAGGGATTCATTCAAAGTGGGAGCAGCGGTAAAGTGTGCAAGTTGCTCAAGTCCATCTATGGACTGAAGCAGGCATCGCGGAGTTGGAACATCTGCTTCGATGATACTGTCAGAGAATTCGACTTTATCAAAAACCCAGATGAACCATGCATTTACAGTAAGATTGTAGGGAGAACTGTGGTATTCCTCGTCTTGTACGTGGATGACATTCTCCTAATAGGAAATGATATTCCTATGCTATAGTCAGTTAAAGGATTCTTGTCACAGAGGTTCTCCATGAAGGACCTGGGCGATGCCAACTACATTCTGGGGATCAGATCTAAGAGGATGTTGGGACTTTCGCAGTCCAGGTACATCGACACCATAATGAAACGATTCAGTATGGAAGATTCTAAGCGCGGTAATTTACCGGCTTGTCACGGGATCACCCTCTCCAAAGAGATGTCTCCCAAGACTGATTTGGAAAGGGATCGCATGTCTATTATACCCTACGCTTCTGCGGTAGGCTCTATAATGTATGCGATGTTATGTACCAGACCAGATGTAGTATACGCATTGAGCGTTGTAAGCCGGTATCAGTCGGACCCAGGGGAGAAACACTGGATAGCGGTAAAAAACATTCTCAAGTATCTGAGAAGGACTAAGGAGATGTTCTTGGTGTATGGCGGAAAAGACCTCCAGATCGAGGCCTTTGCTGACTCCAGCTTCCAGAGTGACAAGGATGACTCCAAGTGCATGTCGGGTTATGTCTTTACCCTCAATGGAGGGGCGGTTTGCTGGAAGAGTTCCAAGCAGGAAACCGTTGCCGACTCAACTATGGAAGCGGAGTACATAGCTGCTTGCGATGCCGCAAAGGAAGCTGTCTGGATAAAGAAGTTCCTGACGGAGCTTCAGGTGGTTCCTACCATTGTTGATCCAATACCGCTGTATTGCGACAACAACGACGCTATAGCTTTATCGAAGAAACCTAGGTCCCATCAGAAGTCCAGGCACATTTTGAGGCGGTACCACCTGATCAGGGAGATCGTAGATCGCCGGGAGATCGAGGTGAAGAGAGTAGATTCGGAGAATAACACTGCAGATCCACTCACGAAGGCCCTACCGCAGACTCAGTTCGAGCGGCTGATCGAGATGATAGGTCTTCGATACGCCAGTACATGGCCTTAGTGCAAGTGGGAGATTGTTAGTGTATATGCCCTAGAGGCCATTACTGTATCATACTAGCTTGTAAATTACTTAATGGAAGTTTGGGATATTCACAGTTGTATAGACAATCTTGCTCAAAATGGTAGTATGCTACTTGGTTTGTCTCTACTTCAATATGTGCATGTGTTTCTTTTAGCATATCGCTTATATATATTAGTAGAGTCCTCAGGATCTTTGCTTGATTACCAGTGTTGTGATGGCAGTCACACTTATGGGGGCAGGGTAATCTACAAGCACATCCTTATACAAGTCCCTAGTTATAGGACTATCGAGACAGGGCATCGATACTCCGCAGTAGACTAGCGTATACGCTTCTCATCCCAGCAGGGGAGATGGTCTGTCCCACAGCCATCAGTACGTCCTACTGGAGATAGTATGCGGGTGCTCGTTAGGTTACGAGTACACTGGACAGGACTCGTCGGGAACTGTTGGTTGGTATTATACCTATCGTCAGTTATCAGTTCCCAGGTGACATGAGTACAGCTTAGTCCGCTGACTTGACACTGTCACTTCGCCTCGAGTGTGTTCCCACTGTACTTTGATTACTACCCTACCATGTTTCAAAGGAGCCGTGCAAACAGGTAGTAGTTGGGTGCAGTCCCGAAGCACTTGGAGGCAGTGACGGTTAGACAGGATAACCAATCGAACACAGCACAACATCAACTCCCTATACCGGGAGAGACGAATCCCCTCCTATCACTCATTGCCTCCATGTGATTCAGGACTGTACCCAAAAGCCACCGTTTTGCACGCCCTCTTGTACGTGGTAAGGTGGAAATCAAAGCATAGTGGGAATCACACAAGACTCCATGACGATCTCGGGTCTACAGACTAACCTGTACCATTGTCACCGGAGAACTGCCATCTAACGTGAGGTATAATACCATTTGGGAGTTCTTGGCGAGTCCGTTCAGTGTACCCAGTCTCCACTGAGCACCTGTACACCATCTTTGATGTCAAACACCAATGGATGTGGGATCATCCATCGCCCATCATATGAGTCAAGATGCGTATACACTAGTCTACTCTGGTGTATCGATGCCCTGTCTCGATACACCCTCGACTAGGAACAGTTATAGGATGTACTCATTGACTACCTGGCCCTACTAGTATGATATGATCATAGTCCCAGTAGTCGAGTACATATCCCAAGGGCTTTATCAACATGTGAGAGCAAGATAGTAAACTAATACAAGTCAACATGTTTAGACAAAGTGAAACCAAATAGCTTACTATCATGTCGAGCAAGAAAGTCCTCTCTATATATATCCAAGCATCCACTATAATATATATCATATGTACAACAATGGCCTCTAGGGCATATATATAACTAACAATCTCCCATTTGCACTAAGGCCAGCTGTTGTAGTATCTCATACCCAACATCCCGAAGAGTCTCTCAAACTGTGTCTGCGGAATGGCCTTCGTAAGTGGATACGCAGTGTTGTCCTTTGTATCAACTCTCCTGACCTCGATCTCCCGGCGATCAACTATATCCCGGATCAGGTGATACCGCCTCAGAATATGTCTGGACTTCTGATGGGACCTGGCTTCCTTGGCCAAAGCCACAGCTCCATTGTTATCACAATACAGAGGTATTGAATACTCAATGGATGGAACCACACCAAGTTCAGTGATGAACTTCTTCATCCAGACAGCCTCTTTGGTAGCATCGTTGGCAGCGATGTATTCAGCCTCCATCGTCGAGTCTGCAACGGTATCCTGTTTGGAACTCTTCCAACACACCGCCCCTCCATTGAGGGTAAAGACAAATCCCGAGTGCGACTTAGAGTCGTCCTTATCCCTTTGGAAGCTTAAATCGGTAAAGGACTCCACCTGGAGTTCTCCGTTACCATACACCAAGAACATCTCTTTAGTCCTTCTCAAGTACTTGAGAATGTTCTTCACAGCTATCCAGTGACTCTCTCCAGGATCCGCTTGATACCGACTCACTATACTTAGTGAGTATGCTACATCGGGTCTGGTACATAGCATCGCGTACATGATAGAGCCTACTGCCGAAGCATAGGGTATCCCTTGCATGCGAGCTCTTTCCAAATCAGTCTTGGGAGACATCTCTTTGTAGAGATGAGTCCAGAGATCGTGGGTAGGTTCCTACGCTTGGATTCTTCCATACTAAACCTCTTTAGTATGGTGTCAATGTACCTAGATTGGGACAATCCCAATATCCGTGTAGATCTATCTCTATAGATCTTAATTCCCAAAATGCAGGAGGCATCACCTAGATCTTTCATTGAGAATCTTTGTGATAACAAGAGCTTGACCGAGTGCAGCATAGAAACATCATTTCCTATCAAGAGTATGTCATCCACGTACAATACGAGGAAGACAACCTTACTCTCTGCAACCTTCTTATAGATACAAGGTTCATCTACGTTTTTGATGAAGTCAAACTCTTTGACTACAATATCAAAGCAGATGTTCCAACTCCGCGATGCTTGCTTTAACCCATAAATGGATTTAAGCAGCTTGCACACCTTTCCGCTGCTCCCACTATCTATGAAGCCCTCTGACTGAGTCATGTACACGCACTCTTCTAAATCACCATTTAGAAAGGCGGTCTTAACATCAATCTGCCAGATTTCGTAGTCATGGTATGCAGCAATGGCAAGTAGGATCCGAATGGACTTAAGCATAGCCACTGGAGAAAAGGTTTCGTCATAATCCACACCTGGTCGATGACGAAAACCCTTTGCAACAAGTCTAGCTTTGAAAGTCTCCACTTTTCCATCTACACCAAGTTTCTTCTTAAAGATCCACTTGCTCCCAATGGGTTTTACCCCTTCAGGAGCAACTTCCAAAGTCCATACTTTGTTGGTGTACATGGATTCCATCTCAGATCACATTGCATCCAGCCATTTCACAGAGTCACCACTCGTGATGGCCTGCTCGAAACTAGTCGGGTCATCATCTTCCATGATGCAATCCTCGCTCCCACCATCAACGAGAAAACCGTAGTATCTCTCAGGTGGATGAGAAACCCTGCTGGTCGTCGGAGAGGCTGGGGTTCGTCGGGGACTACTAAATCCTCTGGTTCTACCAAATCTTCTGTCATAGTTTGTGTTGCTGGAACTTCTTCCAGTTCCACCTTATTGGCACTAATTTCCTTTGCAAGAAATTCCTTTTCCAAAAAGGTGGCATGTTGAGAAATAAACACCTTTTGTTCCTCACTTAGGTAGAATAGATATACATACGAATTACTTGGATATCCCACAAACTTGCAAAGAAATGATCTTGCCTCGAGCTTGTCCGGATTTTGTTTTCTAACTTAGGCCGGAAAACCCCATATCTTAACTCGTTTAAAAGATGGTCTTTTTCCATTCCATATCTCATATGGAGTGGTAGGCACTAATTTGGTTGGAACTCTATTCAATAGGTATATGGCTGTCTCAAGCGTATACCCCCAAAAGGAAATAGGCAACTCAGCATTGCTCATCATAGAGCGCACCATATCTAATAGGGAGCGATTCCTCCGCTCTAATACACCGTTGTGCTGTGGTGTATAAGGAGGAGTAAGCTGAGAGAGAATCCCATTCTCTTTTAGATAATCAAGGAACTCATTGCTTAAGTATTCTCCTCCTCGATCAGATCGAAGGATCTTAATACTATTACCCGTTTGGTTCTCTACTTCATGCTTATATTCCCTGAATTTCTTAAAAGCTTCAGACTTTTGTTTTATTAGGAACACATGTCCATATCTTGAGAGATCGTCAGTGAATGTAATGAAGTAGGAAGAACCGTTCCTGGCATGTGTAGATATAGGACCACATACATCACTATGTATCAGCCCTAAGAGTTCTGTAACTCTTTTTCCGTGTCCACTAAACGGAGTTTTGGTCATTTTGCCTTTGAGACATGACTGGCAAGTTTCATAAGATGATAATTCGAACGTATTCAGATATCCATCCTTATGTAACTTAGCTAGTCGAGTCGTATTGATATGACCAAGTCTATAATGCCATAAGAAGGATTCGTTCATTTATGAACTTTTCCTCTTGTGTGTGTTCTGTATATTAAGGACTGTAGTTTGATTGAGAACGTATATGCCATTATATAACGAGCCTGATCCAATCAACTTTTGATTTAGGAAGATGTTCATAACATTATCCTGTATTACAAAATTATATCCTTCTTTACTTAATAAAGAAACTGATATAATGTTGCACATCATGTTCGGTATATAATAGCACTCGTTCAGAATCAATGTATTATTACTTGGTAATACAAGGTGATATTCGCCAAAAGCTTTGGCTGCAATATCTGCACCATTCCCTACTCTTACGGAATTAACACCCATTCCCAGTTCTCTACCTTTACGTAGCCTACGTAACATATTATATATGTGGGATCCCAATCCGGTATCTAATACTCAGGATGTAGAGTGAAATGAGAACCAGTTCTCGACAACTAACACACCCGAAGAAGATGCATCAACATGCTTATTCTTCGTTTAGGTGGGTTGAGAATCCAGATTTTCTCCTATTTCCTGCTCAGTCTTATAACACTTATAAGAAAGAACGGGACTCACGTTCCCCTGCTCAGTATAATAAGCGGGTTCAGTCAATACATCCATATTATTATCTTGATTAAGGCCGGACATGGTCGCTACCTGGAGAGAGAGAGAAGAAAACACTTTAGCGTATGCTCTTGTAAGATTAGATTGGTTATTATCTTATCTAACCAGGATGTCTCCCACTATTTTTATCAAATCTTCCTTCAAACCCTAAAAGGTAAGATTAGCAGGGATTATTTACACCCTACAATGTCGTCAATCTTTCAGCCATATCAGTTTTGGTACATTGAGGGAGGTTCTCTGTGCTTTCGCATGGACCTAATTAAAATAAACCTTGTTTTCCCAGAGGCATAACCCCGTTAACAGCTTTCTAGACACCTACTCGATTGGCTAATTGTCCTGTGTAAAAATTCTCCCAGGAGTAACTCTTACTCGTAGTGGTTATCGGGATCCAACTATCTCATAGGAGGTATGCAATCTCTTTGCAAATTTCAACACTTGAAATTCCTGATAATGCTTTTGCCCCTAGCATCTTATGACCTTGGCTAAGGTCAACAAATCATAAGTGCTAGCCAAATTTAACCTGTCATTTCCCGATTGAATTAAACCCACCCGTACGACCCTTGGCTAAGGTCAACAAAATCGTATGACTACCCTAACTCAATCACATCTCATGTTTTAACAGATAAATACTAATTAGCTACCGTACACTACGCCTTGGCTAAGGTCAACAAACGCAGCACGAATACTAACTAGTGTCTATCTGAAAAAACGGAGGGCTACACAGGTTTTTCAGAAAACCATGAGCGTAATGAACTTGATATCGTCGTAGAATCGAGTGATTTTGAAAAGGAGTGTTTTTGAGGCTTTCACTAGTTTTGATAAAGAGGTCACTCCCGGTGAAGGGATCTCGGCTCTTTCCTCATCGAATAAGGTGCAGGGTATATCATATATACCGCTATGCAAAGCAAGAACTATAGAAGCAATCAAAAACTAAACCGCGAGTTTGTAGCATCTGCCAGTTTTGCTAAAGAGGTCATTCCCGGTGAAGGGATCTCGGCTCTTTCCTCATCGAATAAGGTGCAGGGTATATCATATATACCGCTATGCAAAGCAAGAACTGTAGCTACCCTTTTTATAAAGTTTTGATTCTACAATATCTTTTAGGTTTCTTTTCTTTTATTAATCTCATTAATAAATCCCATCAATTATGCTTCCTAAGCATCACAGAAGAAACGAAAGCAGTAATATTTATATATCATCATATATATAGTATAAGCATTCGTCTCAGGCAGTAATATGATCTCATCACAGAACATTGCAGCATAAGATAACATATGAAATATTGGATATACTAGGATGTCTGTGTTTTATATCGAGCCTGTATAAAACACGGATTCCACGGTCGTGATGAATAGCCAAACCCACATCCCTAGACCCCTATGAGAGCGGCAAGTAACACTGCCAATTCTAGGGTTAGGAGACCCGATTTCGACTCCTCGAGATGGCCTCCCACTGGACCCTAGAACCCGGTTACTTGTGCTCCCCTCCTCGGGTCTATCCTAATGCGGAAAAGTAAATAATATACAATGGTGACATCATCCTCAACCTGGAAGTGCCCCAATAAAAGAATATTACATACAATGAATTTTACATGAATGAAAATAAAAAAAACCCATCTCACATAAAACCCCCGGCTATTCAGAACACGACGATCCAATATAACATATCACTGCAACACATAATATCTCATATCATCAACGTAAGCAAGTATGCGTATCCCGATTGTCGTTGATGTATAGCAACGAAGCCGGCGATACACCACATACTACGCTTACGGTCACAGAAAAGAAGGTATAAAACTACAACATTTGGAATCCACAATCACTTTAGACATCTTAAATCCGAAATATCACATACTTCGCATTTCATGCCTAACTATATGAATTCCACATATTGTATCACATTCCAGATAAATAGAAAAAGTTAAACTTTCCGATCGAATAATCAAACACCCAAGATTTCCTAAATAGCTCAACACTTGAGCGGAGTTCAAAAATCCCAGAACATGTCACAGCCCCCAATGAACCAGCCGTAGAAGGGTCAAACCAACGCCTCACATGTGGCAACGCTAAACTACCACAAACCCTAGGGTTCAGTGGCAGTCTTGACGATCACATAATCGAGTTAAGATTACGTTCTTCTAGAGGGTCCATAGATATGCTTGCATGTTTTTCCGAAAGATTAAAACTCAAGAAAAATTCAACACTTGAAAGTTTTTCGTGTCGGGAAAAAGTGAGTTATTGATATCCGTTCGAACATTTTAACACATTCTAAATAATCCGGAAAACTGAACGAAGTTACACTTTCCGATCGAATCAACGAATACAAAAGATCTCCAGAAAACTCAACACTTGAGTAAAATTAAAAATTCCCAGAAGCATGTAGTAATACATACGGATGAACCGTAGAAATAACTGTCCCTGACATCCAAGTACTGACGCGGAACCGCCGCCAAAAGCATGGTAAGGCCGCGGTTCCGCGGCGACGTAAAGGCTACAGTGACTCGTATTTCACAGTAATCCATACATTTACCTGCTTGATTTTTTGAGTATTTTTAATATGAAAAAAAACAATTTTTTAGAAAATTTCCAGAGAGGGGTCAAAAAATGACGTTTCGGGATTCGATCGGACTTTTAACTTCGTATACACGTTGCCTAATGCTCTAGCTTGGCTCTGACACTGTTAGTGTATATACCCTAGGGGCCATTATTTTATCATACTAGATTGTATATTACTTAATGGAAGCTTGGGATATTCACAGTTATATTAACAGTCTTGCTAAACATGGTAGTATGCTACTTGGTTTATATCTATCTTAATATGTGTGTACGTATTGATAGAGCCCTTAGGATCTTGCTTGAGTACCAGCGTTGTGATGGCAGTCACACTAGTGGGGGCTGGGTAGTGTACAAGCACATCCTTTTTCAGGTCCCTGGTCGTAGGATTATCGACACAGGGCATCAATACTCTGGAGTAGACTAGTGTGTACGCTTCTCATCCCAGTTGGGGAGATGGTCTGTCACACATCCATCGGTATGTCGTACTGGAGATAGTATACAGGTGCTCGTTGGGTTACAGGTACACCGGACAGGACTCGCAGGGAACTGTTGGTTGGTATTATACCCGTCGTCAGTTAACAGTTCCCAGGTGACATGAGTACAGCATAGTCCACAGACTTGACACTGCTGCTTCACCTCGAGTGTGTTCCCACTGTTCTTAGATTGCTACCCTACCACGGCTCAAAGGAGTCTTGCAAACAGGTAGCAGTTGGGTGCAGTCCTGAAGCACTTGGAGGCAGTGGCGGTTAGATAGGATTCGTCTCTCCCGGTATTGGGAGTTGATATCGAGCTGTGTCTGGAGAGCCATTACGCAAAGTCCCTGGCCAGGGCAAGCGAGATTTACTGGTAGGTTTTCCAGTAGCTTCCCAAGGTGTAATGAGCTTCGCTCCGACATGACTTATACCGCTTTTAGGGGACTGACGCTTACCGCCCCCTAGGCTCAATATGCGATAGTCCTAGACAAACAGACCGGACTGTACGGAGATTGTCACATCAGGCTCAGTAGGAGTTCGGATGGGTTTCCTCATCGGCCTTCTTATCGATATCTACCTGGGGACCGTTACGTACAGCTAGTACCGCTTGCGGCCTATGGTTAAACCTACTGGCAGTGTAGTTGTCGAGTCTTTAGAGTCCCACATAGAGAGTTTCTGTGCTTCGGGAGAAACGATATAGAGGTCGTATGGTTTTACGACAGGGTTCGGACACATACGTGTTTTTACGCATGTACGATGTTCGGACAGTTTATACTAGCGGGCTTTAGTTTAAGACAGATTCTAGTATTGGATTATTGGATTTATACAGTCTCAATATTTCCGTGTTTTCACGGATAGGAGTGGCGTTCTCGTAATTACTCGAGAAGCTTCTAGAAGGTTGATGAGGTGGAGAGCTTAGGTATTATATGCATTAAATGGTTTTGTGACTCATGGACATGATTCATTAAGTGAGTTAATGATGCATTAAATGCTTTTAATAACTCATTAGATGATTCATTATGTATTAAATGAAGCATGAAGATATTTGTGCAAAAGATATTTTGTGCAAGATAATTTATGCTTCATATATATACACAAATGAGTTAATTTCCATTTGATAATTACTTTCACATTCTCTCTCCTCAAGCTCTCTCTCTTCAACCCTAACCTTAACCTCTCATGTGTTGAGATCCAAGGGTTAGCAAGACTAATTGATCCCTAATCTTATTCTATATCCTCTAAGTTGCTTTGATTAGCACTCTTAGTTACCTAGTTACCTCAAGTTAGAGGTTAAGCTTGGAGAAGTAGCTCTCGGGTGGATCTTCTATCACAAAGAGGAGGCCGACGAGGAGGTGGTCAACGAGAACAAGAAGTACTTGGTTCATTAGGTATAATCTTCTTTCGTAGTAGCTAATCCCTCCTATGTTGTTGTTAGTTAGGGTTTGGCAAAGATCCGTAAGTTAGTCGATGTTAGTTTAAACAAAATGATTGTTTTACCTATTCCGCCTCCCCGCATCTTGTGGGGTGTCTAACGTCGACTTACAGTGTTATCAGAGCCTCGCTAAACCATAACTAACATGTTAGCAAAGTCGTTAGAAATTATATCGCGAAACGAACCGGAAAAAACATCATTTTCACATAGTTTCTGTCGTTTTTAAAACGGGGTCTAAAAATTTTTCAGGGACCCTTAAAATTACAAGCAGGGAATTATAAGACTACTGAACAAATTTGGGTTCGTGACTCGGCCAAACAGCCGCGGAACCACGGCCGATCCAAGCGATCCGTCGCGGATCCGCGGCCGAGTTGAAGCCGAGTCAGCCTAAATTTCCCCAGTAACTCTTTTGTGTTAATTTTGTATTTTCTGGGATGTTTTGTTTCTGCTCAAGTTTCAGGTGCACAGTGAAGTATTTGGAGTAGAATCATTTGTGTTTGCTTGGTCGAAATTCTATGATATTTGGCTAATTTGATTATATCTGTGATTTGTTTAATGTGTTCGTATACCTCCCCTAACTGCTAGTATGTCGGTTAGCAGGGGGTTGCATATTTCTGTAATGGTTTTTACTGTTTGTGTTTGTGGACTTGTTGGATTGTCGTGAATTGATAGCCGGGGTTGTGAGACGAGCGTTTCTTTGATTCAAATGTAATTTATAAATTGTTGTAATATTCTCTTGCGGAGCACTTCCGGGTTGAGGTTGTAGCCACCGTTGTATTATTTCATTTACTGATTTTTGCTCCTAGGATAGACCCAAGGTGGGGTGCACAAACTACCGGGTACTTTGAAGTGTTTAGTGGCCTACTCACGTTGTTGAGGGAGACCGCTTCACTTCGGGTACTTGGCGGGTAGTTTGCCGTACTCGTAGGGGTCTAGGGTGGGGCTTTGGCTATTCATCGCGACTGTGTAATCCGTCTTTCTTTGCAGGCTCAAAAAGAATGCGGATTCGTAGAAAATCCAATATGTTCATCTGTGATTTGAAATGCCTATTATTGCGTCTAACGAATGTACAATATCTATATATGATAGCTATTAGACTTCACTTATGTTTTACACCCGCGCTAGCCCAGCCCTCGCTCTGTCGTTAGTTAAGTAACCTAACGGGTGAATGACGGGGCCCAGTGGCGAATGCGGATGGCATAAGAGGACGTTGTATTTTCGTTGTTTTCTGCAATGATAGGTTAATGATGGGACGCATTATATTAATGCAAAGAAAATAAACCAAAGTTGAATCGTTGGAACAGTTTAAAAGAAACCACTCGGTTAATTTTAAAACAGAAGATATTTTTAATTGCGGAGCTTTAACCACTCCTTTTAAAAGCTATCAGGTTCCTTCGGTCATATCAAGTTCATTACATTCATGGTTTCGTCAAAACCATTCGTAGCCCTCTGTCATTTCATTTGGGTATTCAGTAGTATTTAAGCTATGTATTTTGACCAACGCCAGGGCATAGTGTTTGGTAGCTGCTGGGTATTTATTTGTTGCATAGATAGATGAGTTAGTTTGGGACAGTCGTATTATCATTTGGCCAATGTCAGGGGTATGTACGGATGGGTTCAAATTAACAAGATAATGATGGGTAGAACTTGACACGTGACTTATGACATTTTGACCAACACCAAGGTCATAAGAGCATGGGGCAGAAATTTATATCGGGAATTTCTAAAGAAACTAAAATTTGCAAAGAGATGCGTACCATTTGGAGTGTGATAATTTTGGTAGGATTCCTTCAGCTTTATCACACGATGATATTTGGATCCCGATCCTACTGTGAGTATCCGCTACTCATCAGGAGATTCGTCGCTTAACGATGAATGCTATAAACCAAGTAGGTGCCGAGAAAGGTGTCAGAGGGGATATGCCCCCAGAGAAAAGAGGTTATTTAATTAAGGAACTTCGTGAAAGCGTCGAAAAACCTCCCTCGAAGTACCGACACCGGCTTGGCTGAACGGTTAAGCATGTTTTGTACGGTGAGAATAGTCCTGGCTAGTTCTTCCTTTTTGGTTTGAGGTGGGATTCGAGAAACAGTGGGAGCCATCTAGTTTAGATAAACTAAAAACCACTCTAAACTTGCAGGAGCATCATGCTAAAGTGTTCCCTCTCTAATTACAGCGACCCAGAACATGATAGGCCTTAAGTTACTATTAGAAAAAAATATACTGACAGGGCCAAACTATAAAGATTGGTTGCGGAATGTCAAGATGGCTTTGACTTATGACAAATTGGGGTATGTACTTACTGCTAAGGCACCTGCTGTCTCTGGTCCAAAATCCAGTATTGCGGATAAGGAAATCTACACGACCTGGGAGTTAGATTGCGTGAAGGCCAAATGCATCGTGCTTGCCTCTATGAATAATGAACATCAGAGGAGGCACGAGGATATGGATCTTCAATCCATATTTCTCCATACAAAGGATCTATATGGAGAGCAATCTCATATAGCTAGATACGAGATCTCGAAGAACTTGTTTCTATCGAGGCTGGCCGTCGGATCATCTGTAGGAGAACATGTCCTTAAGATGATTGGCTATATAGAAGAGCTCGTGGACCTCGGGACGACTTTGGAGAACGAGCTCTATACAGACTTGATTCTTCAGTCCCTTCCTTCCACCTACGCCCAGTTTATTCTGAATTTCAACATTCAAAGAAAAGAAGTTGAACTTCTAGAACTCCTTAACATGTTGAGGAGTGCAGAGGGCACCTTGCAGAAGGCAAGGGAAACACCCGCTATGTTTCTTCGCGGTGCTTCTTCTTCCGGGTCCAAGGCTAGGGCCAAAGGAAGGAAGAAGAAGGCCGCTACCAAACCAAGAGGTGGTGTTGGTAAGGTGGGAGCTAAGGGAAAGGCAAAGGTTGCGGTGGCAGTAGTGGCAAAGGATGAGTGCTTCCACTGTCGTAGGAAAGGGCACTGGAAGAAAGATTGCAAAGCTTGGATTGCCAAGAACCAGGAACTGAAGCAAGCTGTGGCTTCGACTTCAGGTGTGTTTGTAATTGAAAATTGTCTGTCAATCAACTCTACTTCCTGGGTATTGGATACCGGATCAGGATCTCATATATGCAATTCATTGCAGGCACTGAGAACCCGTAGAGTGATGAAGGTTGGTGATATGACCCTCCAGGTTGCTAACGGGGCTAGCGTGGGTGCTGTGTCCGTAGGGGATTATCACCTTGGATTGACGAGTGGACATATTTTGGTTTTGCATAACTGTTTTTGTGTACCCAGTTTAACGTGTAATATTATATCAGTTTCGTTTTTATCAAAAGAAGGTTATGATTTCACGTTTATAAGCGATGTTGTTAACATCCACCTTAATCATGGTTTGATTGGGTCCGGTACACTAGATAACGGTATATATGTGTTAAACCAATTATTGATTTTCAATGTCCAGAACACACTAAAAAGAAAGTCTCCAGATTTAAATAAGGCTTTCTTATGGCATTCTAGACTAAGTCACATCAATGAGAAAAGGTTAACTAAGTTACATAGAGAAGGATATTTTGATTCGTTCGAATATCAATCTTATGCCACTTGTCAATCATGTCTCAAAGGAAAGATGACAAAGACTCCATTCACTGGACATGGAGTAAGAGCGAGCGAGCTCTTAGGACTCATACACAGCGATGTATGTGGTCCAATGTCTACACATGCAAGAGATGGTTTTTCATATTTCATTACTTTTACGGATGATTACTCTAGGTACGGATTCATTTTCTTGATGAAACATAAATCCGAGGCTATTGAGAAATTCCAAGAGTATAAGAATGAAGTAGAAAACCAAACCGGCAAAAGTATCAAGACACTAAGATCTGATCGAGGTGGTGAAAACTTAAGTGCCGAGTTCCTAGGTTACCTAAAAGAGAAAGGAATTCTCTCTCAGCTTACTCCTCCATACACTCCACATCATAACGGTGTATCGGAGAGAAGGAATCGAACCCTATTAGATATGGTACATTCCATGATGAGTAATGCTGAGTTACCGCGATCTTTCTGGGGTTATGCACTAGAATCAGCTGCATATCTTTTGAACAGGGCTCCTACCAAGACTGTGCCTACCACACCATATCAGATGTGGAGTGGGAAGAAACCCTATCTTCAGTATCTGAAGATATGGGGATGTCCAGCTTTTGTTAAAAAGCAGCATGCAGACAAACTCGAGGCACGATCAGTACAGTGTAAGTTTGTGGGATATCCAAAGAACTCCAAGGGGTATTTCTTCTATTACGCAGAGGAACAAAAGGTTTTTGTTTCTCGTAAAGCCCATTTTCTAGAACTGCAGTTTTTTGAAAAGGAAACAAGTGGGAGTGAAATAGAACTGGAAGAAATTCTAGAACCACAAACTACTACTGAAAGTTTGGTAGAACCAGTAGTTCAAGAAGAACAGGACATTCCCGCACCCCTCCGCAGGAGTAGTAGGCCGTCTCATCCGCCTGGGAGATACTACGGTTTTCTCATAGACGGGGATAGAGAAGATTGCATCACTGATGATGATGAACCTACTAGCTTCCAGCAGGCCATCCAGAGCGGCGACTCAGTAAGATGGATGGATGCAATGCGGAACGAAATAGAGTCCATGTACACCAACAAAGTATGGACTTTGGACTTTGCTCCAGATGGGGTAAAACACATAGGATGCAAGTGGATCTTCAAGAAAAAGATTGGTGTAGATGGACTGGTGGAAACCTATAAGGCTAGACTTGTTGCAAAGGGTTTTCGTCAAAGACCTGGTTTGGACTATGATGAAACATTTTCTCTAGTGGCTATGCTTAAATCCATTCGTATCCTTCTTGCCATTGCTGCCTTCCATGATTATGAGATCTGGCAGATGGACGTAAAGACGGATTTTCTAAATGGTAATTTAGAAGAGTGTGTCTATATGGATCAGTCAGAAGGTTTCAATCAGAGTGGGAGCAGCGGGAAAGTGTGCAAGTTGCTTAAGTCCATTTATGGACTGAAGTAGGCATCGTGGAGTTGGAACATCTGTTTTGATGAAACGGTCAAAGAATATGACTTTATCAAAAATCCAGATGAACCATGTATATAAAGTAAAATTGTAGCACGAACTGTCGTATTCCTCGTCTTGTACGTGGATGAAATTCTCTTGATAGGAAATGACATTCCTATGCTACAATCTGTCAAAGGATTCTTATCACACAGGTTCTCCATGAAAGACCTGGGTGATACCTCTTACATTCTGAGGATCCGGATCTATCATGATAGATCCAAGAGAATGTTGGGACTTTCGCAGTCCAGGTATATCAACACTATACTGAAAAGATTCAGTATGGAAGATTCTAAGCGCGGTAATCTACCGGCTTGTCACGGAATCACCCTCTCCAAAGAGATGTCTCCCAAGACTGATTTGGAAAGGGATCGCATGTCTATTATACCCTACGCTTCTGCGGTAGGCTCTATAATGTATGCGATGTTGTGCACCAGACCAGATGTAGCTTACGCACTGAGCGTGGTAAGCAGGTATCAGTCAGGTCCAGGGGAGAAGCACTGGATAGCAGTAAAGAACATTCTTAAGTACCTGAGAAGGACTAAGGAGATGTTCTTGGTTTACGGCGGAAAAGACCTCAAGATCGAGGCCTTTGCTGATTCCAGCTTCCAGAGTGACAAGGATGACTCCAAGTCCATGTCAGGTTATGTCTTTACCGTCAATGGAGGGGCGGTGTGCTAGAAGAGTTCCAAGCAGGACACCGTTACTGACTCGACGATGGAAGCAGAGTATATCGCTGCTTGCGATGCCGCAAAAGAAGCAGTCTGAATGAAGAAATTCCTAACAGAACTTCAGGTGGTTCCTACCATTGTTGATCCAATACCGCTGTATTACGACAACAACGGAGCTATAGCTTTAGCAAAGGAACCCAGGTCCCATCAAAAGTCCAGACACATCTTAAGGCGGTATCACCTGATCAGGGAGATCATAGATCGCCGGGAGATCGAGGTCCGGAGAGTTGCTACAGAGGAGAACTGTCACGTCCCGAAAGTACGGAACATGACCGGCACTTAAACTACGAAACGTCTCGAGGCGTACGTAATCCAAGTAAGCCGAAAACCCAGAAATGCAAACCAAGAAAAGTAGTAGAGTGAAGGAAAACCAATTTAAACAAGTAGTTTTAATAGCATAAGCCGAATTATGCGGTTTTTAAAAAAAACATCAATATTTCCCGAAAATTTCGCCAGAGTCTCCTTTGTAAATACTGGCTCCCAAACGGGATACAACATGAATAGTATACGAAATCAATAAAAGGCATCCCCAAGCGGGAGCTAGCTCTTCGTCAATCGACGGTCACAACCACACAAGCAATATAATATACAACGCCAACGGCGAGGATCAAAAACTCAAAACCACAAGAAAACCACAGAAATAAAACGCGCGACTCTAAGGTCAAAAGAATAACATCACTGGTCTCTATCTCTGAAATAAATACATGTTTGGTTGATGGAACTTCTAGATACAACAGAATAATGATATACAAGATATATAATGGGGGTACGATACAAGTAAACCCACCTACTAGCAAATCACCCGAACGAAACTATGCCCGCAAAGCCGTAATGAAACCTGTACGGCAAACCTGCAAGAAACTGGGGCACAACGGGGGTGAGTTGCCAACTCATGAATAGAAAAACATCTACGGAAAGAAATCGCATAAATAACGCAACCTAGGTCAATGATCATAATATATCCTTAATTATATATAACATGCAGCCTATAATAAAGGCTAGGGTAAATATCTAACCCGAGTGTAATCTCATGTGCCCATGTCAGTGCCTAAGGTAGCAATATATCATATGAATGAGGTATGAATGCATGAAAACAGAATACATGTAAATGAAGAAACTGTTTCCATAATTTAGTGAGATTTCCTTTGTATTTTTAAAATGAGGTATCATAATGAAATTAGCATAAAACATTGCCTAGCATCGGCACAAAACGTAATCCCAATATCTCGATATCTCTTTATCACAGTCTCTGTACCTCAATATCTCGAAATCTCAATGTCTCAATCACAATATCTAGGGCGCCGTCAGTCCAGACCGGCCCCTACCATCCATCTAAAGACCACGACGGTATCCTCCGGATATCCGACGCGTCGGGTAATATCACCGGTCGGTAGTGCTCCCCTGCCAGGCTCAACGTCAACAACACGATCCTCTTGTCCCGGGGTACCGCACCGGGCCCACCATGTACCCGAAACGGTTCCTCCACTCCTCGAATCGGGTCTCGAAATCCATCAGCAAACTCATGGTGGACGACTCATACATCATGGGAAAACCGCACTTTTTATTTAAAAGAGAGGGAAGAAGCTTATACAAGTTTTGCGGTTTTCCCCCAAATCCAGAAAATCTCATAGAAATCTGAATCCAAATCATCAATAGCATATAAACCCATGAATATAGGCATAAGAATCCATGAATACGGCATAACAATGAATAACAGTATGCATGAAGTGACAAGTAATAACTACAATATCTAAGCTGGCATATAAGGTAAGTACACTAATATTATGTCAAACTACTAGCTATCAAGCTAAGTTAAGCAATAATATTTTCTAAGGTGTACGTGACATGGCAATTACCGATGAGAATGTATGTGAGCCGGCAAGTAAGTGTACGTGGTACATACGCATCATCGGTAATGGTGCTGGTGTCCTAACAACATAATGTCAACAATGCAATATGAAATAACAATGTATGTATGCGATGCGGAGCGAGCAACCAAAATGAGCGGGAGCTAAATATTAAACAATGGTGCCATTTGAAATAACACGAATCGTGGGGTTTTGAAAATAGGGCTACGGTAGTTTTAAGAAAGGATACGTCTTTTGAAATATCCGTAGATCCCTTGACCTGTCTTTTAAAATACCCACGATCCGCTAGTTTTGAAATAGATAGGAGTCTATTCTAATCTAACAACTACACTAAACTATACGGCTGAACTAACAAGCTGAACTACAGGTAAGGAAACCGCCTATCATCTGAGTCGATACATATACATTCCTGTATATGTATAGTCGGTGATCCCGCCTCAATAATATCATATCCGATACCATATCTATAATCAGGCATCCCAAGTCAAGAGTGCGGATCAATCATCAAAATATAGCTCTGTTGGGGTAAAAATTTACACCCCGGTTGACCAAGTAAAAATCAAAGTCAACCCCAAGTCAAGTAGGCCCAAGCCCGGATCCAGTGGGCCCATGCCCGGGTCGAGCCCGAACATGAAGCGGCCGGCCTCCCCCCATGCCAAGATAAAAATTTTGTAATAAATAATTTTGTTGCATTTCTTTTTTTTATTTTATGGATAAATGTAAGAAAAATAGGCATAAATCCAAATTTTTGTAAAGCCCATGGCTTATGTGCAAAAAGAAATGGCACATGAGCCATGGGATAGGCAAAATGTCATTTTGTGAAGCCCAAGGGGCTATGTGTAAAGTGTATAGCCTATAAAGGCAAAGATAATGAAATATCTCAACAACTTTTTTCTCTCCAAAAAAAAAAGCTTCAGATCTGAGATCTTTCTTCCTTCAGGTTCCAAAATCTTCTTCTTTCTTTTGAATTAAATCAAGAGTTTTACTCTTCCTTTTTCAAAACTAAATAGTTTTCCACCACAAAACCCATTAAGGGGAACTCAGATCTGCCATCAGATCTCAAAAAGAAAAGATTTTTAAATCTCACATCTCTTTATCTCCAAGATCCGGCCAGCAAAGGAAGAAGAAGGACCCATTTCCTTAACCCAAAGCATCTTAGGAGTTTAACTCCACCATATTTTCTCTTTAGAGAATTTCCGGGGCTAAAAACCCCCCTTTTTTCCTCGTTGGTGCGCTAGCGCTCGAGCGCAAAGCGCCCACGTGCCGACACGTGGCGCGCTTGCGCTCCAGCGCACTGCGCTCGAGCGCAAAACGCTCACGTGCCGACACGTGGCGCGCTTGCGCTCCAGCGCTCGAGCGCAAAGCGCCCGCGTGCCGACACGTGGCGCGCTTGCGCTCCAGCGCTCTGCGCTCGAGCGCAAAGCGCCCGCGTGCCGACACGTGACGCGCTTGCGCTCCAGCGCTCTGCGCTCGAGCGCAAAGCGCCCTCATGCCGACACGTGGCGCGTTGCGCTCCCGCGCTCGAGCGCAAAGCGCCCACGTGGCGCGTTGCGCTCCAGCGCTCTGCGCTCGAGCGCAAAGCGCCCACGTGCCGACACATGGCGCGCTTGCGCTCAAGCGCCCAGGCGCTGGCCCCACGCATCCTTTGGATGTCTTTTTCCCCTTTTTATATATATATACAAATGTATACAAATGTACACATACACATACTCCACGACACTGTCCCTGTTAGAAAAAAATTTCTAACAGGGCGCTGTCCCGCACCCCGCAAGGGGGCTGCTAGCCCCCTTGACCCCCAGCCCGCTATATTCAAACCCCCGTAAAAACTCTGCGTGGCTCCCGATATATTCAAACCCCCCTCCAAAATAACAACACACGTACACTGCACATTGAGTTCACATGACCAGTTTGACCCGTCAATCGGAGGTTCCCTCGCCCCAAAGGCGGGGGGTAATTAACGGCAGCTTAGTCCGCGGCTGCCGGAGATTCGGATCCCCACAATCATTAAAACCCGGCCTACCCTAGGCAGGGGGAATCTGTAGTACGCCTGAAAAGCACGCGCGTATTCCCATCTCAATGGGGTGACAAAAAACACCCTACAGATTCTGGCACGCCCGGTGGGACCAATCTCTCCTTCCATATTTCGGGTTAAACGTTCATGCGAACTCAATCAATATGCATATCGATTGCCTATACTGAAATGATGTTCTTTTTTTTCCGTGCAGCAATCAACCTTCGATGACAATGTCTCCCCAGACGAATTCAGCTTCCAACGTGACCCCGATTCCGTACGTGGTCAAGATCAACGCTCGTGTGATTCTCCCCGCAAGCCTCAGTCGACAGTGGGAGGAACCGCCCCGCCAGTTTGGCTCCGTCATCATCTACCCTGCCGGAAGCGCTCATCTGGCGGAAATCCCGGCGGAACAGGTGGCCAAGTCAGTCTCAAGGGGTAAGAGGCCGAATGTCGTGATCGCCAAGGCACCACAACCGAAACTTAAGATGGTGTCTGAACGACTCCCTGGCGCTCTAGCTGGGGGAAAGAACTTCGGTACAAAGGGCAACATCAAATGTTGCGGACGAGCTCAGGCGATGACTCCAACAAATGCACAATCGAGCGTATCTCCAAGGCCCTCCATCGACCGGTCTGCGGCATCTTCCCAAAGAGCCAAAGTCTGCCAGATGCTTAGAACAGAAAAGTTAAGGCAGAAGAGGCTCAGGTATCGAGCCAACAAAAGGGCCAAGGCTTCGGCTAAATGGAATCGTGTGAAGTTCCAAGTGCAGGGTTGTCTCGCGACGACGGCTGAGTCGGACGTAAGAATCAACAATTCCTTCGAGCCTCTGAAGTGGGTTCAGAAAAATGCCATGACCGCCAGAATCAAGAAGACAGCGGTCCGAACAGTGCCACAAAGAGACGTGTCCCAGCCCCAACAGAAAAGGTATGACACTGTCTCTTCAAGAGTCTATCAAGCACTCTGTGCCGCACGAAAGCAGTGGGGCAAACCCAGAAAAGATGCTCCAGCACCATTCAAGAACCTGGTTAGGTCAGCCGCCTTCAATCGACTAGCAGCTACCGAAACAAGGGGGTCAAGACAGCGATCCATGAAATCAGCTGCCAATGATAGAAAGATGGCCGGATATATCATCCATACGGTCTATATGGAGGGCGGGCGCCCCAGCGACAACCTTCGCAGCAAAAGCAAGGATGGGGCCACCACATCCCAAGCCCAATCTAGCCTGAATGTGTTGCCGCCGCCCAAGAACAGCCGCCCCCGTTGGATGAAGAAAACCTTCTCGATGAGGATGATAGGCAGAAAGACCCCTCGGTCCATGCAGAGTCAAGCTCGGACAGCGAGGAAGAGCCAACTTTCCGCCCCAGGACTGCGGAGCAAGAGCTGCTTCAAGAGCTTCGAAAACAGCTCAGGAGCAAAGATAAAGAGATGGCCAAGCTCTACTCGAAAATTGACGACTTAACGAACGTGGTGATGCAGCTTACGGCTCAAATTGCTCGAGCGCCTCCCAATCAGGCACAAGACTCTACTAATCAGCCGGGTGATGACAATCCGAGGCAGCCAATGCCTGTTCCTTTGGGACCAAGACTGGTCGAGCCGCATGAAAGCCGGCCACATTCCGCTTCTGGGGACGCCTTGGCCCTAGATAGCACTCTCCCGCTAACACAGGATTGGATAATGGATTTGGTCACCAGCAAGGTTAAAACATTGGTGGCCGAAGCTGAAGCTCAGAAAGAAATCGGCAGTAGTGGGCGGCCATATCCCGCGCAGTACGATCTGATTGAGTTCCCAAGCGTCTATGTCATTCCTAAGTTCGGAAGATTTGATGGAACAGGGAATGCAAATCAGCACGTCGCCCACTTCAAAGCATCGTGCGGAAATACAGGGGGCAATGACGCGCTCCTTCTTCGTCAGTTTGTCAACAGCCTGACCGGCGTCGCCTTCGACTGGTATGCGAGTATACCGGACGGGTCCGTCATTACCTTTGCCCAAATGGAGTCCCTATTTTGGCAAAGGTTCATGAGTGTCAGTGATAAAATCTCCATTGCCGACCTTGTGAGGACCAAGCCGGGGAAGAATGAAAGCAACACCGACTTTATCGCTCGATGGCGTAATCTCACAGTCAAGTGCGAACCGCCGCTGGAGCAGGACCAGTCCGTCAGCCTTCTCATTGGGAACCTCAGCAATTGGATGGTCCCATTTTTGTGTACGGCGGGCCTCAAGACATTTCAGGAGCTAACCAAGAAAGTCCAAATGCTGGAACGCTCGAAGCAAGAGTCCCCGCCGGATTCTCAGAGAGACAAAACTTGGAAAAGCAAGCGGGACGACAACCGTAGAAGCGGGAGTTCCAGCAGTACCAATGTCTTCAATGCGTCCGACGGTGAAGAAAAGCGAAGGGCGGGCGAATCCAAAACCAACCGGTCTCGAAAGCCATTGCTGGGAGGAGATGGGCCATCCCTATAGGAGAAAAAGAACAAGGTTTACTCTTTCAGAAGGGACAAGGTCCGCAAGATATTTAAAGATGCCTTGAACAACGGCCTACAATTGCCGGAGTCGAAAAGACCCCAAGAAGCAAAAATGACCGACAATCCTCTGTATTGCCCGTAAAAACTATGTGTGGCTCCCGATATATTCAAACCCCCCTCCAAAACAACAACACACATACACTGCACATTGAGTTCACATGACCAGTTTGACCCGTCAATCGGAGGTTCCCTCGCCCCAAAGGCGGGGGGTAATTAACGGCAGCTTAGTCCGCGGATGCCGGAGATTCGGATCCCCACAATCATTAAACCCTGGCCTACCATAGGCAGGGGGAATCTGTAGTACGCCTGAAAAGTACGCGCGTATTCCCATCTCAATTGGGTGACGAAAAACACCCTACAAGCTCGTACGTAAATCCGTCGTACGGCATCCCCAAATCTGGGTACGGGTCAATATCATATTCATCACACTATTCATCTGGTATCCTCTTTATCAAAGATCACAGTCTAAGGTACTGACCTAGGTCTAGTATAATACTGATATCATCAATATAGTCATGATCTGGCTACTGATCGACAGTCTCGTAGAAACTGATATCATTAGCACATATCATCATCAAGGGGTATACATCGCCCAATACAACCTAGGATCAATATCCTAGCATATCATATCTCATATCACGATCACATGTCGACCACTTTATTTATAACACTATTCACCCGTATCTTCGCCCCAAGATCCGCTATAACACCAGGACGTACCTCAAGTACGAATCCTGCCATATCACCGATATCACAATCTCAATACAAATCTCATCGACTCATCTCAATCCCAAGTATCATTCTCAAATCCGTATGTGAACACATAGTCCCATACCTATGTGAACACATAACTATAAAGAATCCTATGAGCACATATAAATAGGAATGTATGCAAGTATGTATGTGTGTATGTGTAGTGCAACACTACCCTAGGGTTCGCAACACTAAAATAATCCAACACACCAATATCCATCCTAAGCATCGTTATTAATCCCAAATAACATATAATAATTGTTGGTGTGTATACGCATCCGTATACACCACCACGGACTGCGGGGGTGCTATACGCCATCCACTCGACTTCTCCCCGTAGATATAAATCTACTCACCTGGTCCTCGCTCGCCGGTGCCGACGTCGCCACGCGCATGCTTGTCGTCTTGAAGTTCACATGGGGTACCTACATATCATAACTCACCGTATCGCATTAAAATCCGACTCATGACCAAAACGACTCACGAATCCCACATAGTTCAAAACCTATGGTTGCTTTCACAAATCGACCCAAAAACCGTCGACGTCGGCGTACAAACGCCAAACCATCGAGAAAACTCCCAACACACTCATTTGTACAGTTACAAGCACTAATTATAATATAAAATAGCTTAAAATTCACAAAAACCCCAATTTCACTTAAAAAGTCATTTTTCCGAAAATCTAGCAAGCACAAATCACCGTTTTAGTACAAAACTCGATGTATAAACGAATCTAGCGGCCATAATATTCACTAAATATCTTAAATAAGTGATAAAAACCCTAACCATAATTTAATCTCACCTATATATGCATTTCATAAAAACCTAGTTTGCATAAAAAGCTTATTTATTGCAAATTTTAAATTAACAAATTACAACTAGCAACTAGATTAGGTTTTACATTCATTAAGATGTTAAACTAAACATTGCATCCCTAATGATATAATAAAAACCCTAATTGAAATCACAACTCTTACTAAATTTTTCAAAACATTCAATTAATCCCAAACTATTAACTAATTATGCTTGATTTAAAGTATTCAAACAACAATTAGCCATAAGGTTAAGAATTTACCCCACAATCATCTTGAGATCTAGTACAAATCTAGCCTCCCAAACATGCTTCCCTTCACCAAGATCCATACTAGAATGTTCAAGTATAAATGGGTAGGGATTCGATTTTGATTTTGTGGAATTTTTGAGGCATTTTTGATGATTTTTGATGGAATTTTGAAGAGAAAAGAGAAGAAGAAATGAGGTGGGGCTGAAGAAGAGGGGAGGCTCGGTCAAGTGCAGGTGGGGGAAGTGTAGGGGGTGTGTGAGGTGGGGAAAAGTCAAGTGGGGAAGGTTCAAGTCAACACAAAAGTCAAAAGTCCATACTCATTTATCTATTTCTTTTCATTTCCCTCTTCTTTTCATTTGTTTTGCTTCTCTCATTTTTTTTGTGGGAACTTGGGTAATGGGCTGCCATGGGCTCAGCCAAGGATGGGAAATTGGGTTTGTGTGGGTGAGGGAAAAATAATAAATGATATACCCCAATTTCCATTAACACTAAATTCACCGGAAAAAGCCTTTTTCTTCGATATTTTCTAAACAGCTTTGGCGAACGATTTCATTTCAAAAACCACATGATAAAATTTTATTTAATGTGTCATGATGCACAAAATTTGTTTCAACTCATTCCAATTTGTAATTTTCCCTAATTAAATGTATTAGTGACGGCTTAAAATAATAATAAAATAATTTTTTTCAGAAAATTTGAAATTTCACCAGTGGCTCAGTAAACACCAAATACTAGCAATTACATAGCTAGAATATGTATATTTAATTTTTATAATAAGATATTTGCATTTTGACTTTTTACAGAAAACCTCCTTATTTTACCGATTTTCCGAAATTTCACCGAAACGATTTTCAAAACGCTACAAGAACACTGCTGATCCATTCACTAAGGCCTTACCTCAGATTCAGTTCGAGAGGCTACTCGAGATGATCGGTCTTCGATACGCCAGTACATGGCCCTAGTGCAAGTGGGAGATTATTAGTGTATATGCCCTAGGGGCTATTATTGTATCATACTAGCTTGTATATTATTTAATGAAAGCTTGGGATATTCACAGTTATATTAACAGTCTTGCTAAACATGGTAGTATGCTACTTGGTTTATATCTATCTTAATATGTGTGTACGTATTGATAGAGCCCTTAGGATCTCACTTGACTACCAGCATTGTGATGGCAGTCACACTAATGGGGGCTGGGTAGTCTACAAACACATCCTTTTTCAGGTCCCTGGTCGTAGGATTATCGAGACAGGGAAACGATACTCTGGAGTAGACTAGTGTGTACGCTTCTCATCCCAGTTGGGGAGATGGTCTGTCCCACAGCCATCAGTACGTCGTACTGGAGATAGTATACAGGTGCTCGTTGGGTTACGGGTACACCGGACATGACTCGCAGGGAACTGTTGGTTGGTATTATACTCGTCGTCAGTTAACAGTTCCCAGGTGACATGAGTACAGCATAGTCTGCAGACTTGACACTGCTGCTTCGCCTCGAGTATGTTCCCACTGTTCTTAGATTGCTACCCTACCACGGCTCAAAGGAGTCATGCAAACCGGTAGCAGTTGGGTGCAGTCCTGAAGCACTTGGAGGAAGTGGCGGTTAGATAGGATTCGTCTCTCCCGATATTGGGAGTTGATAGCACGCTGTGTCTTAAGAGCCATTACGCAAAGTCCCTGGCCAGGGCAAGCGAGATTTACTGGTAGGTTTTCCAGTAGCTTCTCAAGGTGTAATGGGCTTCGCTCCGACACGACTTATACCGCTTTTAGGGGACTGACGCTTGCCGCCCCGTAGTCCCGATATGCGATAGTCCTAGACGAACAGACCGGACTGTACGGAGATTTTCACATCAGGCTCAGTAGGAGTTCGGATGGGTTTCCTCATCAGCCTTCTTATCGACATCTACCTGGGGACCGTTAGATACAGCTAGTACCGCTTGCGGCCTGTGGTTAAACCCACTGCCAGCGTAGTAGTTGAGTCTTTAAAGTCCCACATAGATAGTTTCCCTGCTTCTGGCGAAACGATATAGAGGTCGTATGGTTTTACGACAGGGTTCGGACACATACGTGTTTTTACGCACGTACGATGTTCGGACAGTTTATACTAACGGGCTTTAGTTTAAGCCAGATTCTAGTATTGGATTATTGGATTTAAACAGTCTCAGTATTTCCGTGTTTTCACGGATAGGGGGCGTTCTCGTAATTACTCGAGAAGCTTCTTGAAGGTTGATGAGGTGGAGAGCTTTGGTGTTATATGCATTAAATGGTTTTGTGACTCATGGAGATGATTCATCAAGTGAGTTAATGATGCATTAAATGCTTTTAATGACTCATTAGATGATTCATTATGTATTAAATGAAGCATGAAGATATTTGTGCAAAAGATATTTTGTGCAAGATATTTTATGCTTCATATATATACACAAATGAGTTAATTTCCATTTGATAATTACTTTCACATTCTCTCTCCTCAAGCTCTCTCTCTTCAACCCTAACCCTAACCTCTCATGTGTTGAGATCCAAGGGTTAGCAAGACTAATTGATCCCTAATCCTATTCTATATCCTCTAGGTTGTGTAAGTCCATGCTACCTCTCCCGGTACTTTCGGGCATGCGGAATTTGGTGAAAAACAATTTTCTTAGAGGTGGTAACAGGGACTCAAAACCGGATCTTTGTTAAACATCTAACTAACAACCTAACTAGGAGTTGTTAACTACTCGGTTAGGGGGTTTATACCTTTCTTATCTCGAACTCCTTCGTCTTCAAGCCTCGATGGTTGTCCGAATCGGCTTCTCCCCGTCGTCTCCTTGCGCCGAAGATAGATCCACCTGAAAGCTTCAACCTTTGGCTCCTTCTTCGAACTTTGAAGAAACTAGTTCACTCGGTTTGCCAAACCTTGTGAACTAGAGTGAGTAGAGAAGAGTTTGTATGGGATTTTATCTATGGTTCTTGGTTCTCAACTCATGAGACAAGTGAACCATAGAATCAAGAGAGGGAGAGCAAGAGGAGGAAGATGAGAGCTCAAGAACAAGAGAGAGAATGAGCATGAAAGAATGAGAGAAGACTTTTCTCCTTTGGCTCTCATAATCCAAAACAATCATAACACCTCATATCAATCAAGTATTATGTGATGGTTTAAGCAACCATAGCCATATCATTTCATGCACTCATTTTGCACAAAAGAGCAAGCAAGCAAAAGTCTTTGCCATGAAATGATAGCTATAGTTATCATGATGGTCAACTAGTCAAGCCTAGTCAACCGGTCAACAAAGTCAACAAGTCAACAAAAGTCAACAAGTCAACAAAGTCAATCCCTCAACAACCATGTCACCATAATACTTAATTAATATAATTGTTAATCACATATCATATTCTCATTAGGGTTGAGCAAAAAGTCAATAATCAACTGTCAACGGTCAACAACCCTAATGAGAATCCTCTGCCTCTGTCTCTCCGTCAACTGTGCATACACACCCGCATCCGCGTTCCGAGGAACACGAATGCATACTGGATAAAACCAATCCCAAAAGGTACACTAGGATCTGGCTTAAACCAAAGCCCGCTAGTGTGAACTGTCCGGACACTGTACGTGCACAAGTGCACGGATGTGACCGAACCCTGTCGCAAAACCATGCGACCTGTCGCAAAACCATGCGACCTCTACTCTTTTTCCTAAAGGCGAATAGCTTTCTGTGTGGGACTCTAAAGACTCGACACTACGCTGGCAGTGGGTTTAACCACAGACCGCAAGCGGCACTAGCTGTGCGTAACGGTCCCTAGGTAGATGCCGACAAGAAGACTGACGAGGCGAAACCCATCTGAACTCCTACTGAGCCTGAATGTGACATTCTCCGTACAGTCCGGTCTGTTCGTCTGATACATCGTATGGCGGGCCTAGGGGGCGGTAAACGTCAGTCCCCTAATAGCGGTACAAGTCGTGTCGGAGTGAAGCCCAAAACACCCTGAGATAACACTGGAAGCCTACCAGTATATCTCGTTTGCCCTGGCCAGGGACTACTCGTGTAATGGCTCTCCTAGACACAGCGCGATGTCAACCCCCAATACCGGGAGAGACGAATCCTGTCTAACCGTCACTGCCTCCAAGTGCTTCTGGACTGCACCCAACTACCACCTGTTTGCACGACTCTTTTGAGCCGTGGTTGGGTAGTAATCAAAGTACAGTGAGAACACACTCGAGGCGAAGTGACAGTGTCAAGTCAGCGGACTAAGCTGTACTCATGTCACCTGGGAACTGATAACTGACGATAGGCATAATACCAACTAGTCAGTTCCCGACGAGTCCTGTCCAGTGTACTCGTAACCCAACGAGCACCCGCATACTATCTCAAGTACGACGTACCGACGGCTGTGGGACAGACCGTCTCCCACACTGGGATGAGAAGCGCATGCGCTAGTCTACTCCGGAGTATCGATGCCCTGTCTCGATAGTCCTGCGACCAGGGACCTGCATAAGGATGTGCTTATAGATTACCCAGCCCCACTAGTGTGACTGCCATCACAACGCTGGTAATCAAGCAAAGATCCTAAGGGCTCCACTAATGTGTATAGGCGATATACTAAAATAAACACATGTACACATTGAAGTAGAAACAAACTAAGTAGCATACTACTATTTTGAGCAAGATTGTATATACAAGGTGAATATCCCAAACTTCCATTAAGTAATATACAAACTAGTATGATACAGTAATGGCCTCTAGGGCATATACACTAACAATCTCCCACTTGCACTAAGGCCATGTACTGGCGTATCGAAGACCTATCATCTCGATCAGCCGCTCGAACTGAGTCTGGGGCAAGGCCTTGGTGAATGGATCTGCAGTGTTATCTTCTGAAGCGACTCTCCGAACCTCGATCTCCTAGCGATCCACGATCTCCCTGATCAGGTGATACCGCCTCAAGATGTGTCTGGATCTCTGATGGGACCTGGGTTCCTTCGCTAAAGCTATAGGCCCGTTGTTGTCGCAATAGAGAGGTATTAGATCAACAATGGACGAAACCACCGGAAGCTCTTTCAAGAACTTCCTCATCCAGACAGCTTCTTTTGCGGCATCAGATGCAGCGATGTATTCCGCTTCCATCGTCGAGTCTGCAACGGTTTCCTGTTTGGAACTCTTCCAACACACCTCCCCTCCATTGAGGGTAAAGACAAAACCCGACATGGACTTGGAATCATCCTTGTCACTCTGGAAGCTGGAGTCAGCAAAGGCCTCGATCTGGAGGTCTTTTCCGCCATACACCAAGAACATCTCCTTAGTCCTTCTGAGGTACTTGAGAATGTTCTTTACTGCTATCCAGTGTTTCTCCCCAGGGTTTGACTGATACCGGCTTACCACACTCAGTGCATAAGCTACATCCGGTCTGGTACACAACATCGCATACATTATAGAGCCTACCGTAGAAGCGTAGGGTATAATAGACATGCGATCCCTCTCCAAATCAGTCTTGGGAGACATCTCTTTAGAGAGGGTGATCCCGTGACAAGCCGGTAGGTTACCGCGCTTGGAATCTTCCATACTGAATCTTTTCAGTATGGTGTCGATGTACCTGGACTGTGAAAGTCCTAATATCCTCTTGGATCTATCACGATGGATCCGGATCCCCAGGATGTATGAGGCATCACCCAGGTCTTTCATAGAGAACCTGTGTGACAAGAACCCCTTGACAGATTGTAGCATAGGAATGTCATTTCCTATTAAGAGAATGTCATCCACGTACAAAACGAGGAATACTACAGTTCTCGCTACAAATCAACAATAGATGCATGGTTCATCTGGATTTTTGATAAAGCCAAATTCCTTGACCGTCTCATCAAAATAGATGTTCCAACTCCGCGATGCCTGCTTTAGTCCATAGATGGACTTAAGCAACTTGCACACCTTTCCGCTGCTCCCACTCTGAATGAAACCTTCTGGCTGGTCCATATAGACACACTTCTCTAAATTTCCATTTAGAAAAGCGGTCTTTACGTCCATTTGCCAGATCTCATAATCGTGGAAGGCAGCAATGGCAAGAAGGATCCGAATGGATTTCAGCATAGCCACTGGAGAAAAGGTTTCGTCATAGTCCAAGCCAGGTCTTTGACGGAAACCCTTTGCAACAAGTCTAGCTTTATAGGTCTCAACCTGTCCATCTACACCAATCTTCCTTTTGAAGATCTACTTGCATCCTACGGGTTTTACCCCGTCTGGAGCAATGTCCAACATCCATACTTTGTTGGTGTACATGGACTCCATTTCGGTCCGCATTGCATCCAGCCATTTTACCGAGTCAACGCTCTGAACGGCCTGCTGGAAGCTAGTAGGCTCATCATAATCTATGATGCAATCCTCTCTATCCCCGTCTATGAGAAAACCGTAGTATCTCTCGGGCGGATGAGACTGCCTACTACTCCTGCGGAGCGGCGTAGGAATGTCCTGTTCTTTTGAACCCTCTGGTTCCACTAAGCTTTCAGTAATAGCTCGTGGTTCTGGAATTTCTTCCAGTTCTACTGTGCTCCCACTAATTTCCTTTTCTAAGAACTGGTGTTCTAGAAAGTGGGCATGACGAGAAACAATAACTTTTTGTTCCTCTTCGCAGTAGAAGAAATATCCCTTGGAGTTCTTTGGATATCCCACAAACTTGCACTGTACTGAGCGTGCCTCGAGCTTGTCCGCATGCTGCTTTTTGACAAAAGCTGGACTTCCCCATGTCCTTATGTGATTAAGATGGGGCCTCTTCCCACACCACATCTCATATGGTGTGGTAGGCACAGTCTTAGTGGGAACTCGGTTCAAAAAATACGCAGCTGATTCTAGCGCATACCCCCAGAATGATCGCGGTAACTCAGCATTACTCATCATGGACCGTACCATATCCAATAGGGTTCGGTTCCGTCTCTCCGATACACCGTTATGTTGCGGAGTGTATGGAGGAGTAAGCTGAGAGAGAATTCCATTCTCTTTTAAATAGTCCAGGAACTCGGCACTCAAGTATTCACCACCTCGATCCGATCTTAGAATCTTGATACTTTTGCCGGTCTGTTTTTCTACTTCATTCTTATATTCCTGGAATTTTCCAAAGGCTTCGGACTTATGTTTCATTAAGAAGACATAACCGTACCTTGAAAAGTCATCCGTAAAAGTAATGAAGTAAGAAAAACCGCTTCGCGCATGTGTAGACATTGGACCGCACACGTCGCTGTGTATGAGTCCCAAGAGCTCGCTCGCTCTTACTCCGTGTCCAGTGAACGGAGACTTTGTCATCTTTCCTTTGAGACAGGATTGACAAGTGGCATACGATTGATATTCGAACGGATTCAAATATCCTTCTGTATGTAACTTTGTCAACCTTCTCTCATTGATGTGACCCAGTCTACAATGCCATAAGAAAGTCTGATTTATTTCCGGAGATTTTCTTTTGTGTGTATTCTGGACATTGAAAATCTGTGGTTGGTTTAATACGTATATACCATTGCTCAATATACCTGACCCAATCAGAACTTGATTAAGGTGAATGTTTACAACATTGCTTACAAACGCAAATTCATAACCTTCTTTAGAAACCAAAGATACAGAAATGATATTACAAGTTGCGTTGGGTACAAAAAAGCAATTACGCAAAACCAAAACATGTCCATCTGACATTCCCAGGTGATAGTCCCCCACGGCTTTAGCATCCATGCTAGCTCCGTTCACAACACTGAGGGTCATGTCACCTGCTTTCAAAACACTACGGTTTCTCAACGCCTGCAAAGAATTACAGATATGAGATCCTGATCCGGTATCCAATACCCAGGAAGTAGAGTTTATTGAAAGACAGTTTTCAATAACATACACACCTGAAGCTGAAGCTGCAACCTGCTTCAATTCCTGTGTTCTGGCCTTCCAGGCCCTGCAATCATTCTTCCAGTGTCCTTTCTTATGACAATAGAAGCATTCTTCCTTATCCACAAGCTTCCCCGCTTTCTTTGTTGCTTTAGCTTTTCCCTTCGTATCCACTTTACTAACACCGCCTCTTGGATTGGCGGGGGCTTTCTTCTTCTTTCCCTTGGCTTTCGCCTTGGACCTAGAAGAAGATGATCCTCCTACAAACAAAGTGGATGTTTCCCTACCTTTCTGTAGGGTGCCCTCTGCGCTCCTCAGCATGATGAGGAGCTCTGAAAGTTCAACTTCTTTTTCTTGTAAGTTGAAGTTCAGTATAAACTGGGCGTAAGTGGAAGGAAGGGACTGGAGAACTAAGTCCGTATAGAGCTCACTCTCCAATGTGGTCCCTAGGTCCGCGAGCTCCTCAATGTAGCCGATCATCTTAAGCACGTATTCTGCTACTGATGATCCGACGGCCATCCTTGCCGAAAATAACTTTTTCGACGCTTCGTATCTTGCGATACGAGATTGCTCTCCATACAGTTCTTTTGTATGAAGAAATATGGATTCAAAGTCCATATTCTCGTGCCTCCTCTGATGTTCATTGTCCATAGAGGCAAGTACGAGGCACTTGGCCTTCGCGCTATCAATCTCCCAAGTCTTACGGATTTCCTTATCCGCGACGCTGGAAGTGGGACCAGGGACAGGGGGAGCTTTGGTGGCAAGAAGATACCCCAGCTTGTCGTAAGTGATTGACATCTTGACATTCCTGAGCCAATCTTTGTAGTTTGGGCCTGTCAGTATGTTTTTATCTAGAAGTAACTTAAGTCCAGTCATGTCGATTGGTCGCTGCAATTAGGAGAGAGAAGAAACACTCAGCTTGATGCTCTTGCAAGTTTAGAATGGTTTTTAGTTTGTCTAAACAGGATGGCTCCCACTGTTTCTCGAATCCCTCCTCAAACCAAAAAGGAAGAATTAGTCGGGATCAATCCCACCGCACAATACTTGCTTAACCGTTCAGCCAGGCCAGTGTCGGTACTTCGAGGGAGGTTTTCCAACGCTTTCGCGAAGTTCCTTAATTAAATAACCTCTTTTCCCTGGGGGCGTAGCCCCGCTAATACCTTTCTAGACACCTACTAGGTTTATAGCATTGATCGTTTAGTGAGAAATTTCCCGAGGAGTAGCATATACTCATAGTAGAATCGGGATCCAAATATCATCGCGTGACGAAACTGAAGGAATCCTACCAGAATCATCACACTCCAAGTGGTATGCAAATCTAGCAAGTTTCAGTACTTATGAAACTCCCGATGTGGATTTTTGCCCCATGCTCTTATGACCTTGACTTTGGCCAAAATATCATAAGTCACATGTCAAGTTCTACCCGTCATTCTCCAGGTTAATTTGGATCCATCCATACCTACCCTTGACTTTGGCCAAAATGGCAGTACGACTGTCCCAAACCAACGCATCTATCTATGCTACACATGAATACCCAATAGCTACCAATCACTATGCCTTGACTTTTGCCAACATACACAGCTTGAATACTATTGACTATTCATGTGAAACGACGGAGGGCTACGAATGGTTTTGGCAAAACCGTGAACGTAGTGAACTTGATATAATCGTTGGAACGAGATAGCTTTTAAAAAGGAGTGGCTCAAGCTCCGCATTTAAAAGTTAGTTTTGAAAAGAACCGAGTGGTTTTCCGAAAGTGTTCTAACGATTTTAACTTGGTTTATTTTCTTGCATTAGTTCTTTTAATGCATGATATTCTTGCATTAGTTCTTTTAATGCGTCCCATCATTTAATCCTACCATTACAGAAAACAACCAAAATATGACGTATGCTTATGCCATTCGCATTCGCCACGGGGCCCCGTCATTACCCGTTAGGTTACTTAACTAACGACAGAGCGGGGGCTGGGCTAGCGCGGCTGTAAAACATAAGCAACGCCTAAATAATATCATATATAGATATACTGCAATGATAGCCATTTCAGATCACAGATGAACACATTGGATATACTAGGAAGCTGCAATTCGTACGAGCCTGTAACGAAAAGCAAATTACACGGTCGCGGTGAATAGCCAATACCCCACCCAAGACCCCTACGGGTGCGGCAAACTACCCGCCAAGTACCCGAAGCGAAGCAACCTCCCTCAACCCCGTGAGTAGGCCACTCCGCACTTCGGCATACCCGGTAGTTTGTGCACCCCCTCTATGGGTCTATCCTAGGAGCAAAAACAGTAAAAAGAAATTATACAATGACGGCTACAACCCCGACCCGGTTGTGCGGCCATACAAATAATTATTACATCAATTTACAAATTTACATGAATTGAAAGAAAAGAAAACTCTCGTCTCACAACCCCCGGCTATTCACCCGCGACTATCCAATGAATTCATATACACATTCCAATAACATTACAGATCACAGATTTGTATAACCCCCACTAATCGACATATAGCGATTAGCAGACGTTCAATACAAATATCACATCACAGAAAATCCCGTCAGCTTAAGTCTTTTAGAAGTTCGATCAAAAATACGGATTTACAGGCCCCAAATACAAAATTTTCGTTCTGGAAAATCTGGGCAGAAAATACATATTCCAAAAATCCCAAAACAACCCCAGAAATACACTGCACCAAATTTGGACCTCGGCCGAGTCAACTCGGCCGTGGAACCGCGGCGGGAGCGTGCTCCCGCCGCGTTTCCGCGGCGCTTTGAACGGTTCGTGGGACCAAATTTTGTGGTTATTCTAACAAAAGCCTGAGCCGATTTTTAAAATGAAATTTATCAACTTTTGAACAGAATAAAAATCGGCAGAAACTTGAAAATCTCGGGTTCGTTTCGTGACTTTTCTTTGATCGATTTTCTAGCTACTTTGCTAACATGTTAGATAGAGTTTAACTAGGCTGTGATACCACTGTAAGTCCATGCTACCTCTCCCGGTACTTTCGGGCATGCGGAATTTGGTGAAAAACAATTTTCTTAGAGGTGGTAACAGGGACTCAAAACCGGATCTTTGTTAAATATCTAACTAACAACCTAACTAGGAGTTGTTAACTACTCGGTTAGGGGGTTTATACCTTTCTTATCTCGAACTCCTTCGTCTTCAAGCCTCGATGGTTGTCCGAATCGGCTTCTCCCCATCGTCTCCTTGCGCCGAAGATAGATCCACCTGAAAGCTTCAACCTTTGGCTCCTTCTTCGAACTTTGAAGAAACTAGTTCACTCGGTTTGCCAAACCTTGTGAACTAGAGTGAGTAGAGAAGAGTTTGTATGGGATTTTATCTATGGTTCTTGGTTCTCAACTCATGAGACAAGTGAACCATAGAATCAAGAGAGGGAGAGCAAGAGGAGGAAGATGAGAGCTCAAGAACAAGAGAGAGAATGAGCATGAAAGAATGAGAGAAGACTTTTCTCCTTTGGCTCTCATAATTCAAAACAATCATAACACCTCATATCAATCAAGTATTATGTGATGGTTTAAGCAACCATAGCCATATCATTTCATGCACTCATTTTGCACAAAAGAGCAAGCAAGCAAAAGTCTTTGCCATGAAATGATAGCTATAGTTATCATGATGGTCAACTAGTCAAGCCTAGTCAACCGGTCAACAAAGTCAACAAGTCAACAAAAGTCAAAAAGTCAACAAAGTCAATCCCACAACAACCATGTCACCATAATACTTAATTAATATAATTGTTAATCACATATCATATTCTCATTAGGGTTGAGCAAAAAGTCAATAGTCAACTGTCAACGGTCAACAACCCTAATGAGAATCCTCTGCCTCTGTCTCTCCGTCAACTGTGCATACACACCCGCATCCGCGTTCCGAGGAACACGAATGCATACTGGATAAAACCAATTCCAAAAGGTACACTAGGATCTGGCTTAAACCAAAGCCCGCTAGTGTGAACTGTCCGGACACTGTACGTGCACAAGTGCACGGATGTGACCGAACCCTGTCGCAAAACCATGCGACCTGTCGCAAAACCATGCGACCTCTACTCTTTTGCCTAAAGGTGAATAGCTTTCTGTGTGGGACTCTAAAGACTCGACACTACGCTGGCAGTGGGTTTAACCACAGACCGCAAGCGGCACTAGCTGTGCGTAACGGTCCCCAGGTAGATGCCGACAAGAAGACTGACGGGGCGAAACCCATCTGAACTCCTACTGAGCCTGAATGTGACATTCTCCGTACAGTCCGGTCTGTTCGTCTGATACATCGCATGCGGGCCTAGGGGGCGGTAAACTTCAGTCCCCCAATAGCGGTACAAGTCGTGTCGGAGTGAAGCCCAAAACACCCTGAGATAACACTGGAAGCCTACCAGTATATCTCGTTTGCCCTGGCCAGGGACTACTCGTGTAATGGCTCTCCTAGACACAGCGCGATGTCAACCCCCAATACCGGGAGAGACGAATCCTGTCTAACCGTCACTGCCTCCAAGTGCTTCGGGACTGCACCCAACAACCACCTGTTTGCATGACTCCTTTGAGCCGTGGTAGGGTAGTAATCAAAGTACAGTGGGAACACACTCGAGGTGAAGTGACAGTGTCAATTCAGCGGACTAAGCTGTACTCATGTCACCTGGGAACTGATAACTGACGATATGCATAATACCAACTAGTCAGTTCCCGACGAGTCCTGTCCAGTGTACTCGTAACCAAACGAGCACCCGCATACTATCTCAAGTACGACGTATCGACGGCTGTGGGACAGACCGTCTCCCACACTGGGATGAGAAGCGCATGCGCTAGTCTACTCCGGAGTATCGATGCCCTGTCTCGATAGTCCTGCGACCAGGGACCTGCATAAGGATGTGCTTATAGATTACCCAGCCCCACTAGTGTGACTGGCATCACAACGCTGGTAATCAAGAAAAGATCCTAAGGGCTCTACTAATGTGTATAGGCGATATACTAAAATAAACTCATGTACACATTGAAGTAGAAACAAACCAAGTAGCATACTACTATTTTGAGCAAGATTGTATATACAAGGTGAATATCCCAAGCTTCCATTAAGTAATATACAAACTAGTATGATACAGTAATGGCCTCTAGGGCATATACACTAACATGTTGCTTTGATTAGCACTCTTAGTTACCTAGTTATCTCAAGTTAGAGGTTAAGCTTGGAGAAGTAGCTATCGGGTGGATCTTCTATCTCAAAGAGGAGGCCGACGAGGAGGTGGTCAACGAGAACAAGAAGGACTTGGTTTATTAGGTATAATCTTCTTTCATAGTAGCTAATCCCTCCTATGTTGTCGTTAGTTAGGGTTTGGTAAAGATCCGTAAGTTAGTCGATGTTAGTTTAAACAAAATGATTGTTTTACCTATTCCGCCTCCCCGCATCTTGTGGGTGTTGGATATAATGCCCTCAAAGTCAATTATTGGATCGTAGGTACATGATTGCAATGATTGAGGAAGGACCAATACCGGTAGGACAGTCTTACTCAAGATGATAGTATGCTATCTGGTTTGCCTTTATCAGTCGTATACAGTTTTAGGTGACATGATCACTATTACACGTTGATAGAGCTCTTAGGATCCTGCTTGACTACCAACAGTATGATGGCGATTATATACGAGAGAGTAGGGTAGTCTATAAGCACATCCTTAAAAGTGGTCCCTAGTCGTGGGAGTTTCGAGGCAGGGCATCGATACTCCGGAGTAGACTAGTGTATACAGTCGAGACCCCAACGAGGGGCGATGGCAGGTCTCACAAGCCATTGGTGTCAGTTGGATCACCTAAGATGTATACAGGGGCTCATTGGGTTATGAGTACACCGGACAGGACTCGCCGGGAACCTGCTAGTTGGTATTATACCTAGTGTCAGATAGCAGTTCCCTGGTGACATGTGTACAAGTTAGTTCATCGACCTGAGGTCATCATTTGTCTCGTGTGAGTTCCCACTGTGCTTTGATTATTACCCTACCACGGCTCAAAGGAGTCGTATAAACAGGTTTTAGTTGGGTACAGTCCCGAGCCACATGGAGGGAAGTAAGCAGATCGGCAAGGGATTCGTCTCTCCCGGTATTGGGGGTGAGATCATGCTGTGTCTAGGAGAGCCATTACACCAAGTCCTTGGCCAAGGCAGGTGAGAATTACTGGTAAGTATTCCAGTAGTTTCTCAGGGTGTTCAGGGCTACTCTCCGACACTACTTATACCGCTATTGGGGGTCTGACGTTACCAGCCCCCTAGGCCCGATTTGCGATGCTAATAAACGAACGGACCGGACTGTACGTATATTGTCACTGATAGGCTCAGTAGGGTTCCAGGATGAGTTCTCTCATCAGCTTCACTTTCGGTCAGTACATGGGAAGCCGTTACGCACAGCTAGTGCCGCTGACGTACTTGTGGTTAAACCCACTGCAGGGTACTGACGAGTCTTTAGAGTCCACCACAGATAGTTTTCCAAGTTCGGGCGAAACGTTGTAGAGGCCGTATGGTTTTATGGCAGGGTTCGAAAATGCACGTGCACTTGTGCACGTGTCATATTTCAGACAGATAATACTGGTGGGCTTTGGTTTAAGCCGAATCCAAGTATTATATTGAGTAGGAATTTTTTAGTCTCTCGTATTCGTATTCGGTCGGAATACGGATACAGGTATGTATATACAGGTGAGGGGTATTCTCGTAATCCGTTACGAGAATATTTTAGAAGATGCATTTCTTTTTGGATTAATCATTTTGGTTTAAATGATTATTGATTTTGGAAAGTGTGACTCATTCCTTGTGGTACATTTCTTCTACCATGTTCATTAGTGACTCATGCTAATGAGTCACTAAGTGAGTCATGATAGAATTAATGGTAGTTTGTTTTGGGTGTAGATATTTAGGGTTTGTGGAGATATTTTTGGGAGATATTTTTTAATGAGATATTTTCTTTATACAACCTTATATATATCTACTCACAAAAGAAATGATCATCACAAGTTATTATGCTTGAGTTCTTTCTCTCTTGATAGTTTTCTTGAGTTCACAATTTCCAATCCTAAGCATCTTCTTCAACCTCCACCCTAACCCTCTCATGTGATGAGAACCCTAGGGTGTTTGAGACAAAATATTCTACTCATTCTCTACTTCATCTTGGTCATCTCTTTTAGCACACTTGATGACCGAGTTGCCTCGGTATAGAGGCGGGAGCCCGTTTGAAGATCCGTTGACGTGGTGCCACATCGATGAGGAGACAAGAGATCGGAGTTACCGCGAGGAGCGTAGAATGATGGCTAAAGACCGAAGGGCTCGGATCGATCGGTATAGCCTTTCTACCTCTTTACAGTTTGTTAGTTCAGCGTTAATGGCAAGATCGGGTTATAGTATGCGATAGCGCCAGTTATAAAAGTTTTTGTTCCACGTTTGGCGTCAGAATGACGGCCGGGGTGCTACCGTAGATGTAGGGTTGCTAGGCACGCTCACAAGGTTCTACGAGGAATCAACCATGCCCGATTAAAATTTTAGCCGTGCCGAACAACCCGAAGCCGGATCTTTAAACTAGGGTTTAAGAGAAAACAAGCATGTCAAACTCTTTAACACTAAGTGAGAGGGATTACAACCTTTGTAGATCCGGTCCTTCACTTCTTAAGCTCCGTGTTGAGGTGCCTTCGCTGCGATCATCGTGTTCTGGACTCTCGAGAGGCTTCACAAAGAGAATGATGTAACCTTTCTTCCGATCTTCGATAACATAGATGATCTACCTTGAAGTTTCTTTAACACAAGCTATCACTCATGAAATGATGTGAACACCCTCATCTAAATGGCAAGGATAGATGAGAATGATGAAGTAGGATTTTTGCTCTCATTTATAATCTTTTTCTCACTCACTTTCATCGCAAAAGAAAGCTTTTTCAAGAAGAATCTCAAGGAAGAAGAAGATGAATGAAGATGATAACTTAATCCTTTTGTGATGAACAATGAATTATTGTAGTGGTTACAAATCTAACCAAGGGTTAAGCATGAAAGAGTTAACCCTTGTAGAGAGTTAACTAGAGTTAATGGTTTGGATTGGGTTAACATAATATCTCACAAAAATATCAAGCAACCACAAAGTCAAAGCTTCATGAAGCTTCATGGAAGCTTCATGCAAAAGCTAACCCTAATCCAAACCCTAACCAAGTTTAAACCCTAATCCATTGTTAAATTTGTAACCCTAACATGTTACAATATTATATATCACATATACAATATATTTTGGAACAATAGAAAATAATACAATTAACATATATCGCATATATATCAATGTATTATCCCGTGAGAAAATGAATCTTTTTGTGAGCTAATATTAGTTAATGTAATTTAATATATCATATATATTATTATACATTAAATTATCGAATCAACACTTGATCCGACAATCCGGCTATATCGCATATAACCGACTAATACGATGACCCGGCTATATCACATATACCCGGCCGATATCTCATATCGCGAGAATCCAATACGGCATAACATACCGCATTATCCTCAGTCCCGTACATATCACATATGTGCTCCTACTCCGTTTTGCCTGAGCTAAGAAACCTCTGTGTAGGACTCTAAAGAATCGTCAATACGCCGGCAGTAGGTGATGATCATATCAAACACCCACAAGCTGCAAGCGGTCAGCTAAACGTAACAACCACCCAGGTATTGAGCGCTCAAAAGATCAACAAGCAAGCCTGTACATTCTCCTGTGAATCCAATCAGTAACACTCCCGTACAGTCCGGTCTCGTCATCTGATATGTCCCATATCTCGCCTAGGGGTGGTAAACGTCAGACCCCAGTAGCTCGATAAGTCGTATTGATATAAGGTCTATAAAAGTTCGAGAAACTACTGATAACACTTACCAGTAAATCTCAGCAACCCTGGCCAGGGATTTCCAGTTATAGCCAATCGAACACAGCGCAACATCAACTCCCTATACCGGGAGAGACAAATCTCCTCCTATCGCTCATTGCCTCCATGTGATTCGGGACTGTACCCAAAAGCCACCTTTATGCACGCCCTCTTGGACGTGGTATGATGGAAATCAAAGCACAGTGGGAATCACACAAGACTCTATGACGATCTCGGGTCAACAGACTACTCTGTACCAGTGTCACCTGAGAACTGCCATCTGACGTAAGGTATAATACCATTTGGGAGTTCTCGGCGAGTCCGTCCAGTGTACCCAGTCTCCACTGAGCACCCGTACACCATCCTTGATGTCAAACACCGATGGATATGGGATCATCCATCGCCCATCATATGGGTCAAGATGCGTATACGCTAGTCTACTCTGGTGCATCGATGCCCTGTCTCGATACACCTTCGACTAGGAACAGTTATAGGATGTACTCGTCGACTACCGTGGCCCCACTAGTATGATCTCATCATAGTCCCAGCAGTCGAGTACATATCCTAAGGGCTGTATCAACATGTAACATAGAGACAGCCAGAGTACATGTTAAGATAATGTACAACCAGATAGCATACTATCATGTCGAGCAAGAAATTCCTCCCTATATATGTCCTAGCATCCACTACAATATACATCGTATGTACAGTAATGGCCTCTAGGGCTTACATATAACTAACAATCTCCCACTTGCACTAGGGCCATCTGTTGTGGTATCACATACCCAACAATTAGCTGGGGTTGAAGTATCTCATACTCAACCATCCCATAAAAGTCTCTACTGGAAAATAGGCCTTTGTGAGTGGATCCGCGCTGTTGTCCTCTGTGTCTATTCTCCTAACCTCGATCTCCATGGAGATCAACCATCTCCATGATCAGGTGATACTGCCAAAGAATTATATCTGGATTTCTGATGGGACGGGGGTTCCTTGGCCAAAGCCCCAACTCCATTGTCACATAATGCTAGGAACGAAGTTCATCTCATGAACCTATATATATCCAGATTGCCTCTTTGGTAGCATCCTTGGTAACGATGTATCTTGCCTTTAATCGTCTAGTAAGTCACGGTATCTAGCTTGGAACTCTTCCAACATACCGTCCCTCCACTGAGGGTAAAGACAATGCATGCGACTGACATTCAGTCGTCCTTATCACCCTGGAACCATTCCAGTGATTCTCCCCAGGATCGTTTGATACCATCTCACTACATCTAGTGAGAATCCTAACATCCAATTAGATCTATCTCATAGATCCAAAACCCAGGATTTAGGAGGTATCGCTTTGATCCAATATAGAGAATCTTTGTGATAAACGGAGATTGACTGAGCGTAGCATAGGAAACTCCTTCCCTATCAAGAGTATGTCATCCACGTACTCTACGAGGATCACCACCATACTCTCTACTACATTTTTTGTATATACAAGGTTCATCTACCATTTTGATGAAGTCAAACTCTTTGACTACAACATCAAAACAGATGTTCCAACTCCGCGATGCCTGTTTTATCACATAAAACATCTTGCATACGTTTCCGCTGCTCCCACTGTCTACGAAGCCCTCTGGCTGTGTACTTATAGATGCTCTCTTCCAAATCATCATTTAGAAAAGCAGTCATGACACCCAACCGCCAGATATCGTAGTCATGGTATGTAGCCGTGGCAAGTAGGATCTGGATGGACTTAAGCATAGCTTTGAAAGTCTCAACTTTTCCATGTACACCAAGTAATCTTCTTAAGATATACTTGCTCCTGATGGGGATTTAACCCTTCAGATAAAGCAATCAAAGTCCATACTTTGTTGGTGTATAAGGATTCCATCTTAGATCGCTAAGCATCCAGTCATTCTTACAGAGTCCCACTCCTGATGGCCAGCCCGAAACTAGTTGGGTCATCATCTCATGATGCAATCCTCGCTCCCACTGTCATAGAGAAACCGAAATATCTCTCAGGTGGGTGAGGAACCCTACTGGATCGGCGGAGAGGCTGAGATTCGTTGGTTACTACTGAATCCTTTGGTTCTATCAAATCATCTGCTGTAGTTTGTATAGATGGAACCTTTCCAGTTCTACATAACAGTCCTTGCCTCGAGCTTGTCCGGATTTTGCTTTTAGACATAGGCCGGACAACCCCAAATCTTAACAAACTTAAGAAATGGGCTCTTCCCTTTCCATATCACATATGAAGTGGTAAGCAACTGATTTGATTTGAACCATATTCAATAGGTATGCAACTTCTCAAGTGCATAACTCACAAAAGGAAATAGGAAACTCAGTAGTACTCATCATAGAGCACACCATATCAAATAGGGTGTGATTGCTCCGCCTCGATATACCATCATGCTATGGTGTATACGGAGGAGTAATGCTGAGAGAGAATCTCATTCTCCTTTAGAATAGTCCAGGAATTTCGTGCTCAAGTATTCTCCTCCCTGATCTCATCAAAGGACATAATACTTATACCCATTTTTAGTTCTCTACTTCTAATTTATATTATGTGAATATCTCAAAAGCTTCGGACTTATGTTTCAACAGGAACACATGTCTGAACCTTAAGAGATTATCAAAGAATGTAATGAAGTACAAAGAACCGGTCTTGGCATTTGTAGACAGGGGACTTTCATACATCAGCATGTATCAATCCCAAGAGTTCACTAACTCTTTCTCTGTTTCCAATAAACAGAGCTGCGGTCATCTTATCTTTGTGACATGACCGGCAAGTTTCACAAGATGTAAATTCAAACAAATTTAAATATGCATCTAAATGTAACTTTGCTAGTCGGGTCGTATTGATATGACCTAGTCTACAATGCCTCAAGAAGGATTCGTTCATTTCTGAACTATTCCTCTTGTGTGTGTTCTGTATACTAAGAACTGTAGTTTGATTTAGAATGTCAATACTTTTAGATAACGTGCCTGAACCGATCAACTCTTGATATAGGAAATGTTCAAAACATTATCCAACAATAAAAAATTATATCCTTTCTTTACTAATAAAGAGACTGATATGATGTTGTATATCAGGTTCGGTATCTAATAACATTTGTTCAGAATCAATGTATTCTGGTAATACAGGGTGACAGTGACCAACAGACTTGGCTGCAACACTTGCACCGTTTTCTGTCTCATGAAACTTATCACCCGTTCTCAGTTCTCTACCTATCTATAGCCCATGTAACAGATTACATATGCGGGATCCTGATCCGGTATCTCATACCCAGGACGTAAAGGATACTGAGAAACAGTTCTATGTAATGAACACACCCGAAGATGATGCATCAGCATGCACTTTCTTCGTTTGGGCGGCACGGGAAATCTGGTATTCCCCAATTTCCTGCTCTGTCTTATAACAATTATAAGTTGGAGTGGGACCAACGTTCCCCAGCTCAGTATAACAAGCGGGTTCGGTCAATACATCCGTATTATTATCTTGATTAAGGCGTGATATGGTCGCTACCTGGAGAGAGAGAGAAGAAAACACTCAGCGTATGCTCTTGCAAGATTAGATTGGTTATCTAATATATCCAATCAGGATGCCTCCCACTGTTTTAATCAAATCTTCCATCAAACCCTAAAAGGAAAGACTAGTCGGGATTAATTACACGCTACAAGTTCGCCAATCTTTCAGCCAGGCCAGTGTCGGTACTTTGAGGGAGGTTCCCCGTGCTTTCGCACGGACCTAATTAAAGTAAACCTCGTTTTCCCAGAGGCGTAACCCCGTTAGCACCTTTCTAGACACCTACTTGATCGGCTAATTGTAATGTGTAAAACTCTCCCAGGAGTAACTCTTACTCGCAGTGGGTATCGGGATCCAACTATCTCATAGAAGGTATGCAATCTCATTGCAAATTTCAACACTTGAAATTCCCGATAATATTTTACCCCAAGCGATCTATGGCCTTGACTGAGTCAACAAACCATAGACCGCAAGTAAAGTTCAACCCGTCATTTCCCGATTGAATTAAACCCACCCGCATGACCCTTGACTGAGTCAACAAGGCCGCACGACTACCCTAATCCAATCGCATCATATGCTTTGCAGATAAGCACTAATCAGCTACCGCACACTACGCCTTGACTGAGTCAACAAACGCAGCACGAATACTAAATACTATTTATCTGAAATGACGGAAGGCTACGACAGGTTTTTAAGAGAACCCTTTGCGTAATGAACTTTATATCGTTGTAGAATCGAGTGATTTTAAATGGAGTGTTTTTGAGGCTTTTCTAGTTTTGCTAAAGGGGTCACTCCCGGTGAAGGGATCGTCGGCCCTTTCCTCATCGAATAAGGTGCAGGATATTTCAAAAATATCGCTGTGCAAAGAAAGAACTATAGAAGCAATCAAAAGACAAACCGAGTTTGTAGCATCTGCTAGTTTCACTAAAGAGGTCACTCCTGGTGAAGGGATCTCGGCTCTTTCCTTATCGAATAAGGTGCTGGATGTTCTACAAGGAACACCGCTATGCAAAGCAAGAACTAGAGCTACCAGTTTTTAAACAAGTTTCTACAACATCTTTAGGTTTCTTTTAGTTTCATTAATCTCATTAATGAAGTCCCATTTTAATATGCTTCACAAGCATTACACTTGAAAAGAAATCTGCAATATAAAATATATCTCATATATATAATATAAACATTCGTCTCAGGCAGTAATATGATCTCATCACAGAACATTGCAGCAGAAGAAACATATATGAAATATTGGATATACCAGGACGTCCGTGTTTTCAATACGAGCCTGTATAAAACACGGATTCCATGGTCGCGATGAATAGCCAAACCCACATCCCTAGACCCCTACGAGAGCGGCAAGTAACACTGCCAATTCTAGGGTTAAGAGACCCGGTCTTGACTCCTCGAGATGGTCTCCCACTGGACCCTAGAACCCAGTTACTTGTGCTCCCCGCCTTGGGTCTACCTAATGCGGAAAAGTAAATAATATAAAAAGGTGACATCATCCTCAGCCCGGAAGTGCCTCAATAAAAGAATATTACATACAAATGAATTTTACATGAATGAAAAAGAAAAAACTCTCATCTCACATAAAACCCCCGGCTATTCAAAACGCGACGATCCAATATAACATATCACAGCAACACATAATATCTCATATCATCAACGTAAGCAAGTATGCGTATCCCGATTGTCATTGATGTATAGCAACGAAGCCGGCGATACACCACATACTACGCTTATGGTCACAGAAAAGAAAGTGTAAAACTATAACATTTGGAATCCGCAACCTCTTTAGACATCACATGCCTAACCAAATGAATTCCTTAGACATCGCATGCCTAACAATTATAAACCCCGCATTTTAGTCTCATTATCGAAAACTCTTTTCAATATCAAGTCGGGCAATTCAACAAGATTCCCGACAACCTGATCGAATGCTCGTCGCAAACTTTAGTAGACGGCCGCACCCCCGGATGCCGTCGACGAAGTGCACTAAGGCGGAACACCGCTGCCGCGAGCACTCGAACAGATGCTTTTGGCGACGGGGTTCTCCTACAGTCACTTGGTCGGGGCTATGGGGCATGGCTGTCTATTAAGTTTACCCGGTGAGTATCCGCGTACGCTACGTGATTGCGACGGACTTTTGATCACATCAAAATTCCATAGCAGCTGATCATCTGAGACTAAACTGCTAGATTTACAATATTCAAATCAGTTATCTCATAACTCCTTGTGGATTCCAAATATTGTATCACATTCCAGATAAATAGACAATGTTAAACTTTCCGATCGAATAATCAAACACCCAAGTTTTCCCAAATAGCTCAACACTTGAGCGGAGTTCAAAAATATCCATCACATGCCACAGTACCGATGATCCAGCCGTAGAAGGGTCAAGCCAACGCCTCACATGTGGCACGCCGTACTGCCCCAAACCCTAAGGTTCAAAAGGCAGTTCAAGAAGGTCACATAATCGAGTTAAGGTTTGTTGTCTTCTAGAGGGTCCATCACGTTACTTACACGACTTAGAACGTTCTTAAACAACAGAAAAATCCAACTCTTAGAGATTTTCCGGGTCGGGAAAAAGTGAGTTATTGATATCCGATCGAACTTTTTAACAGTTTCTAAAGATATCTGGACAAACAAAACAAAGTTAAATTATCCGATCGAATCAACGAGTCCCAATTACAACCCTAGAAAACTCAACACTTGAGTGGAATTAAAAAATTCCCAGAAAAAATTGCCAAGAAAAGACCTAAGAATAAAGATATGAAATTTCAGGGACTAAGTCCAAATTTTGGCCACGGAACCGCCGCTAAACCCAAGGTTTGGCCGCGGTTCCACGGTCATTTCAGGGACTTAGTAGACCGTACTTCACAGTAATTCTTAGTTTTTCCTGCTTGTTTTTCTGAGCATTTTTAATTCATAAAAAATCACTTTTTCAAAAAATGTACATAGAAGGGTTTACATCAGGGTTTTCGGGTTCGATCGGACTTTAAATTTCGTCTAGACTTTGCCTAAAGCTCTAGCTTGGCTCTGATACCACTGTAAGGTTGCTAGGAACGCTCACAAGGTTCTACGAGGCATCAACCATGCCCGATTAAAATTTTAGCCGTGCCGAACAACCCGAAGCCGGATCTTTAAACTAGGGTTTAGGCGAAAACAAGCATGTTAAACTCTTTAACGCTAAGTGAGAGGGATTACAACCTTTGTAGATCCAGTCCTTCACTTCTTAAGCTCCGTGTTGAGGTGCGTTCACTGCGATTATCGTGTTCTGGACTCTCGAGAGGCTTCACGAAGAGAATGATGCAACCTTGCTTCCGATCTTCGATAACATAGATGATCTACCTTGAAGTTTCTTTAACACAAGCTATCACTCATGAAATGATGTGAACACCCTCATCTAAATGGCAAGGATAGATGAGGTTGATGAAGTAGGATTTTTGCTCTCATTTATAATCTTTTTCTCACTCACTTTCATCACAAAAGAAAGCTTTTTCAAGAAGAATCTCAAGGAAGAAGAAGATGAATGAAGATGATAACTTAATCCTTTTGTGATGAACAATGAATTATTGTAGTGGTTATAAATCTAACCAAGGGTTAAGCATGAAAGAGTTAACCATTGTAGAGAGTTAACTAGAGTTAATGGTTTGGATTGGGTTAACATAATATCTCACAAAAATATCAAGCAACCACAAAGTCAAAGCTTCATGAAGCTTCATGGAAGCTTCATGCAAAAGCTAACCCTAATCCAAACCCTAACCAAGTTTAAACCCTAATCCATTGTTAAATTTGTAACCCTAACATGTTACAATATTATATATCACATATACTATATATTTTGTAAGAATAAAAAATAATACAATTAACATATATCGCATATATATCAATGTATTATCCCGTGAGAAAATGAATCTTTTAGTGAGCTAATATTAGTTAATGTAATTTAATATATCATATATATTATTATACATTAAATTATCGAATCAACACTTGATCCGACAATCCGGCTATATCGCATATAATCGACTTATATGATGACCCGGCTATATCACATATACCCGGCCGATATCTCATATCGTGAGAATCCAATATGGCATCACATACCGCATTATCCACGGTCCCGGACATATCACATATGTGCTCCTACTCCGTTTTTCATGAGCTAAGAAACCTCTATGTAGGACTCTAAAGAATCGTCAATACGCCGGCAGTAGGTGATGATCATATCAAACACCCACAAGCTGCAAGCGGTCAGCTAAACGTAACAGCCACCCAGGTATTGAGCGCTCAGAAGATCAACAAGTAAGCCTGTACATTCTCCTGTGAATCCAATCAGTAACACTCCCGTACAGTCCGGTCTCGTCGTCTGATATGTCGCATATCTCGCCTAGAGGTGGTAAACGTCAGACCCCAGTAGCTCGATAAGTCGTGTCGATATGAGGTCTATAACAGTTCGAGAAACTAATGATAACACTTACTAGTAAATCTCAGGAACCCTGGCCAGGGATTTTCGGTTATAGCCAATCGAACACAGCGCAACATCAACTCCCTATACCGGGAGAGACGAATCCCCTCCTATCGCTCATTGCCTCCATGTGATTCGGGACTGTACCCAAAAGCCACCTTTTTGCACGCCCTCTTGGACGTGGTATGATGGAAATCAAAGCACAGTGGGAATCACACAAGACTCTATGACGATCTCGGGTCAACATACTACTCTGTACCAGTGTCACCTGAGAACTGCCATCTGACGTAAGGTATAATACCATCTGGGAGTTCTCGGCGAGTCCGTCCTGTGTACCCAGTCTCCACTGAGCACCCGTACACCATCCTTGATGTCAAACACCGATGGATATAGGATCATCCATCGCCCATCATATGGGTCAAGATGCGTATACGCTAGTCTACTCTGGTGCATCGATGCCTTGTCTCGATACACCCTCGACTAGGAACAGTTATAGGATGTACTCATCGACTACCGTGGCCCCACTAGTATGATCTCATCATAGTCCCAGCAGTCGAGTACATATCCTAAGGGCTTTATCAACATGTAACATAGAGACAGCCAGAGTACATGTTAAGATAAAGTACAACCAGATAGCATACTATCATGTCGAGCAAGAAAGTCCTCCCTATATATGTCCTAGCATCCACTACAATATACATCGTATGGACAGTAATGGCCTCTAGGGCATACATATAACTAACAGTAGACTTACATGGTATCAGAGCCACGCCATTAACCTTTACTAACTTGTTCTAACATGTTTAAAATATCGATCGAACAAAATTTCCAAAACCGCACTTTTCATATCAAAGTTTCTGTCGAATTTTTATACTAGTCTAAAAATTATTTTGAGCATCTCAGAAAATCGTGCAGGCTTTTTTAAGACTCTGGAAGAAATTTGGTCCACTGATTCCACTATACTGACGTGGAACCGCCGCACAAACCATGGTTCCGCCGCGGTTCCGCCGCCAATTTGTGGCAACAGTACACCATATTTCTTCTGGGTGTCTTTCTTATGGAATTGTGGTTACTGGAATATTTTATTTGGGCCCAGATTTTGTTTGAGTACTGCAGTTGTACTTGGGGCCCACTTTGAGAAATTTTGTCGATCGAAATTTTAAACTTGTTAGTTTACAGTACATACATTATATCTCCGACCGTGAATGTCATTCGAGCGGTAAACCGTGTCTAATTGCTATAGTTCTTTTAGACGGGTTTGCGAACGTGACATTCGCGTTAATGTTCTGTGTTGTGCTGTGTTGTTGCGGATTTGTTGTGGTGGATAGCTGTGTGCAATGGTAGTGCAGTTTGGATTTATTTGTACATTTGATATTGCGGGGGAGCGTCTAACATTTGGACTGCCGTCGCTGCCTGTTTGTATAATATTCTTTTGGGGCACGACCGGGCTAAGGTCGATGTACCCGTTGTACATATTTTCATTTCTGTACTAGGTTTACCCCGCGACGGAGTGCACGGATAGCCGGGTTCTGGAGGGCAACGGGTTTGCATCTCATGGCTTTGAGAGGCAGAGGGCTTCACTCTAGAATTGGCAGACAATTCGCCGCACTCGTAGGGGGTACATGTTGACCCAAGGTGGGGTGCTCAAGTTACCGGATTTCGTGAAGTGCAGGGTGGTCCATTCACTTTGCTTTAGGGGGCTGCCTAGCTTCAGGTTTTGGCGGGCAACTTGCCGCACCCGTAGGGGTCTAGGTTTTAATACATAGGCTATCCACACGACCAGGGGAACGTCGGGTTTCAGTTGCGGCTCTGTGAAACCCGGGGATCCCAGATTATCTGTTTTGTTCTGTGATGCTTATTACTTTTCTGTAATGTTGCATTTATTACGCCTGGAGCGATTAATGTATATTGGTATATATACTAGTAGATGTTGTATATGTTTTACACCCGCGCTAGTCCAGTCCCCGCTCTGTCGTTAGTTAAGTAACCTAACGGGTGATGACGGGACCCAGTGACGAATGCGGATGGCATATACGTACATTTTATTTTCGTTCTTTTCTGGTGTGATTAATTGATGAGACTGCGTTGATTCTGATCAACGCAAAGGAAAACAAACCTGTTTGGACGTTGTTAGAACAGTTTTAAAAAGTGTTAATACAAGGACGTTTTCTTTTGTTTTGCACAGTGGTATTCAGTTGGAATATCCTGCACCTCATTCGATGAGACAAGGGCCGAGATCCCTTCACCGGGAGTGACCCATTGGGCAGAAGTTTGCGTCTGGGTAATAACATCACTATAGTCGATTACTTATTGCTTTGCATCATGGTTTTCAGTTGGAATATGCTGCACCTCATTCCACGAGGAAAGAGCCGAGATCCCTTCACCGGGAGTGACCTCATTAGCGAAGGTTTTCGCCACTATATTTTCTAAAAATCTATCAGGTTCCTTCAGCGATATCAAGTTCGTTACGTTAAAGGTTTTTCGCCAAAAACCAGCCATAGTCTTCCGTCATTTCATTTGGGTATTTAGTATTATTCAAGCTATGTATTTTGACCAACGCCAAGGCATAGTGTTTGGTGGCTGCTGGGTATTTATCTATTGCATAGATAGATGAGTTGGTTTGGGACAGTCGTTCTGCCATTTGGCCAACGTCCGGGGCATGAACGAGTGGGTTCAAATTGACAAGATATTGATGGGTAGAACTTGGCATATGACTTATGGCATTTGGCCAACGTCAGGGTCATAAGAGCATGGGGCGAAAATCCACATCGGGTGTTTCTAAAGAAACTGAAACTTGCCAAATATGCGCATACCTTCTGGAGTGTGATAACATGAGTGGATTCCTTCACGTTATCATGCGATGATAGTTGGATCCCGATTCCCACTGATGAGTTGGTTTACTCTTCGTGTGATCCCGATTGATTCTTCTTTCAGGTTTGGAGGAGAATTTGACAGTACAGTGGGAGGTTTCCTGATTAGATAAAGTGATAACCATTCTGATCTAGGTTAGAGTGCACGCAGAGTATTTCTTTTCTCTCTCTCTTTGGCAGCGACCATTGACCAACCATAGACTATGACTCAATGACCAAGTTGACCGAACCTTCTTAAAATACTGGCTTTTGGATTGTCTAAGTTGCATAAGTCATTGCCGCTCTTTCTTTTACCCTTTGAATTTCTCAGAACACCCCGTATCACTACGAACATCCACTTTCATTGGATAGATCCATCGTATGGTTATATACGAACTCAAAGGGACTTCTTCGAGGATGGATCCAGGTTCAGGAGAAATTGAATTGGTTTATTCAGTTGTCTTTTATCATCACCTTCTCTCAGATTGCGAGGGCTCCTTTGTTTAGGAGAGTACACCTATTACGCTTATTGGATTGTCTTCTTCCAAACCATAGGCAGGTGCTGAAAGGTAGGGAATGAAGAAAACCAATTTGTAGGGTTCCTAGGCACACTAATGAGGTTCTACAACTGATCAAACATGCCAAAATCAAAAATTTCCATGTGCCAAAGAACCCTATACTAGATCGTTGACGAGAGGTAAAGGCGAAACTACAACAAGTAAACAACTTTACTAAAAAGTGAAAGTGACAACAACCTTTGTAGATCCGGTCCTCCACTTCCTTAACTTCGTGATGACGTCCCTCCGCTGCGATCATCGGATCCCGGACTCTAGCGTTGGTTTCATCGAAGAAATGATCGGGCTACGTCGACGACTTTGATGCCGAAGATGATCTACGTCGAGGCAACTCAAGCTCAAGCTCCACCTTCACCAAGTCATGAAACTTGTAAAGAAAACACCCTATACTACATGGCATGTGGTAGAGGATGAAGAAATAGGAAGTGGGTTCACTTTGGATTTGGATTTCTCACTTGGAATCATCACTTGGAAATTTCTAGCAAGCTTTCTTCTTGACTTGAAGAAGATGAAGAAGAAGAAGGAAAAAGAATTATCTTTAAAAAGAAAATCCAAGTGATTCTTATCATATAGCAACCATGGGTGAAGATAACTCATGTAGAGAGCAAACCCTAGTTTAGTTAATGGTTAGGTTTAAGGGTAAAACAAAATGGTTACTTATTCAAAGCTTCATGAAGCTTCAACAAAAAACCAAAGCAAGCCACCATTTCATTTATCTTTCCAAAAAAGAATTAAAGAAAATAAATAAAAAAAATATGAAACCTAACCATTAACCTAAACATGGTTTAAAATAAACACACACCCAAGTTTGCATGTATCATCAAACATGATACAAACTAGTGCACAAAACTATATCATATATATAATGTGCACATCAAGTGAGAAAATCCATCTTAAGTGAACCAATATTAGTTAATGCAAGGTAATATATCAAATATATAATTATACATTAAATCATTAAATCAACACTTGATTTAATGATCCGGTCATACTGCATATAACCGACTAATATCATGTGTATCAATGTATCGAATCAACACTTGATTCGGTAACCCGGCTATATCTCAAATAACCGTCCAATTATACATATCGCGAGAATATAATACAGTATCACATACTCGTATTATTCTCGGTCCCGCACATATCTCATATGCGCTCCTATCTCGTTTCGCTTGAGCCAGGAAACCTCTGTGTAGGACTCTAAAGACTCGTCAATACGCCGGCAGCAGGTGATGATCATATCAAACACCCACAAGCCGCAAGCGGTCTGCTAAACGTAACGGCCACCCGGGTATTGAGCGATCAGAAGATCAACGAGCAAGCCCGCTAACACTCCTGTGAATCCAACCAGTAACACTTACCGTACAGTCCGGTCTGTTCGTCTGATATGTCGCATATCTCGCCTAGGGGTGGTAAACGTCAGACCCCAGTAGCTCGATAAGTCATGCCGATATAAGGTACATAACATAGCATGAAACTACTGATAACTCATACCAGTATATCACTGCAACCCTGGCCAGGGATTTCCAATTATGGCCAGTCGAGCATAGCGCAACATCAACCCCCAATACCGGGAGAGACGAATCCCCTCCTATCGCTCATTGCCTCCATGTGAATCGGGACTGTACCCAAAAACCATCTGTTTGCACGACTCAGTAGAGCCGTGATAGGGTGGAAATCAAAGCACAGTGGGAGACACACAAGACACTATGACGATCTCGGGTCAACAGACTAAGCTGTACCAGTGTCACCAGAGAACTGCCATCTGACGTGAGGTATAATACCATCTTGGAGTTCTCGGCGAGTCCGTTCAGTGTACCCAGTCTCCACTGAGCACACGCATGCCATCTCCGATGTCAAACACCAATGGATATGGGATCATCCATCACCCATCACATGGGTCGAGAAGATATACGCTAGTCTACTCTGGAATATCGATGCCCCGTCTCGATATTCCCACGACTAGGAACAATGAAGGATGTACTCATTGACTACCCAGGCCCCACTAGTATGATCTGCATCATAGTCCTAGAAGTCTAGCACATATCCTAAGGGCTTTATCAACATGTAATAGAGAGACAGCAGGTATACATGTTAAGATAAAGAGCAACCAGATAGCGTACTATCATGTCGAGCAAGAAAAGTCCTACCTATATATGTCCCAACATCCACTACAATATACATCTAATGTACAGTAATGGCCTCTAGGGCATACATATAACTAACAATCTCCCACCTGCACTAGGGCCATCTGTATCAGTGGTTGCAGTATCTAATACTCAACCATCCCATATGAGTCTCTCTCTGGGAAAAAGCCTTTGTGAGTGGATCCGATGTGTTGTCCTCTGAGTCTACTCTCCTAACCTCGATCACGCTGGAGATCAACTATCTCCATGATGAGGTGATGCTGCCTCAGAATATGTCTCGGTCACTGATAGGATCGGGGTTCCTGGGCCAAAGCCACACTTCCATTGTCACACATTGGTAGGAACCTAGTTCATCTCATGAACCAATATACACCCAAACTTCCTCTTTGGTCGTATCTTTAATAGCGATGTTACCAGCCTTTATCGTCTAGTCTGCCACGGTATCTAGCTTGGAACACTTCCAACATACCGTCCCTCCACTGAGGGTAAAGACAATGCCTGCGACTGACATTCAGTCGTCCTTATCACCCTGAAACCTTTCCAGTGATTCTTCCCAGGATCAACTGATACCATCTCACTAAACCCAGTGAGAACCCTAACATCCCTTTAGATCTATATCATAGATCCAAAACCCAGGATTTATGAGGTATCACTATGATCCTATATGGAGAATCCATGTGATAGGAGGAGATTGACCGAGCGTAGCATAGGAAACTCTTTTCCTATCAGGAGTATGTTGTCCACGTACAATACGAGGATAACCACCTTACTCTCTACTACCTTTTTGTATATACAAGGTTCATCTACCATTTTGATGAAGTCAAACTCTTTGACTATCGCATCAAAACAGATGTTCCAACTCCGCGATGCCTGCTTTATTCTGTAAAGCATCTTGCATACGTTTCCGCTGCTCCCACTGTTTACGAAGCCTTTTGGCTGTGTACTTGTAGACGTTCTCTTCTAAATCAGTATTTAGAAAAGCAGTCATGATACCCAACCACCAGATATCGTAGTAATGGTATGTAGCCGTGGCAAGTAGGATCCGGATGGACTTAAGCATAGCCACTGGAAAAGGTTTCATCATTATCCACGCCTGGTCGATGACGAAAACCTTTAACAAGTCTAGCTTTGAAAGTCTCAACTTTTCCATCTAACCAAGTAATCTTCTCAAGATATACTTGTTCCTGATGGGGATTTAACCCTTCAGATATAGCAACCAAAGTCTATACATTGTTGGTGTACATGGATTCCATCTCAGATCGCTAAGCACCCAGCCATTCTTACAGAGTCCATACTCTCTATGGCCTGCTCGAAACTAGTTGGGTCATTATCTCATGATGCAATCCTCGCTCCCACTGTCATCGAGAAACCGAAGTATCTCTCAGGCAGGCGAGGAATCCTGCTAGATCGGCGGAGAGGCTGAGGTTCGTCGGGGACTATAGAATCCTTTGGTCCTGTCAAATCAGCTGCAGTTTTGTATAGCTGGAACCTTTCCAGTTCTACAGAACTGACCTTGCCTCGATTTTGTCCGGATTTTGCTTTTGACATAGGCCGGACAATCCCAAATCTTAACTTACTTAAGAGATAGGTTCTTCCCATACTATATCTTATATGGAGTGGTAGGCACTGATTTGATTCGGACCCAATTCAATAGGTATGCAACTTCTTAAGTGCACAACCCCTAAAAGGAAATAGGTAACTCAATAATACTCATCATAGAGCACACCATATCTAATATGGTGCGATTGCTCCGCCCCGATATACCAACATGCTATGGTGTATACGGAGGAGTAATGCTGAGAGAGAGAATCTCATTCTCCTTTAGAATAGTCTAGGAATTCCGTGCACAAGTATTCTCCTCCTTGATCTTATCATAGGACATAATACTTATACCCGTATTTTGGTTCTCTACTTCTAACTTATATTCTGTGAATATCTCAAAAGTTTCGGACTTATGTTTCAACAGGAACATATGGCTGAGTCTTGAGAGATCATCAGAGAATGTAATGAAGTACAAAGAACCGGTCCTGGCATGTGTAGACAGGGGACCTTGCGTACATCACTATGTATCAGTCCCAAGAGTTCACTAACTCTTTCTCTGTTTCCAGTAAACGGAGCTATGGTCATCTAATCTTTGTGACATGACTGGCAAGTTTCACAAGATGTAAATTCAAACTGATTTAAATATTCATCTAAATGTAACTTCAGCCAGTCGGGTCGCATTGATATGACCTAGTCTACAATGCCTCAAGAAGGATTCGTTCATTTCTGAACTCTTCCTCTTGTGTGTGTTCTGTATACTAGGAACTGTAGTTTGATTTAGAACATCAATGCTTTTAGATAACGTGCCTGAACCGATCAACTTTTGAAATAGGAAATGTTCAAAATATTATCCATCAATACAAAATTATATCCTTTCTTTACTAATAAAGAGACTGATATGATTTTGTATATCAGGTTCGGTATCTAATAGCATTTGTTCAGAATCAATGTATTCGTAATACAGGGTGACAGTGACCAACAGACTTGGCTGCAACACTCGCACCGTTTTCTGTCTCATAAAACTTATCACCCGTTCTCAGTTCTCTACCTTTTTGTAGCCCATGTAACGTATTACATTTGCGGGATCCTGATCCGGTATCTAATACCTAGGACGTAGAGGACACTGAGAAACAGTTCTTTATAATGAACACACCCGAAGGAGATGCATCATATGCACTTTCTTTGTTTGGGCGGCATGGGAATCCTGGTATTCTCCTATTTCCTGCTCGGTCTTATAACAATTATAAGTTGGAGCGGGACCAACGTTCCCCAGCTCAGTATAACAAGCGGGTTCGGTCAATTCATCCATATTATTATCTTGATTAAGGCGTGATATGGTCGCTATCATGAGAGAGAGAGAAGAAAACACTCTGCGTGCGCTCTTGCAAGATTAGATTGGTTATTTATTTTATCTAATCTGGATGGCTCCCACTGTTTTTATCAAATCTTCCTTCAAACCCTAAAAGGAAAGACTAGCCGGGATTAATTACACTCTACAAGTTCGCCAATCTTTCAGCCAGGCCAGTGTCGGTACTTTGAGGGAGGTTCCCCGTGCTTTCGCACGGACTTAATTAAAGTAAACCTCGTTTTCCCAGAGGCGTAACCCCGTTGACACCTTTCTAGACACCTACTTGATCGGCTAATTGTAAAGTGCAAAACTCTCCCAGGAGTAACAATTACTCGCAGTGGGTATCGGGATCCAACTATCATATAGAAGGTATGCAATCTCATTGCAAATTTCAACACTTGAAACTCCCGATAGTGGTTTTTACCCCTAGCACCTATGACCTTAACTATGGTCAACAAACCATAAGTACTAGTCAAGTTCTACCCGTCATTTCGTGATTAATTAGACCCACCCACATGACCCTTAACTAAGGTCAACAAAGTCACGCAACTGTCCTAACTAATCGCATCATATGCGGTGTAGGAAGACATCACTTAGCTACCGTACACTGTGCCTTAACTAAGGTCAACAAACACAGCACGAATACTAAGTACTCTACTTCCTAAAATGATGGATGGTTGCGAATGGTTTTTAGTAAAACCTTTAACGCTTTGAACTTGATCTCATTGCGGAATCAAATGGTTTTTAAATGGATTGTTTTTTAGGCTTTTCTAGTTTTGCTAAAGGGGTCACTCCCGGTGAAGGGATCGTCGGCCCTTTCCTCATCGAATAAGGTGCAGGATATATCATATATACCGCTGTGCAAAGCAGAAACTATAGAAGCAATCAAAAGACAAACCGAGAGTAGTAGCATCTGCCAGTTATTGCTAAAGGGGTCACTCCCGGTGAAGGGATCGTCGGCCCTTTCCTCATCGAATAAGGTGCAGGATATATCATATATACCGCTGTGCAAAGCAAGAACTGTAGCTACCTGTTTTATTTTTGAAATTCGATTCCACAACATCTTTTAGGTTTATTTTCTTTCATTAATCACATTAATGAATATCCCATCATTTAAGTCCACCTAAACATCACAGATAAATATAACGTACGCTTATGCCATCCGCATTCACCTCGATGTCCCGTCTGCACCGTTAGGTTAGGTAACTAACGCCAGAGCGAGGCAGGGCTAGCGCGGGTGTAAAACATAAGCAACGTCTATATAATATATCATATATACTATATACCATATCTATCTGAACAAATCACATGATCACATCACAGATAACGCAGCAGAAAATATCATATGAAATATTGGATATACTAGGACGTCCGTGTTTTTAATACGAGCCAGTATAAAACACGGATTCCACGGTCGTGATGAATAGCCAATCCCACACCCCTAGACCCCTACGAGAGCGGCAAGCAACCCTACCAATTCTAGGGTTAGGAGACCCGGACTCGACTCCTCGAGATGGTCTCCCACTGGACCCTAGAACCCGGTTACTTGTGCTCCCCTCCTTGGGTCTATCCTAATGCGGAAAAGTAAATAATATACATCAACGGTGACATCTTCCGTAACCTGGAAGTGCCCCAATAAAAGAATATTACATACAAGTTTTTACATGAATGAAAATGAAAAACACTCATCTCACATAAAAAAAACCCGGCTATTCAAACACGACGATCCAATATAACATATCCAGCAACACATAACATCACATGTCATCAACGTAAGTAAATATGCGCGTCCCAATTGTCGTTGACATATAGCAACAAAACCGGCGATATCACATATTACACTTACGGTCACAGAAAAGAAAGTGTAAAACTACAACAGTTGGAATCCGCAAACTCTTTAGACATCGCATGCCTATCCAAATGAATTCCTTAGACATCGAATGCCTAACAATTATAAACCCCGCATTTTAGTCTCATTATCGAAAACTCTTTTCAATATCAAGTTGGGCAATTCAACAAGATTCCCGACATTTTGATCGAATGCTCGTCGCAAACTTTATTAGGCGGCCGCACCCCCGATGCCGTCGACGAAGTGCACCAAGGCGGAACACTGCTGCCGCGAGCACCCGAACAGATGCTTTCGGCGACGGGGTTCTCCTACAGTCACTTGGTCGGGGCTATGGGGTGTAGCTGTCTATTAAGTTTACCCGGCGAGTATCCGCGTACGCTACGTGATTGCGACGGATTTTTGATCGCATCAAAATTCCGTGGCAACCGATCAAGTGAGACTAAACTGCTATGTTTATAATATTCAAATCGGTTATCTCATAACTATTTGTGGATTCCAAATATTGTATCTCATTCCAGATAAATAGAAAATGTTAAACTTTCCGATCGAAACAATCAAACACCCAAGTTTTCCCGAAACAGCTCAACACATGAAATAGGTTTAAGAACATTCACTTCATGCCACAGTACCAACGGTCCAGCCGTAGAAGGGTCAAGCCAACGCCTCACTTGTGGCACGCCATACTGCTCCAAACCCTAAGGTTCAAAGGCAGTTCAAGACGGTCACATAATCGAGTTAAGGTTTGTTGTCTTCTAGAGGGTCCATCGCGTTACTTGCACTACTCAGAACGTTCTCAAACTACGGAAAAATCCAACAGTTGGAAATTTCCCGACAGGGGAAAAATTGGGTATTTATATCCGGTCGAACTATTCAACATGTTCTAAAATTACCCGGAAGAACACATAGACAAAATTAGACAATCCGATCGAATCTACGAACACCCAATACAACCGAGAAAACTCAACTTTTGAGTAGAATTTAAAAATTCCTAGAAAATACAGCACTAACAGATAGGAATTACTGTGCAAAGAAAATGACAAGATGCTCCTATATGGCCGTGGAACCGCCGCACATGCCATGCTCGTGCCGCCGTTCCGCGGCCACTTGGTCGAGTTTTACGCACGTGATTCACAGTAATTCTTAAAAAAGCCTGCTGATTTTTCTGCATATTTTTAATTCACAAAAATCCATGATTTCAAAAAAATTACAGAGAATGGATTTGGATTAGGGTTTCGGGTTCGATCGGACTTCTAACACCGTCTACTCTTCGCCTAAAACTCTAGCTAGGCTCTGATACCACTGTAGGGTTTCTAGGCACACTAATGAGGTTCTACAACTGATCAAACGTGCCAAAATAAAAAATTTCCATGTGCCAAAGAACCCTATACTAGATCGTTGACTAGAGGTAAAGACGAAACTACAACAAGTAAACAACTTTACTAAAAAGTGAAAGTGACTACAACCTTTGTAGATCCGGTCCTCCACTTTCTTAGCTCCGTGATGACGTCCTTCCACTGCGATCATCGGATCCCGGACTCTAGCGTTGGTTTCATCGAAGAAATGATCGGGCTAGGTCGACGACTTCGATGCCGAAGATGATCTACGTCGAGGCAACTCAAGCTCAAGCTCCACCTTCACCAAGTCATGAAACTTGTGAAGAAAACACCCTATACTACATGGCAAGTGGTAGAGGATGAAGAAATAGGAAGTGGGTTCACTTTGGATTTGGATTTCTCACTTGGAATCATCACTTGGAAATTTCAAGCAAGCTTTCTTCTTGACTTGAAGAAGATGAAGAAGAAGAAGGAAAAAGAATTATCTATAAAATGAAAATCCAAGTGATTCTTATCATATTGCAACCATGGGTGAAGATAACTCATGTATAGAGCAAACCCTAGTTTAGATAATGGTTAGGTTTAAGGATAAAACAAAATGGTTACTTATTCAAAGCTTCATGAAGCTTCACAAAAAACCAAAGCAAGCTACCATTTCATTTATCTTTCCAAAAATGAATTAAAGAAAATAAATAAAACAAATATAAAACCTAACCATTAAGCTAAACATGGATTAAAATAAACACACACCCAAGTTTGCATGTATCATCAAACATACTAGTGCACAAAACTATATCATATATACAATGTGCACATCAAGTGAGAAAATCCATCTTAAGTGAACCAATATTAGTTAATGCAAGGTAATATATCAAATATATAATTATACATTAAATCATCAAATCAACACTTGATTTAATGATCCGGTCATACTGCATATAACCGACTAATATCATGTGTATCAATATATCGAATCAACACTTGATTCGGTAACCCGGCTATATCTCATATAACCGTCCAATGATACATATCGCGAGAATATAATATAGTATCACATACTCGTATTATTCTCGGTCCCGCACATATCTCATATGCGCTCCTATCTCGTTTCGCTTGAGCTAGGAAACCTCCGTGTAGGACTCTAAAGACTCGTCAATACGCCGGCAGTAGGTGATGATCATATCAAATACCCACAAGCCGCAAGCGGTCTGCTAAACGTAACGGCCACCCGGGTATTGAGCGATCAGAAGATCAACGAGCAAGCCCGCTCACACTCCTGTGAATCCAACCAGTAACACTTACTGTACAGTCCGGTCTGTTCGTCTGATATGTCGCATATCTCGCCTAGGGGTGGTAAACGTCAGACCCCAGTAGCTCGATAAGTCATGCCGATATAAGGTCCATAACATAGCGTGAAACTACTGATAACTCTTACCAGTATATCACTGCAACCCTGGCTAGGGATTTCCAGTTATGGCCAGTCGAGCGTAGCGCAACATCAACCCCTAATACCGGGAGAGACGAATCCCCTCCTATCGCTCATTGCCTCCATGTGAATCGGGACTGTACCCAAAAACCACCTGTTTGCACGATTCAGTAGAGCCGTGGTAGGGTGGAAATCAAAGCACAGTGGGAGACACACAATACTCTATGACGATCTCGGGTCAACAGACTAAGCTGTACCAGTGTCACCAGAGAACTGCCATCTGACGTGAGGTATAATACCATCTTGGAGTTCTCGGCGAGTCCGTTCAGTGTACCCAGTCTCCACTAAGCACCCGCATACCATCTTCGATGTCAAACACCAATGGATATGGGATCATCCATCGCCCATCACATGGGTCGAGAAGATATACGCTAGTCTACTCTGGAATATCGATGCCCCGTCTCGATATTCCCACGACTAGGAACAATGAAGGATGTACTCATTGACTACCCAGGCCCCACTAGTATGATCTGCATCATAGTCCTTGAAGTCGAGCACATATCCTAAGGGCTTTATCAACATGTAATAGAGAGACAGCAGGTATACATGTTAAGATAAAGAGTAACCAGATAGCGTACTATCATGTCGAGCAAGAAAGTCCTACCTATATATGTCCCAGCATCCACTACAATATACATCCAATGTACAGTAATGGCCTCTAGGGCATACATATAACTAACACAATTAGCCTAAGTAAGGTGTACAGAAGGTAATAAATAAGACAAAATAAAGGGATTAGAAAGAAGGCAAAGTAAATTGCGACTGCTATCATTCACGACCAAACCGCGTAGTTCATCGCCACTCCTATTTCACCTTTGCTTTTCTCCAGTTGAGGAGGAATAGAATAAGATTTATTCAAGTTGTCTTTTATCATCACCTTCTCTCAAGTTATGAGTACTCCTTAGTTTAGGAGAGTACACCTATTACGCTTATTGGAAAGTCTTCTTCCAAACCATTGGCTGGTGCCGAACGGTAGGGAAGGAAGAAAACCACTTAGCCTAAAGGGGTGTACAGAAGGTAATGAATAAAGACAAATAAAGGGATTTGGAGAGATGGCAAAGAAATATACGGTTATAGTCATGAATTGAATTATGGAAGAGGCATTACTAAGAATACTAGGATACCCCTACGAAACATTTTCATGTTTCAGTTTCACTGTGCATTTTTAATGGAAAACTGTTTTCCCGATTAGATACTTACTCCAGGGTATGAATTTACCAGGTATGATTCTCACATCTGTATGGTTTTACAGATGATGAGTGGGAGTAAATTATTGGGAATAAGGTGATCATCCTCATTATATCAGAATTCGTTGTAATTGGTGATATTTGAGGAAGTCGCCTGGGTTTTTTCCGGACGACAAGTATTTGGTTTTGAGTATCCGTTGTTGTGCACCAATTTCAAAATGATATATCTGTACGTTTATTTTTATAAAGTGAGATATAACTTTTTGAAATTATGTTCTTGACATTTACCTATATCAGTTGACGATTGGGTAAGGAGCATTGGACAACGCAGTAATTCTTAACCATAAGTACAGTTTTCAACCTACGATACACAGGTTTTGAGTTATCGACTCAGGGGACTCATACAGAGTATTGTATGCTGTCCAGTGTCCATCAGGACAAAGGGGTTGGTCCTCGTACTATGTTCTGTTTACTTGTGACTTCTCTAGTTTTTAGACAAGTGTTTCGTAGAAATACAAGGTCTAAGTTTTGAGAAGTTGTCGGTATAGGAATAAAGTAGAGAACCAGATGTCGCAAGTATCGGGATTCTTCAAAGAGATCGAAGATGTAGATACTTGTGATTGGTATTCAGTTGATAGTAATGGTTTTGAGAAACTTCTTTCTCTTTCAGGTTACTCATAATTGGATGTATTCCTAAGTTGAGTAATGCTGATTAGTCTCTCTCCATTAAGTTGATATGCACTGGAGACAGCTGTATGATTTGAATCTGGTTCCAATTAAATAAGTGCTAAAGTTTCTATATTGGATATAGAATGGTTCATATCTTAACGATGTTAAAGTACAGGGAGTTTTCCGGCTTATGATTAAAACCAGACTCTGGATAACTCATGGCACGTTTCTGTAATAGCAGTCTGTGGGTTGACCCAGGCTATGACGAGGGTTAATTTTCTACCATCTGAAAGATCAATGGTGATATTGTTCTTGACTCGCCACAGTTTTAGTAAAATGGATTTTTTCAGAAAACAGTAGTGGGAGTATGGTAGAACTGGATGTGATTCCAGAACCGCAAACGATTATGGAAAATTTAATAGGACCTAAAGATTCTATCAAGTTTGACATTCCATTAGCCACTCCGTAGATATGGTGGATAAGCTCAGGCACCTGAGAGGTACTCCGGTAGCCTCAAGGATGGTGACAGGGAGGTTCTTGTTTGCCCAGACTTGCCATTACTGCTCTTCCAGACTATGTGACCCGGCAGGAGGTTAAGTATAGCGTCATTCTAAACTAGCTTTAGAAGTGCACGGATATATTATTCTGCCAGAGGTTTGTTGTGGTCAGTGGGAGCAGCGGAAGCATAGTGGACAAGTTGCTTATGTCTATTTCTAGACTAGAGCTGATATAGCGGAAATAGATCATCTATTTTTGATGTGACAGTCATGAGCATGTTCATTAGTTCTATCGGTATGGTGTTTAACGGTATGAATTAAAGGTAATGACTAAAGTCATATAAAGGGATTTGGAGAGATGGCGAAGAAATATACGGTTATAGTTGTGAATCTGATAATGGAAGTGGCATTACTAAGAATACCCTGATACCCCTTCGAAATATTTACATATTTCAGTTTCACTGTGTACTGTTAAAAGAAAACTGATTTCCCAATTAGTCCTTGCTCTATCGGTATGTATTTACCAGGTTTGAAGCCAAAACCGAGCTCACCGGGTCTTCTGGCTCATTTTGGCTTCAAATTTTCAACTAATGAACATGCTAGAAGCCAAAATGAGCCAGAAGACCGAAGGACATGGATCGATTGGTATAACTTTCCAACCCTCTCTCTAGCTAGCTAGTTGTAGGTTAATGGTTCGATCCGGGTTTTAAGCATACGATAGCGACGGTTTCTAGTTAAGAAAAAGTTTTCGTTTCCGCATTTTGGCCTCGGAACCACGGCCTGGGCGCTACCGTAGACTTACATGGTATCAGAGCCATGCCATTAACCTTTACTAGCTTGCTCTAGCATGTTTAGAATTTCGATCGGACGAAATTTCCAAAAACCGCATTTCCAATTGTTCAGTTTCTGTCGAATTTTTTTGTGCTCTAAAAATTTTTTTGGGCATGTCAGAAAATCAGGCGGGGTGTTTTAGAAGAACGGAGAAAATTTGGTGGGCTGATTTCACTGTAGCGCGGCGGATCCGTGGCCGTACCCACATTTTGGCCGCGGATCCGCCGCTGTACTGTAGCCACAGGGCACTAAATTTTCTTAGGTGGTCTCTGACTTGGAAATGTGGTTTCTGGTATTTTTTGTTTGGGCCCAGATTTGTTTGAGTACTGGAAATTGTGCTTGGGGCCCACTTCGGGAAACTTTGTTGATCGAATTTTTTAAAACATGTTAGTTCACAGTATTTACATTATATCTGCGACCGTGAATGCCATTCGAGCGGTAAATCCTGTCTAATTGCTATAGCCCTTTTAGACGGATTTACGAACGTGACATTCACGTTGATGTTCTGTGTTGTGCTGTGATGTTGCGGATTTGTCGTGGTGGATAGCCTGAATGCATTGGTAGTACTGTTTGGTTGTATTTGTATATTTGATATTGCGGGGCGAGCGTCCGACATGTGGACTGCCGTCACTGCCTGTTTGTATATTATTCTTTTGGGGCACGGCCGGGCTAAGGTCGATGTACCCGTTGTATATATATTTTACTTTCTGTACTAGGATTACCCTGCGGCGGGGTGCACGGATAGCCGGGTTTTAGAGGGCAACGGGCCCGCATCTCATGGCTTTGAGACGGAGGGGGCTTTACTCTAGAATTGGCGGGCTATTCGTCACACTCGTAGGGGGTACAGGTTGACTCAAGGAGGGGTGCTCAAGTTACCGGATTCCATGAAGTGCTGGGTGGTCCATTCACGTTGTTGAAGGGGGTTGCCTCGCTTAAGGTTTTGGCGGGTAACTTGCCGCGCCCGTAAGGGTCTAGGATTTCATTGCACAGGCTATCCACACGACCAGGGGAACGTCGGGTTTCAGTAGCGGCTCTATGAAACCCGGGGATCCCAGATTATCTCTATTGTTCTGTGATGCTTATTACATTTCTGTAATGTTGCATTTTATCATGCCTTGAGCGAATATTATATATTGATATATATACTAGTAGATGTTGTATATGTTTTACACCCGCGCTAGTCCAGTCCCCACTCTGTCGTTAGTTAAGTAACCTAACGAGTGATGACGGGACCCAGTGGCGAATGCGGATGGCATATACGTACATCGTATTTTCGTTCTTTCGTGGTGTGATCAATTGATGGGACTGCATTGATTCGGATAAATGCAAGCTAAACAAACCTATTCTGATGTTGTTGGAACATTTTTCAAAAAGCTGTTATTGCAAAGATGTTCTCTTTTATTTTGCACAGTGGTATTCGGTTATGAATATCCAGCACCTCAGTCGACGAGGCAAGGGCCGAGATCCCTTCACCGGGAGTGACCCCTTGGACAGAAGTTTGCGTCAGGGTAATAACTTCACTATAGCCGATTGTCTTCTTCTTTGCATCATGATATTTAGTTGGAATATCCTGCACCTCATTCTACGGGGAAAGAGCCGAGATCCCTTCACCGGGAGTGACCTCTTTAGCAAAGGTTTTCGCCGCATTATTTTTATAAAAAGCTATCCGGTTCCTTCAACGATATCAAGTTCATTACGTTAAAGGTTTTTTGCCAAAATCATTCGTAGCCCTCCGTCATTTCAGAGAGGTAGCACTTAGTGTTCATGCTATGTATGTTGGCCTTCGTCAAGACATAGTGTATGGTAGCTATTTGTTACTTTTCCGCTGCATAGATAGATGCGTTGGTTTGGGACAGTCGTACTACTATTTTGGCCTTCGTCAAGGGTATGTACGGGTGGGTTCAAATTAACCTGGATAATCACGGGTAGAACTTGACATGTGACTTATGATATGTTGGCCTTCGTCAAGGTCATAAGAGCATGGAGTAAAAATAACGTCGGGAGTTTCTAAAGAAACTGAAACTTGCCAGATATGCGCATACCTTCTGGAGTGTGATAACATGAGTGGATTCCATCACGTTATCATGAGATGATTGTTGGATCCCGATTCCCACTGATGAGTTGGTTTACTCCTCGGGTGATCCCGACTAATTCTTCTTTGAGGTTTGGAGGAGAATTTGAGGTTACAGTGGGAGGTTTCCTGATTAGATAAAGTGATAAACATTCCGATCTATATTAGAGTGCACGCTGAGTGTTTCTTTTCTCTCTCTCTTTGGCAGCGACCATGACCCGACCCTTGACTATGACTCAGTGACCAAGTTAACCGAACCTTCTTAAAACACTGGCTTTTGGATTGTCAGAGTTGCATACCTCATTGCCACTCCTACTCTTACCCTTTTCTCCAGGACACCCCGTATTATTACTGTTAGTGTATATGCCCAAGAGGCCATTACTGTATCATACTAGTTTGTATATTACTTGATGGAAGCTTGGGATATTCACCTTGTATAAACAATCTTGCTCAATATAGTAGTATGCTACTTGGTTTGTTTCTACTTCAATGTGTACTTGTGTTTATTTCAGTATATCACTTATACGCATTAGTGGAGCCCTTAGGATCTTTGCTTGATTACCAGCGTTGTGATGGCAGTCACACTAGTGGGGGCTGGGTAATCGATAAGCACATCCTTATACAGGTCCCTAGTCGTAGGACTATCGAGACAGGGCATCGATACTCCGGAGTAGACTAGCGTATGCGCTTCTCATCCCAGTGTGGGAGATGGTCTGTCCCACAGCCATCAGTACGTCGTACTGGAGATAGTATACGGGTGCTCGTTGGGTTACGAGTACACTGGACAGGACTCGTCGGGAACTGACAGGTTGGTATTATACCTATCGTCAGTTATCAGTTCCCAGGTGACATGAGTACAGCTTAGTCCGCTGACTTGACACTGACACTTCGCCTCGAGTGTGTTCCCACTGCACTTTGATCACTACCCTACCACGGCTCAAAGGAGTCGTGTAAACAGGTGGTGGTTGGGTGCAGTCCCGAAGCACTTGGAGGCAGTGACAGTTAGACAGGATTCGTCTCTCCCGGTATTGGGGGTTGACATCGCGCTGTGTCTAGGAGAGCCATTACACGAGTAGTCCCTGGCCAGGGCAAGCGAGATATACTGGTAGGTTTCCAGTGTTATCTCAGGGTGTTTTGGGCTTCACTCCGACACGACTTGTACCGCTATTGGGGGACTGACGTTTTACCGCCCCCTAGGCCCGCCATGCGATGTATCAGACGAACAGACCGGACTGTACGGAGAATGTCACATTCAGACTCAGTAGGAGTTCAGATGGGGTTTCACCTCGTCAGCCTTCTTGTCGGCATCTACCTGGGGACCGTTACGCACAGCTAGTGCCGCTTGCGGTCTGTGGTTAAACCCACTGCCAGCGTAGTGTCGAGTCTTTAGAGTCCCACACAGAGGGTATTCGCCTCTGGGCAAAACAGAGTAGAGGTCGCATGGTTTTGCGACAGGGTTCGTTCTCATCCGCGCACTTGTGCACGTTTAGAGTCCGGACGGATATTACTGGCTGTCTCTGGTTTGAGTCAGATACTGGTATAGTATTTGGGGTTGCTTTTATCTCTCAGTATTCATGTTCCTCGGAACAAGAATGCAGGTGTGTATGCACAGTTCTTTTTTGAGGAGGAGGAAGATGATTTTTCATTAGGGTTTCGGAACGGGTGCGTATGCACAGTTGACAGTTGTATTTTTCCAAACCCTAATGGATTTGTATTATATCATTTAATAATATATAATAAAATGAAATTGTGTCATGGTTAGTTTTTGTTGACTTGTTGACCATGGTTGACTTGTTGACCATGGTTGAACATTTGACCATTATCATTACAAGAGAAAGATGCTCTTGATTCTTGCATTTTCATTTAATGCTTGTAATGATATTAGTCATTCTAAAACTTTCCATCAACTTTTTCATTTTGATTATTATTATTTGATAATTCATTTTCTTTTTGCATTATGGTTGCAAGAAAGGAAATGAGAGCTCATTTTTTCTATCATAACCTCTCTCTCTCCTCATTTCATCTTCTTCCTCCTATTGAAAAGAGAAACCTTCTCATGTGTTGAGAATCATTCTCTTTAGATAGAAAAGCAAACCCTAATCACTCTCTACTCATTCTAGGATGAAGGTTTAGCAAGCCGGAAACCCTAGTTCACTCAAAGATCGAGGAAGAGCCCAAAGTCGAACCTTCGAGGTGGATCCATCTTCGACGGGAGAAGGCGACGAAAAGAGAACCATCAACCTCTACAAGGTTTGAAGAAGAAGGAGTTCAAGTTTAGGTATAACCATCTTCCATAGTAGCTAACTCTCTTTAGCTTGTTAACTAGTTTTAGTTTAGACAACGATCCCGACACAGTTTAGTCCATGTTGCCTCTTGCGATAAAAATTCGTTTTTTATACCGTTTCCGCCTCCCCGTAAGTACCGGGGGTCGCAATATGGACTTACAGTGGTATCAGAGCCTAACTAAACTTAAACTAGCTTGGTAGTAAGGTGTAACGAAGTTCGGAAACAAAAAAAATCGCAAAACCGGAAAACTAAAAACCTGAGTTTCTGTTGAATTTTTTTTTGGCTCAAAATGAAAAACTTTATACTTGTAAAATCGTCTCAGGGTTTTTTATGAACACCCAAGAAAAACGATGCAGTAATTCCTCAAAGCCGCCGCCCATCCGCCGCGTGACCCCTGTTTCCGCCGCGGAAGCGCCGCGTTCTGTAGTCCTCTGTGCATCGTTTTTCGTGCAGTGTGTGTCTGTGTTGGTTTTGGGATTTTTAAAATATATTATATGTACCCAGATTTTCCAGAACAGAAATTTCTTTTTGGGGTCCTATAATTCCGTATTTTTTTCCGAACTTCACTGCACTTTGACTATGTTGGTTATATCTGTGATGTTTGCATGTATTGAACGTCGGCTAATCGCTATAAGTCGATTAGTCGGGGTTATACATGATCTGTAATGTGCTGGAATGTGTATATGAATGTGTTGGACTGTCGCGGGTGAATAGCCGGGGTGGATGTGAGATGAGCTTTTGTTTTTCTTTCATTCATTGTAAATGTAAATTGATGTAATAATATTATTTGTTTGGCCGCACAACCGGGTCGGGGTTGTAGCCGTCATTGTATAATTCTTTTTACTGTTTTTGCTCCTAGGATAGACCCATGGTGGGGTGCACAAACTACCGGGAACTTGGCGGGTAGTTTGCCGCACCCGTAGGGGTCTTGGGTGGGGTATTTGCTATTCACCGCGACCGTGTTATCCGCTCTTCATTTCAGGCTCGAAAGAAATGCGGATTGCTAGTATATCCAATGTATTCATCTGTGATCTGTAATGTCTATCATTGCTTTCTATTTAGGCGTTGCTTATGTTTTACAGCCGCGCTAGCCCAGCCCCCGCTCTGTCGTTAGTTAAGTAACCTAACGAGTGATGACGGGACCCCGTGGCGAATGCGAATGGCATAAGCGTACGTCATATTTTGGTTGTTTTCTGCAATGGTAGGAATTAAATGATGGGACGCATTAAAAGAACTAATGCAAGAATATCACGCATTAAAAGAACTAATGCAAGATAATAAACCAAGTTTAAGTCGATGGAACACTTTCGAAAAACCACTCGGTTCTTTTCAAAACTAACTTTTAAATGCGGAGCTTGAGCCACTCCTTCTAAAAGCTATCTCGTTCCATCGATTATATCAAGTTCACTACGTTCACGGTTTCGCCAAAACCATTCGTAGCCCTCCGTCGTTTCATATGAATATTCAACAGTATTCAAGCTGTGTTTGTTGGCCTTAGTCAAGGCACAGTGTTTGGTAGCTGGTGGGTATTCATATGTTGCATAGATAGAATGCGTTGGTTTGGGACAGTCGTATTGCCTTGTTGGCCATAGTCAAAGGTATATACGGGTGGGTTCAAATTAACCTGGATAACGACGGGAAGAACTTGACATGTGACTTATGATTTGTTGGCCTTAGTCAAGGTCATAAGAGCATGGGGCAAAAATCCACATCGGGAGTTTCATAAGTACTGAAACTTGCTAGATTTGCATACCATTTGGAGTGTGATGATTATGGTAGGATTCCTTCATTTTTCGTCACGCGATGATATTTGGATCCCGATCCTACTGTGAGTATATGCTACTCCTCGAGAAATTTCTCACTAAACGATCAATGCTATAAACCTAGTAGGTGCCTAGAAAGGTGTTAGCGGGGCTACGCCCCCAGGGAAAAGAGGTTCTTAAATTAAGGAACTTCGCGAAAGCGTTGGAAAACCTCCCTCGAAGTACCGACACTGGCCTGGCTGAACGGTTAAGCAAGTATTGTACGGTGGGATTGATCCCGGCTAATTCTTCCTTTGTGGTTTGAGGAGGGATTCGAGAGACAGTGGGAGCCATCCTGTTTAGACAAATTAAAAACCATTCTAAATTTGCAAGAGCATCGTGCTAAGTGTTTCTTCTCTCCCCCTGCAGCGACCAAATCGAAATGACTGGACTTAAGTTACTTCTAGATAAAAACATATTGACAGGGCCAAACTACAAAGATTGGCTCAGGAATGTCAAATTGGCAATCTCTTACGACAAGCTGGGGTATCTTCTTACCACCAAAGCTCCCCCCGTCCCAGGTCCCACCTCCAGCGTCGCGGATAAGGAAATCCGTAAGACTTGGGAGATTGACAGCGCGAAGGCCAGATGCCTCGTACTTGCCTCGATGGACAATGACCATCAGAGGAGGCACGAGAATATGGATTTGGAATCCATATTTCTTCATACAAAAGAACTGTATGGAGAGCAGTCTCGTATCGCAAGATACGAAGTGTCGAAGAAGTTATTTTCGACAAAGTTGGCCGTCGGATCATCGGTAGCGGACCACGTGCTTAAGATGATTGGCTACACTGAGGAGCTCGCGGAACTTGGGACCACGTTGGATAGTGAACTTTACACGGATATAATTCTCCAGTCCCTTCCATCCACTTACGCCCAGTTCATACTGAATTTCAACTTGCAAGAAAAAGAAGTTGAACTTTCAGAACTCCTCAACCTGCTGAGGAGCGCAGAGGGCACCCTACAGAAGGGTAGGGATACATCCACTTTGTTTGTAGGAGGATCTTCTTCTTCTAGGTCCAAGGCGAAAGCTAAGGGAAAGAAGAGGAAAGCCCCCGCCAAACCAAGGGGCGGTGTTAGTAAAGTGGGTGCGAAGGGAAAGGAAAAGGCAACAAAGATAGCGGGGAAGCTTGTTGGTAAAGAGGAATGCTTCTATTGTCACAAGAGTGGACACTGGAAGAAAGATTGCAGGGCTTGGAAAGCCAGGACACAGGAACTGAAGCAGGTTGCGGCTTCAGCTTCAGGTGTGTATGTTATTGAAAACTGTCTTTCTATAAACTCTACTTCCTGGGTATTGGATACCGGATCAGGATCTCATATCTGTAATTCTTTGCAGGCGTTGAGAAACCGTAGATTTTTGAAGGCAGGTGACATGACCCTCAGAGTTGCGAACGGAGCTAGCATGGATGCTAAAGCCGTGGGGGACTATCACCTGGGAATGACAGATGGGCATGTTTTGGTTTTGCGTAATTGCTTTTTTGTACCCAACGCAACTTGTAATATCATTTCTGTATCTTTGGTTTCTAAAGAAGGTTATGAATTTGCGTTTGTAAGTAATGTTGTAAACATTCACCTTAATCAAGTTCTGATTGGGTCAGGTACACTGAGCAATGGTATATACGTATTAAACCAACCACAGATTTTCAATGTCCAGAATACACACAAAAGAAAGTCTCCAGATATCAATCAGGCTTTCTTATGGCATTGTAGACTGGGTCACATCAATGAGACACGGTTGACTAAGTTACATAAAGAAGGATACTTGGATCCGTTCGAGTATCAGTCTTATGCCACTTGTGAATCTTGTCTTATGGGAAAGATGACAAAGACTCCGTTCACTGGACACGGAGAAAGAGCGAGCGAGCTCTTGGGACTCATACACAGTGACGTGTGTGGTCCAATGTCTACACATGCCCGAAGCGGTTATTCATACTTCATTACTTTCACAGACGATTTCTCTAGGTATGGACATGTCATCTTAATGAAGCACAAATCCGAGGCCTTTGAGAAATTTCGGGATTACAAGAATGAAGTTGAAAAACAAACAGGCAAAAGTATCAAGATCCTAAGATCGGATCGAGGTGGTGAATACTTGAGTGCCGAGTTCCTGGACTATTTAAAAGAGAATGGTATTCTCTCTCAGCGTACTCCTCCATACACTCCGCAACATAACGGTGTATCAGAAAGGAGGAATCGAACCCTATTGGATATGGTTCGTTCCATGATGAGTAAGGCTGAGTTACCGCGATCTTTCTGGGGATATGCACTAGAAACAGCTGCACATCTCTTGAACCAAGTTCCTACTAAGACTGTGCCTACCACACCATATCAGATGTGGAGTGGGAAGAAACCCTGTCTTAAAGCCTTTAAAACATGGGGATGTCCGGCTTTTGTAAAAAAGCAGCATGCGGACAAGCTCGAGGCACGCTCAGTACAGTGTAAGTTTGTGGGATACCCAAAGAACTCCAAGGGGTATCTATTCTATTACGCAGAGGAGCAAAAAGTCCTTGTTTCTCGTCATGCCCACTTCTTGGAAACTGAGTTTTTGGAAAATCAGATAAGTGGGAGCGCAGTAGAACTGGATGAAATTCCAGAACCTCAGACTATTACTGAAAGCTTAGTGGAACCAGACGGTTCAAAAGAACAGGACATTCCTATGCCGCTCCGTAGAAGTAGTAGGCAGTCTCATCCGCCCGAGAGATACTACGGTTTTCTCATAGACGGGGATAGAGAGGATTGCATCATAGACTATGATGAGCCTACTAGCTTCCAGCAGGCCGTTCAGAGCATTGACTCGGTAAAATGGCTGGATGCAATGCGGACCGAAATGGAGTCCATGTACACCAACAAAGTATGGACGTTGGACATTGCTCCAGACGGGGTAAAACCCGTAGGATGCAAGTGGATCTTCAAAAGGAAGATTGGTGTAGATGGACAGGTTGAGACCTATAAAGCTAGACTTGTAGCAAAGGGTTTCCGTCAAAGACCTGGCTTGGACTACGACGAAACCTTTTCTCCAGTGGCTATGCTGAAATCCATTCGGATCCTTCTTGCCATTGCTGCCTTCCACGATTATGAGATTTGGCAGATGGACGTAAAAACCGCTTTTCTAAATGGAAATTTAGAGGAGTGTGTCTATATGGATCAGCCAGAGGGTTTCATTCAGAGTGGGAGCAGCGGAAAGGTGTGCAAGTTGCTTAAGTCCATCTATGGACTAAAGCAGGCATCGCGGAGTTGGAACATCTGTTTTGATGAGACGGTCAAGGAATTTGACTTTATCAAAAATCCAGATGAACCATGCATCTATAGTAGATTTGTAGCAAGAACTGTGGTATTCCTTGTTTTATACGTGGATGACATTCTCTTAATAGGAAATGACATTCCTATGCTACAATCTGTCAAGGGTTTCTTGTCACACAGGTTCTCCATGAAAGACCTAGGTGATGCCTCTTACATCCTGGGGATCCGGATCCATCGTGATAGATCCAAGAGGATATTAGGACTTTCACAGTCCAGGTACATCGACACCGTACTGAAAAGATTCAGTATGGAAGATTCCAAGCGTGGTAACTTACCGGCTTGTCACGGGATCACCCTCTCTAAAGAGATGTCTCCCAAGACTGATTTGGAGAGGGATCGCATGTCTATTATACCCTACGCTTCTGCGGTAGGCTCTATAATGTATGCGATGTTGTGTACCAGACCGGATGTAGCTTATGCACTGAGTGTAGTAAGCCGGTATCAGTCAAACCCTGGGGAGAAACATTGGATAGCGGTAAAGAACATTCTCAAGTACCTGAGGAGGACTAAGGAGATGTTCTTGGTGTATGGCGGAAAAGACCTCCAGATTGAGGCCTTTGCTGACTCCAGCTTCCAGAGTGACAAGGATGATTCCAAGTCCATGTCGGGTTTTGTCTTTACCCTCAACGGAGGGGCGGTGTGTTGGAAGAGTTCCAAACAGGAAACCGTTGCAGACTCGACTATGGAAGCGGAATACATCGCTGCATCTGATGCCGCAAAAGAAGCTGTCTGGATAAGGAAGTTCTTAAAAGAACTTCAGGTGGTTCCGTCCATTGTTGACCCAGTACCTCTGTATTGCGACAACAACGGGGCTATAGCTTTAGCAAAGGAACCCAGGTCCCATCAGAGATCCAGGCACATCTTGAGGCGGTATCACCTGATCAGGGAGATCGTGGATCGCAAGGAGATCGAGGTTCGGAGGGTTGCTTCAGAAGAGAACACTGCAGATCCATTCACCAAGGCCCTACCCCAGACTCAGTTCGAGCGGCTGATCGAGATGATAGGTCTTCGATACGCCAGTACATGGCCTTAGTGCAAGTGGGAGATTGTTAGTGTATATGCCCTAGAGGCCATTACTATATCATACTAGTTTGTATATTACTTGATGGAAGCTTGGGATATTCACCTTGTATAAACAATCTTGCTCAATATAGTAGTATGCTACTTGGTTTGTTTCTACTTCAATGTGTACTTGTGTTTATTTCAGTATATCACTTATACGCATTAGTGGAGCCCTTAGGATCTTTGCTTGATTACCAGCGTTGTGATGGCAGTCACACTAGTGGGGGCTGGGTAATCGATAAGCACATCCTTATACAGGTCCCTAGTCGTAGGACTATCGAGACAGGGCATCGATACTCCGGAGTAGACTAGCGTATGCGCTTCTCATCCCAGTGTGGGAGATGGTCTGTCCCACAGCCATCAGTACGTCGTACTGGAGATAGTATACGGGTGCTCGTTGGGTTACGAGTACACTGGACAGGACTCGTCGGGAACTGACAGGTTGGTATTATACCTATCGTCAGTTATCAGTTCCCAGGTGACATGAGTACAGCTTAGTCCGCTGACTTGACACTGACACTTCGCCTCGAGTGTGTTCCCACTGCACTTTGATCACTACCCTACCACGGCTCAAAGGAGTCGTGCAAACAGGTGGTGGTTGGGTGCAGTCCCGAAGCACTTGGAGGCAGTGACAGTTAGACAGGATTCGTCTCTCCCGGTATTGGGGGTTGACATCGCGCTGTGTCTAGGAGAGCCATTACACGAGTAGTCCCTGGCCAGGGCAAGCGAGATATACTGGTAGGTTTCCAGTGTTATCTCAGGGTGTTTTGGGCTTCACTCCGACACGACTTGTACCGCTATTGGGGGACTGACGTTTTACCGCCCCCTAGGCCCGCCATGCGATGTATCAGACGAACAGACCGGACTGTACGGAGAATGTCACATTCAGACTCAGTAGGAGTTCAGATGGGGTTTCACCTCGTCAGCCTTCTTGTCGGCATCTACCTGGGGACCGTTACGCACAGCTAGTGCCGCTTGCGGTCTGTGGTTAAACCCACTGCCAGCGTAGTGTCGAGTCTTTAGAGTCCCACACAGAGGGTATTCGCCTCTGGGCAAAACAGAGTAGAGGTCGCATGGTTTTGCGACAGGGTTCGTTCTCATCCGCGCACTTGTGCACGTTTAGAGTCCGGACGGATATTACTGGCTGTCTCTGGTTTGAGTCAGATACTGGTATAGTATTTGGGGTTGCTTTTATCTCTCAGTATTCATGTTCCTCGGAACAAGAATGCAGGTGTGTATGCACAGTTCTTTTTTGAGGAGGAGGAAGATGATTTTTCATTAGGGTTTCGGAACGGGTGCGTATGCACAGTTGACAGTTGTATTTTTCCAAACCCTAATGGATTTGTATTATATCATTTAATAATATATAATAAAATGAAATTGTGTCATGGTTAGTTTTTGTTGACTTGTTGACCATGGTTGACTTGTTGACCATGGTTGAACATTTGACCATTATCATTACAAGAGAAAGATGCTCTTGATTCTTGCATTTTCATTTAATGCTTGTAATGATATTAGTCATTCTAAAACTTTCCATCAACTTTTTCATTTTGATTATTATTATTTGATAATTCATTTTCTTTTTGCATTATGGTTGCAAGAAAGGAAATGAGAGCTCATTTTTTCTATCATAACCTCTCTCTCTCCTCATTTCATCTTCTTCCTCCTATTGAAAAGAGAAACCTTCTCATGTGTTGAGAATCATTCTCTTTAGATAGAAAAGCAAACCCTAATCACTCTCTACTCATTCTAGGATGAAGGTTTAGCAAGCCGGAAACCCTAGTTCACTCAAAGATCGAGGAAGAGCCCAAAGTCGAACCTTCGAGGTGGATCCATCTTCGACGGGAGAAGGCGACGAAAAGAGAACCATCAACCTCTACAAGGTTTGAAGAAGAAGGAGTTCAAGTTTAGGTATAACCATCTTCCATAGTAGCTAACTCTCTTTAGCTTGTTAACTAGTTTTAGTTTAGACAACGATCCCGACACAGTTTAGTCCATGTTGCCTCTTGCGATAAAAATTCGTTTTTATACCGTTTCCGCCTCCCCGTAAGTACCGGGGGTCGCAATATGGACTTACAATTACGAACGTCCACTTCCATTGGATAAAACCATCGTATGGTTATATACGAACTCGAAGGAACTTATTCCAGATTCGAGGATGGTTCCGGTTCTGGAGAAAACGAATATGACTATTCAGTTGTCTTTTCCTTTTACCTTCTTTCAGGTTGCGAGTGCTTCTTGGATTAGGACGGTACACCTATTACGCTTATTGGATAGTCTTTTTCCAAACCATAGGAAGGTGCCGAACGATAGGGAATGAAGAAAACCAATTAGCCTAACGAAGGTGTACAAAAGGTTTTAAGTAAAGACAAATAAAGGGATTAGTAAGAGGGCAAAGTAAATTGCGACTGGTATTCACGACCAAACCAAATATTTCATCGCCAATCCTATATCACCTTTGTATTTCTCCAGAACACTCCGTATCACTACGAAGAACCACAGTTATTTGGATACTCCATCGTATGGTTATATACGAACTCGAAGGAACTTGTTCCAGTTCGGGGATGGATTCTGGTTCAGGAGAAATAGGAATAAGGTTTATTCAGTTGTCTTTTATCTTCACCTTCTCTCAGGTTGCGAGTGCTCCTAAGATTAGGACAGTACACCAATTATGCTTATTGGATAGTCTTCTTCCAAACCATAGGCTGGTGCCGAACGGTAGGGAAGGAAGAAAACCATTTGGCCTAAAGGGGTGTATAGAAGGTAATGACTAAAGTCAAATAAAGGGATTTGGAGAGATGGCGAAGAAATATACGGTTATAGTTATGAATCTGATAATGGAAGTGGCATTACTAAGAATACCCGGATACCCCTTCGAAACATTTACATGTTTCAGTTTCACTGTGTACTGTTAAAAGAAAACTGATTTCCCAATTAATCCTTACTCTAGGGTATGTATTTACCAGGTTTGTTTCTCATATCTGTATGGTTTTACAGATGATGAGTGGGAGTAAGTTATTGGGAATTGGGTGATCATCCTCATTATATCGGAATTCATTGAAATTGGTGATATTTGAGGAAATCACCAGGGTTGTTTGCCGGACGGCAAATATTTGGTTTTGAATATCCGTTATAATGCACCAATTTCAAATTGATATATCTGTACGTTTATTTTTATAAAGTGAGATATAATTTTTTGAAATTATGTCTATGACATTTACCTATATCAGTAGATGATTAGGTAAGGAGCATTAAACAGCGGTGTAATTCTTCTTAACCATAAATACAGTTTTCAACCTACGACACATAGGGAATGAGTTATTAGACTCAGAGGACTTATACAAAGTATTGTATGTTGTCCAGTGTCTATTAGGACAGAGGGGTTGGTACTCGTACTATATTATGTTTACTTATGACTTCTCTAATTCTTAGACATGTGTTTCATAGAAATGCAAGGTCTAAGTTTTGAGAAGTTATAAGTATAAAAATAAAGTAGAGAACCAGGTATTGCAAGTATCAGGATTCTTCAAGGTGATCGAAGATGTAGATACTTGTGTATGGTATTCAGTTGATAGTAATGATTAAGAGAACTTGCTTCTCTTTCAGGTTACTCATAATTAGAAGCACTCCTAAGTTGAGTAATGCTGATCGGCCATTCTCCATTTAGTTGACATGCACCGGAGACAGTTGCATGATTTGAATCCGGTTCTAATTAAATCAGTGCCTCTGTTTCTATATTGGATATAGAATAGTTCATATCTTAACAATGTTAAGGTACGGGGAGTTGTCCGGCTTATGCTTAAAACCAGACTCTGGATAACTCGAGGCACGTTTCTGTAATGGCTATTTGTGGGTTGACCCGGGCTATGACGAGGGTTGACTTTCGACCATCTTGAAGATCAATAGTGATATTGTTCTTAACTCGCCACAGTTTTAATAAAAATGGATTTTTTCAGAAAACATTAGTGGGAGTATGGTAGAACTGGAAGTGATTCCAGAACCGCAAACGATTACTGAAAATTTGATAAGAACCTAAATATTCAATCTGGTTTGACATTCCATTGGCCACTCTGCAGATATGGTGGGTAACCTCAGGCACTTGAGAGGTACTTCGGTATGCTCAAAGACGGTGACAGGGAGGTTCTTGTTTACCCAGACTTGCCATTATTGTTGTTCCAGACTATAAGACCTGGCAGGAGGATGAGTATAGCGTCGTTCTAAATTAGCTTTAGAAGTGTACGTGTGTATGACTCTGCCAGAGGGTTGTCGTAGTCAGTGGGAGCAGCGGAAGCATAGTGGACAAGTAGCTTATGTCTATTTATGGAGTAAAGCATATAAAGCGGAGATAGATCATCTATTTCTGATATGACAGTCATAGGTTTGACTTCATCAGAATAGGGGATAGATCTGTTAAGAAGGTAGTAGGGTGTGATGTCCTGGTATTTGGATGACATACACAGAGTAGGAAGTGAAATTCCTATACTACGATCGGTTATGTTTTGGTTGTTACACAGTGGTTTCTCCACATAGGACTTGGATATTATATCAGAAATTCTGGTTACTATATCTATTGTTTTAGATCTAGATTTGGGTAGTTTCCCAATCTGGGTACTTTGACAGCATTCTAAAGGTGTTTTAGAATGGACGACTCCTGGCACGGTAGTGTACCTGCACCGGATGGAGTCACCCTCTCTAAAAATGTCTTACAGACTAAAGGGGAGAGGGATGCGCATGATTGGCAGATCACTTGCTTAGGCAATTGAGTTGATCATGTGATGTCAAGTACCACACCAGACGTTGTTTTTGCACTAGAAGCAATAAATTGATATTAATTCTATCCTGGAGAAACGTTCGGAAGCAGTTTTAGAACATAAGTGGATGTTCTAGGGAAATGATAACGGCAGCCTCCTTCGGGAGACAGTTATCATTCCAGGCTTCCAAGGTGACCTGGATGACAGAGTGGCTGTCAGAGTTATATTTTTCCCTCGGACGAGGGGCAGTAGTTTGGACAGGAGGTCCAAGCGGATACTGAGGGAGGCATGGCGTAGGGTACTGATTAAGTTCAGTTGACGATACAGTCTAAGAAGTTTGGATTTGGAGTTCATTTATGAGCTAGGTCCCATCAGATATCCAGACATATTCTAAGATAGGTATTGCTCATTTCGGGAGATGGCTTTCTCCGCGAACTTGAGATAAAGACAGACATAGAAAGAAACATCATGGCGGATCCACTAGCTGAGGCTATTCCTCGAACGCAATAGTTTCGCAAACGGGCTTTGTGAGACTGATTAGTAGAGGAGTTGGGTGTTCGGTATCACACGGGCTGTGAGTATGCGACATCGCAATAATTAGCCTTGAGTGCAAGTGGGAGATTGTTGGATATAGTGCCCTCAGAGTCAATTATTGGATCGCAGGCATGTGATTGTAATGATTGAGGGAGGACCTATACCGGTAGGACAGTTTTACTCGAGAGGTTTGTATACTATCTGGTTTGTCTTTATCATCGTGTACATGTTTTAGGTGACATTGTAGTTCACTATTACATGTTGATAGTGTTAGTTATATATATGCCCTAGAGGCCATTACTGTACATTGGATGTATATTGTAGTGGATGCTGGGACATATATAGGAAGGACTTTCTTGCTCGACATGATAGTACGCTATCTGGTTGCACTTTATCTTAACATGTATACTTTCTGTCTCTCTGATTACATGTTGATAAAGCCCTTAGGATGTGTGCTCGACTTCCAGGGCTATGATGTAGATCATACTAATGGGGCCTGAGTAGTCCATGAGTACATCCTTGAAAAGTTCCTAGTCGAGGGAATATCGAGACGGGGCATCGATATTCCAGAGTAGACTAGCGCATATCTTCTCGACCCATGCGATGGGCGATGGATGATCCCATATCCATTGGTGTTTGACATCGAAGATGGTATGCGGGTGCTCAGTGGAGACTGGGTACACTGAACGGACTCGCCGAGAACTCCCAGATGGTATTATACCTCACGTTAGATGGCAGTTCTCTGGTGACACTGGTACAGCTTAGTCTGTAGACCCGAGATCGTCATAGAGTCTTGTGTGTCTCCCACTGTGCTTTGATTTCCACCCTACCACGGCTCTACTGAGTTGTGCAAACAGGTGGTTTTTGGGTACAGTCCCGATTCACATGGAGGCAATGAGCGATAGGAGGGGATTCGTCTCTCCCGGTATTGGGGGTTGATGTTGTGCTATGCTCGACTGGCCATAACAGGAAATCCCTGGCCAGGGTTGCAGTGATATACTGGTAAGTGTTATCAGTAGTTTCACGAATGTTATGGACCCTACGTCGGCATGACTTATCGAGCTATTGGGGTCTGACGTTTACCACCCTAGGCGAGATATGCGACATATCAGACGAACAGACCGGACTATACGGTAGTGTTACTGGTCGGATTCGCAGGAGTGTGAGCGGGCTAGCTCGTCGATCTTCTGATCGCTCAATACCCGGGTGGCCGTTACGTTTAGCAGACCGCTTGCGGCTTGTGGGTGTTTGATATGATCATCATCTGCTGCCGGCGTATTGACGAGTCTTTAGAGTCCTACATAGAGGTTTCCTGGCTCAAGCGAAACGAAATAGGAACGCATATGAGATATGTGCGGGACCGAGAATAATACGAGTATGTGATACTGTATTCGATTCTCGCGATGTGACATTGATCGGTTATATGCGATATAGCCGGGTTATCGGATCAAGTGTTGATTCGATAAGATGTTACTAATGATACCAGTCGGTTATGTGCGCATGACCGGATCATTGAATCAAGTGTTGATTTAATGATTTAATGTATAATTATATATTTGATATATTACTTTGCATTAACTAGTATCGGTTCACTTTAGACGGATTTTCTCACTTGGTTCGTGCGCATTGCATATGCGATATGTTTTTGTGCACTTGTATGTATCATGTTTGATGATGCATGCTAACTTGAGTTTGTGTAAAGATTAAACCATGGTTATTCAAATGGTTAGGGTTTTGTTTTTCATATCTATTTATTTATTTATTTATTTATTTTCTTTTTGGAAAATGAAATGAGAAGAATGGTGGCTTTCTTTGTTTTGTAGTTGAAGATTCATGAACCTTTGACTTTGTCCACCATTCTTATCTCATGCTTAACCTAACCATTTGTTTTAACCCTAGTTCAATCTCTACACTTTACCATGGTTTAGTTATGATAAGTTTTGATTATTCTTTTCTTTTTCTAATTAACTTATCATAAGCTTCTTCTTCTTCTTCCTTGACTTCAAGAAGAAAAGCTTCACCTCCATCAATGGTGAATTGAGCAAACAAGTGAGAAATCCAATTCTAAAGTTAACCCAACTCCTATTTCTTCATCCTCTACCTCTTGCCAAGTAGTAGAGTGTGTTTACTTCACAAGTTTCATGACTTGGTGAAGTTGTGAGCTTGATCTAGCGATGCCTCGACATAGATCATCTTCGGCATGGACATCGATGACCTAGCTTGCCCATTCTCCGATGAAGCCGATCCTAGAGCTCGGATTTGACTTGGACAGCGGAGAGGACCTCGTTGCGGAGCTATGGAGGTGGAGCACCGGATCTACAAAGGTTGTATTTCCGTTTTCTCATTAGTTAAGTGTTAACTAGTTCATTGTTCGCCTAGACATCTAGTTATCGATCCGTAGTTTAGGGTTTGTAGGCACCATAATTTTTGAAATTGCCATGGTTGATGGCTTGGGAGACCTCACTAGCGTGCCTAGGAACCCTACAGTGGTATCAGAGCCTAGCTAGAGCCTTAGGCGAAGTCCAGACGGAATTTGAAGTCCGATCGAACCAAAACTTTACCCGGAAACTTGCTCTCTGTCCAATTTTCAAAAACAGGGATTTTTCAGTATTAAAAATATTCAGAAAACCCAGCAGGAAAATATAAGAACTACGGAGCAAAATTGAAGTGATGAACAGTGAAACATGGCGCGGAACCGCGGCATTTGCCTACCTCAGGCGGCGGTTCCGCGGCATATTAATGACGTCTTCCTTTAATAATTGCACAGTAATTCACTGTTTTCAGTGCTGAGTTCTCTGGATGTTTTTAAATTTTATTCAAGAGTTGAATTTTCTGCAGTTGTTTTGGGAATTCGGTGTTTCGATCGGGATATCAAATTTTATCTGTGTGGCTTTCCGGATAAATTTTAGAATATGTTAAAAAGTTCGACCGGATATAAATACCCAACTTTTCCCCTGTCGGGAAATTTCCAAGTGTTGGATTTTTCCGTAGTTTAACGACGTTCTAAGTAGTGCAAGTAACGCGATGGTCCCTCCAGAAGACACAAACCTTAACTCGATTATGTGACCGTCTTGAACTGCCCTTTGAACCTTCGGGTTTGGGGCAGTACGGCGTGCCACATGTGAGGCGTTGGCTTGACCCTTCTACGGCTGGACCGTTGGTACTGAGGTACGAACTGAATGTTGTTAGACTAGTTTCATGTGTTGATCTGTATCGGGAAAACTTGGGTGTTAGAATGTTCGATCGGAAAGTTTAACATTTTCTATTTATCCGGAACGGGATACAATAATTGGAATTCACAATAAGTTATATGATAACTGAATGAATGTTATAAACGTAGCAATTTAGTCTCACTTGATCGGTTGCCACGGAATTTTGATGTGATCAAAAGTCCGTCGCAATCACGTAGCGTACGCGGATACTCGCCGGGTAAGCTTAATAGACAGCGTCACTCCATAGCCCCGACCAAGTGACTGTAGGAGAACCCCGTCGCCGAAAGCATCCGTACGGGTGCTCGCGGTAGCGGTGTTCCGCCTTGGTGCACTTCGTCGACGGTATCGGGGGTGCAGCCGTCTACTGAAGTTTGCGACGAGTATTCGATCAGGATGTCGGGAATCTTGTTGAATTGCCCGACTTGATATTGAAAAGAGTTTTCGATTTTGAGACTAAAATGCGGGGTTTATAATTGTTAGGCATGCGATGTCTAAGTAATTCATTTGGTCAGGCATGTGATGTCTGAGGTGGTTGCGGATTCCAACTATTGTAGTTTTACACTTTCTTTTCTGTGACCGTAAGTGTAATATGTGATATCGCCGGTTTCGTTGCTATATGTCAACGACAATTGGGATGCACATATTTACTTACGTTGATGACATGTGATGTTATGTGTTGCTGGATATGTTATATTGGATCGTCGTGTTTGAATAGCCGGGTTTTTTTATGTGAGATGAGTGTTTTTCTTTTTCATTCATGTAAAAACTTGTATGTAATATTCTTTTATTGGGGCACTTCCAGGTTGCGGAAGTTGTCACCCGTTGTATATTATTTACTTTTCTGCACTAGGATAGACCCAAGGAGGGGAGCACAAGTAACCGGGTTCTGGGGTCCAGAGGGAGACCAACTCGAGGAGTCGAGTCCGGGTTTCCTAACCCTAGAATTGGCAGGGTTGCTTGCCGCTCTCGTAGGGGTCTAGGGGTGTGGGATTGGCTATTCATCACGACCGTGGAATCCGTGTTTTATAATGGCTCGTATTGAAAACACGGACGTCCTAGTATATCCAATATTTCATATGTTTCTTCTGCTGTGTTTTATCTGTGATCATGCGATGTTCTCTGTTCTGTGACAGATATTATAGTATATATGATATATTATATAGACGTTGCTTATGTTTTACACCCGCGCTAGCCATGCCTCGCTCTGGCGTTAGTTACCTAACCTAACGGTGCAGACGGGACATCGAGGCGAATGCGGATGGCATAAGCGTACGTTATATTTATCTGTGATGGTTAGGTGGAATTAAATGATGGGATATTCATTAATGAGATTAATGAAAGAAAATAAACCTAAATGATGTTGTGGAATCGAATTTCAAAATAAAACAGGTAGCTACAGTTCTTGCTTTGCATTGCGGTGTTCATTATAGAACATCCAGCACCTTATTCGATGAGGAAAGGACCGAGATCCCTTCACCGGGAGTGACTCCTTTAGCAATAACTGGCAGATGCTACAACCCTCGGTTTGTCTTTGATCGCTTCTATAGTTTCTGCTTTGCACAGTGATATATATATGATATATCCCGCACCTCATTCGACGAGGAAAGGGCCGACGATCCCTTCACCGGGAGTGACCCCTTTAGCAAAACTAGAAAAGCCTCGAAAACATTCCATTTAAAAACCATTTGATTCCGCAACGAGATCAAGTTCAAAGCGTTAAAGGTTTTCACAAAAACCAGCCGCAACCCTCCGTCTTTTTAGGAAGTAGAGTACTTAGTATTCGTGCTGTGTTTGTTGACCATAGTCAAGGCACAGTGTACGGTAGCTAAGTGATGTCTTCCTACACCGCATATGATGCGATTAGTTAGGACAGTCGTGTGACTTTGTTGACCTTAGTTAAGGGTCATGTGGGTGGGTCTAATTAATCACGAAATGACGGGTAGAACTTGACTAGTACTTATGATTTGTTGACCATAGTTAAGGTCATAGGTGCTAGGGGTAGAAACCATTATCGGGAGTTTCAAGTGTTGAAACTTGCAATGAGATTGCATACCTTCTATGTGATAGTTGGATCTCGATACCCACTGCGAGTAAGTGTTACTCCTGGGAGAGTTTTATACATTACAATTAGCCGATCAAGTAGGTGTCTAGAAAGGTGTCAACGGGGTTACGCCTCTGGGAAAACGAGGTTTACATTAATTAGGTTCGTGCGAAAGCACGGGGGACCTCCCTCAAAGTACCGACACTGGCCTGGCTGAAAGATTGGCGAACTTGTAGTGTGTAATTAATCCCGGCTAGTCTTTCCTTTTAGGGTTTGAAGGAAGATTTGATAAAAACAGTGGGAGCCATCCTGATTAAGTAAAATATATAACCAATCTATTCTTGAAAGAGCGCACGCTGAGTGTTTTCTTCTCTCTCTCTCCTGGTAGCGACCATATCACGCCTTAATCAAGATAATAATACGGATTATTGACCGAACCCGCTTGTTATACAGAGCTGGGGAACGTTGGTCCCGCTCTAACTTATAATTGTTATAAGACAGAACAGGAAATAGGGAAATACCAGAATTCCTATGCCGCCCAAACGAAGAAAGTGCATATGATGCATCTCCTTCGGGTGTGTTCATTACAAAGAACTGTTTCTCAGTATCCTCTGCATCCTGGGTATATGATACCGGATCAGGATCCCAGATATGTAATCTGTTACATAGGGCTATAAAAAGGTAGAAAAACTGAGAACGGGTGATAAGTTTCATGAGACAGAAAACGGGACAAGTGTTGCAGCCAAGTATGTCGGTCACTGTCACCCTGTATTACGAATACATTGATTCTGAACAAATGCTATTAGATACCGAACCTGATATACAAAATCATATCAGTCTCTTTATTAGTAAAGAAAGGATATAATTTTGTATTGATGGATAATGTTTTGAACATTTTCTATATCAAAAGTTGATCGGTTCAGGCACGTTATCTAAAAGCATTGACGTTCTAAATCAAACTACAGTTCTTAGTATACAGAACACACACAAGAGGAAGAGTTCAGAAATGAACAAATCCTTCTTGAGGTATTGTAGACTAGGTCAGATCAATGCGACCCGACTGGCTAGAGTTACATAAAGATGTATATTTAAATCAGTTTGAATTTACATCTTGTGAAACTCGCCAGTCATGTCACAAAGATAAGATGACCATAGCTCCGTTTACTGGAAACAGAGAAAGAGTTAGTGAACTCTTGGGATGATGCATGATGATGTATGTAGGTCCCCAGTCTACACATGCCAGGACCGGTTCTTTATACTTCATTACGTTCTCTGATAATCTCTCAAGATTCAGACATATGTTCTTGTTGAAACACAAGTCTGAACCTTTTGAGATATTCACAGAATATAAGTTAGAAGTAGAGAACCAATACGGGTATAAGTATTATGTCCTTTGATGCGATCAAGGAGGAGAATACTTGAGCACGGAATTCCTGGACTATTCTAAGGGAGAATGAGATTCTCTCTCAGCATTACTCCTTCGAATACACCATAGCACGATGGTATATCGGGGCGGAGCAGATACACCCTATTTAATATGGTGTGCTCTATGATGAGTACTACTGAGTTACCTATTTCCTTTAGGGAGTTATGCACTTGAGAAGCTGCATACCTATTGAATAGGGTTCGAATCAAATTAGTTGCCTACCACTTCATATGTGATATGGAAAAGGAAGAGCCCATGTCGTAAGTTAGTTAAGATTTGGGGTTGTCCGGCCTATGTCTAAAAGCAAAATCCGGACAAACTCGAGGCAAGGTTAGTTATGTAGAACTGGAAAGGTTCCAGCTATGCAAGCTACAGAAGATGATTTGATGGAACCAAAGGATTCAATAGTTACCAATGAACCTCGGCCTCTCCGCCGATCTAGTAGGGTTCCTCACCCATCTGAGAGATACTTCGGTTCCTCTATGATAGTGGGAGTGAGGATTGCATCATGAGATGATGACCCAACTAGTTTCGAGCTGGCCATCAGGAGTGAGACTCTGTGAGAATGGCTGGATGTTTATCGATCTGAGATGGAATCCTTATACACCGACAAAGTATGGACTTTAGTTGCTATATCTGAAGGGTTAAATCCCCATCAGGAGCAAGTATATCTTGAGAAGATTGCTTGGTGTACATGGAAAGGTTGAGACTTTCAAAGCTAGACTTGTTAAAGTTTTCGTCATTGACCAGGCATGGATAATGATGAAACCTTTTTCCAGTATCTAAGCTTAAGTCCATCCAGATCCTACTTGCCACGGCTTCATACCATGACTACGATATCTGGCGGTTGGGTGCCATGACTGCTTTTCTAAATGATGTTTTAGAAGAGAGAGTCTATAAGTACACAGCCAGAGGGCTTCGTAGACAGTGGGAGCAGCGGAAACGTGTGCAAGATGTTTTATATGATAAAGTAGACATCGCGGAGTTGGAACATCTGTTTTGATGAATTAGTCAAAGAAGTTGACATCATCAAAATGGTAGATGAACCTTGTATAAACAAAAAGGTAGTAGGGAGTATGGTGACGATCCTCGTAGAATACGTGGATGACATACTCTTGATAGGAAAAGAGTTTCCTATACTACGATCGGTCAATCTCCTTTTATCACTAGGATTCCCCAAATAGGATCAAAGTGATACCTCCTAAATCCTGGGTTTTCATCTATGAGATAGATGTAATTGGATGTTAGGATTCTCACTAGATGTAGTGAGATGGTATCAATCGATCCTGGGGAGAATCACTGGAAGTGTTCCAGGGTGATAAAGACGACTGAATGTCAGTCACAGGCACTGTCTTTACCCTCAGTAAAGGGACGGTATGTTGGAAGAGTTCCAAGCTCAATACCGTGGCACTCTAGACGATAAAGGCCGGTAACATCGCTATTGAAGATACTACCAAAGAGGAAGTTTGGGTGTATATTGGTTCATAAGATGAACTAGGTTCCTGCCATTGTATGACAATGGAAATGTGGCTTTGGCCCTGGAACCCTGGTCCCATCAGTGACCCAGACAAATTCTGAGGCAGCATCACCTTATCATGGAGATAGTTGATCTCCAGGGTGATCGAGGTTAGGGGAGTAGACTCAGAGGACAACACGGCGGATCCACTCACGAAGGCCTTTTTCCCAAAGAGAGACTTTTAGGGGATGGTTGAGTATGTGATACTGCAACCACTGCTACAAATGGCCCTAGTGCAAGTGGGAGATTGTTAGTTATATGTATGCCCTAGAGGCCATTACTGTACATTGGATGTATATTATAGTGGATGCTGGGACATATATAGGAAGGACTTTCTTGCTCGACATGATAGTACGCTATCTGGTTGCACTTTATCTTAATATGTATACTTTCTGTCTCTCTGATTACATGTTGATAAAGCCCTTAGGATGTGTGCTCGACTTCCAGGGCTATGATGTAGATCATACTAATGGGGCCTGAGTAGTCCATGAGTACATCCTTGAAAAGTTCCTAGTCGAGGGAATATCGAGACGGGGCATCGATATTCCAGAGTAGACTAGCGCATATCTTCTCGACCCATGCGATAGGCGATGGATGATCCCATATCCATTGGTGTTTGACATCGAAGATGGTATGCGGGTGCTCAGTGGAGACTGGGTACACTGAACGGACTCGCCGAGAACTCCCAGATGGTATTATACCTCACGTCAAATGGCAGTTCTCTGGTGACACTGGTACAGCTTAGTCTGTAGACCCGAGATCGTCATAGAGTCTTGTGTGTCTCCCACTGTGCTTTGATTTCCACCCTACCACGGCTCTACTGAGTTGTGCAAACAGGTAGTTTTTGGGTACAGTCCCGATTCACATGGAGGCAATGAGCGATAGGAGGGGATTCGTCTCTCCCGGTATTGGGGGTTGATGTTGTGCTATGCTCGACTGGCCATAACAGGAAATCCCTGGCCAGGGTTGCAGTGATATACTGGTAAGTGTTATCAGTAGTTTCATGAATGTTATAGACCCTACGTCGGCATGACTTATCGAGCTATTGGGGTCTGACGTTTACCACCCCTAGGCGAGATATGCGACATATCAGACGAAAAGACCGGACTATACGGTAGTGTTACTGGTCAGATTCGCAGGAGTGTGAGCGGGCTAGCTCGTCGATCTTCTGATCGCTCAATGCCCGGGTGGCCGTTACGTTTAGCAGACCGCTTGCGGCTTGTGGGTGTTTGATATGATCGTCATCTGCTGCCGGCGTATTGACGAGTCTTTAGAGTCCTACACAGAGGTTTCCTGGCTCAAGCGAAACGAAATAGGAACGCATATGAGATATGTGCGGGACCGAGAATAATACGAGTATGTGATACTGTATTCGATTCTCGCGATGTGACATTGATCGGTTATATGCGATATAGCCGGGTTATCGGATCAAGTGTTGATTCGATAAGATGTTACTAATGATACCAGTCGGTTATGTGCGCATGACCGGATCATTGAATCAAGTGTTGATTTAATGATTTAATGTATAATTATATATTTGATATATTACTTTGCATTAACTAGTATCGGTTCACTTTAGACGGATTTTCTCACTTGGTTCGTGCGCATTGCATATGCGATATGTTTTTGTGCACTTGTATGTATCATGTTTGATGATGCATGCTAACTTGAGTTTGTGTAAAGATTAAACCATGGTTATTCAAATGGTTAGGGTTTTGTTTTTCATATCTATTTATTTATTTATTTTCTTTTTGGAAAATGAAATGAGAAGAATGGTGGCTTTCTTTGTTTTGTAGTTGAAGATTCATGAACCTTTGACTTCGTCCACCATTCTTATCTCATGCTTAACCTAACCATTTGTTTTAACCCTAGTTCAGTCTCTACACTTTACCATGGTTTAGTTATGATAAGTTTTGATTATTCTTTTCTTTTTCTAATTAACTTATCATAAGCTTCTTCTTCTTCTTCCTTGACTTCAAGAAGAAAAGCTTCACCTCCATCAATGGTGAATTGAGCAAACAAGTGAGAAATCCAATTCTAAAGTTAACCCAACTCCTATTTCTTCATCCTCTACCTCTTGCCAAGTAGTAGAGTGTGTTTACTTCACAAGTTTCATGACTTGGTGAAGTTGTGAGCTTGATCTAGCGATGCCTCGACGTAGATCATCTTCGGCATGGACATCGACGACCTAGCTTGCCCATTCTCCGACGAAGCCGATCCTAGAGCTCGGATTTGACTTGGACAACGGAGAGGACCTCGTTGCGGAGCTATGGAGGTGGAGCACCGGATCTACAAAGGTTGTATTTCCGTTTTCTCATTAGTTAAGTGTTAACTAGTTCATTGTTCGCCTAGACATCTAGTTATCGATCCGTAGTTTAGGGTTTGTAGGTACCATAATTTTTGAAATTGCCATGGTTGATGGCTTGGGAGACCTCACTAGCGTGCCTAGGAACCCTACAGATAGAGAATAGTATGCTACCATGATTTGTCTTTATCATTGTGCACTGCTTCAGGTGACATTACAGGTCATTATTGCACGTTGATAGAGCCCTTAGGATTCTTGCTTGACGGCCAGCAGTATGATGGCGATCATATACGTGGGAGCTGGGGTCTATAAGCACATCCTTAAAGTGGCCCCTAGTCGTAGGAATTTCTAGACTGGGCATCGATACTCCATTAGTAGACTAGTGTATACAGTCGAAAACCCGATGAGGGGCGGTGGCCGGTCTCACAAGCCATTGGTGTCAATTGGTTCACCTAAGATGTATACAGGTGCTCATTGGGTTATGAGTACACTGGACAGGACTCACCGGGAACATGCTAGTTGGTATTATACCTAGCGTCAGATAGCAGTTCCCTGGAGACATGTGTACAGGTTAGGTCATCGACATGAGATCGTCATTTGTCACGTGTGAGTTCCCACTGTGCTTTGATTACTACCCTACCACGGCTCAAAGGAGTCGTGCAAACAGGTTTTAGTTGGGTACAGTCCCGAGCCATATGGAAGCAGTGAGCGGATCGGCAGGGGTTCGTCTCTCCCAGTATTGGGGGTGAGGTCGCGCTGTGTCTAGGAGAGCCATTACACGAAGTCCTTGGCCAAGGCAGGAGATTTACTGGTGGGTATTCCATTAGTATCTCAGAGTGTTCTGGGCTACACTCCGACATGACTTGTACCGCTTTTGGGGGTCTGACTTTTACCAACACCCTAGGCCCGACATGCGATGCTCATAGACGAACGGACCGGACTGTACGGATATTGTCACTGATAGGCTTAGTAGGGTGTCAGGATGAGTTCGCTCATCGACCTCCCTTTTGGTCAATACCTGGTAGCCCGTTACGTACGGCTAATACCTTTGACCTGTTAGTGGTTAAATCCACAGCCAAAGTATTGACGAGTCTTTAGAGTCCCCCACAGACAGTTTCTCAAGTTTCAGGCGAAACGTTGTAGAGGTCGTATGATATATGGCAGGGTTCGATCTTATATGTGCGGTAGTGCACGGATCATGATCGGACGGATCATACCAGTGGGCTTTGGTTTAAGACGGATCCTAGTATTAGATTTGTTGGATTACTTTAGTCCCGTCGCATTCGCATTCAGTCGGAATGCGGATGCAGGTATGTATATATAGGTGAGGGGTATCCTTGTGAACCGTCAAGAGTTTACTTTAGATGTTGCCGTATCTTTTTATTGTTGTAAACATTTGGATTAATGTTTACAAATGGAAATTGTGAGCTTATTTCATCATTTTGTGCATTAAATGATACATGTACTTCATAGATGACTCATGGTATCATTTCTTATGCAAATGTCACCTTATGTGATTGATTAGTTAGATGAAATGAGAGGAAGAGAAAGAAGGGCAGCCATATGAAAAGTTTTGGTCTTGTATTTTTGATACTCACTCTTATTTTTTTGATAGCATAACAAAAAGAAAGTATATGGCTTCTTCTTCTTCTTCCTCTAGCTCATAGCCTCCATTAATGGCAACACCTTCAACCTCCATTCAAATCAATGGATGCAAGAGACAAAGTGATCACAAACATTCTTTACAACACCTTGGACACGTCGGTTAGGACACTTCGTGCCCGAGTTGCTTTGGATGAAGCAGGAGCCCGTAAAAAGACTCGTAGATGTGGTGCCCTTTCCGACGAGGAGATCAAGACCGGAGATGCCGCGAGGAGCTTGGGATGGTGGCCAAAGACCGAAGGACATGGATCGATCGGTATAACTTTCCAACCCTCTCTCTAGATAGCTAGTTGTAGGTTAATGGTTCGATCCGGGTTTTAAGCATACGATAGTGCCGGTTTCTAGTTAAGAAAAAGATTTCGTTTCCGCATTTTGGCCTCGGAACCATGGCCGGGGCACTACCGTAGACTTACATCTCACAAGCCATTGGTGTCAGGTGGATCACCTAATATGTATACAAGTGCTCATTGGGTTATGTGTACACCGGACAGGACTCGCCGGGAACCTGCTAGTTGGTATTATACCTAGTGTCAGATAGCAGTTCCCTAGTGACATGTGTACAGGTTAGTTCATCGACCTGAGGTCGTCATTTGTCTCGTATGAGTTCCTACTATGCTTTGATTACTACCCTACCACGGCTCAAAGGAGTCGTGCAAACAGGTTTTAGTTGGGTACAGTCCCGAGTTACATAGAGGCAAGTGAGCGGATCGGTAGGGGATTCGTCTCTCCCGGTATTGGGGGTGAGATCGTGTTGTGTCTAGGAGAGCCATTACACCAAGTCCTTGGCCAAGGCTGGTGAGAATTACTGGTAAGTATTCCAGTAGTTTCTCAGGGTGTTCAGGGCTACTCTCCGACATGACTTATACCGCTATTGGGGGTCTGACGTTACCAGCGCCCTAGGCCCGATATGTGATGCTACTAGACGAACGGACCGGACTGTACGTATATTGTCACTGATAGGCTCAGTAGGGTTCCAGGATGAGTTCGCTCATCAGCTTCCCTTTCGGTCAGTACATGGGCAGCCGTTACGCACAGCTAGTGCCGCTGACGTGCTTGTGGTTAAATCCACTGCCAGAGTACTGACGAGTCTTTAGAGTCCTCTACAGATAGTTTCCCAACTTCGGGCGAAACGTTGTAGAGACCGTATGGTTTTATGGCAGGGTTCGAAAATGCACATGCACTTGTGCACGTGTCATATTTCAGACAGATAATACTGGTGGGCTTTGGTTTAAGCCGGATCCAAGTATTATATTGAGTCAGAATTTTTTAGTCTTTCGTATTCTTATTCGGTCGGAATACGGATACATGTATGTATATACAGGTGAGGGGTATTCTCATAATCCGTTACAAGAATATTTTAGAAGATGCATTTCTTTTTGGATTAATCATTTTGGTTTAAATGATTATTGATTTTGGAAAGTGTGACTCATTCTTGGTGACACATTTCTTCTAGCATGTTCAGTAGTGACTCATGCTAATGAGTCACTAAGTGAGTCATGATAGAATTAATGGTAGTTTGTTTTGGGTGTTGATATTTAGGGTTTGTGGAGATATTTTTGGGAGATATTTTTTCATGAGATATTTTCTTTACACAACCTTATCTACTCACAAAAGAAATAATCATCACAAATTATTATGCTTGAGTTCTTTCTCTCTTGATAGTTTTCTTGAGTTCACAATTTCCAATGCTAAGCATCTTCTTCAACCTCCACCCTAACCCTCTCATGTGATGAGAACCCTAGAGTGTTTGAGACAAAGTATTCTACTCTTTCTCTACTTCATCTTGGTCATCTCTTTTAGCACACTTGATGACCGAGTTGCCTTGGTATAGAGACGGGAGCCCGTTTAAAGATCCGTTGACGTGGTGCCACCTCGATGAGGAGACAAGAGATCGGAGTTACCGCGAGGAGCGTGGGATGATGGCTAAACACCGCAGGACTCGGATCGATCGGTATAGCCTTTCTACCTCTTTACAGTTTGTTAGTTTAGCGTAAATGGCAACATCGGGTTATAGTATGCGATAGCGCCAGTTATAAAAGTTTTTGTTCCGCGTTTGGCGTCAGAATGACGGCCGGTGCTCTACCGTAGACTTACAGTGGGGTGTATAACGTCGACATACAGATACCTTTGTAGGGTTATTAGGCACTTTCACAAGGGTCTACAAGGCATCAACCATGCCGAATTAAAAAAATTTCAAGTGCCGAACAACCTAAAGCGAGGATCTTTGCTAGATTATTAAAGTTAACAAAGCATGTAAACAACTTTACATCTAAGAGAGAAGGATTACAACCTTTGTAGTCCGCTCCTTCGCTTCATAAGCTCCGAGTAGTAGTCCCTTCGCCGCGATCCATGAACTTCCGAACTCTAGAGAGGCTCCACAAGCCGAATGATCCATGCTTGCTTGAAGTCTTCCTTTTCGAAGATGATCTACCTTGAAGAATCTTTAACTCAAGCTCTCACTTCTCTAATCAAGTATTAGAGAAGTGAACACCCTAATCTAAGTGGCTAGAATAGATGAGGATGATGAAGTAGGAATTTAGCTCTCTTTTATTTTCAAATTCTCACACTAAATCATCACAAAACCAAAAGCTAGAAAGCTTTTCAAGGAGGAAGAAGAAGATGAAACCTTTTGTGATGAATAATGAAATTGTTACCATAGTTACAAAACAACCTTGAGTTAATAATATCAAGTATTAACTCATGTAGAGAATTGACTAGAGTTAAGGGTTTGGGTCGGGTTAAATAATATCTCCAAAATATCAACACAAAATATCTTTGCTTAAAACAAAACAAAGCTTCTAGAAGCTTCATGAAAAAGCTAACCCAAATGCTAACCCAAATCAAACCCTAACTAGTTTAATCTCCACAAATCATGTTGTATTTGTAATCATAACTTGTTACAATATTATATATCACATATATAATATATTTTTGAAACAAAAGAAAATAATACAATTAACATATATCGCATATATATCAATGTATTATCCGGTGAGAAAATGAATCAATAAAGCGAGCTTATATTAGTTAATGTAATGTAATATATCACATATATAATTATACATTAAATTATTGAATAAACACTTGATCCGACAATCCGGCTATATCAAATATAACCGACTAATATAACATGTACCGATCGAATCAACACTTGATCCGATGACCCGGCTATATCACATATACCCAGCTGATATCATATATCATGAGAATAGAATACGGTATCTCATAACGTATTATTTTCGGTCACGCACATATCACATATGTGCTCCTACTCCGTTTTGCCTGAGTCAGGAAACCTCTGTGTAGGACTCTAAAGAATCGTCAATACGTCGGCAGTAGGTGATGATCATATCAAACACCCACAAGCTGCAAGCGGTCAGCTAAACGTAACAGCCACCAAGGTATTGAGTGATCAGAAGATCAACAAGCAAGCCTGTACATTCTCCTGTGAATCCAATCAGTAACACTACCGTACAGTCCGGTCTCTTCGTCTGATATGTCGCATATCTAGTCTAGGGGTGGCAAAACGTCAGAACCCGGTAACCGATAAGTCATGTCGATGTGAGGCTCATAACAGGTCGACAAACTACTGATAACACTTAGCAGTAGCCCTCTATATTAGCCCTGGCCAGGGACTTCCAGTTATAGCCAATCGAACACAGCACAACATCAACTCCCTATACCGGGAGAGATGAATCCCCTCCTATCGCTCATTGCCTCCATGTGATTCGGGACTGTACCCAAAAGCCACCGTTTTGCACACCCTCTTAGACGTGGTAAGGTGGAAATCAAAGCATAGTGGGAATCACACAAGACTCCATGACGATCTCAGGTTTACAGACTAACCTGTACCAGTGTCACCGGAGAACTGCCATCTGACGTAAGGTATAATACCATCCGGGAGTTCTCGGTGAGTCCGTTCAGTGTACCCAGTTTCCACTGAGCACCCATACACCATCTTTGATGTCAAACATCGATGGATGTGGGATCATCCATCGCCCATCATATGGGTCAAGATGCGTATACGCTAGTCTACTCTGGTGTATCGATGCCCTGTCTCGATACACTCTCGACTAGGAACAGTTATAGGATGTACTTATTGACTACCTTATCCCCACTAGTATGAACTCATCATAGTCCCAGTAGTCGAGTACATATCCTAAAGGCTTTATCAACATGTGAGAGCAAGACAGTAAACTAATACAAGTCAACATGTTTACACAAAGTGAAACCAAATAGCATATTATCATGTCGAGCAAGAAAGTCCTCTCTATATATATCCAAGCATCCACTATAATATACATCATATGTACAATAATGGCCTCTAGGGCATATATATAACTAACAATTTGAACTCACACGTACATACCCTTGACAAAAGCCAAAATAGTAGTACGACTGTCCCAAACTAACGCATCTATCTATGCTATAGAAAAGTAACAAATAGCTACCATACATTATGCCTTGACGAAGGCCAACATACATAGCATGAATACTACCCATCTAAAATGACGGAGGGCTACAAATGGTTTTTGGCGAAAAACCTTTATCGTAATGAACTTGATATCGTTGAAGGAACCGGATAGTTTTTTACAAATATATAGTGGCGAAAACCTTTGCTAAAGAAGTCACTCTCAATGAAGGGATCTCGGCTCTTTCCTTGTGGAATGAGGTGTAGGGTATTCTAACTGAATACCGTGATGCAAAGCAAAAAGTAATCGACTATAGTGAAGTTATTACCCTGACGCAAAATTCTGCCCAAGAGGTCACTCCTGATGAAGGAATCTCGGCCCTTGCCTTATAGAATGAGGTGCTGGATATTCATAACCGAATACCACTATGCAAAAAAAAGAAAAAGAAAACGTCCTTGTAATAACAGCTTTTTAAAATTGTTCCAACAACATCGAATTAGGTCTGTTTTCCTTGCATTGATCTGAATCAACGCAGTCCCATCAATTAATCACACCAGAAAAGAACAAAAATATGATGTACGTATTGTAAGGCTACGGCAGCACCCCGGCCGTCAATCCGATGCCAAATGCGGAATAAAAACTGTTCAAAATGGCACTATCGTAACCCTAAAACCCGGATCGTGCCATTAACCGTAAACTAGTAAACTGTAAAATGGTTTGGAGAGATTATACCGATCGATCCGTGTCCTTCGGTCTTCAATCTCTGAGCCAAGCTCCTCGCGGCTGCCCGAACAAAGTTCGCTCTCCGATCTAGCACGTCGAAGTGATTCCACGTCGAGGATTCTTTATACGGGCTCCCACTTCAAACCGAAGCAACTCGGACATCAAGTTTGCCAAAAGAGATGACCAAGATGAAGTAGAGATAGTGTGTGATTACTCTTTCTCAATACACTCTAGGGTTCTCAACACATGAGAGGGATAGAGTGAAGATTGAAGAAGATGCCCATGGTGGAAGTTGTGAGCTCAAGGAAAGAAAACAAGTGAGAAAAAAAACCAACACCAATACAAATGAGATGGCTTCCCTCTTATGAGTGAGTGAGTGTTTTTGATATTTTGTGTTGTGTTAATGAGCCTCACACACTCACAAAATATCTCTACACTCACACACTCATAAAATATCTAAAAGCTCACATAGAAATATCTTATCTATGACAAAACCATGTCATGCCAAGAATGAGTCAGAAATTCCACCATATTAAACATTTAACCTAAATGTTTAAATCAAGAAATGAACATGACATCAACTAAAGAAATCTTGTAACAGATTACAAGAATACCCCTCACATGTATATACCTACCAGCATCCGTATTCCGACCGAATATGAATACAACGAGGCGAAAGTAATCCAACAATCTAATACTAGGATCCGGCTTAAACCAAAGCCCACTAGTATGATCCGTCCGATCATGATCCGTGCACGAGTGCATGTATATGATCGAACCCTGCCATAAAACCATACGGCCTCTACAACATTTTTCCCGAACTTGGGAAAACTTTCTGTGGGGGACTCTAAAGACTCGTCAATACGCTGACAGCGGGTTTAACCACAAGCACGTCAGTGGCACTAGCTGTACATAACGGCTGCCCAGGTATTGAGCAAAAGGGAGGCCGATGAGAGAACTCATCCTGAAACCCTACTGAGCCTGTCAGTGACGACATCCGTACAGTCTGGTCCGTTCGTCTATGAGTATCGCATATCGGGCCTAGGGGGCTGGTAAACGTCAGACCCCCAATGGCGGTATAATTCGTGTCGGGGTGTAACCCAGAACACCCAGAGAAACTACTGGAATACATACCTGTAAATCTCGCTTTCCCTGGCAAGGGACTTTGTGTAATGGCTCTCCAGACACAGCGCGATCTCACCGCCAATACCGGGAGAGACGAATCCTCTGCCGATCCGCTCACTGCCTCCATGTGGCTCGGGACTGTATGGCTACTAAAACAGGTTTGCACGACTCCTTTGAGCCGTGGTGGGGTAGTAATCAAAGCACAGTAGGAACTCACACGTGATAAATGACGATCTCATGTCGATAGACTAACCTGTACACATGTCACCAGGGAACTGCTATCTGATGATAGGTATATTACCAACTAGAATGTTCCCGGCGAGTCCGTCCGGTGTACTCATAACCCAATGAGCACCTGTATACTATCTTAAGTGAACCAACTGACACCAATGGCTTGTGAAACCGGCCACCGCGGGGTCTCGATCCGTATACAATAGTCTACTCATGGAGTATCGATGCCCAGTCTCGAAACTCCCACGACTAGGGACACTTTAAGGATGTGCTTATAGACTACCCAACTCTCACGTATATGATCGCCATCATACTGCTGGTAGTCAAGCAAGAATCCTAAGGGCTCTATCAACGTGTAATAGTGATCTGTAATGTCACCTAAAACATGTACACGATGATAAAGACAAACCAGATAGCATACTATCATCTCGAGTAAGACTGTCCTAACGGTATAGGTCCTCCCTCAATCATTGCAATCACGTGCCTGCGATCCAATAATTGACTTTGAGGGCACTATATCCAACAATCTCCCACTTGCACTAAAGGCTAATTATTGCGATGTCGCATACTCACAGCCCGTGTGATACCGAACACCCAACTTCTCTATTGATCAGTCTCACAAAGCTCGTTTGTAAAACTATTACTTTCGAGAAATAGTCTCAGTAAGTGGATCCGCCCTGATGTTTCTTTCTATGACTCTCTTTATCTCAAGTTCGCGAAGAAAGCCATCTCCAAAAATGAGCAATACCTGTCTTAGAATATGTATGGATATCTGATGGGACTTAGTCCACAAATGAACTCCAAATCCAGCAAACTTCTTAGACTGTATCGTCAACTGAATTTAATCAGTATCCTGCACCATGCTTCCCTCAGTATCCGCTTGGTCCACTTGTCCAAACTACTGCCCCTCGTCAGAGGGAAAACTATAACTCTGACAGTCAGTCTGTCATCCAGGTCGCCTTGGAAGCCTAGAATGATAAATGTCTCCCGAAGGAGGCTATTATTATCAAATCCCTAGAACATCCACTTATGTTCTAAAACTGCTTCCGAACGTTTCTCCAGGATTGGATTAGTATCAACTTATTGCAGCTAGTGCAAAAAAAACATCTGGTATAGTACTTGAGATCTCATGATTGACTCCATTGCCTAAGTAAGTGATATGCCAATCATGCACATCCCTCTCCCCTTTAGTCTGTAAGACACCTTTAGAGAGGGTGACTCCATCACCTGCAGGTACACCACCATGTCAGGAGTCGTCTATTCTAAAATACCTTTAGAATACTGTCTAAGTACCCAGATTAGGAAACTACCCAAATCTAGATCTAAAACCATAGATCTAGTAACCAGAATGTTTGATATTTTATCTATATCTTTTATGGAGAAACCACTGTGTAACAACCACAGTATAACCGATCGAAGTATATGAATTTAACTTCTTACTATATGTATTTTGTAGGGTTAGCATAGCACCTTATGAAGGTTTTGGCAAGCATCAATCATGCTACTTTAAAATTTTTTGGGGTGCTAAACAAACCCTAACCAAGATCTTAACTAGAGAATTAGGGTTAACATAGCATGTAAGCAACTTTACATCTAAGAGAGAGGGATTACAACCTTTGTAGTCCGTTCCTTCGCTTCATAAGCTCCGAGTAGTAGTCCCTTCACCGTGATCCATGAACTTCCGGACTCTAGAGAGGCTCCATAAGCCGAATGATCCATGCTTGCTTGAAGTCTTCCTTTTCGAAGATGATCTACCTTGAAGAATCTTTAACCCAAGCTTACACTTCACTGAACAACTTATTAGAGAAGTGAACACCCTAATCTAAGTGGCTAGAATAGATGAGGATGATGAAGTAGGAATTTAGCACTGTTTTATTTTCAATTTCTCACCAATTATCATCACAAATACAAAAGCTAGTGAAGCTTTTTTCAAGGAGGAAAAAGAAGAAGAAAGCTTTTGTGATGAATAATGAATTGTTGTTGTGGTTACAAATCCAACCATGGGTTAAGAATGATAAAGTTAACCCTTGTAGTGAATAAACTAGAGGCTAAGTTTGTGTTGGGTTAATAAATATCAACACAAAATATCTAAGCTAAAAACAAAAGAAAGCTTCTAGAAGTTTCACGAAAAAGCTAACCCAAATCCAAACCCTAACTTGTTTAAACTCCACAAAACATGTTGTATTTGTAATCCTAACTTGTTACAATATTATATATCACATATATAATATATTTTGCAACAAAAGAAAATAATACAATTAACATATATCACATATATATCAATGTAATATCCGGTGAGAAAATGAATCAATAAAGCGAGCTTATATTAGTTAACGTAATGTAATATATCTCATATATAATTATACATTAAATTATCGAATCAACACTTGATCCGACAATCCGGCTATATAGCATATAACCGACTAATATAACATGTACCGATTCATCGAATCAACACTTGATCCAATGACCCGGCTATATCACATATACTCGGCCGATATCATATATCGCGAGAATAGAATACGGTATCTCATATCATATTATTCTCGGTCCCGCACATATCACATATGTACTCCTACTCCGTTTTGCCTGAGCTAGGAAACCTCTATGTAGGACTCTAAAGAATCGTCAATACGCCGGCAGTAGGTGATGATCATATCAAACACCCACAAGCTGCAAGCGGTCATCTAAACATAACAGCCACCCAGGTATTGAGCGATCAGAAGATCAACAAGCAAGCCTGTACATTCTCCTGTGAATCCAATCAGTAACACTACCATACAGTCCGGTCTCTTCGTCTGATATGTCACATATCCAGTCTAGGGGTGGTAAACGTCAGACCCCGGTAACCGGTAAGTCGTGTCGATGTGAGGCTCATAACAGGTCGAGAAACTACTGATAACACTTACCAATAGCACTCCATATCAGCCCTGGCCAGGGACTTTCAGTTATAGCCAATCGACCACAGCACAACATCAACTCCCTATACTGGGAGAGATGAAAGCCCTCCTATCGCTCATTGCCTCCATGTGATTCGGGACTGTACCCAAAAGCCACCGTTTTGCACGCCCTCTTAGACATGGTAAGGTGGAAATCAGAGCACAGAGGGAATCACACAAGACTCTATGACGATCTCGGGTCTACAGACTAACCTGTACCAGTTTCACCGGAGAACTGCTATTTGACGATATGTATATATCCATCTAGGAGTTCTCGGCGAGTCCGTTCAGTGTACCCAGTCTCCATTGAGCACCCGTACACCATCTTTGATGTCAAACACCAATGGATGTGGGATCATCCATCGCCAATCATATGGGTCAAGATGCGTATACGCCAGTCTACTATGGTGTATCGATACCATGTCTCGATACACCCTCGACTAGGAACAGTTATAAGATGTACTCGTTGACTACCCTAGCCCCACTAGTATGATCTCATCATAGGCCCAGTAGTTGAGTACATATCCTAAAGGCTTTATTAACATATGAGAGCAAAACAGTAAACTAATACAAGTCAACATGTTAAGACAAAGTGAAACCAAATAGCATAGTATCATGTCGAGCAAGAAAGTCCTCTCTATATATATCCAAGCATCCACTATAATATACATCATATGTACAACAATGGCCTCTAGGGCATATATATAACTAACAATCTCCCACTTGCACTAAGGCCAGCTGTTGTAGTATCTCATACCCAACATTCCGAAGAGTCTCTCAAATTGTATCTGGGGTATGGCCTTCGTGAGTGGATCCGCAGTGTTTTCCTTCGTATCAACTCTCCTGACCTCGATCTCCCGGCGATCAACTATCTCCCGGATCAGGTGATACCGCCTCATAATATGTCTGGACTTTTGATGGGACCTGGGTTCCATGGCCAAAGCCACAGCTCCATTGTTATCACAATACAAAGGTATTGGATGCTCAATGGACAGAACCACTCCAAGTTCAGTGATGAACTTCTTCATCCAGACAGCCTCTTTGGCAGCATCGTTGGCAGCGATGTATTCAGCCTCTATCGTCGAGTCTGCAACGGTTTCCTGTTTGGAACTCTTCCAACACACCGCCCCTCCATTGAGGGTAAAGACAAATCCCGAGTGCGACTTAGAGTCGTCCTTATCACTCTGGAAGCTGGAATCGGTAAAGGACTCCACCTGGAGTTCACCGTTACCATACACCAAGAACATCTCCTTAGTCCTTCATAAGTACTTGAGAATGTTCTTCACAGCTGTCCAGTGACTCTCTCCAGGATCTGGTTGATACCGACTCACTACACTTAGTGAGTATGCTGTAGGGTTACTAGGCACTCTCACAAGGGTCTATAAGGTATCAACCATGCCCGATTTAAAATTTAGACATGCCGAACAACCCTAACCAAGAACTTTAAACTAGAGATTAGGCGAAACAAAGCATGTTAAACACTTTAACATCTAAGAGTTAGGGATTACAACCTTTGTAGTCCGGTCCTTCACTTCTAAAGCTCCGTGTTGAGATCCCTTCGCTGCAATCATTGAGTACCCGGACTCTAGAGAGGCTCCACGAAGAGAATGATGCAAACTTGCTTCCGATCTTCGATAACAAAGATGATCTACCTTGAAGAAACTTTAACTCAAGCTCTCACTCACTAATGAAGTGAACACCCTAATCTAAATGGCTAGGATAGATTAGGATGATGAAGTAGGGTTTTAGCTCTCATTTGTTTTCTTTAACTCACTCATTTTCATCACTTCATAAAAAGCTAGAAATCTTTTCAAGAAAGAAGAAGAAGGAAGAAGATGAAGAATCCATTTCTTTTGTGATGAATAATGAATAACTCAAGTGAGGTTAGAAATACAACCATGGGTTAAGTATGAAGACTTAACCCATGTAGAGAAACAACTATGGTTAAAGGGTTGGGTTGGGTTAAAAAAATATCAAGGTCAAAGTCAAAGCTTCAAGATGCTTCTTGAAAGCTTCATGAAAGCTTAACCCTAATCCAAACCCTAACCACATTTTTTCTCCACAAAACATGTTGCATTAATAACCCTAACATGTTACAATATTATATATCACATATACAATATTTATTGTAACAAAATAAATAATACAATTAACATATATAGCATATATATCAATGTATTACTCGAGTGAGAAAAAGAATCTTTTAGTGAGCTTATATTAGTTAATGTAATTTAATATATCAAATATATAATTATACATTAAATTATCGAATCAACACTTGATCCGATAATCCGGCTATTTCACAAATAACCGACTAATATAATCTGTATCAGTTCATCGAATCAACACTTGATCCGATGACCCGGCTATATCACATATACCCGGCCGATATCTCATATCACGAGAATCAATACGGTATCACATACACGTATTGTTCTCGGTCCAGCACATATCATATATGTGCTCCTACTCCGTTTTGCCTGAGCCAAGAAACCTCTGTGTAGGACTCTAAAGAATCGTCAATACGCCGGCAGTAGGTGATGATCATATCAAACACCCACAAGCTGCAAGCGGTCAGCTAAACGTAACAGCCACCAAGGTATTGAGCGATCAGAAGATCAACAAGAAAGCCTGTACATTCTCCTGCGAATCCAATCAGTAACACTCCCATACAGTCCGATCTCTTCATCTGATATGTCGCATATCTCGCCTAGGGGTGGTACACGTCAGACCCCAGTAGCTTGATAAGTCATGTCGATATGAGGTCTATAACAGTTCGAGAAACTACTGATAACACTTATCAGTAAATCTCAGCAACCCTGGCCAGGGATTTCCAGTTATAGTCAATCGAATACAGCACAACATCAACTCCTTATACCGGGAGAGACGAATCCCCTCCTATCGCTGTTAGTTGTATGTATGCCCTAGAGGCCAGTATTGTACAGATGATGTATATTATATTGGATGCTTGGACATATATAGAGATGACTTTCTTGCTCGATATGATAGTATGCTATCTGGTTGCTCTTTATCTTAACTTGTATACTAGTCTCTTTAAACTGTCTTATAGTTACATGTTGGTAAAGCCCTTAGGATGTGTATTTGACTACCTGGACTATGATACAGATCATACTAGTGGGGACATGGTAGTCCATAAGTACATCCTTCAAGGTCCCTAGTCGTGGGTGTATCGAGACGGGGCATCGATATACCAGTGTAGACTAGCGTATACGCTTCTCGACCCATGAGATGGGCAATGGATGATCCCATATCCATTGGTGTTTGACATCAGAGATGGTATACGGGTGCTCAGAGGAGACTGGGTACACTGGACGGACTCGCCGAGAACTCCCAGATGGTATTATACCTCACGTCAGATGGCAGTTCTCAGGTGACACTTGTACAGGTTAGTCTGTAGACCCGAGATCGTCATAGAGTCTTGTGTGATTCCCACTGTGCTTTGATCTCCACCTTACCACGTCCATGAGGGCGTGCAAAACGGTGGTTTTTGGGTACAGTCCCGAGTCACATGGAGGCAATAAGCGATAGGAGGGGTTCGTCTCTCCCGGTATTGGGGGTTGATGTTGCGCTGTGCTCGATTGGCCGTAACAGGGAAGTCCCTGGCCAGGGCTGTTTCAGAGATTTGCTGGTAAGTGTTACCAGTAGTTTCTCGACCCGTTATGAGCCTCACATCGGCACGACTTATCGGTTATTGGGGTCTGACGTTTACCACCCCTAGACTTGATATGCGACATATCAGACGAGGAGACTGGACTGTACGGGAAGTGTTGCCGATCGGCTCGACGGGAGTTGTAGCAGGTTCGCTTGTTCTCTTCTGATCGCTCAATACCCGGATGGCCGTTACGTTTAGCTGACCGCTTGCGGCTTGGGGGTGCTTGATATGATCATCACCCACTGCCGGCGTATTGACGAGTCTCAGAGTCCCACAATGGAGTTTCCTAGTCCAGGCGAAACGTTGTGGTGCGCGTATGCGATATGCGCATGGACCCGATTAAAATGCGCGTATAGGATACCGTATATTGATCGGGCGGCATGCTTTTGGTAGGGGTCGTATGTGATATGGCCGGATTGATAAATCAAGTGTTGATTTATCATTTAACCATTAGCTTCTCACTTGAATTCCTTTCTTATGTTGGATGGATGTATGCATGTATGCATGTTTTTCTTTCTTTCTAGTTTCATGCACATATGGATGTGTATGTTGGAGATAGTGCCCTCAGAGTCAATTATTAGGTCACAGGTACGTGATTGTAATGATTGAGGGAGGACCTATCCCGGTAGGACAGTCTTACTCGAGATGATAGTATGCTATCTGGTTTACCTTTATCATCGTGTACTGCTTTAGGTGACCTGACACGTCGCTATTACACGTTGATAGAGCCCCTAGGATTCTTGCTTGACCACCAGCAGTATGAGGGCGATCATATAAGTGGGAGCTGGGGGTCTACAAGCATATCCTTAAAAGGTCCCTAGTCGTGGGAGTTTCGAGACCGGGCATCGATACTCCATTAGTAGACTAGTGTATACAGTCGAGACCCCGACGAGGGGCGGTGGCCGGTCTCACAAGCCACTGGTGTCAGTTGGATCACCTAAGATGTATACAGGTGCTCATTGGGTTATGAGTACACCGGACAGGACTCGCCGGGAACATGCTAGTTGGTCATATACCAGACGTCAGATGGCAGTTCCCTGGTGACATGTGTGCAGGTTAGTTCATCGACCTGGGGATCGTCATTTGTCTCGTGTGAGTTCCCACTGTACTTTGATTACTACCCTACCACGGCTCAAAGGAGTCGTGCAAACAGGTTTTAGTTGGGTACAGTCCCGAGCCACATGGAGGCAGTGAGCGTATCTTCAGGGGTTCGTCTCTCCCGGTATTGGGGGTGAGGTCGTGCTGCGTCTAGGAGAGCCATTACACAAAGTCCTTGGCCAAGGCAAGGAGATTTACTGGTAGGTATTCCAGTAGTATCTCAGGGTGTTCTGGGCTACACTCCGACACGACTTGTACCGCTTTTGGGGGTCTGACTTTTACCAACCCCCTAGGCCCGCCATGCGATACTCATAGACGAACGGACCGGACTGCACGGATATTGTCACTGACAGGCTCAGTAGGGTGTCAGGATGAGTTCGCTCATCGACGTCCCTTTTGGTCAATAGCTGGTGGCCCGTTACGTATTGGCTTATACCTCTGACGTGCTAGTGGTTAAATCCACAGCCATAGTATTGACGAGTCTTTAGAGTCCACCACACTTTCAGTTACTCAGGTTTCGGGCGAAACGCTGTAGAGGCCGTATGGAGATATGGCAGGGTTCGATCAGATACGTGCGGTATTGATCGTGATCGGACGGGTTTTTACTAGCCGGCTTTGGCTTAAGCCGGATCTTAGTATTTGATAGTGTAGTTTTGTCTCTTTACATTTGTATTTCGGTCGAAATACAAATGCGGGTGTGTATGCACAGTATCGGGGTTTTCCTGTAATTTATTATGGGACCAGTTTTCTGGGGTTGCCAGTTTGCATTCCGTTCCGGCCGGTTTTCTCTTTTTCCTTCCCGGTCGGACTTTTCGTTGGAGGGTGTTAATTGCAAGTTTGCAATTAACATTTTGTTGAGGGGGTTTCTTGCAAAAGGATTGATATGATTGCATCTTTTCTTTTGGACCATTCTTGCATTAATTAAGACTTGATAAGGTATGGGTTTGTGATTTTGTGTTGGGAATTGATTTTGAGGCCGGCCACTGTTTAAAGTGATGGGTGATTGCATTATTTTGGATGATGGATTATTTTCTTTAGAAAAGGATGAATAATTAATGTGTGTGCTGGAGGTTAATTGATGATGGAGGATTTTATTTCTAGTGGTGGGAATTTCATTTTGGGAGCATGATTTTAATTCATGCTGGCTTCATTTCCTTTTTCCCAGAGAGCCTCTTCTCTTGATTTGGCCGAGCTCTTTTTCTTGCATGCTCATTTTCTCTATCTTGCATCAATGAAAGTCTAGTGCAAAATTCCTCCATACATGGCAACCCCTTAAACCCCAAAGAGACAAGTTTCCACACTAGTCTACAGCATCCCTTGGACGCGTCGGCTAGCCAACTTCGCGCCCGAGTTGCCTCGGTATTGAGGTGGGAGCCCGTAAAAGATACAGGCGATGTGGTGCCCTTCCGGAAGGAGGCGACGACCGGAGGATCTGCGGGAGATCGGGACGACGACAAGAAGACCGGAGGACTCGGATCACTCGGTATATTTCTAACCCGTCTTGTAGTTAGCTAGACCTAGTTTAATGGCCCGATCCGGAGTCTAGTGCGCGGTGGTGCCGGTTTGCTAAGTCCGCAAAATTTAAGTTTTTCACCGCTTCCGCATTCCGGCGTCGGATTGACGGCCGGGGCGCCGCCGTGCACTTACAGTGGTATCAGAGCCTCCCCATTAACTTAGTCTAGCTTTGTGTAATGTGTTTGCATTTCCGATTGATCAAAAAGTTCCAAAACCCGTATTACCTTCGCATCAGTTTCTGTTGAAAATTTTTGGTCTCGAAAAATTTTTCTGTTGGTCTCAGAATGATGTTCAGGGAGATGTAAGAACACTGGAAAAATTTCATAGCACGATCCCTCCGTACGACCGCGGAAGGGCGGCCAAAACCCTCTTGTGGCCGCGCTTCCTCCGCAAGTTTGTGGGCTCGTGTGTTTATTTTTTTGCAGTGGGCTTATGGGCTTATTTCATGGGTTTTGGGATATTAAAATTGGGTCCAGGTTTTCTTTAACTGCTGCAGTATTCTTTGTGGGCCCACTTGTTAAAGTTTGATCAATCGGAATATTTTAAACACATTTTTCACAGTATTTACATTATATCTGCGACCGTGAATGTCACTCGATCGGTAAATCCGGTCTAACTGCTATAGCCCGGTTAGACGGATTTGCGAACGTGACTTTCACGTTGATGTTCTATGTATTTGCTGTGATGTTGCGGATCGGTCGTGGGGGATAGCCTGGATGCAATGCTAGTACAGTTTTGTTGTATTATGTACTTTTGATATTGCGGGGCGAGCGTCCGACATGTGGACTGCCGTCACTGCCTGTTTGTATTATTTTTTTGGGGCACGACCTGGTTGCGGTCGATGTACCCGTTGTATGTATATTTTACTTTCTGTACTAGGATTGCCCCGCGGAGGGGTGCACGGATAGCCGGGTTCTAGAGGGAAACAAGCCCGCATCTCATGGCATTGAGAGGGAAGGGGCTTCACTCTAGGATTGGCGGGCTATTCGCCGCACTCGTAGGGGGTACAGGTTTGACCCAGGAGGGGTGCCCAAGTTACCGGATTCCGTGAAGTGCTGGGTGGTCCATTCACGGTGCTGAAGGGGGCTGCCTCGCTTCAGGTTTTGGCGGGTGACTTGCCGCGCCCGTAGGGGTCTAGGATTCTCATTGCACAGGCTATCCACACGACCAGGGGAACGTCGGGTTTCAGTAGTGGCTCTGTGAAACCCGGGGTTCCCAGATATCTGTATTGTTTCTGTGATGCTGTTCATTTCTGTGATGTTGCATTTTATTCACGCCTTGAGCGAAATACTATATATTAGTAGATGTTGTATATGTTTTTCATCCGCGCTAGTCCAGTCCCCGCTCTGCCGTTAGTTAGCTAACCTAACGGGTGATGACGGGACCCAGTGGCGAATGCGGATGGCATATACGTACGTCAGTATATTTTCGTTCTTTGTGGTGTGATCAATTGATGGGACTGCATTGATTCGGATCAATGCAAGTTAAACAAACCTATTCTGATGTTGTTGGAACACTTTTCAAAAAGCTGTTATTGCAAGGACGTTCACTTTTGTTTTGCATCGTGGTATTCATTTAGAATATCCTGCTCCTCAGTCGACGAGGCAAGGGCCGAGATCCCTTCACCGGGAGTGACCCCTTGGACAGAAGTTTGCGTCAGGGCATTAACTTCACTATAGCCGATTACTTTTGCTTTGCACCGTGGTATTCAGTTGGAATATCCTGCACCTCATTCTACGAGGAAAGAGCCGAGATCCCTTCACCGGGAGTGACCTCTTTAGTAAAGGTTTTCGTCACTATATTTTCTAAAAAGCTATCCGTTCCTTCAACGATATCAAGTTCATTACGTTAAAGGTTTTCGCCAGAAACCATTCGTAGCCCTCCATCATTTCAGTTAAATATTCGGCAGTATTCAAGCTATGTATTTTGACCTCACGCCAAGGCATAGTGTTTGGTAGTTGCCGGGTATTTATCTGTTGCATAGATAGATGCGTTGGTTTGGGACAGTCGTACTACTATTTTGGCCTACGTCAAGGGTATGTACGGGTGGGTTCAAATTAACCTGGACAATGATGGGTAGAACTTGACATGTGACTTATGATATTTTGACCTCACGCCAAGGTCATAAGAGCATGGGGTAAAAATCATCGGGGTTTTCAAAAGGACTGAAACTTGCCAGATATGCGCATACCTTCTGGAGTGTGATACCGTGAGCGGATTCCGTCACGTTATCATGCGATGATAGTTGGATCCCGATTCCCACTGATGAGTTAGTTTACTCCTCGGGTGACCCCGACTAATTCTTCTTTCAGGTTTGGAGGAGAATTTGAGGTACAGTGGGAGGTTTCCAGATTAGATAAATTGGTAACCATTCTGATCTAGGTTAGAGTGCACGCTGAGTGTTTTCTTTTCTCTCTCTCTTTGGCAGCGACCATTGACCCGACCCTAAGACTTTGACTCAGTGACCAAGTTGACCGAACCTTCTTAACACCGGCTTTTGGATTGTCAGAGTTGCGAACCTCATTGCCACTCCTACTTTTACCCTTTTCTCCAGGACACCCCGTATTACTACGAAAGTCCACTTCCATTGGACAAAACCATCGTATGGTTAGATACGAACTCGAAGGAATTCGAGGATGGTTTCTGGTTCTGGAGAAAACGGATAGGATTATTCAGTTGTCTTTTCCTTTTACCCTCTCTCAGGTTACGAGTACTCCTTGGTTTAGGGGTAGTACACCTATTACGCAAATTGGATTGTCTTCTTCCAAACCTTAGGCTGGTGCCGACCGGTAGGGAATGAAGAAAACCAATTAGCATAACGATGGTGTGCAGAAGGTATTAAGTTTAGACAAAGCAAGGGATTAGTAAGAGGGCAAAGTAAATTGCAACAGATATTCACGACCAAACCAAATATTTCGTTACCACTCCCACATCACCTTTGTATTTCTCCAGGACACTCCGTATCACTACGAAGATCCACAGTTTATTTGGATATTCCATCGTATGGTTATATACGAACTCGAAAGGAACTTGTTCCAGTTCGGGGATGGATTCTGGTTCAGGAGAAATAGGAATAAAGTACATTCAGGTGTCTTTTATCTTCACCCTCTCTCATTGCGAGTGTTCCTAGGATTGGGACAGTACACCCATTATGCTTATTGGATAGTCTTCTTCCAAACCTTAGGCTGGTGCCGAACGGTAGGGAAGGAAGAAAACCATTTGGCCTAAAAGGGTGTGCAGAAGGTAAAGACTAAAGACATATGAAGGGATTTGGAGAGGTGGCAAAGAACTATACGGTTACAGTCGTGAATCTGGAAGAGGCATTACTAGGAATACCAGGATACCCCATCGAAACATTTCAATGTTTCAGTTTCACTGTGTAATGTTAAAAGAGAACTGATTTCCCGATTAGATACTTACTCCAGGGTATGTATTTACCAGGTACGATTCTCACATCTGTATGGTTTTACAGATGATGAGTGGGAGTAAGTTATTGGGAATTGGGTGATTATCCTCATTATATCAGGATTCGTTGTAATCGGTGATATTTGAGGAAATCACCTGGGCTGTTTGCCGGTCGGCAAATATCTGGTTTTGAATATCCGCTGTTATGCACCAATTTCAAATTGATATATCTGTACGTCTATTTTCATAGAGTGAGATATACCTTTCTGAAATTATGTCTACGACATTTACCTATATCAGTGGATGGTTAGGTAAGGAGCATTAAACAGCGGTGTAATTCTTCTTAACCATAAGTACAGTTTTCAACCTACGACACACAGTGAATGAGTTTTCAGACTCAAGGGACTTATACAGAGTATTGTATGTTGTCCAGGGTCCATCAGGACAAAGGGGTTGGTCCTCGTACTATATTCGGTTTACTTATGACTTCTCTAGTTTTTAGACAAGTGTTTCGTGGAAACACAGGGTCCGAATTTTGAGAAGTTATAGGTATTTGAATAGAGTAGAGAACGAGGTATAGCAAGTATCGGGATTCTTCAAAGAGATCGAAGATGTAGGTACTTGTATATGGTATTCAGTTGATAGTAATGATAAAGAGATCTTGCTTCTCTTTCAGGTTACTCATAATTGGAAGTATTCCTAAGTTGAGTAACGCTGATCGGCCTCCTTCCATTTAGTTGACATGCACTGGAGACAGTTGCATGATTTGGATCTGGTTCAATTAAATCAGTTCCTCTGTTTCTATATTGGATATAGAACAGTTCATATCTTAACGATGTTAAGGTACGGGGAGTTGTCCGGTTTATGATTAAAACCAGACACTGGACAACTCAAGGCACGTTTCTGTAATGGCTGTTTGTGGGTTGACCCAGGCTATGACGAGGGTTGACTTTCTACCATCTGGATGACCAATAGCGATATTGTTCTAGACTCGCCACAGTTTTATTAAAAATGGATTTTTTCAGAAAACAGTAGTAGGAGTATGGTAGAACTGGAAGTGATTCCAGAACCACAAACGATTACTGAAGATTTGATAAGGAACCTAAAGATTCAATCTGGATTGACATTCCATTGGCCACTGCACAGATAAGGTGGGTAACTTCAGGCACCCGAGAGGTACTACGGTAGCCTCAAGGACGGTGACAGGGAAGTTCTTGTTTACCCACAATTACCATTGCTGTTGTTCCAGGCTGCGAGACCAAGCGGGAGGATGAGTATAGCGTCGTTCTAAACTAGTTTTAGAAGTGTACGTCTATATGACTCTGCCAGAGGGTTGTCGTAGTCAGTGGGAGCAGCGGAAGCATTGGTGGACAGGTAGCTTATGTCTATTTATAGACTAGAGCAGAAATAGCGGAGATAGATCATCTATTTCTGACGTGACAGTCATGGGTTTGACTTCATCAGAATAGGGGATGGATCTGTTGAGAAGGTAGTAGGGTGTGATATCCTGGTGTTTGGATGACATACACTACACAGAGTAGGAAAAGAAACTCCTATACTACAATCGGTTATACTTTGGTCGTCACACAGTGGTTTCTCCACGCAGGACTTGGACATTATATCAGACATACTGGTTACTGGATCTATGGTATTAGATCTAGATTTGGGTGGTTTCCCAATCAGGGTACTTAGACAGCATTCTAAGGGTATTTAGAATGGACGACTCCATGCACGGTAGTGTACCTGCAGCAGATGGAGTCACCCTCTCTAAAGGTGTCTTACAGACTAAAGGGGAGAGGGATGTCCATGATTGGCAGATCACTTGCTCAGGCAATTGAGTCAATCATGAGATGTCAAGTACCACACCAGATATTGTTCTTGCACTAGATGCAATAAGTTGATATTGAGCCAATCCTGGAGAAACAGTCGGAAGCAGTTTTAGAACATAAGTGGATGTTCTAGGGAGATGATAACGACAGCCTCATTCAGGAGACAGTTATCATTCCAGGCTTCCAAGGTGACATGGACGACAAGGAGGTTGTCAGAGTTATAGTTTTCCTTCTGATGAGGGGCAGTATTTTGGACAGGTGATCCAAGGCAATACTGAGGGAGGCATGGCGCGCAGGATACTGATTAAGTTCAGTTGACGATATAGTCTAAGAAGTTTGGATTTGGAGTTCATTTATGAGCTATGTCCCATCAGACATCCAGACACATTCTAAGACAGGTATTGCTCATTTCGGGAGATGGTTTTCTCCGCGAACTTGAGATATAGAGAGACATAGAAAGAAACAACTAAGCGGATCCACTCACTGAGGCTATTCCTCGAACGCAATAGTTCTGCAAACGAGCTTTGTGAGACTGACTAGTAGAGGAGTTGGATGTTCGGTATCACACGGGCTGTGAGTATGCGACATCGCAATAATTAGCCTTGAGTGCAAGTGGGAGATTGTTGGAGATAGTGCCCTCAGAGTCAATTATTAGGTCACAGGTACGTGATTGTAATGATTGAGGGAGGACCTATCCCGGTAGGACAGTCTTACTCGAGATGATAGTATGCTATCTGGTTTACCTTTATCATCGTGTACTGCTTTAGGTGACCTGACACGTCGCTATTACACGTTGATAGAGCCCCTAGGATTCTTGCTTGACCACCAGCAGTATGAGGGCGATCATATAAGTGGGAGCTGGGGGTCTACAAGCGTATCCTTAAAAGGTCCCTAGTCGTGGGAGTTTCGAGACTGGGCATCGATACTCCATTAGTAGACTAGTGTATACAGTCGAGACCCCGACGAGGGGCGGTGGCCGGTCTCACAAGCCACTGGTGTCAGTTGGATCACCTAAGATGTATACAGGTGCTCATTGGGTTATGAGTACACCGGACAGGACTCGCCGGGAACATGCTAGTTGGTCATATACCAGACGTCAGATGGCAGTTCCCTGGTGACATGTGTGCAGGTTAGTTCATCGACCTGGGGATCGTCATTTGTCTCGTGTGAGTTCCCACTGTACTTTGATTACTACCCTACCACGGCTCAAAGGAGTCGTGCAAACAGGTTTTAGTTGGGTACAGTCCCGAGCCACATGGAGGCAGTGAGCGTATCTTCAGGGGTTCGTCTCTCCCGGTATTGGGGGTGAGGTCGTGCTGTGTCTAGGAGAGCCATTACACAAAGTCCTTGGCCAAGGCAAGGAGATTTACTGGTAGGTATTCCAGTAGTATCTCAGGGTGTTCTGGGCTACACTCCGACACGACTTGTACCGCTTTTGGGGGTCTGACTTTTACCAACCCCCTAGGCCCGCCATGCGATACTCATAGACGAACGGACCGGACTGCACGGATATTGTCACTGACAGGCTCAGTAGGGTGTCAGGATGAGTTCGCTCATCGACGTCCCTTTTGGTCAATAGCTGGTGGCCCGTTACGTATTGGCTTATACCTCTGACGTGCTAGTGGTTAAATCCACAGCCATAGTATTGACGAGTCTTTAGAGTCCACCACACTTTCAGTTACTCAGGTTTCGGGCGAAACGCTGTAGAGGCCGTATGGAGATATGGCAGGGTTCGATCAGATACGTGCGGTATTGCACGGATCGTGATCGGACGGGTTTTTACTAGCCGGCTTTGGCTTAAGCCGGATCTTAGTATTTGATAGTGTAGTTTTGTCTCTTTACATTTGTATTTCGGTCGAAATACAAATGCGGGTGTGTATGCACAGTATCGGGGTTTTCCTGTAATTTATTATGGGACCAGTTTTCTGGGGTTGCCAGTTTGCATTCCGTTCCGGCCGGTTTTCTCTTTTTCCTTCCCGGTCGGACTTTTCGTTGGAGGGTGTTAATTGCAAGTTTGCAATTAACATTTTGTTGAGGGGGTTTCTTGCAAAAGGATTGATATGATTGCATCTTTTCTTTTGGACCATTCTTGCATTAATTAAGACTTGATAAGGTATGGGTTTGTGATTTTGTGTTGGGAATTGATTTTGAGGCCGGCCACTGTTTAAAGTGATGGGTGATTGCATTATTTTGGATGATGGATTATTTTCTTTAGAAAAGGATGAATAATTAATGTGTGTGCTGGAGGTTAATTGATGATGGAGGATTTTATTTCTAGTGGTGGGAATTTCATTTTGGGAGCATGATTTTAATTCATGCTGGCTTCATTTCCTTTTTCCCAGAGAGCCTCTTCTCTTGATTTGGCCGAGCTCTTTTTCTTGCATGCTCATTTTCTCTATCTTGCATCAATGAAAGTCTAGTGCAAAATTCCTCCATACATGGCAACCCCTTAAACCCCAAAGAGACAAGTTTCCACACTAGTCTACAGCATCCCTTGGACGCGTCGGCTAGCCAACTTCGCGCCCGAGTTGCCTCGGTATTGAGGTGGGAGCCCGTAAAAGATACAGGCGATGTGGTGCCCTTCCGGAAGGAGGCGACGACCGGAGGATCTGCGGGAGATCGGGACGACGACAAGAAGACCGGAGGACTCGGATCACTCGGTATATTTCTAACCCGTCTTGTAGTTAGCTAGACCTAGTTTAATGGCCCGATCCGGAGTCTAGTGCGCGGTGGTGCCGGTTTGCTAAGTCCGCAAAATTTAAGTTTTTCACCGCTTCCGCATTCCGGCGTCGGATTGACGGCCGGGACGCCGCCGTGCACTTACAGTGTATACATACATACATGCATACATACATTTATCATGGTTGGATGTATATGAAAATGGTGGCAATATAAGACTCACACCATGGTATTTTTTTTGAATTATTATTGTATTTATACTAAAACATAAAAGGAAAGAAAAGGTGCATTATTGATTTGTTCTACACACTTCTTTTGACCTAACCATTCTCACCCACCACTTAACCTTAGGTTAAGTTTCCTTTTGTGTTTTAACCCTAGTACAATAATGATTCAACCATGGTTTGAGATGACAGATTTAAAATATATATTGATATATTTTTCTTTTTGCTTTGCTATGAGAAAAACTCATCATCTTCTAATATTGCCATTATCTTCTTCCTCCTCCTTCATAGCTCTCTAGATTTTTGTAGTGAGCTATATAATCAACAAGTTAGGATTTTGAAGTGAGAAAGAGAACCACAACACCATTCTACACAAGACTAGCCCACTTGTTTGGAGTGTTGACTCGATTTCGTTCACTTGATCGGAAAAAGTCGCAAGCTTGGACAAAGCGGACTCCGGGTGGATCATCGGTGACGTCGAGGAGTTCAAGCGGAGTTCTTTCAAACCCCGAGTAGCCGAGGAGTCTAGCGTAGGGAGCTACAAAGGTTGTACTCTCTAAACCCTAGCTTTTCTTTCATATGTCGATATGAAAATTTTGAAACCCTAATCGATTCTAGGAACGATTCTTTGCTCGTTAACTTAGCACCTTAAAATTCACTATTTGGTTCATGTGATGCTCCCAAACCCTTCTTGTGGTGCTAGGCTAATCCAACATTGGTATCAGAGCCGACCTAGAACATTAGGCGATACCTTTACGAAGTTAAAACTCCGATCGAACCGAAAAAATACGGTTTTTGGTGCTCTCTGGACTTTTTTCAAAAATTGACTTTTTTCAGAATTAAAAATACGTAAAAATTACAGCAGGAAAATATAAGAATTACGATGCAAAAATTATGCAATGAACAGTATAAAACGCCGAGGAACCGCCACAATTCTTGGCTTAGGCCGCGGTTCCGCGGCCGTACAGGGGCTTCATTGCATAAATGTTTCACTGTAATTCTTAGAACTGCTTGTAAAGTATCTTAGGTATGTTTAATCTGAATATTGCATTGAAAAATTCTGGAGATGGTTTTGGACTCGACTGTTCGATCGGAATTTTGATTTCGTGTCATTTCTGGGTAAATTAGAAAGTAGTGAAGTGTTTGAACGAGTATCATTTGCTCACTTTTCACGGGGTTTAAATACTTTGGAGATACGTGCAAGTCTTTTTGCGGTGGTCCCTCTAGAAGACAACAAACCTTAACTCGATTATGTGACCGTCTTGAACTGCCCTTTGAACCTTAGGGTTCGGGGCAGTACGGCGTGCCATATGTGAGGCGTTGGCTTGACCCTTCTACGGCTGGACCGCTACTACTGTGTCACACTCCAAGTTTTTGAACATCGCTCAAGTGTTGAGCTTTAGTGAATCTTGGGTATTTGATCGGTCGTTCGAAAACTTTAATACTGTCTGTTTATTCGGGATGTGATGCAATGTGTGGAATTCACATTATAAGACATGAAATACGAGGTATGTGATAGTTCGCATTTACGATGTCTAGAGAGAATGTGGATTCCAGATATTGCAGTTTTACACTTTCTTTTCTGTGACCGTAAGTGTAATATGTGATATCGCCGGTTTCGTTGCTATATGTCAACGACAATTGGGATGCGCATATTTACTTACGTTGATGACATGTGATGTTATGTGTTGCTGAGATATGATGTGCAGGATTGTCGCAATTGAATAGCCGGGGGGTTTTATGTGAGATGAGAGTTTTGTATTTTCATTCATGTAAATTCAAATATAATGTAATATTCTTTTCTTTGGGGCACTTCCGGGTTGAGGTCGATGCCACCTGTGATGTATATTATTTACTTTTCCGCATTAGGATGGACCCAAGGAGGGGAGCACGGGTGACCGGGTTCTGGGGTTCAGTGGGAGGCCATCTCGAGGAGTCGAGACCGGGTCTCCTAAACTCCAGAATTGGTAGGGTCATTTGCCGCTCTCGTAGGGGTCCAGGGTGTGGGCTTGGCTATTCATCGCGACTGTGGAATCCGTATTTTCTATTCTGGCTAAATACTAAATACGGACGTCCTAGTATATCCCACATTGTATCTATGTTTCTGCTGCGATATCTGTGATGTGATCATTTGATATGTTCTATGATAGATACAGTATATAGTATATATGATATATTATATAGGCATTACTTATGTTTTACATCCGCACTAGCCCTGCCCCGCTCTGCCGTTAGTTACCTAACCTAACGGTGCACGAGGGGACATCGAGGCGAAAACGGATGGCATAAGTGTACGTCGTATTTATCTGTGATGTTTAGGTATTTAAATGATGGGACTTCATTAATGTGATTAATGAAATAAAAGAAATCAAATGATGTTGTAGAATCAAATTTTAAATAAAAAGGGTAGCTACAGTTCTTGCTTTGCACAGAGGTATATGTGATATATCCCGCACCTTATTCAATAAGGAAAGGACCGAGATCCCTTCACCGGGAGTGACTCCTTTAGCAATAACTGGCAGATGCTACACACTCGGTTTGTTTTTGATTGCTTCTATAGTTTCTGCTTTGCATAGCGATATATATGATATATCCTGCACCTCATTCGACGAGGAAAGGGCCGACGATCCCTTCACCGGGAGTGACCCCTTTAGCAAAACTAGAAAAGCCTCAAAATCATTCCATTTCAAAACTTCATTTGATTCTACAACGATATCAAGTTCATTACGCAATAGGTTTTCAGAAAAACCTGTCGTAGCCCTCCGTCATTTCAGATTAGTCCTCTTTAGTATTCGTGCTGCGTTTGTTGACCTTGTCAAGGCGTAGTGTGCGGTAGCTAACCAGTATTTATCTGCTTATGCATATGATGCAGATTGAGTTAGGGTAGTCGTACGGCCTTGTTGACCTTGTCAAGGGTCGTGCGGGTGGGTTTAATTCAATCAAGAAATGACGGGTTGAACTTGACTTATGGTCTATGGTTTGTTGACCTTGTCAAGGTCATAGATCGTTTGGGGCAAAAAAAAATTATCGGGAATTTCAAGTGTTGAAATTTGCAATGAGATTGCATACCTTCTATGAGATAGTTGGATCCCGATACCCACTGCGAGTAAGAGTTACTCCTGGGAGAGTTTTACACATTGCAATTAGCTGATCAAGTAGGTGTCTAGAAAGGTGTCAACGGGGTTACGCCTCTGGGAAAACGAGGTTTACATTAATTAGGTTCGTGCGAAAGCACGGGGGACCTCCCTCAAAGTACCGACACTGGCCTGGCTGAAAGATTGGCGAACTTGTAGTGTGTAATTAATCCCGGCTAGTCTTTCCTTTTAGGGTTTGAAGGAAGATTTGATAAAAATCAGTGGGAGCCATCCTGATTAGATAAGATAATAACCAATCTGATCTTGCAAGAGCATACGCTAAAGTGTTTTCTTCTCTCTCTCTCCAGGTAGCGACCATGTCATGCCCTAATAAAGATAATAATATGGATGTATTGACTGAACCCGCATGTTATACTGTGCTGGGGAACGTTGGTTCCGTTCTTTCCTATAAGAGTTATAGGACTGAACAGGATATAGGGGAATACCAGGATTCCCATGCCACCCAATTGAAGAAAGTACATAATGATGCATTTTCTTCGGGTGTGTTCGTTACTGAGAACTGTTTCTCCATTTGCTCTACGTCCTGGGTATTAGATACCGGGTCAGGATCCCATATATGTAATCAGTTACATGGGCTAAGAAAAGGTAGAGAACTTGGAGAAAGTGATAAAGACATTAAAGTTGGAAATGGTGCAATTGTTGCAGCTAAGACTGTCGGGGAATATCACCTAGCATTACCATCTGGTAATACATTGGTTCTGAACGAATGCTATTACATGACGAACCTGATATGCAACATTATATCGGTTTCTTTGTTGAGTAAAGAGGGATATAATTTTGTATTAGAGGACAATGTTATGAACATTTTCCGTAACCAAAAGTTGGTTGGATCAGGCACGTTGTGCAATGGCATTTATGTTCTAAATCAATCAACAGTTCTGAGCATAACAAACACACAAGAGGAAGAGTTCTGAACTGAACGAATCCTTCTTGTGGCATTGTAGACTGGGTCACATCAATGTGACACGACTGGATAAGTTGCATAAGGATGGATATTTGAATCCGTTTGAATTTTCATCTTATGACACTTGCCAGTCATGTCTCAAAGGCAAGATGACCAAAACTCCATTTACGGGACACGGAGAAAGAGTTACTGAACTCTTAGGACTGATACATAGTGATGTATGCGGTCCTATGTCTACACATGCCAGGGATGGATCTTCATACTTCATTACATTCACTGACGATCTCTCTAGGTTCGGGTATGTGTTCCTGATGAAACACAAATCAGAAGCTTTTGAGAAATTTAGAGAATATAAACAAGAAGTTGAGAACCAAACCGAAAAAAGTATTAAAATCCTACGATCTGATCGAGGAGGTGAATACTTGAGCAATGAATTCCTGGACTTCCTAAAAGAGAATGGGATTCTCTCTCAGCTGACTCCTCCATATACACCACAGCACAACGGTGTATCAGAACGGAGGAATCGCACCCTATTAGATATGGTGCGCTCTATGATGAGCACAACTGAGTTACCTATTTTCTTTTGGGGATATGCGCTGGAAACAGCAGCATACCTATTGAATCAAGTTCCATCTAAATCTGTACCTACCACACCATATGAGATATGGAGTGGGAAGATGCCATATCTTAAACGAGTTAAGATATGGGGTTGTCCAGCCTATGTCAAAAGACAAAATCCAGACAAGCTCGAGGCACGGTCAGTTCTTTGCAAGTTTGTGGGATATCCAAAGAACTCATATGGGTATTTTTTCTACCACGGTGAGGAACAAAAAGTGTTTGTTGCTCAACATACCACCTTTTTAGAAAAGGAATTCCTTGAAAAAGAAATTAGTGGCAAAGTGGTAGAGCTGGAAGAAGTTCCAGATACACAAACCGTAACTGAAGATTTAGTGGAACTAGAAGATTCAGTAGCTCCCAATGAACCTCAGCCTCTCCGCCGATCTAGTAGGGTTCCTCGCCCACCTGAGAGATACTACGGTTTTCTTATGGATGGTGGGAGCGAGGATTGCATCATGGAGGATGATGACCCAACTAGCTTCGAGCAGGCCATCACGAGTAGGGACTCAGTGAAATGGCTGGATGCAATGCGGTCCGAGATGGAATCCATGTACACCAACAAAGTATGGACTTTGGAAGTTGCTCCTGAAGGGGTAAAGCCCATTGGGAGCAAATGGATCTTCAAGAAAAAACTTGGTGTAGATGGGAAAGTGGAGACTTTCAAATCTAGACTTGTTGCAAAGGGTTTTCGTCGATGACCAGGTGTGGTCTATGACGAAACCTTTTCTCCAGTGGCTATGCTTAAATCCATCCGGATCATGTTTGCCATCGCTGCATATCATGATTACGAAATCTGGCAAATGGATGTTAAGACCGCCTTTTCTAAATGGTGATTTAGAAGAGAGCGTGTACATGACTCAGCCAGAGGGCTTCGTAGACAGTGGGAGCAGCGGGAAGCTGCTTAAATCCATTTATGGATTAAAGAAAGCATCGCGGAGTTGGAACATCTGCTTTGACGTCATTATCAAAGAGTTTGATTTCGTCAAAAACCCAGATGAACCTTATATCTACAAGAAGGTAGCAGAGAGTAAGGTTGTCTTCCTCGTATTGTACGTGGACGACATACTCTTGATAGGAAATGATATTCCTATGCTGCAATCGGTTAAGCTCTTCTTATCACAAAGATTCTCGATGAAAGATCTTCGTGATGCCTCCTGCATATTGGGAATAAGGATCTATAGAGATAGATCCAAACGGATATTGGGATTGTCCCAATCCAGGTACATTGACACCATACTAAAGAGGTTTAGTATGGAAGAATCCAAGCGTAGGAACCTGCCCACGATCTCTGGAGTCACTCTCTCCAAAGAGATGTCTCCCAAGACTGATTTGGAGAGAGCTCGCATGCAAGGGATACCCTATGCTTCGGCTGTAGGCTCTATCATGTACGCGATGCTATGTACCAGACCCGATGTTGCATACTCACTAAGTGTAGTGAGCAGGTATCAAGCTGATCCTGGAGAGAGTCACTGGACAGCTGTGAAGAGTATTCTCAAGTACTTACGAAGGACTAAATAGATGCTCTTGGTGTATGGTAACGGAGAACTCCAAGTGGAGTCCTTTACCGATTCGAGCTTCCAGAGTGATAAGGACGACTCTAAGTCGTAGTCGGGATTTGTCTTTACCCTTTACGGAGGGGCGGTTAGCTGGAAGAGTTCCAAGCAGGAAACCGTGGCGGACTCGACGATGGAGGCCGAATACATCGCTGCCAACGATGCTGCTAAAGAGGCTGTCTGGATCAAGAAGTTCATTACTGAACTTGGAGTGGTTCCATCCATTGAGCATCCAATACCTTTGTATTGCGATAACAATGGAGCGGTGGCTTTGGCCAAGGAACCCAGGTCCCATCAACGATCCAGGCATATTCTGAGGCGGTATCACCTGATCCGGGAGATAGTTGATCGCCGGGAGATCGAGGTCAGGAGGGTTGACACGAAGGACAACACGGCGGATCCACTCACGAAGGCCATTCCCCAGATACAGTTTGAGAGACTCTTCGGGATGCTCGGTATGCGATACTACAGCAGCTGGCCCTAGTGCAAGTGGGAGATTGTTAGTTGTATGTATGCCCTAGAGGCCAGTATTGTACAGATGATGTATATTATATTGGATGCTTGGACATATATAGAGATGACTTTCTTGCTCGATATGATAGTATGCTATCTGGTTGCTCTTTATCTTAACATGTATACTAGTCTCTTTAAACTGTCTTATAGTTACATGTTGGTAAAGCCCTTAGGATGTGTACTTGACTACCTGGACTATGATACAGATCATACTAGTGGGGACATGGTAGTCCATAAGTACATCCTTCAAGGTCCCTAGTCGTGGGTGTATCGAGATGGGGAATCGATATACCAGTGTAGACTAGCGTATACGCTTCTCGACCCATGAGATGGGAAATGGATGATCCCATATCCATTGGTGTTTGACATAAGAGATGGTATACGGGTGCTCAGTGGAGACTGGGTACACTGGACGGACTCGCCGAGAACTCCCAGATGGTATTATACCTCACGTCAGATGGCAGTTCTCAGGTGACACTTGTACAGGTTAGTCTGTAGACCCGAGATCGTCATAGAGTCTTTTGTGATTCCCACTGTGCTTTGATCTCCACCTTACCACGTCCATGAGGGCGTGCAAAACGGTGGTTTTTGGGTACAGTCCCGAGTCACATGGATGCAATGAGCGAAAGGAGGGGTTTCGTCTCTCCTGGTATTGGGGGTTGATCTTGCGCTGTGCTCGATTGGCCGTAACAGGGAAGTCCCTGGCCAGGGCTGTTTCAGAGATTTGCTGGTAAGTGTTACCAGTAGTTTCTCGACCCGTTATGAGCCTCACATCGGCACGACTTATCGGCTATTGGGGTCTGACGTTTACCACCCCTAGACTTGATATGCGACATATCAGACGAGGAGACTGGACTGTACGGGAAGTGTTGCCGATCGGCTCGACGGGAGTTGTAGCAGGTTCGCTTGTTCTCTTCTGATCGCTCAATACCCGGATGGCCGTTACGTTTAGCTGACCGCTTGCGGCTTGGGGGTGCTTGATATGATCATCACCCAGTGCCGGCGTATTGACGAGTCTCAGAGTCCCACAATGGAGTTTCCTAGTCCAGGCGAAACGTTGTGGTGCGCGTATGCGATATGCGCATGGACCCGATTAAAATGCGCGTATAGGATACCGTATATTGATCGGACGGCATGCTTTTGGTAGGGGTCGTATGTGATATGGCCGGATTGATAAATCAAGTGTTGATTTATCATTTAACAATTAGCTTCTCACTTGAATTCTTTTCTTGTGTTGGATGGATGTATGCATGCATGCATGTTTTTCTTTCTTTCTAGTTTCATGCACATATGGATGTGTATACATACATACATGCATACATACATTTATCATGGTTGGATGTATATGAAAATGGTGGCAATATAAGACTCACACCATGGTATTTTTTATGAATTATTATTGTATTTATACTAAAACATAAAAGGAAAGAAAAGGTGCATTATTGATTTGTTCTACACACTTCTTTTGACCTAACCATTCTCACCCACCACTAAACCTTAGGTTAAGTTTCCTTTTGTGTTTTAACCCTAGTACAATAATGATTCAACCATGGTTTGAGATGATAGATTTAAAATATATATTGATATATTTTTCTTTTTTCTTTGGTATGAGAAAAACTCATCATCTTCTAATATTGCCATTATCTTCTTCCTCCTCCTTCATAGCTCTCTAGATTTTTGTAGTGAGCTATATAATCAACAAGTTAGGATTTTAAAGTGAGAAAGAGAACCACAACACCATTCTACACAAGCCTAGCCCACTTGTTTGGAGTGTTGACTCGATTTCGTTCACTTGATCGGAAAAAGTCACAAGCTTGGACAAAGCGGACTCCGGGTGGATCATCGGTGACGTCGAAGAGTTCAAGAAGAGTTCTTTCAAACCCCGAGTAGCCGAGGAGTCTAGCGTAGGGAGCTACAAAGGTTGTACTCTCTAAACCCTAGCTTTTCTTTCGTATGTCGATATGAAAATTTTGAAACCCTAATCGATTCTAGGAACGATTCTTTGTTCGTTAACTTAGCACCTTAAAATTCACTATTTGGTTCATGTGATGCACCCAAACCCTTCTTGTGGTGCTAGGCTAATCCAACATTGGTATCAGAGCCGACCTAGAACATTAGGCGATACCTTTACGAAGTTAAAACTCCGATCGAACCGAAAAAATACGGTTTTTGGTGCTCTCTGGACTTTTTTCAAAAATTGACTTTTTTCAGAATTAAAAATACGTAAAAATTACAGCATGAAAATATAAGAATTACGATGCAAAAATTATGCAATGAACAATATAAAACGCCGAGGAACCGCCGCAATTCTTGGCTTAGGCCGCGGTTCCGCGGCCGTACAGGGGATTCATTGCATAAATGTTTCACTGTAATTCTTAGAACTGCTTGTAAAGTATCTTAGGTATGTTTAATCTGAATATTGCATTGAAAAATTCTGGAGATGGTTTTGGACTCGACTGTTCGATCGGAATTTTGATTTCGTGTCATTTCTGGGTAAATTAGAAAGTAGTGAAGTGTTTGAACGAGTATCATTTGCTCACTTTTCACGGGGTTTAAATACTTTGGAGATACGTGCAAGTCTTTTTGCGGTGGTCCCTCTAGAAGACAACAAACCTTAACTCGATTATGTGACCGTCTTGAACTGCCTTTTGAACCTTAGGGTTCGGGGCAGTACGGCGTGCCATATGTGAGGCGTTGGCTTGACCCTTCTACGGCTGGACCGCTACTACTGTGTCACACTCCAAGTTTTTGAACTTCGCTCAAGTGTTGAGCTTTAGTGAATCTTGGGTATTTGATCGGTCGTTCGAAAACTTTAATACTGTCTGTTTATTCGGGATGTGATGCAATGTGTGGAATTCACATTATAAGACATGAAATACGAGGTATGTGATAGTTCGCATTTACGATGTCTAGAGAGAATGTGGATTCCAGATATTGCAGTTTTACACTTTCTTTTCTGTGACCGTAAGTGTAATATGTGATATCGCCGGTTTCGTTGCTATATGTCAACGACAATTGGGATGCGCATATTTACTTACGTTGATGACATGTGATGTTATGTGTTGCTGAGATATGATGTGCAGGATTGTCGCAATTGAATAGCCGGGGGGTTTTATGTGAGATGAGAGTTTTGTATTTTCATTCATGTAAATTCAAATGTAATGTAATATTCTTTTCTTTGGGGCACTTCCGGGTTGAGGTCGATGCCACCTGTGATGTATATTATTTACTTTTCCGCATTAGGATGGACCCAAGGAGGGGAGCACGGGTGACCGGGTTCTGGGGTTCAGTGGGAGGCCATCTCGAGGAGTCGAGACCGGGTCTCCTAAACTCCAGAATTGGTAAGGTCATTTGCCGCTCTCGTAGGGGTCCAGGGTGTGGGCTTGGCTATTCATCGCGACTGTGGAATCTGTATTTTCTATTCTGGCTAAATACTAAATACGGACGTCCTAGTATATCCCACATTGTATCTATGTTTTTGCTGCGATATCTGTGATGTGATCATTTGATATGTTCTATGATAGATACAGTATATAGTATATATGATATATTATATAGGCATTACTTATGTTTTACATCCGCACTAGCCCTGCCCCGCTCTGCCGTTAGTTACCTAACCTAACGGTGCACGAGGGGACATCGAGGCGAATACGGATGGCATAAGTGTACGTCGTATTTATCTGTGATGTTTAGGTATTTAAATGATGGGACTTCATTAATGTGATTAATGAAATAAAAGAAACCAAATGATGTTGTAGAATCAAATTTTAAATAAAAAGGGTAGCTACAGTTCTTGCTTTGCACAGAGGTATATGTGATATATCCCGCACCTTATTCGATAAGGAAAGGACCGAGATCCCTTCACCGGGAGTGACTCCTTTAGCAATAACTGGCAGATGCTACACACTCGGTTTGTTTTTGATTGCTTCTATAGTTTCTGCTTTGCATAGCGATATATATGATATATCCTGCACCTCATTCGACGAGGAAAGGGCCGACGATCCCTTCACCGGGAGTGACCCCTTTAGCAAAACTAGAAAAGCCTCAAAATCATTCCATTTCAAAACTTCATTTGATTCTACAACGATATCAAGTTCATTACGCAATAGGTTTTCAGAAAAACCTGTCATAGCCCTCCGTCATTTCAGATTAGTCCTGTTTAGTATTCGTGCTGCGTTTGTTGACCTTATCAAGGCGCAGTGTGCGGTAGCTAACCAGTATTTATCTGCTTATGCATATGATGCAGATTGAGTTAGGGTAGTCGTACGGCCTTGTTGACCTTGTCAAGGGTCGTGCGGGTGGGTTTAATTCAATCAAGAAATGACGGGTTGAACTTGACTTACGGTCTATGGTTTGTAGACCTTGTCAAGGTCATAGATTGTTTGGGGCAAAAAAAAATTATCGGGAATTTCAAGTGTTGAAATTTGCAATGAGATTGCATACCTTCTATGAGATAGTTGGATCCCGATACCCACTGCGAGTAAGAGTTACTCCTGGGAGAGTTTTACACATTGCAATTAGCTGATCAAGTAGGTGTCTAGAAAGGTGTCAACGGGGTTACGCCTCTGGGAAAACGAGGTTTACATTAATTAGGTTCGTGCGAAAGCACGGGGGACCTCCCTCAAAGTACCGACACTGGCCTGGCTGAAAGATTGGCGAACTTGTAGTGTGTAATTAATCCCGGCTAGTCTTTCCTTTTAGGGTTTGAAGGAAGATTTGATAAAAATCAGTGGGAGCCATCCTGATTAGATAAGATAATAACCAATCTGATCTTGCAAGAGCATACGCTAAAGTGTTTTCTTCTCTCTCTCTCCAGGTAGCGACCATGTCATGCCCTAATAAAGATAATAATATGGATGTATTGACTGAACCCGCATGTTATACTGTGCTGGGGAACGTTGGTTCCGTTCTTTCCTATAAGAGTTATAGGACTGAACAGGATATAGGGGAATACCAGGATTCCCATGCCACCCAATTGAAGAAAGTACATAATGATGCATTTTCTTCGGGTGTGTTCGTTACTGAGAACTGTTTCTCCATTTGCTCTACGTCCTGGGTATTAGATACCGGGTCAGGATCCCATATATGTAATCAGTTACATGGGCTAAGAAAAGGTAGAGAACTTGGAGAAGGTGATAAAGACATTAAAGTTGGAAATGGTGCAATTGTTGCAGCTAAGACTGTCGGGGAATATCACCTAGCATTACCATCTGGTAATACATTGGTTCTGAACGAATGCTATTACATGCCGAACCTGATATGCAACATTATATCGGTTTCTTTGTTGAGTAAAGAGGGATATAATTTTGTATTAGAGGACAATGTTATGAACATTTTCCGTAACCAAAAGTTGGTTGGATCAGGCACGTTGTGCAATGGCATTTATGTTCTAAATCAATCAACAGTTCTGAGCATAACAAACACACAAGAGGAAGAGTTCTGAACTGAACGAATCCTTCTTGTGGCATTGTAGACTGGGTCACATCAATGTGACACGACTGGATAAGTTGCATAAGGATGGATATTTGAATCCGTTTGAATTTTCATCTTATGACACTTGCCAGTCATGTCTCAAAGGCAAGATGACCAAAACTCCGTTTACGGGACACGGAGAAAGAGTTACTGAACTCTTAGGACTGATACATAGTGATGTATGCGGTCCTATGTCTACACATGCCAGGGATGGTTCTTCATACTTCTTTACATTCACTGACGATCTCTCTAGGTTCGGGTATGTGTTCCTGATGAAACACAAATCAGAAGCTTTTGAGAAATTTAGAGAATATAAACAAGAAGTTGAGAACCAAACCGAAAAAAGTATTAAAATCCTACGATCTGATGGAGGAGGTGAATACTTGAGCAATGAATTCCTGTACTTCCTAAAAGAGAATGGGATTCTCTCTCAGCTGACTCCTCCATATACACCACAGCACAACGGTGTATCAGAACGGAGGAACCGCACCCTATTAGATATGGTGCGCTCTATGATGAGCACAACTGAGTTACCTATTTTCTTTTGGGGATATGCGCTGGAAACAGCAGCATACCTATTGAATCAAGTTCCATCTAAATTTGTACCTACCACACCATATGAGATATGGAGTGGGAAGAGGCCATATCTTAAACGAGTTAAGATATGGGGTTGTCCAGCCTATGTCAAAAGACAAAATCCAGACAAGCTCGAGGCACGGTCAGTTCTTTGCAAGTTTGTGGGATATCCAAAGAACTCATATGGGTATTTTTTCTACCACGGTGAGGAACAAAAAGTGTTTGTTGCTCAACATGCCACCTTTTTAGAAAAGGAATTCCTTGAAAAAGAAATTAGTGGCAAAGTGGTAGAGCTGGAAGAAGTTCCAGATACACAAACCGTAACTGAAGATTTAGTGGAACCAGAAGATTCAGTAGCTCCCAATGAACCTCAGCCTCTCCGCCGATCTAGTAGGGTTCCTCGCCCACCTGAGAGATACTACGGTTTTCTCATGGATGGTGGGAGCGAGGATTGCATCATGGAGGATGATGACCCAACTAGCTTCGAGCAGGCCATCACGAGTAGGGACTCAGTGAAATGGCTGGATGCAATGCGGTCCGAGATGGAATCCATGTACACCAACAAAGTATGGACTTTGGAAGTTGCTCCTGAAGGGGTAAAACCCATTGGGAGCAAATGGATCTTCAAGAAAAAACTTGGTGTAGATGGGAAAGTGGAGACTTTCAAATCTAGACTTGTTGCAAAGGGTTTTCGTCAAAGACCAGGTGTGGACTATGACGAAACCTTTTCTCCAGTGGCTATGCTTAAATCCATCCGGATCATGCTTGCCATCGCTGCATATCATGATTACGAAATATGGCAAATGGATGTTAAGACCGCCTTTCTAAATGGTGATTTAGAAGAGAGCGTGTACATGACTCAGCCAGAGGGCTTCGTAGACAGTGGGAGCAGCGGGAAGCTGCTTAAATCCATTTATGGATTAAAGCAAGCATCGCGGAGTTGGAACATCTGCTTTGACGTCGTTATCAAAGAGTTTGATTTCGTCAAATACCCAGATGAACCTTGTATCTACAAGAAGGTAGCAGAGAGTAAGGTTGTCTTCCTCGTATTGTACGTGGACGACATACTCTTGATAGGAAATGATATTCCTATGCTGCAATCGGTCAAGCTCTTCTTATCACAAAGATTCTTGATGAAAGATCTTCGTGATGCCTCCTGCATATTGGGAATAAGGATCTATAGAGATAGATCCAAACGGATATTGGGATTGTCCCAATCCAGGTACATTGACACCATACTAAAGAGGTTTAGTATGGAAGAATCCAAGCGTGGGAACCTGCCCACGATCTCTGGAGTCACTCTCTCCAAAAAGATGTCTCCCAAGACTGATTTGGAGAGAGCTCTCATGCAAGGGATACCCTATGCTTCGGCTGTAGGCTCTATCATGTACGCGATTCTATGTACCAGACCCGATGTTGCATACTCACTAAGTGTAGTGAGCAGGTATCAAGCTGATCCTAGAGAGAGTCACTGGACAGCTGTGAAGAGTATTCTCAAGTACTTACAAAGGACTAAAGAGATGCTCTTGGTGTATGGTAACGGAGAACTCCAAGTGGAGTCCTTTACCGATTCGAGCTTCCAGAGTGATAAGGACGACTCTAAGTTGTAGTCGGGATTTGTCTTTACCCTTTACGGAGGGGCGGTTAGCTGGAAGAGTTCCAAGCAGGAAACCGTGGCGGACTCGACGATGGAGGCTGAATACAACGCTGCCAACGATGCTGCTAAAGAGGCTGTCTGGATCAAGAAGTTCATTACTGAACTTGGAGTGGTTCCATCCATTGAGCATCCAATACCTTTGTATTGCGATAACAATGGAGCGGTGGCTTTGGCCAAGGAACCCAGGTCCCATCAACGATCCAGGCATATTCTGAGGCGGTATCACCTGATCCGGGAGATAGTTGATCGCCGGGAGATCGAGGTCAGGAGGGTTGACACGAAGGACAACATGGCGGATCCACTCACGAAGGCCATTCCCCAGATACAGTTTGAGAGACTCTTCGGGATGCTCGGTATGCGATACTACAGCAGCTGGCCCTAGTGCAAGTGGGAGATTGTTAGTTGTATGTATGCCCTAGAGGCCAGTATTGTACAGATGATGTATATTATATTGGATGCTTGGACATATATAGAGATGACTTTCTTGCTCGATATGATAGTATGCTATCTGGTTGCTCTTTATCTTAACATGTATACTAGTCTCTTTAAACTGTCTTGTAGTTACATGTTGGTAAAGCCCTTAGGATGTGTACTTGACTACCTGGACTATGATACAGATCATACTAGTGGGGACATGGTAGTCCGCAAGTACATCCTTCAAGGTCCCTAGTCGTGGGTGTATCGAGACGGGGCATCGATATACCAGTGTAGACTAGCGTATACGCTTCTCGACCCATGAGATGGGCAATGGATGATCCCATATCCATTGGTGTTTGACATCAGAGATGGTATACGGGTGCTCAGTAGAGACTGGGTATACTGGACGGACTCGCCGAGAACTCCCAGATGGTATTATACCTCACGTCAGATGGCAGTTCTCAGGTGACACTTGTACAGGTTAGTCTGTAGACCCGAGATCGTCATAGAGTCTTGTGTGATTCCCACTGTGCTTTGATCTCCACCTTACCACGTCCATGAGGGCGTGCAAAACGGTGGTTTTTGGGTACAGTCCCGAGTCACATGGATGCAATGAGCGAAAGGAGGGGTTCGTCTCTCCCGGTATTGGGGGTTGATCTTGCGCTGTGCTCGATTGGCCGTAATAGGGAAGTCCCTGGCCAGGGCTGTTTCAGAGATTTGCTGGTAAGTGTTACCAGTAGTTTCTCGACCCGTTATGAGCCTCACATCGGCACGACTTATCGGTTATTGGGGTCTGACGTTTACCACCCCTAGACTTGATATGCGACATATCAGACGAGGAGACTGGACTGTACGGGAAGTGTTGCCGATCGGCTCGACGGGAGTTGTAGCAGGTTCGCTTGTTCTCTTCTGATCGCTCAATACCCGGATGGCCGTTACGTTTAGCTGACCGCTTGCGGCTTGGGGGTGCTTGATATGATCATCACCCACTGCCGGCGTATTGACGAGTCTCAGAGTCCCACAATGGAGTTTCCTAGTCCAGGCGAAACGTTGTGGTGCGCGTATGCGATATGCGCATGGACCCGATTAAAATGCGCGTATAGGATACCGTATATTGATCGGGCGGCATGCTTTTGGTAGGGGTCGTATGTGGTATGGACGGATTGATAAATCAAGTGTTGATTTATCATTTAACCATTAGCTTCTCACTTGAATTCCTTTCTTGTGTTGGTTGGATGTATGCATGTATGCATGTTTTTCTTTCTTTCTAGTTTCATGCACATATGGATGTGTATACATACATACATGCATACATAAATTTATCATGGTTGGATGTATATGAAAATGGTGGCAATATAAGATTCACACCATGGTATTTTTTATGAATTATTATTGTATTTATACTAAAACATAAAAGGAAAGAAAAGGTGCATTATTGATTTGTTCTACACACTTCTTTTGACCTAACCATTCTCACCCACCACTTAACCTTAGGTTAAGTTTCCTTTTGTGTTTTAACCCTAGTACAATAATGATTCAACCATGGTTTGAGATGATAGATTTAAAATATATATTGATATATTTTTCTTTTTGCTTTGGTATGAGAAAAACTCATCATCTTCTAATATTGCCATTATCTTCTTCCTCCTCCTTCATAGCTCTCTAGATTTTTGTAGTGAGCTATATAATCAACAAGTTAGGATTTTGAAGTGAGAAAGAGAACCACAACACCATTCTACACAAGCCTAGCCCACTTGTTTGGAGTGTTGACTCGATTTCGTTCACTTGATCGGAAAAAGTCGCAAGCTTGGACAAAGCGGACTCCGGGTGGATCATCGGTGACGTCGAGGAGTTCAAGCGGAGTTCTTTCAAACCCCGAGTAGCCGAGGAGTCTAGCGTAGGGAGCTACAAAGGTTGTACTCTCTAAACCCTAGCTTTTCTTTCATATGTCGATATGAAAATTTTGAAACCCTAATCGATTCTTGGAACGATTCTTTGTTCGTTAACTTAGCACCTTAAAATTCACTATTTGGTTCATGTGATGCTCCCAAACCCTTCTTGTGGTGCTAGGCTAACCCAACAATCGCTCATTGCCTCCATGTGATTCGGGACTGTACCCAAAAGCCACCTTTTTGCACGCCCTCTTGGACGCGGTATGATGGAAATCAAAGCACAGTGTGAATCACACAAGACTCTATGACGATCTCGAGTATACAGACTAACCTGTACCAGTGTCACTGGAGAACTGCCATCTGAAGTGAGGTATAATACCATCTGGGAGTTCTCGGCGAGTCCGTCCAGTGTACCTAGTCTCTACTGAGCACCCGTACACCATCCTTGATGTCAAACACCGATGGATATGGGATCATCCATCGCCCACCATATGGGTCAAGATGCGTATACGCTAGTCTACTCTGGTGTATCGATGCCCTGTCTCGATACACCCTCGACTAGGAACAGTTATAGGATGTACTCATCGACTACCGTAGCCCCACTAGTATGATCTCATCATAGTCCCAGTAGTCGAGTACATATCCTAAGGGCTTTATCAACATGTAACATAAAGACAATCAGAGTACATGTTAAGATAAAGAGCAACCAGATAGCATACTATCAAGTCAAGCAAGAAAGTCCTCCCTATATATGTCCAAGCATCCATTACAATATAAATCATATGTACAGTAATGGCCTCTAGGGTATATATATAACTAACATATGCTACATCGGGTCTGGTACATAGCATCGCATACATGATAGTGCCTACTGCCGAAATATAGGGTATCCCTTGCATGCGAGCTCTCTCCAAATCAGTCTTGGGAGACATCTCTTTGGAGAGAGTGAGTCCAGAGATCTTGGGTTGATTTCCATGCTTGGATTCTTCCGTACTAAACATCTTTAGTATGGTGTCAATGTAACTGGATTGGGACAATCCCAGTATCCGTTTAGATCTATCTCTATAGATCATAATTCCCAAAATGCAGGAGGCATCGCCAAGATCTTTCATTAAGAATCTTTGTGATAAGAAGAGCTTGACCGAGTGCAGCATATGAACATCATTTCCTATCAAGAGTATGTCATCCACGTACAATACGAGGAAGACAACCTTACTCTCTGCAACCTTCTTGTAAATACAAGGTTCATCTACGTTTTTGATGAAGTCAAACTCTTTGACTACAACATCAAAGCAGATGTTCCAACTCCGCGATACTTGCTTTACCCTATAAATGGATTTAAGCAGCTTGCACACCTTTCCGCTGCTCCCACTATCTATGAAGACCTCTGGCTGAGTCATGTACACGTTCTCCTCTAAATCACCATTTAGAAAGGCGGTCTTAACCTCTATTTGCCAGATTTCATAGTCATGGTATGAAGCAATGGCAAGTAAGATCCAGATGGACTTAAGCATAGGCACTGGAGAAAAGGTTTCGTCATAATCCACACCTGGTCATTGACGAAAATCCTTTGCAACAAGTCTAGCTTTGAAAGTCTCCACTTTTCCATCTACACCAAATTTCTTCTTAAAGATCCATTTGCTCCCAATGGGTTTCACCCCTTCAGGAGCAACATCCAAAGTCCATACTTTGTTGGTGTATATGGATTCCATCTCAGATCACATTGCATCCAGCCATTTCACAGAGTCACCACTCGTGATGGCCAGCTCGAAGCTAGTCGGGTCATCATCTTCTATGATGCAATCCTCGCTCCCACCATCAACGAGAAAACCGTAGTATCTCTCAGGTGGATGAGAAACCCTAATAGATCGGTGGAGAGGCTGAGGTTCGTTGGCTACTATCGAGTCCTCTTGTTCCACTAAATCTTCAGTTGTAATTTGTTCTGTCGGAACTTCTTCCAGCTCTACCGCTTTGCCACTAATTTCTTTTGCAAGAAATTCCTTTTCTAAAAAGGTGGTATGTCGAGAAACAAACACCTTTTGTTCCTCGCTGTGGTAGAAAAGATATCCATGTGAATGTTTAGGATATCCTACAAACTTACAAAGAACTGACCGTGCCTCGAGTTTGTCCGGATTTTGCTTTTTGACTTAAGCCGGACAACCCCATATCTTAACTCGTTTAAAACATGGTCTCTTCCCACTCCATATCTCATATGGTGTGGTAGGTACAGATTTAGATGCAACTTGATTCAATAGGTATGCAGCTGTCTCCAGTGTATTTCCCCAGAAGGAAATAGGTAACTCAGCAGTGCTCATCATAGAGTGCACCATATCTAATAGGGTGCGATTCCTCCGCTCCGATACACCGTTGTGCTGTGGTGTATAAGGAGGAGTAAGCTGAGAGAAAATCTCATTCTCTTTTAGATAGTCTAGGAACTCATTACTCAAGTATTCTCCTCCTTGATCAGATCGAAGGATCTTAATACTTTTGGCCGTTTGGTTCTCTACTTCGTGCTTATATTCCCTGAATTTCTCAAAAGCTTCAGACTTATGTTTCATCAGAAACACATGTCCGTATCTTGAGAGATCGTCAGTGAATGTAATGAAGTAGGAAGAACCGTTCCTGGGATGTGTAGGCATGGGACCACATACATCACTATGTATCAGACCTAAGAGTTCTGTAACTCTTTCTCCGTGTCTACTAAACGGAGTTTTGGTCATCTTGCCTTTGAGACATGACTGGCAAGTATCATAAGATGAAAATTCGAACGGATTCAAATATCCATCCTTATGCAACATGGCTAGCCGTGTCGCATTGATATGACCTAATCTACAATGCCATAAGAAGGATTCGTTCATTTCTAAACTCTTCCTCTTGTGTGTGTTTTGTATATTAAGTATTGTAGTTTGATTTAGAACGTACATGCCATTATTTAACGATCCTGATCCTATCAACTTTTGATTTAGGAATATGTTCATAACATTATCCTGTACTACAAAATTATATCCTTCTTTGCTCAATAAAGAAACTGATATAATATTTCATAGCAGGGTCGGAATGTAATAGAATTCGTTCAGAAATAATGTATTACCATTTGGTAATACAAGGTGATATTCGCCAACTCCCTTGGTTGCAACATTTGCACCATTCCCTACTCTTACGGAATAATCACCCTCTCCCAGTTCCCTACCTTTTCGTAGCCCATGTAACATGTTACATATATGGGATCCAGATCCGGTATCTAATACCCAGGCTTTAGAGTGAACTGAGAAACAGTTCTCAATAATCAACACACCTGAAGAAGATGCATCAACATGCTTATTCTTCGTTTGGGAGTCTTGAGAATCCAGATATTCTCCTATTCCCTGCTCAGTCTTATAACACTTATAAGAAAGAACGGGACCAACGTTCCCCTGCTCAGTATAATAAGCGGGTTCAGTCAATACATCCATATTATTATCTTGATTAAGGCCTGACATGGTCGCTGCCTGGAGAGAGAGAGAAGAAAACACTTTAGCGTATGCTCTTGCTGTAGGGTTTCCTTATCATCTCATATAGGGATTGGAAGCATCACACATGCCGCAACTTTGATTTTAATAGGTGCTAAGCAAACTTAACTAGGAATTGAACTAGAAATATTGAGTAACAACTAATAGTATCACATGTAAAAGTTAATCTATCACTAAGTGGTGAGACTACAACCTTTGTAGACCTCCTTGAGTGACTCCTTGGATCTCCTAGGTTTTGGAACGGCTCACTTGAACACTTCCGAGTCCACGACGATCCACCCGAAGTCCTTTGCTCAAAGCTTGTTGCTTCACTTGTTCTTTCAAATCTGTGGAGCAAACACCCTACACAAAAGAGCTAGAGATGTGTAGGATGATGAAGTAGTTTATGTTTTCACTTAAAAACCCTCTCTTTTTCTTTTCCTCACTCTAAACAAATCTCAAAAGAGCTTGATAAAGGAGGAAGATGAAGATGGCAATGCTTTTTGAAGATAATGATAATTCTTATATTTTAAAAATAAAACAAAAGAATATATATGTGAGACACTCTCACAACAAACCATGGTTAATAAAATATCTAGATATTTTGTGATGAGTTAAAGAACAAAGGAAATTAACCATGGGTTAGTCAATGGTCAAACAAAGAAGAGTGTGGAAACTATGAGTCATTTGTAAAGAAATGAGTCATTAGTTAATTTCCTTTATCATTTATCTTAAAATAAAAACTATATATTAATATGAACCATGTGAGTCTTGCATTGACATCTTCAATATATCAACAACCATGATACATATGCATGTATGTATGTGTGTATGCACATCAACATGTACATATACATGCGTGCATCCATCAAAAGAATAGGGTTTAATAAAAGTGAGCTAAAAGTCATTATTAAATCAACATTTGATTTAATAAACCGGTCATATCACATACGACCCGACCAATAGTAAACACCCGATTAATATACGGTATCTCATACACGTATTTAATCGAGCTCCCGCACATTTCTCATATACACACCTCATCGTTTTGCCTGAGCTAGGAAACTTCTGTGTGGGACTCTAAGACTCGTCAATACGCCGGCAGTAGGTGATGATCACATCAAACACCTACAAGCCGCAAGCGGTCAGCTAAACGTAACAGCCACCCGGGTATGAGCGATCAGAAAAAGAACAAGCGAACCTGTCAAAACTCCCGTCAATCCAACTGGCAACTCTTACCGTACAGTCCGGTCTCTTCGTCAAATATGCTGCATATCGAGTCTAGGGATGGAATCGTCGACCCCAATAACTCAATAAGTCATGACGGTATATGGTCTACAACAGATCGAGAAACTACTGATAACACTTATCAGTAATATCTCAGCAGCCCTGGCCAGGGACTTCCTGTTATAGCCAATCGTGCACAGCACAGCATCAACCCCCAATACCGGGAGAGACGAAACCCCTCCTATCGCTCATTGCCTCCATATGCCTCGGGACTGTACCCAAAATCCACCTGTTTGTACGACTCAGTAGAGCCGTAGTAGGGTGGAGATCAAGATACAGTAGGAGGACACACAAGACTCTATGGCGATCTCGGGTCTACAGACTAACCTGTACCATTGTCACCTTAGAACTGCTATCCGACGTATGATATAATACCACATAGTCCTTTCAGTGTACCCAGTCTCACTGAGCACCCGGATACAATCTTTGGTGTCACCACACTAGACGGATATAGGATCATCCATCGCCCATCATATGGAACAAGAATGGTATACGTTAGTCTACACTAGAATATCGATGCTCTGTCTCGATATACCCACGACTAGGAACATTTCAAGGATATTCTTATAAACTACAGGTGTCCCACTAGTATGATCCACATCATAATCCCAGTATTCAAGCCAATATCCTTAGGGATTTATCAACATGTACCAAATGAGTAAAAATATGATCAAGTGAACATATGATAAAGAGAAACCAGCTAGCATACTATCATGTCGAGCAAGACTGTCCTCTGAATATATATATACACACACATCAGTACATACACTATCATATAATGGCCTCTAGGGCATACATATATCCAATAATCTCCCACTTGCACTAAGGCCAATTATTGGCGTATCTCATACCCAACATCTCAAAAAGTCGCTCATGCTGCGGCTGAGGGAGGGCCTTGGTGAATGGATCTGCAGTGTTGTTCTTTGTATCTACTCTCTTAATCTCGATCTCGTGGCGATCAACTATCTCCCGGATCATATGATATCGCCTCAGGATGTGTCTGGACTTCTGATGGGACCTGGGCTCTTTAGCCAACGCCATAGCCCCATTATTGTCACAATACAAAGGTATTGGATCAATAATGGTTGGAACTACTCCTAGCTCCGAAATGAACTTCCTCATCCAGACGGCTTCCTTGGCAGCATCATTTGCAGCAATGTACTCAGCTTCCATCGTTGAGTCTGCAACGGTATCCTGTTTGGAACTCTTCCAACTTACCGTCCCTTCATTGAGGGTAAATGCAAACCCTGAGATAGACTTGCTGTCATCCTTGTCACTCTGGAAGCTTGAATCGGTAAAGTCCTCCATTTGGAGATCCCCGTTACCATACACCAAGAACAATTTTTTAGTCCTTCGCAAGTACTTAAGAATGTTCTTCACAGCAGTCCAGTGATTCTCCCCTGGGTTTGACTGATACCGGCTTACTACACTAAGTGCATACGCAATATCAGGGCGTGTACATAACATCGCATACATTATCGATCCTACTGCCGAAGCATAGGGAATAATGCTCATGCGAGCTCTCTCTTTATCAGACTTTAGGCAATCGTCCTTGGAGAGAGTGACTCCGTGGCAAGCGGGTAAGGCACCCCGCTTGGAGTCTTCCATACTAAACCTCTTTAGGATGGTGTTGATGTACTTGGTTTGGGACAATCCCAATAACCGTTTGGATCAATCCCTATAGATCTGTATGCCCAATATGTACGTGGCATCACCTAGGTCCTTCATGGAGAACCTTTGTGATAAGAAAGATTTGACCGACTGTAGCATAGGAATATCATTTCTTATCAAAAGTTTGTCATCCACGTACAATACGAGGAATGCGATAAATCTCCCTACAGTCTTCTTATAAACACAAGGTTCATCTGGATTTTTGATGAAATCAAACTCTTTGATAACATCATCAAAACAGATGTTCTAACTCTGCGATGCCTGCTTGTAACATTTCAAAAGAATAAAATATTATTTTTGGGAATTTTTATAATTTAATATTAATTTTTAATGAATATTTTAATATTTCGGTATAATTAAATACCGATAAATTGGGGAATTTTTTTTGAAAATTATAGAAATTACTAAAAGAGGGTGTTTCATATGAATTATATAATTTTTAAGTTTTTATGATTAATTATATGCTAATTTAGTGCTAATCGCGATTAAAAATCGCTAATCGCGCTTTAAGCGTATTTTGTGCAAACATGCATCATATCTTTTCTTTAACACTTGTGGCATTTTCCTACATGTTTTGGGTGCATGGCTTGTTATTTTGGGGTTACTATTGTGGAGAGAAGGAAATTAGAGGAGAAAAAGAAAAGAGTATTATATGGAGGTATGATTAGAGAGAGAGAAAGTTGGGTGAGGGGCCAACCCTTGTTATGAGCCATCCCCTATCATTTCTTCCCCTCATTTTCTCTCCTCTCTCCCTCTTCCTTCAGCTGCTGCTGCTGCCCCCATTCTCCCCTCCACAAATCCACTCACTTCATCTCCAAAACAACTCTAAAACCTCACACCCTTTTCACAAAAAAGGTGCACAAGCCCTCTAGCTACCCAATGGACAAAGAAAAACTTGATTTTGGCGCTGTAGAGGATTCTTGAGATCTAAATGAGGTAAACCCCTCCACAATTATTGTAGTATTTCAAGTGATTTAGCCTCATTTCAAGTTTAATATCGTTTTGGAGAAGTTTAATGAGCTTTAAGAACTCAAGTTGGGAACTAGGGTTTGATTGGAGTAGAGATGGTGTAATAAGCATTATTAGTGACCTTAAACCCCTCCCAATTGTTAGCAAACCCTGACCAACCCAAACTGGAACCTGAAACGGAAAAACAGAAACTTTGCATATCGGTTTTGTGAGGGTTTTTGGCGTGCAGGGAAAACTGGAATGATCTGGGGCCAAAAGTAGAAAAGTAAACAATACCAGAGACCTAGTGGGACCCGTAGGAAGACACCCTACCAACATGAGCCCCAACTCCCAGTCCAAACCGGCCTGGCCGGATTTTCCTTTGAATGTGGCCGGCCCCCATGATGACTAGGTGCCCAGGTTGCTTCGGTAGGTCATATTCACACTATATATCACCCCAGAGTTGTTTGTTTGCCCTGTTTTGGCCTGAGTCAAAATCTGGGACCACTTTCCCTAGTTGCTGTTTTGAATTGAGTTATGTTTTTCCGTATTTCGATTTCTAGATTTTTGTATTTGTGTGTTATCTCGATCATGTGACGTTTGTACGTCTATATCGAGTGATATCGGGTTGTTTTGCGAGAGCTAACCATAGGTTCTAACCTATAAGCTCTTAAGCATATCGTTTGGTTTTCGTGTGTCGTTTTAATTTCGATTTAGTTTTAATGCAATGCGATACGTGTGACATGTAGGTACCCCCACGGTGATCGAGACGATGAAGAAGATGGTGGCGACATCGACATCGGCAAGCAAGATCAAGGTGAATAGATTATATCTACGGGGGAAGTCGGGTGGATGGCGTTATAGCACCCCCGCAGTTCGATACTTAGTATACTATATATATACTATATGTATACGAATGATAGCGTTAAGTGTGTTTTGAATATTCTAGATGTGATTAGGTGTACTATGGATAGATTAAGGTTTAGAAGTGAACTAGTATAGTTCCTAGTTGCGAACCCTAAATGTAACATTTCAGAAAATATAAAATATTATTTTTAGGAATTTAATATTAAAATAATATATTTCCCAAAAAATGTCGATTTGCGAAATTAGGGTTTTCGAAAAAGGGTATAAATATATACCAATAATTGTGAAATAAATAGAAATTAATATGATTTTTTCATTTAAAAATATATTTAAAGGATTTGGCAATTTTAAAATTTATTTTATGTAGTCTCGATAAAAACCTGATTAGTGCACTACTAATCGCGATTAAGCCAAATCCGCATTTCTACAGTTTTCATGGTTAGTGCACCATGACATGTTACATGTTATTTCATTTGTGCGTTTTATGTTAGGGTTGGGATTTTGGGTGAGAAAAGAAAAGAAAAGAAAAGAGAAATGATTGAGGAGAAAGTCAAAAGGGGCATAATGATGACATGGAAATGGAGTGGCTGAGAATTATAGTGAGAGAGAGAGGGAGGGCTGCTGCCTTGGCCATTTTTCCCCCATCATTTTTTTCCCTCTTCATCTCCCTCAACTCCACATCCCTCCATCTTCTACCCTCTTGATCCACCCTAAAAACCTTGCCAAAACCCTACACACCCTTCACAAAAATTAATCCCCTCTTCAACCTCTACATATGAGACCAAGAAAATTCAGATTTTGATGACCTTAGGGATTCATGGGTGCTATATGAGGTAATCCCTTCACCAATTGGGTGGTTTTTCATTTACTTTAGTATTCATATGTGTTTATATGTGAAATTGTGAAGATTAGTGAACATTGGGAAACCCTAGTGAAGGTTTGAGTGTTATTTGAAATTGGTGATGTTAGAGGCTGTTAACTTGACTTGGGTGCTGTTTATTGACCTGGACCAGAGCTGAGAAAACCCAAAACACGGATTTAGAAACCCCGATATCGGATAAATGTGTGATTTGTGAGGGTATTTTGGAATCTAGAGCAACCCGGGGACACTAGAAATAATTTTGCAATTACTGGGAGTCGTGCAGGCACCTAGGAAGCTACCACTGAAACCCTGGCCCCATACCCCAACCCAAGGCCGCAGATTTATCCATTCTGGCCGCAATTTGCGGCCAGAGCTGGGAAATAAGGTCCCAGATTTGGTCCATGGCTCTTTTTGCACTAAATTAGACCCCTCCTATATGCAGTTTTGGCTAATTGTCACCTGGGGAAAATCTGGGAGCATTTTGGGGTGTTTTTGGCTATGATTTCCGTATTTTGAAATGTTAATTCTTGATAATTGGATTTGTATTGGGTTGTTGGATGTTTGTACATCGACAACAAGGGTTGTTTGATTGTTTTGCACGTGTAGGCCATAGATTCTAACCTATGAGCGCACCGTGCGCCATATCGGTTTTCCGGATTCGATTTTAATACACATTGCGACTGTTGATTATTGTAGGTACCTTCACATGGATTCCGAGGCGACGGAGTGTGGTGTCATCGACTTCGGCAAGCAAGAAGCAAGGTGAGTGGATCTATATCCACGGGGGAAGTCGGATGGATGGCGTATAGCACCCCCGCAATGTATTGATGGAAAACTGATTATAGAATATGGTTAGGAAAACCTAGATTAGAAAAATAGGGTTAGAATGAAGATAGCTATGAAACCATATTAGAAACTAGAGGATTGTTAGAAGTGATATGTTACGACTATCATAGGATTGTGTTTAGCGATATTGCCATTTAGGATACTGTAGGATTAGATAGTCGATGTAGATGCGTCATCCGGACCATACCTTTTTCTAAACTGAAGAATCGTATGTATCTTTTAAATATGTACCTTGAGGGATATTACGGATTTTCAAATGATATCTTTTCCTTAAAACACCGTAACCTCTATTTTCAAAACTACGATTCGCTTCTTTTAAAATCTGCTTGTATGGTTCGGGTGTGTATGCTAGATTAGATACCTATACTTATAGTAGAGATAGAAGGTTTAGGTAAACTCGACTTGATATGAGTTATAAATGCGATGAAAAGAATATAAGATGAATATGATGATATGTTGGTATACGGATGCGAGTCGATCGAGATGATTTATGCCCTGCCGGTCCCCTGATATAAGATTATTGCGGATGTGAACCGGGACATAGGTACCTAGATATATATCCAAATATAGAATGTTGTGAATCATGGATGATAGGTCGTATGTGATATTAGGCCGTACCCTCATTTGTCGTATAGGATGTTAGGATCCCTATTAGCTTAATGCCGCCGCATGATGATTTTCCGTGCGTGATGAGTTTAACTTGATGTTGATCCATACCCTTGATTAGAGGATGCCGTACGATGGATTATACCGTGCGTGATGCTGTGAGGCTAGGTGCCGATTGATAGATTCACCGACTCAGACATATGACAGTTACGTATACCTTATAGCTATTAGCTGATGATTTACCTTGTGCTGCATTCATGATATTATTATTGCATTGCATATACCTGTGATAGTACACCTGCACCATTATCGATGATGCGTATGTTACACGTACACTGATTGTAGGCTCACACACTTCTTCATCGATAATTGCCATGTCACTACACAGTAGGAATGTTGCATCATGATATGACTCTTCGCATAACCTGCTTGTACATCCACATTGGTGCACATATACATCGATATATTCATACCTGTGCTCATACACATTGTATATCCATATTGGTGCATATATACATTGATATATTCATACTTGCGCATATATACATTTGTATATCCATATTGGTGCACACATACATTGGTACATCTATACTTGTGCATATACATATTGTACCTACATAGATCACTGGTTTTATTGGGAGATTGGGAACCGCAGGATATATTTTAAAAACCGGGATCATTTAAAAGAGCGGTTTTCCCTTAATATGTCATATCACAGTTCCATGTTGCATGATATATTGATATGTTACATTTCTGCTATATGTCGCATACATCATGCTTTACGCTTTTACGCATTGAGATATGATGTTTTCATGAATTTCTGGATTTGAGAACCGTGGCTATTTCAAAAGAAAGCATATATTGTTTTAAAAAAACCCGGTTTCTCTTGATATGATATTTCAGTGCATCCACCATGTGTTTTCTCGGTTCTGAGAGTGGCATATGAAACCCGATTCAAGGAGCGGTAGGCACCGTTTGCGGGTACATGGTGGACCCGATGAGGTACCCCAGGGCAAGAAGACTCGTATATGTTAGACGGTGAGCCCGGCAGGTAGAGCACTACCTACCGGTGATAGTATGTAGACTCGGCGGTTATCCGGAGGATACCGACCGGAGTAGTGAGATAGATATGAGGGCCGACCAGGGTGTGCGGCGCCTGAGGGCCGATCTGAGGATGCGGCGCCTGAGATGTTAGTGTATATGCCCTATGGGCCATTATTGTATCATACTAGCTTGTATATTACTTAATGGAACCTTGGGATATTCACAGTTATATTAACAGTCTTTCTAAACATGGTAGTATGCTACTTGGTTTATATCTATCTTAATATGTGTGTACGTATTGATAGAGCCCTTAGGATCTTGCTTGACTACCAGCGTTGTGATGGCAGTGACACTAGTGGGAGCTGGGTAGTCTACAAGCACATCCTTTTTCAGGTCCTTAATCGTAGGATTATCGAGACAGGGCATCGATACTCCGGAGTAGACTAGTGTGTACGCTTCTCATCCCAGTTGGGGAGATGGTCTGTCCCACAGCCATCAGTACATCGTACTGGAGATAGTATACAGGTGCTCGTTGGGTTACGGGTACACGGGACAGAACTCGCAGGGAACTGTTGGTTGGTATTATACCCGTCGTCAGTTAACAGTTCTCAGGTGACATGAGTACAGCATAGTCCGCAGACTTGATACTGCTGCTTCGCCTCGTGTGTGCTCCCACTATTCTTAGATTGCTACCCTACCACGGCTCAAAAGAGTCATGCAAACAGGTAGCAGTTGGGTGCAGTCCCGAAGCACTTGGAGGCAGTGGCGGTCAGACAGGATTCGTCTCTCCCGGTATTGGGAGTTGATATCGCGCTGTGTCTGGAGAGCTATTACGCAAAGTCCCTGGCCAGGGAAAGCGAGATTTACTGGTAGGTTTTCCAGTAGCTTCTCAAGGTGTAATGGGCTTCGCTCCGACACGACTTATACCGCTTTTAGAGGACTGATGCTTGCCGCCCCCAAGGCCCGATATGCGATAGTCCTAGACGAACAGACCGGACTGTACGGAGATTGTCACATCAAGCTCAGTAGGAGTTCGGATGGGTTTCCTCATCGGCCTTCTTATCGACATCTACCTAGGGACCGTTACATACAGCTTGTACCGATTGCGTCCTATGGTTAAACCCACTGCCAGCGTAGTAGTCGATTCTTTAGAGTCCCATACAGAGAGTTTCTCTGCTTCGGGCGAAACGATATAGAGGTCGTATGGTTTTACGACAGGGTTCGGACACATACGTGTTTTCACGCACGTACGATGTTCGGACAGTTTTTACTAGCGGGTTTTAGTTTAAGCCAGATTCTAGTGTTGGATTATTGGATTTATACAATATCAGTATTTCCGTGTTTTCATGGATGGGAAGGGCGTTCTCGTAATTTTTCGAGAAGCTTCTAGAAGGTTGATGAGGTGGAGAGCTTAGGTGTTACATGCATTAAATGGTTTTGTGACTTATGGAGATGATTCATCAAGAGAGTTAATGAAGCATTAATGCTTTTAATGACTCATTTGATGATTCATTATGTATTAAATGAAGCATGAAGATATTTGAGCAAAGATATTTTTGTGCAAGATATTTTATGCTTCATATATATACACAAATGAGTTAATTTCCATTTGATAATTACTTTCACATTCTCTCTCCTCAAGCTCTCTCTCTTCAAACCCTAACCCTAACCTCTCATGTGTTGAGATCCAAGGGTTAGCAAGACTAATTGATCCCTAATCCTATTCTATATCCTCTAGGTTGCTTTGATTAGCACTCTTAGTTACCTAGTTACCTCAAGTTAGTGTTTAAGCTTGAAGTAGTAGCTCTCGGGTGGATCTTCTATCACAAAGAGGAGGCCGACGAGGAGGTGGTCAACGAGAACAAGAAGGACTTGGTTCATTAGCTATAATCTTCTTTCATAGTAGTTAATCCCTCCTATGTTGTTGTTAGTTAGGGTTTGGCAAAGATCCGTAAGTTAGTCGATGTTAGTTTAAACAAAATGATTGTTTTACCAATTCCACCTCCCCGTAACTCGTGGGGTGTCTAACGTCGACTTACAGTGGTATCAGAGCCTCGCTAAACCATAACTAACTTAGCAAAGTCGTTAGAAATTCGATCGCAAAACGAACCCGAAAAAAAATCATTTTCACATAGTTTCTATCGTTTTTAAAACGGGGTCTAAAAGTTTTTCAAGGACCCTTAAAATTACAAGCAGGGAATTATAAGATTACTGGAGAAATTTGGGTTCCTGACTCGGCCAAACCGCCGCGGAACCGCGGCCGATCCAAGCGATCCGCCGTGAATCCGCGGCCGAGTTGAAGCCGAGTCGGCCCATATTTGCCCAGTAACTCTTCTGTGTTGATTTTGTTTTTTCTGGGATGTTTTGTTTCTACTCAAGTTTCAGGTGCACAGTGAATTATTTGGAGTAGAATCATTTGTTTTTGCTTGATCGAAATTCTACGATGTTTGGCTAACTAGATTATATATGTGATTTGTTTAATGTGTTCGTAAACCTCCCCTAAATGCTAGTATGTCGGTTGGTAGGGGGGTGAACATTTCTGTAATGGTTTTTACTGTTTGTGTTTATGGACTTGTTGGATTGTCGTGAATGGATAGACGGGGATGTGAGACGAGCGTTTCTTTCATTCAAATGTAATTTATAAATTGTTGTAATATTCTTTTGCGGGGCACTTCCGGGTTGAGGTTGTAGCCACCGTTGTATTATTTCAATCACTGTTTCTTTGCTTCTAGGATAGACCCAAGGTGGGGTGCACAAACTACCGGGTACTTTGAAGTGTTTAGTGGCCTACTCACATTGTTGAGAGAGACCGCTTCACTTCGGGTACTTGGCGGGTAGTTTGCCATACCCTAGGGGTCTAGGGTAGGGTTTTGGCTATTCATCGCGACTGTGTAATCCGTCTTTCTTTGCAGGCTCAAAAGGAATGCGGATTTGTAGAAAATCCAATATGTTCATCTGTGATCTGGAATGCCTATTATTGCGTATGACGAATGTATAATATCTATATATGATAGCTATTAGACGTCACTTATGTTTTACACCCGCGCTAGCCCAGCCCCGCTCTGTCGTTAGTTAAGTAACCTAACGGGTGAATGACGGGGCCCAGTGGCGAATGCGGATGGCATAAGAGGACGTTGTATTTGTAGGGTTCCTAGGCACTCTTACAAAGGTCTATAAGGCATCAACCATGCCTGATTTAAAATTTAGACGTGCCGAACAACCCAATGCTGGGATCTTTGCTAGATAATTAGGGTTTCATATGCAAGTAAACATCTTTACAACTAAGAGTGAGGGATTACAACCTTTGTAGTCCTCTCCTTCGCTTCATAAGCTCCGAGTAGAAGTCCCTTCACCATGATCCACGATCTCCCGGACTCAAGAGAAGCTCCACAACCCGAATGATCCATGCTAGCTTGTAGTCTTCCTTTTCTCCGATGATCAACCTTGAAGTTTGTTTAACTCAAGCTCTCACTCACTAAATGAGGTGAACACCCTAATCTAATTGTCTAGATTAGATGAGGATGATGAAGTAGGATTTATGCTCTCTTTTATTATCAAATTCTCACACTTAATCATCACATAAAGAAAACCTAGAAAGCTTTCTCAAAGCTCAAAGGAAGAAGAAGAAGAATATGAATGAATAATTCCTTTTGTGATGAATAATGAAATGTTAATATGATTACAAATGTAACCATAGTCAAGGATGACAAAGCTATCCCATGTAGAGATTTTACCTAGGGTGAAGGGTTTGGGTTGGGTTAGAAATATCTAGCAAAATATCAAGCATAATATCTTTTGCTAGAAACAAAGTAAATCCTTCTAGAAGCACCAAGAAAGAATTAACCCAAATCAAACCCTAACCTTATTTAATCTCCACTAAACATGTTGCATTAGTAATCATATCATGTTACAATATTATATATCACATATATAATATATATTTGTAACAAAAGAAAATAATACAATTAACATATATCGCATATATATCAATGTATTATCCGGTGAGAAAATGAATCAATAAAGAGAGCCAATATTAGATAATGTAATGTAATATATCACATATATAATTATACATTAAATTATCAAATCAACACTTGATCCGATAATCCGGCTATATCGAATATGACCGACTAATATATCATGTACCGATTCATTGAATCAACACTTGATCCGATTACCCGGCTCATATCAAAATATCGCGAGAATATAATACGGTATCTCATATCGCATTATCCTCAGTCCTGCACATATCACATGTTGGATATAGTGCCCTCAGAGTCAATTATTGGATCACAGGCACGTGATTGCAATGATTGAGGAGGACCTATACCGGTAGGACTGTCTTACTCGAGATGATACTATGCTATCTGGTTTATCTTTATCATCGTGTACTGCTTTAGGTGACCTTACGAGTCGCTATTACACGTTGATAGAGCCCCTAGGATTCTTGCTTGACTACCAGCAGTATGAGGGCGATCATATACGTGAGAGCTGGAGTCTATAAGCATATCCTTAAAAGGTCCCTTGTCGTGGGAGTTTCGAGACAGGGCATCGATACTCCGGAGTAGACTAGTGTATACATTCGAGACCCCGACGAGGGGCGGTGGCCGGTCTCACAAGCCACTGGTGTCAGTTGGTTCACCTAAGATGTATACAGGTGCTCATTGGGTTATGAGTACACCGGACAGGACTCGCCGGGAACCTGCTTGTTGGTATTATACCTGACGTTAGATACCAGTTTCCTGGTGACATGTGTACAGGTTAGTTCATCGACCTGAGATCATCATTTGTCTCGTGTGAGTTCCCACTGTGCTTTGATTACTACCCTACCACGCTCAAAGGAGACGTGCAAACAGGTTTTAGTTGGGTACAGTCCCGAGCCACATGGAGGCAGTGAGTGGATCTGCAGAGGTTCGTTTCTCCCGGTATTGGGGGTGAGGTCGCGCTGTGTCTAGGAGAGCCAGAACATGAAAAGTCCTTGGCCAAGGCAGGAGATTTGCTGGTAGGTATTCCAGTAGTATCTCAGGGTGTTCTGGGCTACACTCTGACACGACTTGTACCGCTATTGGGGGTCTGACTTTTACCAACCCCCTAGGCCCGCCATGCGATGCTCATAGACGAACGGACCGGACTGTACGGATATTGTCACTGACAGGCTCAGTAGGCTGTCAGGATGAGTTCGCTCATCGACGTCCCTTTTGGTCAATAACTGGTGGCCCGTCACGTATTAGCTTATACCTCTGACGTGCTAGTGGTTAAATCCACAGCCATAGTATTGACGAGTCTTTAGAGTCCACCACACACACAGTTACTCAAGTTTCGGGCGAAACGCTGTAGAGGCCGTATGGAGATATGGCAGGATTCGATCAGATACGTGCGGTATTGCACGTATCGTGACCGGACGGATTTTACAAACCGGCTTTGGCTTAAGCCGGATCCTAGTAATAGATAGTGTAGATATTGTCTCTTTGCATTTGTGTTCAGTGGGAATACAAATGCAGGCATGTATTTTCAGTAGCGGGGTTTTTCCTGTAATTTATTACGGGATCAGTTTTCTGAAGTTGCCAGTTTGTATTCCGTTCCGACCGGTTTTTCTTTGTTCCTTCGCGGCCGGACTTTCCGTTGGAAGGGGGTTATTTGCAAGAGTGCAAATAACTTATTTGTGGAGGGTTTTCTTGTAAAATGGTAGCATCATGATGAGATTCCATTCTAGTCTTATTCATTGCTTTTTGGTGATGGTTTGTGAGTGGATTGAAAAAAGAAATTGGTGTGACCTTTTTCTAATTGATTCATTCCTTTTTCTTCTCTTGATTAATCTTTTCTTTTTTCACTACCCACCACTTGAGAGGGCCGGCCACTTCATTGTGAGAGGAGAGGAGAGAGAGTTCATTGGTGTGGCAAATTTCTTGATCTCATCCCATGCCTTGAAAAAATTGAGAGCTCCATTTTTTTCCTTCTCTCAAGTTCATTCTTTTCCTCCACATACCATGGCAACTTCTAAACCCCCAAAAGAGACAACCTACTACACTATTCTACAGCAAATCTTAAACGCGTCGGCTAGCCAACTTTGCGCCCGAGTTGCCTCGGTCAAGAGGTGGGAGCCCGTAAAAGACTTTGGCGATGTGGTGCCCGTTTCGACGAGGAGGTGACGGACGAAGTATCCGGGGGAGATCAGAGTGGAGACGAAGACCGAAGGACACGGATCGCTTGGTATATCTCTTCACCCATCTTTATGTTTGCTAGTAGCTAGGTTAATGGCCCGATCCGGGTCAATTGTGCGCGGTGGTGCCGGTTTGCTACTTTGCAAAGTTTTTGTTTCCGCGTTTCCGGCGTCGGATCGACGGCCGGGGCGCCGCCGCGAACTTACATTGGTATCAGAGCCACACCATTAACTTAGCCTAGCTTGCTTTAGTATGTTTAGAACTCGATCGAACAAAATTCCCCAAAAAACGTATTTTGTATGCACATGTTTTCTCTGTCGAAATTTTTTCAGCTCCAAAAATTTTTCAGGTTGTTTCAGAATACAGTGCATGGAAATCTAAGCAATCTGGAAAAATTTGGTCACGAGATCTCTCCATGCCGCCGCGGAACCGCGACCAAACCCATGCTTGGGCTGCGGTTCCGCCGCGCTTTTAACTGTTCAGAGTGCCAAATTTTTCCAGAGGGCTTTAGACTTGGAAATAGGGGTTTTGGGACATTCTTTTTGGGCCCAGATTTTCTGTAAGTGCTACAGTACTGCTTGGGGCCCACTTTGATAAATTTGTTCGATCGGATATTTTAAACATGTTAGTTCACAGTTTTTACATTATATCTGCGACCGTGAATGTCACTCGATCGGTAAATCCAGTCTATTTGCTATAGCCCTTTTAGATGGATTTGCGAACGTGACATTCACGTTGATGTTCTGTGTTGTGCTGTGATGTTGCGGATCGGTCGTGGGGATAGCCTGGTTGCAATGTTAGTACAGTTCTGTTTTATATGTACATTTGATATTGCGGGGAGAGCGTCCGACATGTGGACTGCCGTCATTGCCTGTTTGTATTATTCTTTTGGGGCACGACCAAGTTGCGGTCGATGTACCCGTTGTATGTATATTTTACTTTCTGTACTAAGATTGCCCCGCGGAGGGGTGCACGGATAGCCGGGTTCTAGAGGGCAACGGGCCCGCATCTCATGGCGTTGAGACGGAGGGGGCTTTACTCTAGAATTGGCGGGCTATTCGCCGCACTCGTAGGGGGTATAGGTTGACCCAGGAGGGGTGCCCAAGTTACCGGATTCCGTGAAGTGCTGGATGGTCCATTCACGTTGCTGAAGGGGGCTGCCTCGCTTCAGGTTTTGGCGGGTGACTTGCCGCGCCCGTAGGGGTCTAGGATTTTCATTGCATAGGCTATCCACACGACCAGGGGAACGTCGGGTTTCAGTAGCGGCTCTATGAAATCCGGGGATCCCAGATATCTGTATTGTTCTGTGATGCTGGTTACATTTCTGTGATGTTGCATTTTATCACGCCTTGAGCGAAAATTATATATTATATATATACTAGTAGATGTTGTATATGATTTGCATCCACGCTAGTCCAGTCCCCGCTCTTTCGTTAGTTAGCTAACCTAACGGGTGATGACGGGACCCAGTGGCGAATGCGGATGGCATATACGTACGTCATTATTTTCGTTCTTTGTGGTGTGATCAATTGATGGGACTGCGTTGATTCGGATCAATGCAAGATAAACAAACCTATTCTGATGTTGTTGGAACACTTTTCAAAAAGCTGTTATTTCAAGGGCGTTCTCTTTTGTTTTGCACAGTAGTATTCAGTTGGAATATCCTGCTCCTCAGTCGACGAGGCAAGGGCCGAGATCCCTTCACCGGGAGTGACCCCTTGGACAAAAGTTTGCGTCAGGGCAATAACTTCACTATAGCCGATTACTTTTGCTTTGCATCGTGGTATTCAGTTGGAATATCCTGCACCTCATCCTACGGGGAAAGAGCCGAGATCCCTTCACCGGGAGTGACCTCTTTAGCAAAGGTTTTCGTTACTATATTTTTATAAAGCTATCAGTTCCTTCAACGATATCAAGTTCATTACGTTAAAGGTTTTCGCCAGAAACCATTCGTAGCCCTCCATCATTTCAGTTAAATATTCATTAGTATTCAAGCTATGTATTTTGACCTCACGCCAAGGCATAGTGATTGGTAGCTGCCGGATATTTATCTGCAGCATAGATAGATGCGTTGGTTTGGGACAGTCGTACTACTATTTTGGCCTACGTCAAGGGTATGTACGGGTGGGTTCAAATTAACCTGGATAATGATGGGTAGAACTTGACATGTGACTTATGATATTTTGACCTCACGCCAAGGTCATAAGAGCATGGGGAAAAAATCACATCGGGAGTTTCAAAAGAAACTGAAACTTGCCAGATATGCGCATACCTTCTGGAGTGTGATAACGTGAGCGGATTCCGTCACGTTATCATGCGATGATAGTTGGATCCCGATTCCCACTGATGAGTTGGTTTACTCCTCGGGTGATCCCGGCTAATTCTTCTTTCAGGTTTGGGGAAGAATTTGACGTTACAGTGGGAGGTTTCCAGATTAGATAAAGTGATAACCATTCTGATCTAGGTTAGAGTGCACGCTGAGTGTTTCTTTTCTCTCTCTCTTTGGCAGCGACTATTGACCCGACCCTAGACTATGACTCAGTGACCAAGTTGACCGAACCTTCTAAAACACTGGCTTTTGGATTGTCAGAGTTGCAAACCTCATTGCCACTCCTACTTTTACCCTTTTCTCCAGGACACCCCGTATTACTACGAATGTCCACTTCCATTGGACAAAACCATCGTATGGTTATATACGAACTCGAAGGATTTTATTCGAGGATGGTTTCCGGTTCTGGAGAAAACGAATAGGACTATTCAGTTGTCTTTTCATTTTACCTTCTCTCAGGTTGAGAGTACTCCTTGGTTTAGGAGATAATACACCTATTATGCAAATTGGATACTCTTCTTCCAAACCATAGGCAGGTGCCGACCGGTAGGGAATGAAGAAAACCAATTAGCCTAACGGTGGTGTACAGAAGGTATTATGTAAAAACAAAGAAAGGGATTAGTAAGAGGGCAAAGTAAATTGCGACTACTATTCACGACCAAACCAAGTATTTCTTCGCCAATCCTAAATCACCTTTGTATTTCTCCAGGACACTTCGTATCACTACGAAGATCCCAAGTTTATTGGATAATCCATCGTATGGTTATATACGAACTCGAAAGGAACTTGTTCCAGTTCGGGGATGGATCCTGGTTCAGGAGAAATAGGAATAAGGTTTATTCGGTTGTCTTTTATCTTCACCTTCTCTCGCATTGCGAGTGTTCCTAGGACTAGGACAGTACACCCATTACGCTTATTGGATAGTCTTCTTCCAAACCATAGGCTGGTGCCGAACGGTAGGGAAGGAAGAAAACCATTTGGCCTAAAGCGGTGTACAGAAGGTAATGACTAAAGACATATAAAGGGATTTGGAGAGATGGCAAAGAGATATACGGTTACAGTTGTGAATCTGGATAATGGAAGAGGCATTACTAGGAATACCGGGATACCCCATCGAAACATTTCAATGTTTCAGTTTCACTGTGTACTGTTAAAAGAAAACTGATTTCCCAATTAGACACTTACTCCAGGGTATGTATTTACCAGGTTGGATTCTCACATCTGTATGGTTTTACAGATGATGAGTGGGAGTAAGTTATTGGGAATTGAGTGATCATCCTCATTATATTGGGATTCGTTGTAATCGGTGATATCTGAGGAAGTCACCTGGGTTGTTTGCCAGACGGCAAATATTTGGTTTTGAATATCCGTTGTTATGCACCAATTTCAAATTGATATATCTGTACGTCTATTTTAATAGAGTGAGATATACCTTTTTGAAATTATGTCTATGACATTTACCTATATCAGTGCATGGTTAGGTAAGGAGCATTGAACAGCGGTGTAATTCTTCTTAACCATAAGTACTGTTTTCAACCTACGGCACACAGTGAATGAGTTATTAGACTCAGGGGACTTATACAGAGTATTGTATATTGTCCAGTGTCCATTAGGACAGAGGGGTTGGTCCTCGTACTATATTCTGTTTACTTGTGACTTCTCTAGTTCTTAGACAGGTGTTTTGTAAATACACAGGGTCTAAGTTTTGAGAAGTTATAAGTATAAGATTAAAGTAGAGAACCAGGTATTGCAAGTATCGGGATTCTTCAAGGTGATCGAAGATGTAGATACTTGTGTATGGTATTCAGTTGATAGTAATGAGAACTTGCTTCTCTTTCAGGTTACTCATAATTGGAAGTACTCCTAAGTTGAGTAACGCTGATCGGCCTCTCTCCATTCAGTTGACATGCACTTGAGACGGCTGCATGATTTGAATCTGGTTCAATTAAATCAGTGTCTCTGTTACTATATTGGATATAGAACAGTTCATATCTTGACATTGTTAAGATACGGAGAGTTGTCCGGCTTATGCTTAAAACCAGACTCCGGATAACTCAAGGCACGTTTCTGTAATGGCTGTTTGTGGGTTGACCCGGGCTATGACGAGGGTTGATTTTCTACCATCTGGAAGATCAATAGTGATATTGTTCTTGACTCGCCACAGTTTTAATAAAAAAGGATTTTTTTTTCAGAAAACAGTAGTGGGAGTATGGTAGAACTGGAAGTGATTCCAGAACCGCAAACGATTACTGAAGATTTGATAAAAACCTAAAGATTCAATCTGGTTTGACATTCCATTGGCCACTCCGCAGATAAAGTGGGTAACCTCAGGCACCCGAGAGGTACTTCGGTATGCTCAAGGACGGTGGCAGGGAGGTTCTTGTTTACCCAGACTTGTCATTGCTGTTGTTCCAGACTGTGAGACCCGGCAGGAGGATGAGTATAGCGTCGTTCTAAACTGGCTTTAGGAGTGTACGTCTATATGACTCTGCCAGAGGGTTGTTGTGGTCAGTGGGAGCAGCGGAAGCATGGTGGACAAGTGGCTTATGTCTATTTATAGACTAAAGTAGATATAGCGGAGATAGATCATCTATTTCTGATGTGACAGTCATAGGCTTGACTTCATCAGAATAGGGGATGGATCTGTTAAGAAGGTAGTAGGGTGTGATGTCCTGGTATTGGATGACATACACAGAGTAGGAAGTGATATTCCTATACTATGATCGGTTATTCTTTGGTCGTCACACAGTAGTTTCTCCATATAAGGCTTGGATATTATATCAGACATTCTGGTTACTAAATCCATGGTTTTAGATCTAGATTTGGGTGGTTTCCCAATCTGGGTACTTAGACAGCATTCTATGAGTATTTAGAATGGACGACTTCTGGCAAGGTAGTATACCTGCAGGTGATGGAGTCACCCTCTCTAAAGGTGTCTTACAGACTAAAGGGGAGAGGGATACGCATGATTGGCAGATCATTTGCTTAGGCAATTGAGTCAATCATGAGATGTCAAGTACCACACCAGATGTTGTTCTTGCAGTAGATGCAATAAGTTGATATTGATTTAATCCTAGGGAAACAGTCGGAAGCAGTTTTAGAACATAAGTGGATGTTCTAGGGATATGATAACAACAGCCTCATTCAGGAGACAGTTATCATTCCATGCTTCCAAGGTGACCTGGGAGGCAAAGTGGCCGTCAGAGTTTTAGTTTTCCCTCTGACGAGGGGCAGTATTTTGGACAGGTGGTCCAGGCGGATACTGAGGAAAGGATGGCGCAGGATACTGATTATATTCAGTTGACGATACAATCTAAGAAGTTTGGATTTGGAGTTCATTTATGAGCTAGGTCCCATCAGACATCCAGACATTCTAAGACAGGTATTGCTCATTTCGGGAGATGGTTTTCTCCGCGAACATGGGATATAGAGAGACATAGAAAAAAACATCAAAGTGGATCCACTCACTGAGGCTATTCCTCGAACGCAATAGTTTCGCAAATGAGCTTTGTGAGACTGACTAATAGAGGAGTTGGGTGTTCGGTATCACACGGGCTGTGAGTATGCGACATCGCAATAATTAGCCTTGAGTGCAAGGGGGAGAATGTTGGATATAGTGCCCTCAGAGTCAATGATTGGATCACAGGCACGTGATTGCAATGATTGAGGAGGACCTATGCCGGTAGGACAGTCTTACTCGAGATGATAATATGCAATCTGGTTTTTCTTTATCATCGTGTACTGCTTTAGGTGACCTTACGAGTCGCTATTACACGTTGATAGAGCCCCTAGGATTCTTGCTTGACTACCAGCAGTATGAGGGCGATCATATACGTGAGAGCTGGAGTCTATAAGCATATCCTTAAAAGGTCCCTAGTCGTGGGAGTTTCGAGACAGGGCGTCGATACTTCGAAGTAGACTAGTGTATACAGTCGAGACCCCGACGAGGGGCGGTGGCCGGTCTCACAAGCCACTGGTGTCAGTTGGTTCACCTAAGATGTATACAGGTGCTCATTGGGTTATGAGTACACCGGACAGGACTCGCCGGGAACCTGCTAGTTGGTATTATACCTGACGTCAGATAGCAGTTCCCTGGTGACATGTGTACAGGTTAGTTCATCGACCTGAGATCGTCATTTGTCTCGTGTGAGTTCCCACTGTGCTTTGATTACTACCCTACCACGCTCAAAGGAGACGTGCAAACAGGTTTTTGTTGGGTACAGTCCTGAGCCACATGGAGGCAGTGAGCGGATCTGCAGGGGTTCGTCTCTCCCGGTATTGGGGGTGAGGTAGCGCTGTGTCTAGGAGAGCCAGAACATGAAAAGCCCTTGGCCAAGGCAGGAGATTTACTAGTAGGTATTCCAGTAGTATCTCAGGGTGTTCTGGGCTACACTCCGACACGACTTGTACCGCTATTGGGGGTCTGACTTTTACCAACCCCCTAGGCCCGCCATGCGATGCTCATAGACGAACGGACCGGACTGTACGGATATTGTCACTGACAGGCTCAGTAGGATGTCAGGATGAGTTCGCTCATCGACGTCCCTTTTGGTCAATAACTGGTGGCCCGTCACGTATTGGCTTATACCTCTGATGTGCTAGTGGTTAAATCCACAGCCATAGTATTGACGAGTCTTTAGAGTCCACCACACACACAGTTACTCAAATTTCGGGCGAAACGCTGTAGAGGCCGTATGGAGATATGGCAGGGTTCGATCAGATACGTGCGGTATTGCACGTATCGTGATCGGACGGATTTTACTAGTCGGCTTTGGCTTAAGCCGGATCCTAGTAATAGATAGTGTAGATATTGTCTCTTTGCATTTGTGTTCAGTGGGAATACAAATGCAGGCATGTATTTGCAGTAGCGGGGTTTTTCCTGTAATTTATTACGGGATCAGTTTTCTGAAGTTGCCAGTTTGTATTCCGTTCCGACAGGTTTTTCTTTGTTCCTTCGCGGCCGGACTTTCCGTTGGAAGGGGGTTATTTGCAAGAGTGCAAATAACTTATTTGTGGAGGGTTTTCTTGTAAAATGGTAGCATCATGATGAGATTCCATTCTAGTCTTATTCATTGCTTTTTGGTGATGGTTTGTGAGTGGATTGAAAAAGGAAATTGGTGTGACCTTTTTCTAATTGATTCATTCCTTTTTCTTCTCTTGATTAATCTTTTCTTTTTTCACCACCCACCACTTGAGAGGGCCGGCCACTTCATTGTGAGAGGAGAGGAGAGAGAGTTCATTAGTGTGGCAAATTTCTTGATCTCATCTCATGCCTTGAAAAAATTGAGAGCTCCATTTTTTTCCTTCTCTCAAGTTCATTCTTTTCCTCCACATACCATGGCAACTTCTAAACCCCCAAAAGAGACAACCTACTACGCTATTCTACAGCAAATCTTGGAGGCGTCGGCTAGCCAACTTCACGCCCGAGTTTCCTCGGTCAAGAGGTGGGAGCCCGTAAAAGACTTTGGCGATGTGGTGCCCGTTTCGACGAGGAGGTGACGGACGAAGTATCCGGGGGAGATCAAAGTGGAGACAAAGACCGAAGGACACGGATCGCTTGGTATATCTCTTCACCCATCTTTATGTTTGCTAGTAGCTAGGTTAATGGCCCGATCCGGGTCAATTGTGCGCGGTGGTGCCGGTTTGCTAGTTTGCAAAGTTTTTGTTTCCGCGTTTCCGGCGTCGGATCGACGGCCGGGGCGCCGCCGCGGACTTACTTCACATATGTGCCCCTACTCCGTTTTGCCTGAGTCAAGAAACCTCTGTATAGGACTCTAAAGAATCGTCAACACGCCGGTAGCAGGTGATGATCATATCAAACACCCACAAGCTACAAGCGGTCAGCTAAACGTAACAGCCACCCAGATATTGAGCGATCAGAAGATCAACAAGCAAGCCTATACATTCTCCTGTAAATCCAAACAGTAACACTCCCGTACAGTCCGGTCTCTTCGTCTGATATGTTGCATATCTAGTCTAGGGGTGGTATACGTCAGACCTCAGTAACCGATAAGTCGTGTCGATATGAGGCTCATAATGGGTCGAGAAACTACTGATAACACTTACCAGTAATTCTCTATATCAGCCCTGGCCATTGACTTCCAGTTATAGCCAATCGAACACAGCACAACATCAACTCCCTATACCGCGAGAGACGAATCCCCTCCTATCGCTCATTGCCTCCATGTGATTCGGGACTGCGCCCAAAAGCCACCGTTTTGCACGCCCTCTTGGATGTGGTAAGGTGGAAATCAAAGCACAGTAGGAATCACACAAGACTCTATGACGATCTCTGGTCTACAGACTAACCTGTACCAGTGTCACCGGAGAACTGCCATCTGAAGTGAGGTATAATACCATCTGGGAGTTCTCGGCGAGTCCGTCCAGTGTACCCGGTCTCTACTGAGCACCTGTACACCATCCTTGATGTCAAACACCGAGGGATATGGGATCATCCATCACCCATCATATGGGTCAAGATGCGTATACGCTAGTCTACACTGGTGTATCGATGCCCTGTCTCGACACACCCTCGACTAGGATCTGTTATAGGATGTACTCATCGACTACCGTAGCCCCACTAGTATGATCTTATCATAGTCCCAGTAGTCGAGTATAGATCCTAAGGGCTTTATCAATATGTGAGAGTAAGACAGTAAACTAATACAAGTCAACATGTTAAGATAAAGTGAAACCAAATAGAATACTATCATGACGAGTAAGAAAGTCCTCTATATATATATACAAGCATCCATTATAATATACATCATATGTACAACAATGGCCTCTAAGGCATATACATAACCAACAATCTCCCACTTGCACTAAGGCCAGCTGCTGTAGTATCTCATACCTAGCATCCCGAATAATCTCTCAAACTGTATCTAGGGAATGTCCTTCGTGAGTGGATCCGCAGTGTTGTCCTTCGTATTTACTCTCCTGACCTCGATCTCCCAGCGATCAACTATCTCCCTGATCAGGTGATACCGCCTTAGAATATGTCTGGACTTCTGATGGGACCTATGTTCCTTGGCCAAGGCCACATCTCCATTGTTATCACAATACAGAGGTATTGGATGCTCAATGGATAGAACCACACCAAGTTCACTAATGAACTTCTTTATCCAGACAGCCTCTTTGGCAGCATCGTTGGCAGCGATGTATTCAGCCTCCATCGTCGAGTCTGCAACGGTATCCTGTTTGGAACTCTTCCAACATACCGCCCCTCCATTGAGGGTAAAGACAAATCCCGAGTGTGACTTAGAGTCGTCCTTATCACTTTGGAAGCTTGAATCGGTAAAGGACTCCACCCGGAGTTCTCCGTTACCATACACCAAGAACATCTCTTTAGTCCTTCGCAAGTACTTGAGAATGTTCTTCACAGCTGTCCAGTGACTCTCTCCAGGATCTGCTTGATACCGACTCACTAGACTTAGTGAGTATGCTACATCGGGTCTGGAACATAGCATCGCATACATGATAGAGCCTACTGCCGAAGCATAGGGTATCCCTTGCATGCGAGCTCTCTCCAAATCAGTCTTGGGAGACATCTCTTTGGAGAGAGTGAGTGCAGAGATCGTGGGTTGGTTCCCACGCTTGGATTCTTCCATACTAAACCTCTTTAGTATGGTGTCAATCTACCTGGATTGGGACAATCCCAGTATCTGTTTAGATCTATCTCTATAGATCCCGATTCCCAGTATGCAGGAGGCATCAACTAGATCATTCATTAAGAATCTTTATGATAAGAAGAGCTTGACAGAATGCAGCATAGGAACATCATTTCCTATCAAGAGTATGCCACCCACGTACAATACGAGGAATACAACCTTACTCTCTGCAACCTTCTTGTAAATACAAGGTTCATCTATATTTTTGATAAAGTCAAACTCTTTGACTACAACATCAAAACAGTTGTTCCAACTCCGCGATGGTTGCTTTAACCCATAAATGGATTTAAGCAGCTTGCACACCTTTCCGCTACTCCCACTATCTACGAAGCCCTCTGGCTGAGTCATGTACACACACTCTTCTAAATCACAGTTTAGAAAGGCGGTCTTAACATCCATTTGCCAGATTTCGTAGTCATGGTATGTAGCAATGGCAAGTAAGATCTGGATGGACTTAAGCATAGCCACTGGAGAAAAGGTTTCGTCATAATCCACACCTGGTCGTTGACGAAAACCCTTTGCAACAAGTCTAGCTTTGAAAGTCTCAACTTTTCCATCTACACCAATTTTCTTCTTAAAGATCCACTTGCTCCCAATGGGTTTTACCCCTTCAGGAGCGTTTTCCAAAGTCCATTCTTTGTTGGTGTACATGGATTCCATCTCAGATCGCATTGCATCCAGCCATTTCACAGAGTCACCACTCGTGATGGCCTGCTTGAAACTAGTCGGGTCATCATCCTCCATGATGCAATCCCCGCTTCCACCATCAATGAGAAAACCGTAGTATCTCTCAGTTGGATGAGAAACCCTGCTAGATCAGCGGAGAGGCTGGGGTTCGTCGGGTACTACTGAATCGTCTGGCTCCAATAAATCATCAGTTGTAGTTTGTTGTGCTGGAACCTCTTCCAGCTCTTCCTCATCACCACTAATTTCTTTTGCAAGAAATTCCTTTTCCAAAAAGGTGGCATGTCGAGAAACAAACACCTTTTGTTCCTCGCGATGGTAGAAAAGATATCCATGTGAATGTTTGGGATATCCCATAAACTTGCATAGAACTGACCATGCCTCGGGTTTGTCTGGATTTTTTCTTTTGACATAGGCCAGACAACCCCATATCTTAACTCGTTTAAGACATGGTCTCTTTCCACTCCATATCTCATATGGCGTGGTAGGTACAGATTTAGTTGGAACTTGATTCAATAGGTATGCTGCTGTCTCCAGTGCATACCCCCAGAAGGAAATAGGTAACTCAACTGTACTTATCATCGAGCGTACCATATCTAATAGGGTGCGATTCCTCCGCTCCGATACACCGTTGTGCTGTGGTGTATAAGGAGGAGTAAGCTGAGAGAGAATCCCATTCTCTTTTAGATAATCTAGGAACTCTTTGCTTAAGTATTGACCTCCTCGATCAGATCGAAGAATCTTAATACTTTTGCCCGTTTGGTTCTCTACTTCGTGTTTATATTCTCTGAATTTCTCAAAAGCTTCAGACTTGTGTTTCATCAGAAACACATATCCGAATCTTGAGAGATCGTCAGTGAATGTAATAAAGTAGGAAGAACCGTTCCTGCCATGTGTAGACATGGGACCGCATACATCACTATGTACCAGCCCTAAGAGTTCCGTAACTCTTTCTCCGTGTCCACTAAACGGAGTTTTGGTCATTTTTCCTTTGAGACATGAATGGCAAGTATCATAAGATGATAATTCGAACGAATTCAAATATCCAGCCTTATGTAACTTAGCTAGCTGTGTCGCATTGATATGACCAAGTCTACAATGCCATAAGAAGGATTCGTTCATTTCTGAACTTTTCCACTTGTGTGTGTTTTGTATATTAAGGACTGTATTTTGATTGAGAATGAATATGCCATTATGTAACGAGCCTGATCCAATCAACTTTTGATCTAGGAATATGTTCATAACATTTTCCTGTACTACAAAATTATATCCTTCTTTACTTAATAAAGAAACTGATATAATGTTGCACATCATGTTCGGTGTATAATAGCACTCATTCAGAATCAGTGTATTACTACTTGGTAATACTAGGTGATATTCGCCAACTGCTTTGGCTGCAATACTTGGACCATTCCCTACTTGTACGGAAAGATCACCTTTTCCCAGTTCTCTACCTTCACGTAGCCCACGTAACAATTTACATATGTGGGATCCCGATCCGGTATCTAATACCCAGGACGTAGGGTGAACTGAGAAACAGTTCTCAATAACTAACACACCCGAAGAAGATGCATCAGCAAGCATGTTCTTTGTTTGGGCGGCGTGAGAATCCAGATATTCTCCTGTTTCCTGTTCAGTCTTATAACTCTTATAAGAAAGAACGGGACCAACGTTTCCTTGCTCAGTATAATAAGCGGGTTCAGTCAATACACCCATATTATTATCTTGATTATGGCCTGACATGGTCGCTACCTGGAGAGAGAGAGAGAAGAAAACACTTTAGCGTATGCTCTTGCAAGATTAGATTGGTTATTATCTTATCTAATCAGGATGTCTCCTACTGTTTTTATCAAATCTTCCTTCAAACCCTAAAAGGTAAGATTAGCCAGGATTAATTACACCCTACAATTTTGTCAATCTTTCAGCCAGATCAGTGTCGGTACTTGAGGGAGGTTCCCCGTGCTTTCGCACGGACCTAATTAAAATAAACCTCGTTTTTCCAGAGGCTTAACCCTATTAACACCTTTCCAGACACCTACTTGATCGGCTAATTGTCCTGTGTAAAATTCTCCCAGGAGTAACTCTTACTCGCAGTGGGTATCGGGATCCAACTATCTTATAGGAGGTATGCAATCTCATTGCAAATTTCAACACTTGAAATTCCCGATAATGCTTTTTCCCACAACCCCTATGACCTTGACAAATGCCAATAAACCATAGGAAGCTAGTCAAGTTCAACCCGTCATTTCATGATTGAAATAAACCCACCCGTACGACCCTTGACAAAGGCCAACAAGGTCGTACGACTACCCTAACCCAATCACATCACATGCTTAAACAGATAAGTACCAGTCAGCTACCGCATACTACGCCTTGACAAAGGCCAACAAACGCAGCACGAATACTAAATAGTCTTTATCTGAAATGACGGAGGGCTACGCACGTTTTTCAGAAAACCATGAGCGTAATGAACTTGATATCGTTGTAGAAACAAGTGATCTTTGAAAAGGAGTGTTTTTTAGGCTTTTCTAGTTTCGCTAAAGAGGTCACTCCCGGTGAAGGGATCTCGGCTCTTTCCCCATCGAATAAGGTGCAGGGTATATCATATATACCGCTGTGCAAAGCAAGAACTATTTAAGCTGTCAAAAACTAAACTGTGAGTTTGTAGCATCTGCCAGTTTCGCTAAAGAGGTCACTCCCGGTGAAGGGATCTGTAACGTTTTGAAAATCGTTTCGGTGAAATTTCAAAAAATCGGTAAAATAAGGGGGTTTTCTGTAAAAAGTCAAAATACAAATATCTTATTATAAAAATTAAATATACATATTCTAGCTATGTAATTGCTATTATTTGGTGTTTATTGAGCCGCTGGTGAAATTTCAAATTTTCTGAAAAAAATATTATTTTATTATTATTTAAGCCGTCACTAATACATTTAATTAGGGAAAATTACAAATTGGAATGAGTTGAAACAAATTTTGTGCATCATAAAACATTAAATAAAATTTTATCATGTGGTTTTTGGAACGAAATCATTTGCCAAAACGGTTTAGAAATTATTGAAGAAAAAAGGCTTTTTTTTAGCGTAAATAGATGTTTGGGGTATTATATTTATCATTTTCATCACCCCACACCCGTACCCACATCCACACACTCCCATTTACTTCTCCCCTTGAAGAATTCAGTAGCCCCAATTTATTTTCCCCACTTGAATTTCAAAGGAAAGAAATGAAAGAAAAGAAAAGAAAATGGAGAAATGAGGTGGACCTTTGACCTTGAATTGATTTTGACTTCTTCCCCCACTTTCTCTACCTCCCTCTCTCTCCTCTCCCACTCCCATTCCAGCAGCCCCCCCTCCTACAGCAGCAGCAGCCCCCCCCCCCAATTCCCTTCTCTTTTCTCTTCAAACTTCATCAAAAATTGCCTCAAATCCATCAAAAAAAAATCCCAAAACCCAAATCCGACTCCTACCCATTTTAGCATGGATCTTTGTGAAAAGAGAGCATTTTGGGAGGCCATGGATGCTTGTGGATCTTCAAATGTTTTTGGGCATAATTCTAAAACATTTTTGCTTAATTTGTTACTAATTTCTTAAAGCTAAACTACTTAAGTGTTAATTAGGCTTAAGTTGCAAGTTTTGGAATTCAAGTTATGAATTTGAATGCAAGTTAGGGTTTTATAAAATTGGTGTATGGTTGTGTGTTATATTTAGGCTTTTTGTCATGTTAATACAAGATTAGTAGCTTGTGCTAATGGTTAGTTTAAAAATTGTGTTAATTTGCTAATTTGCTTACTAGGTTTTTGAAATTGGTTAAATACTTGGGATTAAAAATATGTTTAGGTTTTTCATGACTTCATTAACTTTATTAAGTGTGGTTTAATGATTTAGATCATGCAAATCTAAGCTAGATTGTAGTTTGTGAATTTTTGCTTTGAAATTGTTAAATTTTAGGTATTTTGTAAACTAGAATATTAGGGTTTTTGGAATTTAATGAGATTAAATTCCGGGAATTGTTTATATGACTTATTTAAGATATTTAATAAATATATTGGACGTTACATTCATTTAAACATCCTGTTTTGTACAAAAAAGGCGAATTGTGCTTGCTAGAATTTCGGAAAAATGACTTTTTAAGTAAAATTGGGGTTTTTGTGAGTTTTAACCTAGTTTATATTAAAATTAGTGTTCGTGAATGTGCAAATGAGTGTGATTGGATTTTTCTCGATGGTTTGACGTTTGTACATCGACATCGAGGGTTGGTTTGACTATTCTTGCATGCGTAGGCGATAAGTTTGGACCTATGCGTGATACGCATGCCGATTTGATTTTCGTATGCCGTTTCGATTTCGAATTTAGTTTTAATGCGATATGGTGCGTTATGATATGTAGGTACCCCCATGTGGACTTCGAGACGACAAGCAAGCACGTGGCGACGTCGGCACAGGCTAGCGAGGACCAGGTGAGTAGATTTATATCTACGGGGAGAAGTCGGGTGGATGGCGTATAGCACCCCCGCAGTCCGTGGTGGTGTATACGGATGCGTATACACACCAACAATTATTATATGTTATTTGGGATTAATAACGATGCTTAGGATGGATATTGGTGTGTTGGATTACTTTAGTGTTGCGAACCCTAGGGTAGTGTTGCACTACACATACACACATACATACTTGCATACATTCCTATTGATATGTGCTCATGGGATTCTTTATAGTTATGGGTTCACATGGGTATGGGACTATGTGTTCACATACGGATTTGAGGATGATACTTGGGATTGAGCTGAGTCGATGAGATTTGATTTGAGGCCGTGAGATCGGTGATATAGCAGGGTTCGTATTTGAGATACGACATGACGTTGTAGCGGGTCCTTGACGTAGTGTTTCACACACGTCCATGCATACGTAGGCGGTATCAGTATGGTACTAGACGTAGATCAGTACCCCGATCATGATATTTGATAAAGAGGATACCAGGTGAATAGTATGATGAATGTGATATTGACCCGTACCCAGATTGGGATGCCGTACGACGGATTTACGTACGAGCTATATTGATGATTGATCCGCACTCTTGACTTGGGATGCCTGATTATAGATATGGTATCGGATATGATATTATTGAGGCGGGATCACCGACTATACATATACAGGTATGTATATGTATCGACTCAGATGATAGGCGGTTTCCTTACCTGTAGTTCAGCTTGTTAGTTCAGCCGTATAGTTTAGTGTAGTTGTTAGATTAGATTAGACTCCTACCTATTTCAAAAACTAACAAATCGTGGGTATTTTAAAAGACAGCCCAATGGATCTTAATGATATTTCAAAAGACATATCTTTTCATAAAAACACCGTAGCCCCTATTTTCAAAACCCCATGATTCGTGTTATTTCAAAAGGCACCATTTGTAGGACTTATATTAGATTAATGCAGATTAGTTATAGTTGCGTCTAGTTTTCAGCTCCTGCTTGGGGATGCCTTTTTCTTGACTTCGTATACTATTCATGTTGTATCCCGTTTGGGGGTCAGTATTTACAAAGGAGGCTCTGCCGAAATTTTCAGTAAATTTTTGATGTTTTAAAAACCGCATAATTCGGCTTATGCTATTGAAATTACTTGCTTTAAGTTGGTTTTTCCTGCACTCTACTACTTTTCTTGGTTTGGATTTCTGGGTTTTCGGTTTACTTAGATTACGTACGTCTCGAGACGTTCGTAGTTTAAGTGCCGGTCATGTTCCGTACTTTCGGGCCCTGACAGGATCTCGGCTCTTTCCTCATCAAATAAGGTGCAGGGTATATCATATATACCGCTATGCAAAGCAAAACTGTAGCTACCCTTTTTATAAAGTTTTGATTCTACAATATCTTTTAGGTTTTTTTTTCTTTTAATAATCTCATTAATATATCCCATCAGCTTTATGCATCCTAAGCATCACAGAAGAAACGAAAGCAGTAATATTTATATATCAGCATATATATATAGTATAAGCATTCATCTCAGGCAGTAATATGATCTCATCACAGAACAATGCAGCAGAAGAACATATATGAAATATTGGATGTACTAGGATGTCCGTGTTTTAATACGAGCCTGTATAAAACACGGATTCCACGGTCGCGACGAATAGCCAAACCCACATGCCTAAACCCCTACGAGAGCGGCAAGCAACACTGCCAATTCTAGGGTTAGGAGACCCGGTCTCGACTCCTCGAGATGGCCTCCCACTGGACCCTAGAACCCAGTTACTTGTGCTCCCCTCCTTGGGTCTACCTAATGCGGAAAAGTAAATAATATACACTGGTGACATCAACCTCATCCCGGAAGTGCCCCAATAAAAGAATATTACATACAAATGAATTTTACATGAATGAAAATAAAAACCCTCATCTCACATAAAACCCCTGGCTATTCAGAACACGACGATCCAATATAACATATCACAGCAACACATAATATCTCATATCATCAACGTAAGTAAGTATGCATACACCAATCGTTGTTGATGTATAGCAATGAAAACCGGCAATACAACTACATACTACACTTACGGTCACAGAAAAGAAATTGTAAAACTACAACATTTGGAATCCACAATCACTTCGGACATTATAAATCCGAAATATCACATACTTGGCATTTCATGCCTAACTATATGAATTCCACATATTGTATCACATTCCAGATAAATAGACAATATTAAACTTTCCGATCGAATAATCAAATACCCAAGATTTCCTAAATAGCTCAACACTTGAGCGGAGTTCAAATAATCCCAGAATATGTCAAAGTACCAATGGTCCAGCCGTAGAAGGGTCAAGCCAACGCCTCACATGTGGCACGCCGTACTGCCCCAAACCCTAAGGTTCAGAGGCGATTCAGACGGTCACATAATCGAGTTAAGGTTTTTGTTCTTCTAGAGGTTCCACCGCGTTACTTGCACGTTTTTCCGAAAGATTTAAACTCAAGAAAAATTCAACAATTGAAAGTTTTTCGTGTTCGGAAAAAATGAGTTAATGATATCCGTTCGAACATTTTAATACTTTCTAAATTATCCGGAAAACTGAACGAAATTAAACTTTCCGATCGAATCTACGATTACAAAATAATCCCCAGAACACTCAACACTTGAGTCAGATTAAAAATACCCAAAAGAATGTACAAGTACCTACGGATATTACTGTACAAAACCCTAACCCTAATTCTACTGTTCCGCCGCGGAACCGCCGCGCAAGCAAGGTATTGCCGTGGTTCTACGGCTCTTTAGTGGAATTAGGATGTTGTATTTTACAGTTATCCTTAGAATTCCCTGCTGATTTTTTTTGAGTATTTTTAATGCAGAAAAAATAACATTTTTACAAAATTTCCAGAGAGAGGGTCATGTTCGATGTTTCAGGGTTCGATCGGAGTTTTAACTTCGTATACAGGTCGCCTAATGCTCTAGCTAGGCTCTGATACCACTGTAGGGTTCCTAGGCACTCTTACAAAGGTCAATAAGGCATCAACCATGCCCGATTTAAAATTTAGACGTGCCGAACAACCCAAAGCCGAGATCTTTGCTAGATAATTAGGGTTTCACATGCAAGTAAACATCTTTACAACTAAGAGTGAGGGATTACAACCTTTGTAGTCCACTCCTTCGCTTCATAAGATCCGAGTAGAAGTCCCTTCGCCGCGATCCACGATCTCCCGGACTCAAGAGAAGCTCCACAACCCGAATGATCCATGCTAGCTTGTAGTCTTCCTTTTCTTCGATGATCTACCTTGAAGTTTGTTTAACTCAAGCACTCACTCACTAAATGAGGTGAACACCCTAATCTAATTGCCTAGATTAGATGAGGATGACGAAGTAGGATTTATGCTCTCTTTTATTATCAAATTCTTACACTTAATCATCACATAATGAAAACCTAGAAAGCTTTCTCAAAGCTCAAAGGAAGAAGAAGAAGAATATGAATGAATAATTCCTTTTGTGATGAATAATGAAATGTTATTATGATTACAAATGTAACCATGGTCAAGGATGACAAGGCTAACCCATGTAGAGATTTTACCTCGAGTGAAGGGTTTGGGTTGGGTTAGAAATATCTAGCAAAATATCAAGCATAATATCTTTTGCTAGAAACAAAGTAAATCCTTCTAGAAGCATCAAGAATGAACTAACCCAAATCAAACCCTAACCATGTTTAATCTCCACTAAACATGTTGCATTAGTAATCATATCATGTTACAATATTATATATCATATATATAATATATATTTGTAACAAAAGAAAATAATATAATTAACATTTATCGCATATATATCAATGTATTATCCGGTGAGAAAATGAATCAATAAAGCGAGCCAATATTAGATAATGTAATGTAATATATCACATATATAATTATACATTAAATTATCGAATCAACACTTGATCCGACAATCCGGCTATATCGAATATGACCGACTAATATATCATGTACCGATTCATCGAATCAACACTTGATCCGATGACCCGGCTCATATCAAAATATCGCGAGAATATAATACGGTATCTCATATCGCATTATCCTCGGTCCTGCACATATCACATATGTGCCCCTACTCCATTTTACCTGAGTCAAGAAACCTCTGTGTAGGACTCTAAAGAATCGTCAACACGCCGGTAGCAGGTGATGATCATATCAAACACCCACAAGCTGCAAGCGGTCAGCTAAACGTAACAGCCACCCAGGTATTGAGCGATCAGAAGATCAACAAGCAAGCATGTACATTCTCCTGTGAATCCAAACAGTAACACTCCCGTACAGTCCGGTCTCTTTGTCTGATATGTTGCATATTTAGTCTAGGGGTGGTATACGTCAGACCTCAATAACTGATAAGTCATTCGATATGAGGCTCATAACGGGTCGAGAAACTACTGATAATACTTACCAGTAAATCTCTATATCAGCCCTGGCCAGGGACTTCCAGTTATAGCCAATCGAACACAGCACAACATCAACTCCCTATACCGTGAGAGACGAATCCCATCCTATCGCTCATTGCCTCCATATGATTCGGGACTGCACCCAAAAGCCACCGTTTTGCATGCCCTCTTAGATGTGGTAAGGTGGAAATCAAAGCACAGTGGGAATCACACAAGACTCTATGACGATCTCGGGTCTACAGACTACCCTGTACCAGTTTCACCGGAGAACTGCCATCTGACATGAGGTATAATACCATCTGGGAGTTCTCGACGAGTCCGTCCAGTGTACCCAGTCTCCACTGAGCACCCGTACACCATCCTTGATGTCAAACACCGATGGATATAGGATCATCCATCGCCCATCATATTGGTCAAGATGCGTATACGCTAGTCTACACTGGTGTATCGATGCCCTGTCTCAACACACCCTCGACTAGGAACTGTTATAGGATGTACTCATCGACTACCGTGACCCCACTAGTATGATCTCATCATAGTTCCAGTAGTCGAGTACAGATCCTAAGGGTTTTATCAACATGTGAGAGTAAGACAGTAAACTAATACAAGTCAACATGTTAAGATAAAGTGAAACCAAATAGAATACTATCATGACGAGCAGGAAAGTCCTCTCTATATATATCAAAGCATCCATTATAATATACATCATATCTACAAAAATGGCCTCTAGAGCATATATAGAACTAACAGTATTTTCGTTGTTTTCTGCAATGATAGGTTAATGATGGGACGCATTATATTAATGCAAAGAAAATAAACCAAAGTTGAATCGTTGGAACAATTTAAAAGAAACCACTTGGTTATTTTTAAAACAGAAGATATTTTTAATTGCGGAGCTTTAACCACTCCTTTGAAAAGCTATCAGGTTCCTTCAATCATATCAAGTTCACTACGTTCACGATTTTGCCTAAACCATTCGTAGCCCTCCGTCATTTCATTTGGGTATTCAGTAGTATTCAAGCTATGTATTTTGACCAAGGCCAAGGCGTAGTGTTTGGTAGCTGCTGGGTATTCATTTGTTGCATAGATAGATGAGTTAGTTTGGGACAGTCGTATTATCATTTGGCCAACGTCAGGGGTATGTATGGATGGGTTCAAATTAACAAGATAATGATGGGTAAAACTTGACATGTGACTTATGGCATTTTGACCAACGCCAAGGTCATAAGAGCATGGGGCAGAAATTTATATCGGGAATTTCTAAAGAAACTAAAATTTGCAAAGAGATGCATACCATTTGGAGTGTGATAATTTTGGTAGGATTCCTTCAGCTTTATCACACGATGATATTTGGATCCCGATCCTACTGTGAATATCCGCTACTCATCAGGAGATTCGTCACTTAACGATCAATGCTATAAACTAAGTAGGTGCCGAGAAAGGTGTCAGCGGGGCTACGCCCCCAGAGAAAAGAGGTAATTTAATTAAAGAACTTCGCGAAAGCGTCGGAAAACCTCCCTCAAAGTACCGACACCGGCTTGGCTGAACGGTTAAGCAAGTATTGTACGGTGAGAATAGTCCTGGCTAGTTCTTCCTTTTTGGTTTGAGGAGGGATTCGAGAAACAGTGGGAGCCATCCAGTTTAGATAAACTAAAAACCACTCTAAACTTGCAAGAGCATCATGCTAAAGCGTTCCCTCTCTCTCCTAATTGCAGCGACCCAGAACAAGACAGGCCTTAAGTTACTATTAGAGAAAAATATACTGACAGGGTCAAACTATAAAGATTGGTTACGGAATGTCAAAATGGCTTTGACTTATGACAAATTGGGGTATGTACTTACTACTAAGGCACCTGTTGTCCCTGGTCCAAAATCCAGTATTGCGGATAAGGAAATCCACAAGACCTGGGAGTTAGATTGCGTGAAGGCCAAATGGATCGTGCTTGCCTCTATGAATAATGAACATCAGAGAAGGCATGAGGATATGGATCTTGAATCCATATTTCTCCATACAAAGGATCTATATAGAGAGCAATCTCATATAGCTAGATACGAGACCTCGAAGTACTTGTTTCAGGCGAGGCTGGCCGTCGGATCATCTGTAGGAGAACATTTCCTTAAGATGATTGGATATATAGAAGAGCTCGCGGACCTCGGGACAACTTTGGAGAACGAACTCTATACAGACTTGGTTTTTCAGTCCCTTCCTTCCACCTACTCCCAGTTTATTCTGAATTTCAACATTCAAGGAAAAGAAGTTGATCTTCCAGAACTCCTTAACATGTTGGGGAGTGTAGAGGGCACCTTGCAGAAGGCAAGGGAAACACCCGCTATGTTTGTTCGTGATACTTCCTCTTCCGGGTCCAAGGCTAGGGCCAAAGGAAGGAAGAAGAAGGCCGCTACCAAACCTAGAGGAGGTGTTGGTAAGGTGGGAGTCAAGGGAAAAGCAAAGGTTCCAGTGCCAGTAGTGGCAAAGGACGAGTGCTTCCACTGTCATAGGAAAGGGCACTGAAAGAAAGATTGCAAAGCTTGGAATGCCAAGAACCAGGGACCGAAGCAATCTGTGGCTTCGACTTCAGGTGCGTTTGTAATTGAAAATTATCTGTCAATCAACTCTACTTCCTGGGTATTGGATACCGGATCAGGATCTCATATATGCAATTCATTAAAGGCACTAAGAAACCGTAGAGTGCTGAAGGTTGGTGATATGACCCTCCAGATTGCTAACGGAGCTAGCGTGGGTGCTGTGTCCGTAGGGGATTATCACCTTGGATTGACGAGTGGACATATTTTGGTTTTGCATAACTGTTTTTGTGTACCCAGTTTAACGTATAATAACATATCAGTTTCGTTGTTATCAAAAGAAGGTTATGATTTCACGTTTGTAAGCGATGTTGTTAACATCCACCTCAATCATGGTTTGATTGGGTCCGGTACACTAGATAACGGTATATATGTGTTAAACCAATTACAGATTTTCAATGTCCAGAACACACTAAAAAGAAAGTCTCCAGATATAAATAAGGCTTTCTTATGGCATTGTAGACTAGGTCACATCAATGAGACAATGCTAACTAAGTTACATAGAGAAGGATATTTGGATTCGTTCGAATATCAATCTTATGCCACTTGTCAATCATGTCTCAAAGGAAAGATGACAAAGACTCAATTCACTGGACATGAAGTAAAAGCGAGCGAGCTCTTAGGACTCATACACAGCGATGTATGTGGTCCTATGTCTACACATGCAAGAGGTGGTTTTTCATATTTCATTACTTTTACGGATGATTACTCTAGGTACGGATTCATTTTCTTGATGAAACATAAATCCGAGGCCTTTGAGAAATTCCAAGAATATAAGAATGAAGTAGAAAACCAAACCGGCAAAAGTATCAAGTCGCTGAGATCTGATCGAGGTGGTGAATACTTAAGTGCTGAGTTCCAAGGTTACCTAAAAGAGAAAGGAATTCTCTCTCAGCTTACTCCTCCATACACTCCACAGCACAACGGTGTATCGGAGAGACAGAATCGAACCCTATTGGATATGGTATGTTCCATGATAAGTAATGCTGAGTTACCGCGATCTTTCTGGGGTTATGCGCTAGAATCAGAAGCATATCCTTTGAACAGGGCTCCTACCAAGACTGTGCCTACCACCCCATATCAGATGTGGAGTGGGAAGAACCCTATCTTCAGTATCTGAAGATGTGGAGATGTCCAGCTTTTGTTAAAAAGCAGCATGCGGACAAACTCGAGGCACGATCAGTACAGTGTAAGTTTGTGGGATATCCAAAGAACTCCAAGGGGTATTTCTTCTATTACGTAGAGAAACAAAAGGTTTTTGTTTCTCGTCATGCCCATTTTCCAGAACAACAGTTTTTAGAAAAGAAAACAAGTGGGAGCGCAATAGAACTGGAAGAAATTCCAGAACCACAAACTACTACTGATAGTTTGGTAGAACCAGTAGTTCAAGAAGAACAGGACATTCCCGCACCCCTCCGCAGGAGTAGTAGGCCGTCTCATCCGCCTTAGAGATACTACGGTTTTCTCATAGATGGGGATAGAGAGGATTGCATCATTGATGATGATGAACCTACTAGCTTCCAGCAGGCCATCCAGAGCGGCGACTTGGTAAGATGGCTGGATACAATACAGAACGAAATGGAGTCCATGTACACCAACAAAGTATGGACTTTGGACTTTGCTCCAAATGGGGTAAAACCCATAGGATGCAAATGGATCTTCAAGAAAAAGATTGGTGTAGATGGACAGGTGGAAACTTATAAGGCTAGACTTGTTGCAAAGGGTTTTCGTCAAAAACTTGGTTTGGACTATGACGAAACTTTTTCTCCAGTAGCTATGCTCAAATCCATTCGTATCCTTCTTGCCATTACTGCCTTCCATGATTATGAAATTGTTAGTTATATGTATGCCCTAGAGGCCATTACTGTACATACGATGTATATTGTAGTGGATGCTTGGACATATATAGGGAGGACTTTCTTGCTCGACATGATAGTATGCTATCTGGTTGTACTTTATCTTAACATATACTCTGATTGTCTCTTTGTTACATGTTGATAAATCCCTTAGGATATGTACTCGACTAATGGGACTATGATGAGATCATACTAGTGGGGCCACGGTAGTCGATGAGTACATCCTATAACTGTTCCTAGTCGAGGGTGTATCGATACACCAGAGTATACTAGCGTATATGCATCTTGACCCATATGATGGGCGATAGATGATCCCATATCCATCGGTGTTTGACATCAAGGATGGTGTACGGGTGCTCAGTAGAGACTGGGTGCAGTGGACGGACTCGCCGAGAACTCCCAGATGGTATTATACCTCACGTCAGATGGCAGTTCTCCGGTGACACTGGTATAGAGTAGTCTGTTGACCCGAGATCGTCATAGAGTCTTGTGTGATTCCCACTGTGCTTTGATTTCCATCATAACATGTCCAAGAGGGCGTGTAAAAAGGTGTCTTTTGGGTACAATCCCGAATCACATGGAGGCAATGAGCGATAGGAGGGGAATCGTCTCTCCCGGTATAGGGAGTTGATGTTGCGCTGTGTTCGATTGGCTATAACTGGAAATCCCTGGCCAGGGTTGCTGAGATTTACTGGTAAGTGTTATCAGTAGTTTCTCGAACTGTTATAGACCTCAAATTAACACAACTTATCAAGCTACTGGGGTCTCACGTTTACCACCCCTAGGAGAGATATGCGACACATCAGACGACGAGATCGGACTGTACGGGAGTGTTACTGATTGGATTCACAAGAGAATGTACAGGCTTGCTTGTTGATCTTCTGATCGCTCAATACCTGGGTAGCTTTTACGTTTAGCTGACCGCTTGCAGCTTGTGGGTGTTTGATATGATCATCACCAACTGCCGGCGTATTGACGATTCTTTAGAGTCCTACACAGAGGTTTCTTGGCTCAGGCAAAACGGAGTAGGAGCATATATGTGATATGTGCAGGACCGAGGATAATGCGATATGTGATACCGTATTCTTTTCTTACGATATTTGATATCAGCCGAGTCATCGGATCAAGTGTTGATTCGATGAATCGGTAAATGATATATTAGTCGGTTATATGCGATATAGCCGGATTGTCAGATCAATTGTTGATTCGATGATTTAATGTATAATTATATATATGATATATTAAATTACATTAACTAATATTAGCTCACTAAAAGATTCTTTTTCTCACTCGGGTAATACATTGATATATATACGATATATGTTAATTGTATTATTTTATTTTGTTACAATAAATATTATATATGTGATATATAATATTGTAACATGATATGATTACTAATGCAACATGTTTAGTGGATATTAAACAAGGTTAGGGTTTTAATTGGGTTAGTTCTTTCATGAAGATTCTAGAAGGTTTTTCTTTTGTCTTGAGTTAAGATATTATGTTGATATTTATGTATGACTCATTCTTAACCCAACCCAAACCCTAGCCCTAGTTAAATATCTACAAAGGTTTAGTTAACCATGGTTGCATTATTCATCATTATTATCTTTTCATTATTCATCACAAAAGGATTCCTTCTTCTTCTTCCTTCTTTCTTCATAGAAAAAGCTTTCTAGTTTTTTTTAAGTGATGATTATGTGTGAGAAAAAGTTTATAAATGAGAGCTAAAATCCTACTTCATCATCCTCATCTACCCTTGCCCTTTAGATGAGAGTGTTCACTTCATTTAGTGAGTGTTAGCTTGTGTTAATGAAACTTCAAGGTAGATCATCTTTGTTATCGAAGATCGGAAGCAAGCTTGCATCTTTCTCTTCGTGGAGCCTCTCGAGAGTCCGGAACACGATGATCGCAGCGAAGGGACCTCAACACGGAGCTTAAGAAGTGAAGGATCAGATCCACAAAGGTTGTAATCCCTCTCACTTAGTGTTAAAGTGTTTAACATGCTTGTTTTCGCCTAATCTCTAGTTTAAAGATCTTGTTAAGGGTTGTTCGGCACGGCTAAATTTTAAATCGGGCATGGTTGATGCCTTGTAGACCCTTGTGCGTGTGCCTAGTAACCCTACAGTGGTATCAGAACCAAGCTAAAGCGTTAGGCGAAGTCTAGGCGAAGTCTAAAGTCCGATCGAACCCGGAAACCCCGACGAATACCCTTCTCTGGATATTTTTTAAACATGTTGATTTTTTCATATTAAAAATACTCAAAAAAATCAGCAGGGTATTTTAAGAATTGCTGTGAAATACGACATCTTAATTCCACTAAAGCGCCGCGGAACCGCGGCAATACCTTGCTTGCGCGGCGGTTCCGCGGCGGAACAGTAGAATTAGGGTTAGGGTTTTGTACAGTAACTTCAGTACCAACTTCCTGATTCTTCTGGGAATTTTTAATTCCACTCAAGTGTTGAGTTTTCTGGGTTGTATTGGGGACTCATTGATTCGATCGGATAATTTAACTTCGTTTAATTTTTTTCCGGATAATTTTAGAAACTGTTAAAAAGTTCGAACGGATATCAATAACTCACTTTTTCCCCTGTCGGAAAATTTTTCAAAAGTTGGATTTTTTCTCGAGTTTGAAACTTCCGGAAAATCATGCAAGTAACGCGGTGGACCCTTTAGAAGAATAAAAACCTTAACTCGATTATGTGACCGTCTTGAACTGCCTCTAAAACTTAGGGTTTGTAGCAGTACGGCGTGCCACATGTGAGGCATTGGCTTGACCCTTCTACAGCTGGACCATCGGTACTGTGGCATGTGATGGATACATTTTGAACTCCACTCAAGTGTTAAGCTATTTGGGAAATCTTGGGTGTTTGATTATTCGATCGGAAAGTTTAACACCGTCTTTTTATCTGGAATGTGATACAATATTTGGAATCCACAGGTAGTTATGAGATAACTAATTTGAATGTTATAAATCTAGCAGTTTAGTCTCAATTGATCGGTTGCCACGGAATTTTGATATGATCAAAAGTCCGTCGCAATCACGTAGCATATGCGGATACTCGCCGGGTAAACTTAATAGATAGCCATGGCCCATTGCCCCAACCAAGTGACTATAGGAGAACCCCGTCGCCAAAAGCATCCATTCGGGTGCTCGCAGCAGCGGTGTTCCACCTTAGTGCGCTTCATCGACGGCATCCGGGGGTGCGGCCGTCTACTAAAGTTTGCGACGAGCATTCGATCAGGATGTCGGGAATCTTGTTGAATTGCCCGACATGATATTGAAAAGAGTTTTCGATAATGAGACTAAAATGCGGGGTTTATAATTGTTAGGCATGCGATGTCTAAGGAATTCATTTGGTTAGGCATGCGATGTCTAAGAAGGTTGCGGTTGTTAGAGATAGTGCCCTCAGAGTCAATTATTGGATCACAGGCACGTGATTGCAATGATTGAGGGATGACCTATTCCGGTAGGACAGTCTTACTCAAGATGATAGTATGCTATCAGGTTTATCTTTATCATCGTGTACTGCTTTAGGTGACCTGACAAGTCGCTATTAGAAGTTGATAGAGCCCCTAGGATTCTTGCTTGACTGCCAGCAGTATGAGCGCGATCATATACGTGGGAGCTGGTAGTCTATAAGCACATCCTTAAAAGGTCCCTAGTCGTGGGAGTTTCGAGACAGGGCATCGGTACTCTAGAGTAGACTAGTGTATACAGTCGAGACCCCGACGTAGGGCGGTGGCCGGTCTCACAAGCCACTGGTGTCAGTTGGTTCACCTAAGATGTATACAGGTGCTCATTGGGTTATGAGTACACCGGGAAGGACTCGCCGGGAACATGCTAGTTGGTTTTATACCTGACATCAGATAGCAGTTCCCTTATGACATGTGTACAGGTTAGTTCATCTACCTGAGGATCGTCATTTGTCTCGTGTGAGTTTCCACTGTACTTTGATTACTACCCTACTGTTAGTTATATGTATGCCCTAGAGGCCATTACTATACATACGATGTATATTGTAGTGGATGCTTGGACATATATAGGGAGGACTTTCTTGCTCGACATGATAGTATGCTATCTGGTTGCACTTTACCTTAACGTGTACACTGATTGTCTCTCTGTTACATTTTGGTAAAGCCCTTAGGATGTGTACTTGACTAACTGGACTATGATGCGGATCATACTAGTGGGGACATGGTAGTCCACAAGTACATCCTTCAAGGTCCCTAGTCGTGGGTGTATCGAGAAGGGGCATCGATATACCAGAATAGACTAGCGTATACCTTCTTGACCCATACAGATGGGCGATGGATGATCCCATATCCATTGGTGTTTGACATCAGAGATGGTGTACGGGTGCTCAGTGGAGACTGGGTACACTGGACGGACTTGCCGAGAACTCCCAGATGGTATTAAACCTCACGTCAGATGGCAGTTCTCTGGTGACACTGGTACATGTTAGTCTGTAGACCCGAGATCGTCATAGAGTCTTATGTGATTCCTACTGTTCTTTGATTTCCACCTTACCACGTCCAAGAGGGCGTGCAAAACGGTGGTTTTTGGGTACAGTCCCAAATCACATGGAGGCAATGAGCGATAGGTGGGGATTCGTCTCTCCCGGTATAGGGAGTTGATGTTGCGCTGTGTACGATTGGCTATAACCGAAAATCCCTGGCCAGGGTTGCTGAGATTTACTGGTAAGTGTTACCAGTAGTTTCTCGAACGGTTATAGACCTCATATCGACACGACTTATCGAGCTACTGGGGTCTGACGTTTACCACCCCTAGGCGAGATATGCGACATATCAGACGATCAGACCGGACTGTACGGTAAGTGTTACTGGTTGGATTCACAGGAGTGTGAGCGGGCTTGCTCGTTGATCTTCTGATCGCTCAATACCCGGGTGGCCGTTACGTTTAGCAGACCGCTTGTGGCTTGTGGGTGTTTGATATGATCATCACCTGCTGCCGGCGTATTGACGAGTCTTTAGAGTCCTACACAGAGGTTTCCTGGCTCAAGCGAAACGAAATAGGAGCGCATATGAGTTATGTACGGGAGCGAGAATAATGCATGTATGTGATACCGTATTCTATTCTCGCGATGAATGTATCGATTGGTTGTATGCAATATAACCTAGTTATCTAATCGAGAATTGATTCGATAAGTCGATACATTGGATATTAGTCGGTCATATGCGATATGTCCGGATCGTTAAATCAAGTGTTGATTTAATGATTTAATGTATAATTATATATATGATATATTACTTTACATTAACTAGTACTGGTTCACTTAAGATTGATTATCTCACTTGAATGTGCACATTGTATATATGATATATGTTTGTGCACTAGTTTGTATCATGTTTGATGATACATGCAAACTTGGGTGTGTGTTTACTTTAAACTATGATTAGGGTTTGACTTATTTATTTATTCTTTTCATTTAAATTTTGGGCAAGAAATAAAATGGTGGATTCTTTTCTTTCTTCTTGAAGCTTCATGATGCTTTGAAAAGTCATGACCATTTTGTTTCTTTCCTTAACCTAACCATTATACCTAACCCTAGTTTAGTCTCTACACTTGTTAGCCTCACCCATGATAGCATTATGATAGATATCACTTCATTTTCTTTTTGAAAATAATTCATTTTTCTTCTTCTTCACCTTCTTCTTCAAGTGAAGAAAAGAAAAGTTTTCTAGAAAAGATTCAAGTGATGAATCCAAGTGAGAAATCCAAATCCAAAGTGAACCCACTTCCTATTTCTTCATCCTCTACCAGTTGCCATGTAGTATAGGGTGTTTTCTTCACAAATTTCATGACTTGGTGAAGATGGAGCTCGAGTTAGAGTCGCCTCGACGTAGATCATCTTCGGCATCGAAGTCAACGACCTAGCCCGCTCATTTCTCCGACGAAACCATCGCTAGAGTCCGGGATCCCGGCGATCGCAGTGAAGGGACGTCATCACGGAGCTAAAGAAGTGGTGGACCGGATCTACAAAGGTTGTATTTCCATTCACTTAGTACTAAAGCAGTTTGGTAGCTTGTAGTTTCGCTTAATTTCTAGTTAACGATCCGTATTAGGGTTTCTCGGCATATAATTTTTGAATTTGGCATGGTTGATGCCTTGTGGAACCTCTTGAGTGTGCCTAGGAACCCTACAGTGGTATCAGAGCCTAGCAAGAACCTTAGGCGATGAGTAGACGAAGTTAGAAACCCGATCGAACCCCGAAACCCTAGATTTAACCCTTCTCTGTACATATTTCAAAACAGTGGATTTTTCCAAATTAAAAATATACAGAAAAATCAGCAGGCGTTTTTAGGAGTTACTGTGAAAAACGAGTGGCTAATTCGATTATACCGCCGCGGAAACTAGGCACGAGCATGGCTCGTGCGGCGGTTCCGCGGCCGTACGGTCACATTGATACTTTATTTTTGCACAGTAACTTCCTTATTGGTTTACTGAATCTTCTGGAAATTTTTGATGTATACTCAATTGTTGAGTTTTCTGGGTTGTATTGGGAGTTCGACGATTCGATCGGAATCTTTAATTTTTTCTGTGTTTTTCCGGATAATTTAGAATATGTTAAAAAGTTCGACCGGATATAAATACCCAATTTTTCCCCTGTTGGGAAATTTCCAAGTGTTGGATCTTTCCGTAGTTTAATGACGCTCTAAGTAGTGAAAGTAACGCGATGGTCCCTCTAGAAGACAACAAACCTTAACTCGATTATGTGACCGTCTTGAACTGCCCTATAAACCTTAGGGTTTGGGGAAGTACGGCGTGCCACATGTGAGGCGTTGGCTTGACCCTTCTACGGCTGGACCATTGGTACTGAGGCATGAAAAGGATGTTTTTGAACTTATTTCATGTGTTGAGCTGTTTCGGGAAAACTTAGGTGTTTGATTGTTCGATCGGAAAGTTTAACATTTTCTATTTATCTGGAATATGATACAATATTTGGAATCCACGAATAGTTATGAGATAACTGAATGAATGTTATAAATCAAGCACTTTAGTCTCACTTGATCGGTTGCCACGGAATTTTGATGCGATCAAAAGTCCGTCGCAATCACGTAGTGTACGCGGATATTCGCCGGGTAAACTTAATAGACAGCCATGCCCCGACCAAGTGACTGTAGGAGTACCCCGTCGCCAAAAGCATCCGTTCGGGTGCTCCCGGCAACGGTGTTCCGCCTCAGTGCACTTCGTCGACGGCTTCCGGGGGTGCGGCCGTCTACTAAAGTTTGCGACGAGCATTCGATCAGGATGTCGGGAATCTTGTTGAATTGCCCGACTTGATATTGAAAAGTGTTTTCGATAATGAGACTAAAATGCAGGGTTTATAACTGTTAGGCATGCGATGTCTAAGGAATTCATTTGGTCAGGCATGCGATGTCTGAGGAGATTGCGGATTCCAACTGTTGTAGTTTTACACTTTCTTTTCTGTGACCGTAAGTGTAATATGTGATATCGCCGGTTTCGTTGCTATATATCAACGACAATTGGGATACGCATGTTTACTTACGTTGATGACATGTGATGTTATGTGTTGCTGGATATGTTATATTGGATCGTCGTGTTTGAATAGCCAGGGGGTTTTATGTGAGATGAGTGTTTTTCATTTTCATTCATGTAAAAACTTGTATTTAATATTCTTTTATTGGAGCACTTCCAGGTTGCGGAAGATGTCACCATTTGTATATTATTTACTTTTCCACACTAGGATAGACCCAAGGAGGAGGGCACATGTAACCGGGTTCTGGAGTCCAGTGGGAGACTAACTCGAGGAGTCGAGTCCGGGTCTTCTAACTCTAGAATTAGTAGGGTTGCTTGCCGCTCTCATAGGGGTCTAGGGGTGTGGGTTTGGATATTCATCGCGACCGTGGAATCCGTGTTTTATACTGGCTCGTATTGAAAACATGGACGTCCTAGTATATCCAATGTTTCATATGATTCTTCTGCTGCGATATCTGTGATGTGATCATTTGATGTTCTGTGATAAATACTGTATATAGTATATATGATATATTATATAGGCGTTACTTATGTTTTACATCCGCGCTGGCCCTGCCCCGCTCTGCCGTTAGTTACCTAACCTAACGGTGCACGAGGGGACATCGAGGCGAATACGGATGGCATAAGTGTACGTCGTATTTATCCGTGATGTTTAGGTAACTTAAATGTTGGGACTTCATTAATATGATTAATGAAAGAAAAAGAAACCTAAAAGATGTTGTAGAATCGAATTTCAAAAATTAAAACAGGTAGCTACAGTTCTTGCTTTGCACAGCGGTATATATGATATATCCTGCACCCTATTCGATGAGGAAAGGGCCGACGATCCCTTCACCGGGAGTGACCCCTTTAGCAATAACTGGCAGATGCTACACACTCGGTTTGTCTTTTGATAGCTTCTATAGTTTCTGCTTTTCACAGTGATATATATGATATATCCCGCACCTCATTCGACGAGGAAAGGGCCGACGATCCCTTCACCGGGAGTGACCCCTTTAGCAAAACTAGAAAAGCCTCAAAAACACTCCATTTTAAAATCATTTGATTCTACAACGATATCAAGTTCATTATGCAATAGGTTTTCAGAAAAACTTGTCGTAGCCCTCCGTCATTTCAGATAAGTCCTACTTAGTATTCGTGCTACGTTTGTTGACCTCCGTCAAGGCGTAGTGTGCGGTAGCTAACTAGTATTTATCTGCTTATGCATATGATGCAGATTGGATTAGGGTAGTCGTGCGACCTTGTTGACCTCCGTCAAGGGTCGTGCGGGTGGGTTTGATTCAATCAAGAAATGACGGGTTGAACTTGACTAGTAGCTTATGGTTTGTTGACCTCCGTCAAGGTCATAGGATGCTTGGGGCAAAATTATCGAGAATTATAAGTGTTGAAATTTGCAATGAGATTGCATACCTTCTATGAGATAGTTGGATCCCGATACCCGCTTGATTAGTTCAAAAATACTTGTTAACCGTAATCAGAAACGGCGTCGCTTTGCAGCTAGCCGGTGAATACGGGTCGATCCACAGAGATGTGTAATTTTCTTAATGTGTTTTTACGAGTTGATTCCAATGGTTGTTTGGATTGATTTATTAAATCTAAAAAAACCTAGATCTATCAATAAACTAAATTAATCTAAATTAAAGTCTTGTTAGGGTTAGGCTTAGGGGAAGTTGGGAGATTAAAGGTTTCCTCACTGCTTTCAATGCCTTATTTTAGATCTATTAGATGTTATAGTAATTATCAATAAAGTGGATTAGAATCTTTTGGGAAGATGTTTCTTCCTCTAGGTTCTTGTCCTTCCTTTAACGATAATTACCCTAACCTCCATGGAAAACACGCGCAACCGGTCCTTTATACTATGGTGTCACCATTACTTCGAGGGATTAGGTGCCGTAGGGAGCGGTGTGTGCGTGCATGCATGGAGTTCTAATTCTTAGGTGTGAAGGGCATGAAAGGTTTGAGAGATCTCATCTCTCAAACCTTTCCTTAAGGCTAACCCTAACAAGCGAGGAGATTACTCGCTCATTAGGGGATTTAAGGACATTCTAAATTAAAAGAGAATAAAAACAAAGAAATAAAAGTAACTTACTAATTTTTATTGATGGCACTCTCCAAACAATGATGCAGAACAAATCTGAATTTGTGAAATGAAAAGAGGCATAGCCTCATACAGAATTTAGAGTTCCTATTTATAGAGAATAGGAAACCATAGGGTTACAATGACTCTTACATATGCTATTACAAAAATACCCCGTAAAAATCCCAAAAAACACACCGACGCACCTCCACAAACTTTCTGCACCGACACGGGCACTAAGAGGCCGCGGAACCGCGGCAAATGTAGGGTTAGGGCCGCGGTTCCGCGGCCCTTTGGTGTGATCAATTGGTGAAATTTTCTGGGCTGGTTCTTTATACTTTGGGCTTTTTATTTCCATAGTTCTTTTCTCCCTTTGGCTTCTGGGTCTTCTCCAGATCTTCAGTGAAACTTGTAGTGGTCTTTTAACTGTTTCCTTTGACATTTCGGACCATGCGTTGCCTTGTACACTTATGAATTGTTCTTTGTCTAGGCTTGACTAGGGTCCTTCTACTTGTTGGTCAAAAGTCCACTTTTTCATCGTCTTTATATCGTTTTCACTGTTTTCTGTCCAAGAACCTGTAACCTGTAACATGTAGCAGACATGCGTCAAAAGCACCCGTTTATTTGTAAAATATATAAGAATGGGGAATATAATAATGCAATATTATGGTCTGAACAAATACCCCCAAACTTATGTTTTGCTCGTCCTCGAGCAAACTTATTTTTATTCACTAAAATCCTAACCGCACTTTCGTAGGGAAACGCGATTGCACTGAGCACGTGCAACAAGCCGTTAAACCTCTAGGTGTCCCTAGTAGGAGGAGTGTTGTCTCCTGAGGGTTTTCAGCGGATTACACCCACAAAATCCTATCAACTCGGCCTTTCGACTCTTGTTCTCCAATTAGGTTTTCTAACAAGGAATTCTATTATCTTTTACTTGTGAATTATCCACCCATATTCTTCACACTTTCTCATTATTTAACTTAAGATTATATATGTTATGTAGACCTACTTAGCTTTCGGCATCTCTTAAGTCTTCCTTCTAGGGTTTAATCTCTACTTAGGAATTTCTATCAACTCTACTAAAGATACAAGTTATATTCTTCATTCCTTTCTCTTATCTATACTCTAATCACATATCCCCACGTATGTGTATAAATCACCCCTACACTTGGAAATTCAAATCAAGCAATCATGCCCTTGTCCGTTGTCCAAAGTACTTATCAGTAGGTGAATTTTTAATTGAATTTCGTTTACATATCCTTCATACGACCGTTAATACTTCTTGAGGTACCAACAACCGATTACAAGATGCGTTAGCACTTTAAAGCGTACTTCCTAGTTTTTCAACACCCAAGGCTTTAGCAGTGACTCCCAAACCAGTTGGTCTAAGGCACTAGGTGATGAAGCACCCTCGCTAAATATTTTTTTTCTATTTTTGCATCCTTAAGTAATCACAAAAACCAGTGTCCATTTTTTTTTCACTTTTTTTCTCTTTTTCATTGTACTAAGGACTTTAGACAAGAGCATTTCAAGGTCTCTTCTACTATTCCAAGTTTCAAGGTGCGTGATTGTGCAAATTGTAGGGTATATATTTTCAGAATCTAGAGTTAAGCTAGGAACTATTTTTCAAACTTATACTCTAATAAAAGCTTCAATATCTTTCCTTCGTTTCGACTTAGCTCAAGAAGTGAACCCAAAATTTGCCTATTTCTAAATAAATTACAAGGAATATACTTTCTACCGTTAAACTTTAAGGAATGTTATTTTTAGGGTTTTTAATTTACTAAGTCTAAGATCTAGTTGTTCCTAACTAGTTAACATATTTGTCAAACTCAAGTCAATTAGGCAAAATTGAATACAATGATTTTCATAATTTTTGAAATTTTTCAAATTTTTATGGGTTTTCAAATAAGTATGCAAATGCAAAGATATGTACAAATGAATGCGAAGGAAGAAGAAGTACCGAACATACCCCCAAACTTGAACTTGACAGTGTCCTCACTGTCATACTAAACCAAGAGGGTCAAAATGTCGGGACTCCCCTGTTTATTTATTTAAGATTTTTTTTATTGTTAAGAAAAAACAAATATATACAGAAAGGCCCCTCCAAACTTCATTTAAACAATGTTAGACATTACTGCCAAACTTTGCATAACCCAAACGTCAACACCAACCAGTTGAAAAATTTATCAGTAAAGAGTATCGGTTGGTGGAAGAATAAGTTGTAACGATCCAAAAAGAATTGGGGAAGATAGAAGTGGTGGTATGGAAGGTGTGGAGGTGAATATACAGGAGGTGGTGATGAATCACAACGAGAATGTGAATGATCAGCAATCAGTGGAATATTGGCATTCTCGTAGCTTATTAAAAGAAATAGGGGTGGTTCAACTTCTAAAGGAGGAGGTTGACTCACCACAATACCCCCAAAATGTTTCTGTGGGTCCTCTATTGAGTTGGCATCATCCACCATATGCATATGATATTCTATTATAAGGGAACTGATCTCTTCGATGTCCGCCATAGTCCAACCGAAAACTTGCCGCCTATCTTGTAAGACCTTTAAAATAGCGTTCTCTTGCTCGAAGGCTAGAGAGGCTGATATTATAATGGGAAAAGTCTCATTCTCACCTATGTAAGCATATTTAAGGTGAGGCGGTAAGGACATGAGTTCGAGTTTCGTAGGCGAAAGAATCATTGCGGAATCTACCTCGAACTCAAAGGACTCCAACACAGGTTCGAAATCACTGCAAACAACCGATTCGGATGGTTCGACTAACTCATCCAAAAATTCAAAAGACTCATATTCGGGCTGTGAGTCGTCATCATCCGAAAAAGTGAAACATTCATAATCAATATCGGTTGTGTCAACGGTGGTAGGCTCAAGGAGGGACGCACTAGTGGCGTCAAAACTGTTTTCATTAGATAGAAATCTTTCAAACTTGCAGTCCTCCTGCGTGATTTCGTGAATAGAGCAAACTTCTCGTGTACTAATTTTAGGCACGGGGGCAGACTTCCTAACTTATAAATATTGAACTCACTAGACGTCTTCCCGAAGGATAGAGTCATGGAGCCATTGCCACGGTTTATTACAGCATTGGAAGTGGCCAAAAATGGTCGACCGAGAATCACCGGAATTTGGTTCCGTGAGTTAGCAACAGGTTGTGTATCCAAAACAATAAAATCAACGGGGAATATGAACTTCCCAACTTTGATCAATACATCCTCTAGCTCACCCCTTGGATTGGTGATTGATCGATCAGCCATTTGGAGAGTACAACGAGTGGGTTTCAACTCTCCAACCCCTAATTGTTCATACACGGAGTAGGGAAGCAGGTTAACACTAGACCCAAGATCTAAAAGTGCTCGATTAATTTTCTTATCCCCAATTGTGATTGAAATCGTAGGATAGCCGGGGTCCTTTCGTTTTTGGGGTAAGGGTTGAGGGTGGTTAATAGCATTGCTCACTGCACTAGCCACTAGCACTTTCTTGGGTATTTGTGATGACTTTCTCTTCGAGATGCATAAGCCCTTTAAGATTTTCGTGTATGAAGGGTCTTGTTGGATTGCATCCAAGAGAGGTATATTTATGCTCACCTGCTTAAATAACTCCACAATCTTCTCCATTTGTGCAGTTGGTTTATTGGGACTCAACCTGTTTGGAAATGGAGCATTTTGAAAATTTGTTGAGTCAAATGTCTGTGGAGTAGAATGTGGAGTAGGAACGGATCCCAGTGTGGGTCCGTTCGGATTAGAAGAAGAAGAGCCTTTTGAAGAATGGAGAATAGGCTCTAGCGGAGGAGATGAGGGTGAAAAAGAAGAAGGAGAAGATGACGATGGAGAAGAAGAAGAAGAAGAACCACCGGCGGAGATGTCATCACTAGTACCCACATTATTCTGCAACACTCTTCCGGATCTTAACGTGGTCACCGCATTTACATTGTGATTATGATATGCGTTTTGTGTGTGACCAGGATTTGGCAATGGTTGAGATGGAAGCTTTCCTTTTTCTCTCTCGCTCAACGCAGCAGTTAATTGTGCAATTTGTGCCTCAATAGATTTGATACTTTGATCGTGTGAAGCATTGTTATGCATCAAAGACTGAACATAATTTTCAAATCTTGCTGCGGATTCTGTAGATTGCTTGAGAAATGCATCTAGACTTTTTTCTAGCGAGATAACCTTATCATCATTTGGTTGAACCAAATTGTTCGTTTGATTTGTATAAGGTTGTTGTTGGAAAGGTTGCTGGTTTTGAGTTTGTGAAGGTGCTTGTTGTTGTTGTGGAGGAGGAGGTCTTTGAAAATTGTTATTTCCTTGGAATTGTTGATTTTGGTTCCAAGTGAAATTTGGGTGACTCCTCCAACCCGGATTATAGGTCGAAGAGTAAGGATCATTTCTTTGTCGTTGCTGAAAGGCAGCATTGACTTGATCTTGTCCTTGAATAGGTGCATTATAAGGACACTCTTCGGTAAGGTGTGATGGATCCGAACAACAAGCACAAACAGTTCGTGGGGGTAAAGCAGGGGCAGGAGAAGACGATGAGATTTTGGTCTCAATGGCTTCTAGCTTTTCCATAAGTGCGGCCATCTCGGCCTTCATAGCAATCGACATATAATTACTTGATGTATGCCTGCCGTAGATTGACCAATAGAAGAAGATGAGGTGGTCTTTGTGCTCTCCCACTGAATTGTTTGTTCACTAAGATCCTCGAGAAACTGCCATGCTTCCTCACTAGATTTGGTTAGAAAGTGACCTTGACAAATAGTTTCTAGCAACTGCTTCGTTGCCGGGTTCAATCCCTCGTATAATGTTTGGCAAAGTTGCCAACTTTCGATCCCATGATGAGGGCATTGAACAAGTAGGTCTTTGAATCTTTCAAAACACTTCCAAAATGGTTCGGAAGGAAGCTGGGAGAATTGTATTATTTCATTACGAATTCTCGCGGTCTTGTGATGAGGATAAAACTTTTTAAGAAAAGCTTTAACAAACTCGTCCCAATTTCTAATTGAATGTGATGCTGTGCTGTATAGCCACTTCTCGGCTAAGTCATATAAGGTGAAAGGAATGACCCTTAGCCTTATAGCGTCATCACTTAATTGGGTAGTTTTCATCATGGCGCAAACGTTTTGGAATTTATTGATAAAGATATATGCATCTTCGGATTCCAAACCATGAAATTTTGGTAGCATATTGATGAAATGTGGTTTTATTTCAAAATTGTCCCCATTTGCCGGTGGGGGTGAAAGACAGGTAGGTAAAGAAGTGCGGTCGGGGTAGAAGATATCCTGGAGCGCGATTCGTTGGGGCGCTACAACAGGCGGAAGATTCGGGTTATTCGCACCTAACGAAGGTGGAATCATTCCCGTCGGTAAGGTATCGTTAGGGTTGAATCCCGACATACCTTCGAAAGAAGAATTTGAAGGTAGAGGTAAGGAAATGGAAGGAATTTCGAATTCGGTGTCGAAAGGTTCGTCGGTCGGTACCAACGAAACACGGACTAATCGGGCGTTAGTATCCCTAGTCCAAAGTGACATACACTAAAAGGGGTAGAGTAGTCAGAAAAAAGAAAAAACAGAATGTGGAGGTAAGATAACGTCAATGAGAAGAAGTGGTGTAAGTGAGTTGCAAGTTCCTTCAGCGACAAGTTGCAAGTTTTGAAAAGATTTTTCTTTTTTTTTCCTTTTTTATTTATGTGAGTGTTTTGCAAAGAGGTTTTAGAAAAGGGACTTGTGACACAAATGTATCAACCACACATGCACAATCAGGCCTAGATCTAGGGTCACCTCGGTCTGCTAGACAGCTCCTAACTAGGGCTAGAAATAGGACCCCAAACAGCCTCTTCACCGACAATTGCTGTCAGGTAAGTGCCAGGTAAGTGGGAAGGAACCACAATAGTGGGCCTAATTAATAACCACTAGCCTAGACACACTTGCCTAGACACCGCAAGGTCACTTAGGATAAACGGTCGATGCCTATACTAGTCCTTTTCCTATTGAGCTCGATGTCCTTAGGTCTGAGTCTAGTATTTTTTAATTAATTGTGGTCAATGCAAATGCTTTAAATGTTTTCTGGGGTCCTGGGAAGGGTGATGAAATCCCCACCCAATCTGAGTTTGGTCAATTAGCCCCTTAAAGTCCGATTATATTATGCAAAACTGTAAATTCACTTGTAATCAATTTTTAGCGCGGCGCAAAGAAACCTGCAGAAAATCTGTTATTTAGAAGGGGGAAGAAGAAATTTTTTTTTTAGCGCAAAGAGACCCTGCAGAAAGTTTTCACAGAAAGATATATGGAGGTTGCAGAGGGGGGGAAAAAGAAAGCAAACCAGCAAATTTTCAGGTGCGGACGTGACCAAGGTGCGGCGGAACCACGGTCTGGGGCCCACTTTTGCCGCGGAAACGCTGTCTGTTGGAGGGATCGAAGCTCCAAAAATTTTCTACACCTCTGTTATGATATTTTCTCTCTGTTCTGATATGATTTTTTCTGGTTTACCCTCTGTAAATTTTCAGATCCAAGAATCTTCGCTATTCCTGCAAAATTCAAAAGATACACCCTTCAAACAGATAAAAATTGATTAATTTTTTAATTTTTTTTCTTCAGATTTTTATATATTTTAAAATTTATATCAACCCGAAATCACACAAAAGAAATTTTTACGCCATCCCCGGCAACGGTGCCATTTGATTAGTTCAAAAATGCTTGTTAACCATAATCGGAAACGGCGTCGCTTTGCAGCTAGCCGGTGAATACGGGTCGATCCACAGAGATGTGTAATTTTCTTAATGTGTTTTTACGAGTTGATTGCAATGGTTGTTTGGATTGATTTATTAAATCTAAAAAAACCTAGATCTATCAATAAACTAAATTAATCTAAATTAAAGTCTTGCTAGGGTTAGGCTTAGGGGAAGTTGGGAGATTAAAGGTTTCCTCACCGCTTTCAATGCCTTATTTTAGATCTATTAGATGTTATAGTAATTATCAATAAAGTGGATTAGAATCTTTTGGGAAGATGTTTCTTCCTCTAGGTTCTTGTCCTTCCTTTAACGATAATTACCCTAACCTCCATGGAAAACACGCGCAACCGGTCCTTTATACTATGGTGTCACCATTACTTCGAGGGATTAGGTGCCGTAGGGAGCGGTGTGTGCGTGCATGCATGGAGTTCTAATTCTTAGGTGTGAAGGGCATGAAAGGTTTGAGAGATCTCATCTCTCAAACCTTTCCTTAAGGCTAACCCTAACAAGCGAGGAGATTACTCGCTCATTAGGGGATTTAAGGACATTCTAAATTAAAAGAGAATAAAAACAAAGAAATAAAAGTAACTTACTAATTTTTATTGATGGCACTCTCCAAACAATGATGCAGAACAAATCTGAATTTGTGAAATGAAAAGAGGCATAGCCTCATACAGAATTTAGAGTTCCTATTTATAGAGGATAGGAAACCCTAGGGTTACAATGACTCTCACATCTGCTATTACAAAAATACCCCGTAAAAATCCCAACAAACACACCGACGCACCTCCACAAACTTTCTGCACCGACACGGGCACTAAGAGGCCGCGGAACCGCGGCAAATGTAGGGTTAGGGCCGCGGTTCCGCGGCCCTTTGGTGTGATCAATTGGTGAAATTTTCTGGGCTGGTTCTTTATATTTTGGGCTTTTTATTTCCATAGTTCTTTTCACCATTTGGCTTCTGGGTCTTTTCCAGATCTTCGGTGAAACTTATAGTGGTCTTTTAACTGTTTCCTTTGACATTTCGGACCATGCATTGCCTTGTACACTTGTGAATTGTTCTTTGTCTAGGCTTGACTAGGGTCCTTCTACTTGTTGGTCAAAAGTCCATTTTTTCATCGTCTTTATATCGTTTTCACTGTTTTCTGTTCAAGAACCTGTAACCTATAACATGTAGCAGACATGCGTCTAAAGCACCCGTTTATTTGTAAAATATATAAGAATGGGGAATATAATAATGCAATATTATGGTCTGAACACCGCTGCGAGTAAGAGTTACTCCTGGAAGAGTTTTACACATTATAATTAGCCGATCAAGTAGGTGTCTAGAAAGGTGTCAATGGGTTTACGGCTCTGGGAAAACGAGGTTTACATTAATTAGGTTCGTGCGAAAGCACGGGGGACCTCCCTCAATGTACCGACACTGGCCTGGCTGAAAAATTAGCGAACTTGTAGCGTGTAATTAATCCCGGCTAGTCTTTCCTTTGAGGGTTTGAAGGAAGATTTGATAAAAACAGTGGGATCCATCCTGATTAGATAAAATAATAACCAATCTGATCTTGCAGAGCGCACGCTGAGTGTTTTCTTCTCCCTCTCTCCAGGTAGCGACCATATCACGCCTTAATCAAGCTAATAATACGGATTATTGACCGAACTCGCTTGTTATACTGAGCTGTGGAACGTTGGTCCCGCTCCGACTTATAATTGTTATAAGACAGAGCTAGAAATAGGGGAATACCAGAATTCCTATGCCGCCCAAACGAGAAAGTGCATATGATGCATCTCCTTCGGGTGTGTTCATTACAAAGAACTGTTTCTCTGTATCCTCTACGTCCTGGGTATTTGATACCGGATCAGGATCCCAGATATGTAATCTGTTACATAGGGCTACAGAAAGGTAGAGAACTGAGGACGGCTGATAAGTTTCATGAGACAGAAAACGGTGCAAGTGTTGCAGCCAAGTCTGTTGGTCACTGTCACCCTGTATTCCAAATACATTGATTCTGAACGAATGTTATTAGATACCGAACCTGATATACAAAATCATATCAGTCTCTTTATTAGTAAGAAATGATAAAATTTTGTATTGTTGGATAATGTTTTGAACATTTCCTATATCAAAAAGTTGATCGGTACAGGCACGTTATCTAAAAGCATTGATGTTCTAAATCAAACTACAGTTCTTAGTATACAGAACACACACAAGAGGAAGAGTTCAGAACTGAAGGAATCCTTCTTGAGGTATTGTAGACTAGGTCATATCAATACGACCCGACTGACTAAAGTTACATATAGATGCATTTTTAAATCAGTTTGAATTTACATCTTGTGAAACATTGCCAGTCATGTCACAAAGATTAGATGACCATAGCTCTGTTTATTGGAAACAGAGAAAGAGTTAGTAAACTCTTGGGACTGATACATGATGATGTATGTAAGGTCCCCTGTCTGCACATGCCAGGACCGGTTCTTTGTATTTCATTACATTCTCTGATAATCTCTCAAGATTCAGACATATGTTCCTGTTGAAACACAAGTCCGAACCTTTTGAGATATTCACAGAATATAAATTAGAAGTAGAGAACCAAAACGGGTATAAGTATTATGTCCTTTGATGTGATCAAGGAGGAGAATACTTGAGCACGGAATTCTTGGACTTTTCTAAAGGAGAATGAGATTCTCTCTCAGCATTACTCCTCCGTATACACCATAGCACGATGGTATCTCAGGGTGGAGCAATGGCACCCTATTTGATATGGTGTGCTCTATGATGAGTACTACTGAGTTACCTATTTACTTTTGGGAGTTATGCACTTGAGAAGCTGCATACCTATTGAATAGGGTTCAAATCAAATCAGTTGCCTACCACTTCATTTGTGATATGGAAAGGGAAGAGCCCATATCTTAAGTTAGTTAAGATTTGGGGTTGTCCGGCCTTTGTCTAAAAGCAAAAATCCAGACATGATCGAGGCAAGGTCTGTTATGTAGAACTGGAAAGGTTCCAGCTATACAAACTACAGCAGATGATTTGGTAGAACCAAAGGATTCAGTAGATTCCAACGAACCTCAGCCTCTCCGCCGATCTAGTAGGGTTCCTCATCCGCCTGAGAGATACTTCGGTTTCTCGATGACAGTGGGAGCGAGGATTGCATCATGAGATGATGACCCAACTAGTTTCGAGCAGGCCATCGAGAGTAGGGACTCTGTAAGAATGGCTGGATGCTTAGCGATCTGAGATGGAATCCATGTACACCAACAAAATATGGACTTTGGTTGCTATATCTGAAGGGTTAAATCCCTATCAGGAGCAAGTATATCTTGAGAAGATTACTTGGTGTAGATGGAAAAGTTGAGACTTTCAAAGCTAGACTTGTTAAAGGTTTTCGTCATCGACCAGGCGTGGATAATGATGAAACCTTTTCTAGTGGCTATGCTTAAGTCCATCCGGATCCTACTTGCCACGGCTACATACCATGACTACGATATCTGGCGGTTGGGTGTCATGACTGCTTTTCTAAAATGATGTTTCAGAAAAGAGAGTCTGTAAGTACACAGTCAGAAGGCTTCGTAGACAGTGGGAGCAGCGGAAACGTGTGCAAGATGTTTTATGTGATAAAGCAGGCATCGCGGAGTTGGAACATCTGTTTTGATGTATTCGTCAAATGTTTGACTTCATCAAAATGGTAGATGAACCTTGTATATACAAAAAGGTAGTAGGGAGTATGGTGGTGATCCTCGTAGAGTACGTGAATGATATACTCTTGATAAGAAAGGAGTTTCCTATGCTACGCTCGATCAATCTCCGCTTATCACAATGATTCTCCATATAGGATCAAAGTGATACCTCCTAAATCCTGGGTTTTGGATCTATGAGATAGATCTAATTGGACTTTAGGATACTCACTAGTTGTAGTGAGATGGTATCAGTTGATCCTGGGGAGAATCACTGTAAAGGTTCCAGAGTGATAAGGACGACTGAAAGTCAGTCACAGGCATTGTCTTTACCCTCAGTAAAGGGACGGTATGTTGGAAGAGTTCCAAGCAAGATATCGTGGCAAACTAGACGATAAAGGCTGGATACATCTGTCACGACCCTAAATTGGCCCGTGACGGCCCTAGTACTACGCAACGCCCTAAGACGTAACGTAGTAAAAGAAAGCCAAAACCCAGAAATCTAAACCATAAAAATACGGAAAAAGATAATATAAGTTTTTGAAACATTTGAAATCACAACCCAAATTCTTTAAAAGTCTTAATTTCTTTCTTTACAATTTTAGCAACACCCCCTTTTTGTAAAAAGTGGCCCAAAGGCGGAAAACAATCTCATCACAAGTATACGACGCCGTAGCGAAGAAATGAAAGACAATAGAGATAAAGCTGTATATAAAAGACATCAAATACACAAGAATACACACTAACGTCCTCACCAAGTTTCTAAGTCAATAATACAATAGTAGATGGAGAGTACAAAATACAACGAATATACGATATGAAATACAGATAAACATCTAACCCACCTAAGCAAAATGGTATTATGAGCTGATGCGGTATCTGTAGCAAAAGGTGATAGCTGGATAGCTGAATAGAAGAATAGCCTTCCTCGACTACTCTGGGGAACAACCTGAAACACCTGTGGCACAACGGGGGTGAGTTGCCAACTCGTGAATAGTAGATAACATATGCAGGTAATCGCAGGAATGTACGTACAGCATGAATCTAAGATATGCGATTACAGTAATATCATGTCATGCAAATGCTGAAATAAGGGAAGTACAGTAACAGGTACAATCAATATGTGAAGCAATAGTAACATGACAATAATATGCAATAACCATGCAATAGGGATATGAGAAAGTCGATATGCAGCTATCATAAGGGTATACTCACCGGTACTACCAATATATGAATCTGTGCATAAAGTAGATAAGTGTGAGGTATAGGGTGGAGTATGTCATTTCCACGGAAACCTGACATCGTGGTAGGATCACAATCCATCAAGACACTCAAATCCCAAATCCTCAAATCAGCCCCCAACTGGGCTCTCACATCACATAGGTCTCACATCACCTCAATGTACGATATCGAGTAGCTCTCCTATATCTCGAATGTACAAATCAACCATATCTTTCATATCCAATATCCAATCTCAATGAATCACCTAATAACCCAAGTCAAATCTCAAATAATCTCTAACATCCTAAACATATATATATATATATATATATATATATATATACAGAAATAAATATGATGGGGGCAATACACATATATTAGCGTCCCATTCCACTAATATTGGTGTAAAGGTATATATAACAACGGCTAAATCCCTTGTTATATATACAAAGGTATTAAAAGAAATATCATGAAAACAGTGTGTCAAGCATCGACACAGAAATCCTCGTATATCGGGCTCCGTCAGTCCAGATCGGCCTACAGGGTCCGTCTGCGGTGTCGGCCCTCGGCCCCGGCAGTACAGATCATCCCGCATCCATCTCTCGACTCTGGCCAGTATCCTCCGGACAACTGCCAGGTCCAACCAGTCACCGGTAGGTACTCGCCCGCCTCCAGGCTCAATCGGCAAACCCATCGATCTTCTTGCCGAGGGGAACCATACCGGGCCCCACCATGTACTCTTATACGGCAACCACACCTCGTATGGAGTATATAATCAGCACCGATAAAACTCATGGTGGACGCGCAAATATCATACCAAGAAAACCGGGTTGTTCAATGTATGCATAATTTCATGAACCCCCGCGGTTCCCAAATCCCGAAAACATCATATAAAATCCAAATAAACAATGCGCAAATCCAGGAATGAATATATGCGATATATCTGAATGCGAGCAGGTAAACAAAAGTATATAGCTGAACCAGATGTATGCAAAATCAATAAGGTACAGCCAAGTATAGGTATCTACCTATAAGAACTGATGTCGTATACCCCCCCTGGGTATAAGTAACATATGTAGGAAATTCCCCCCGGTATAACTAATATATGTGCATGGTATACCTGTAGCTGTATCTCTAGGTGTATATGTACCTATCACTAAAGGTATGATACACTATAGGTATGCCATAAGCTAGATGTCAAGTGTGATAGGCAATATAGTATCAATAAGGGGTTGTGTGTGACATGGCAATTATTGACGATGTGTGTGTAGCATACAATCCGTGCTCGTGCAACATGGACCGTCAATAATGTGTGCAGTGTCCTACGGCTGCTAGTCACAGTACGCTATATCAAGGAAATAACATAAAGGCGCAATTCTAACAATGACGTAGAATGCGCGACAGGTAATTGAATCCTAGCCCAGACGCATAACGCCATGCGGGCGATTCCCCTGTAGATGTTAAATCTACTCACCTACGCCCCACGCTAGGTGAATCCTACCATCTGCTCCCCCTGTAGCCGTGTCCGTAGTCTCTGTCTGCAAACCTGCAAATAAGACATGGAAATCACATATAAGCCAAATATTCCGCGAAACGCGATATCGAATCGAAACGAGAAACTCGCGTCGCGAACTAAACGCGCGTGTGCACGATATGCTGAAACGTGTGTGTACGCGTCTAAAACCATCGCGACACGCCGCGATATGCTGGATCACAGAACCCACTCACGTATCGCGCGTATCGCGCAAACACAACGGACACCAAAAACGATATATGATCCCAGATTTTCCTACAAGCCAAATATTACAAAACTAGACATGCCAAAACACTACACTACACAGCAGAGAACCCTACACAAAACCCCAACACCCCAGTCCCCGTCTTGGCCGCAATTTGCGGCCAATATGAATAAATTGGCGGCCAGGTTAGGGAAGGGTGGGTTCGTGCTCTGGTGGTGTGATCTAAACTTAGGTATCATGTTCCAGTTTCCTCAATTTTGACCTGAAGGCATCGGGTCCATAGCAGATTACAAAAGTCACAAATATCGCTTTAAAACACCAATTTTGCACAAATCACAAACCCTATGGCATTTTAGTGTAATCTGGGGATTTCTCAGTTGAAGTGGCCCTATTAGCACTTAAATGAACTAGGGTAGCTAACACAATCAACAATTTCCCAAAATTCCACTTAAATACCATAATCTAGCACTAAATCGACAATTTAACACAAACCGACGCTAATTAACACATAAGCAAGCAATAAGGGGAATTGGGTTCAAGAGTTATAACCTAAAGACCCCCAAGAAGCAGGTGAAGAAGTGGAAGGAGCTGCTGCAAGTTGCTGGAGCCCCTGTTGCTGCTGTTGCTGCCTGCTGCTCCTGCTGCTGCTGTTGCTGCCTGCTGCTCCTGCTGCTGCTGATGATAATGATGAAGTTGATGTTGATGGTGATGATGCTGCTGTTTCTGCCTCTGTTGTTGTTGTTGTCTCTGTTGTTGCTGCTGCTTCTGCTGCTGCTTCTCTCTCTCTCTCTAGGTGTGAGTGTGTGTGTGAGAGAAATGAGAGATATGAGAGTGAGAGGTGAGAATGAGAGAAAGACCAACAACCCCTCCTATTCTCTTTCTCTTTCCTCATAATGAAGCATGGCTCATACCATCAAGCCCATGCTTCTCTCTCTCTCAAAGTCAACACTCAAACCAAAACTAAAACCTTTTCCAAATTCATTTTCATTTTAAATCTATCATGAATAAATACAACCATGCACTTAAACAAATATTAAAACTAGATTAGGGAGAAAATGGTTAGTTTACCATGTTGCTAATCATGGTTTAACCCCAAAAACAACCCTAGTTATCATGCACAAGTGTGTGTGTGCCTAACAAAATTCTAATAAAATACACAATAAATAGGATAAAATATTTAAAACTTAATTTGGTAAACTTTTATTAAAAACCATACTTTAAAAATATAATTAGCTACAAACACATTCTAAGGTGTTACAATCTCCCCCCTTAAAAGAAATTCGTCCCCGAATTTAAAAATATACTGATACGCGTACCTTCAAAGGGAAGATTACAACTCCCAAATCTCGCTCGCAGCCTCCAAATGATTATCTCACTACACGGCTACGTCCAAGAAAACCCTTCACAGATGGCAAGACCCTTGACCGATGTCCCTCCACCTGCCGAGCCATTAACACAATTGGCCGCTGGTGAATGAAAGATCGCGTCTAAGCTAATTGATCCGGTGCCAAATCATGCGATAAAGGCAATGAAGGTAATTGTAAAGTATCATCGCAAGGAATACGGGGTGAAAATCCAATAATCTGGGCGGAAGTGCCAATTTAAAGGCAACGAAACTAACTCGCTTATAGGATCTCAGAAAGACCTAAACCCTGGGACAACCTTCCTAAAATCCAACACGTTATTCATCGGAAAGTCCGTAGGAATACATGATCTGTCCCTGCGAGCTCGAGTCTATGACCAATCACAGTCGGCATAAGACCTCAGTTCGCAATGGACAATTCCCATCCTGACCTAACACAACTGGACTATCTCCGAAGTCTCTAGACATAGCTGGGGTCCAAAGTCCTACTTACGCAGAGTCAGAGAAATAACAGACTGGTGATCGACACGACCTAACCCCTAAGCATAAGGGTGGCCAATTGGAGTGTCTCCTGATAACAGCTATCGAAGGAGAACCCTAACGATGGCGAGTGACGATCCCCAACCGCTGTCAACAAAAGCATAAACACACAACTTTAACAAAACACTGAGCAAACTGAGTATAACCGGACGACAAGAATCCGGATGGAGTCACACCCTGACTAACCCTGGGTAGAAACCATCGCGGAATTCATGGAGATCTACTCCCATCCCTGCTTCGGAACGGTAAAAGATTGCAATTCTCCAGCCGGCCTCAGATGCTCGACCCTAGCACACAACAAGATAGACACTTGAAACGAAACCTGAAACTTCTCTCTACATCCCTATCCACCCATAACTATCTCACAAGTCACGTCACTGTTGGCGGAACTTGAATGCATCTAGAGGGTTGACAGATATGCATGCCTTAGAATTTCACGTCTCTACCCTATGAAACCGGGTACACAAACGCGTCCCTAACTTAGCACGTCATTGTCATAAATCAAGGTCTCCGAATCATTACCCAGCCGAGTGTCACGACCCGAAAGTACGGAACGTGATAGGCACTTAGATTACGAAGCGTCTAGAGGCGCAACGTAACCTAAGTAAGCCGAAGCCCAGAAATCTAAACCATAAAGAAGAAGAAGAAGTAAAAGAACATGAAGAAAAACAATTTTAAAAATATCAGCAATTTTTCCCAAAAATTTCGGCAGAGTCTCCTCTATAAAAACTGGCCCCCATACGGGTACAACAAGTAATATAAATAAACAATAAAAAGCATCCCCAAACGGGTGCTAGCATCAACGCCAACAGGCGGAAACAACCACAACAAGCACAATAATATACAACGCCAAAGGGCGAGGCTCAAAACTCAAAGAAAACAAAACCACCATATCAGAATAAAACATGCGCGACTCTAAGGTCGAAATAAAAGACTGGTCCAATAAACTTATCAATGTAATACAAGTATGGTTGATGGAGCTTACTAGATACAAATGAAAGAAGAAAAAAATACAATGGTGGTTCAGATACAAGTGAACCAACCTACCGTGCAAATCACCCTGAAGAAAAGATGTGCCAGCAAGCTGCCAGGGAAACCTGTACATCGAACCTGTAATAAAATTTGGCACAACGGGGGTGAGTTGCCAACTCGTGAGGAGAAGAAATCTACGAAAAGAAATCGAATGCACGACGCCATCCTAGGTCATAATATTACACTATTAAATCCCCATCATCTAGTAATAGCAGGGTAAAACTACGTGTAAATGCAAATACTCCGTGCTCGTGGCAGTGCCTCATATAATACTATGTCATATGAATGGATATGCATGCATCATGAATATAAAATAACCAATCCTGAAATCCAGAAATATCTGTATAAGAAATCTTTAGCTGTTATCATAGTAAAATGTGTATAAGAATCTGAAATCTCAACAATGAAATCCATGGAAATCCGTGTCAAGTATCGACACAACACATGTAATCTCAAGTCTCAATATCTCAGGCTCCGTCAGTCCGGATCGGCCCATATCATCAAATCTCACGACAACGGTCGGTATCCTCCGGATATCCGCCGCGCCAGACATCACCGGTAGGTAGCCTTCCCCTGCCAGGCTCATCGTCTACAACTCGATCTTCTTGCCCCGGGGTACCATACCGGGCCCACCATGTACCCGAGACGGTTCATCCACTCCTCGAATCGGGTCTCGAAATCCATCAGAAAACATGAAATCTCATGGTGGACGACACATACATCACGAGAAAACCGCATCTTATTTTAAAAAAAAGAGAAGAGGAGAGAGAGAGAAGTTTGTTTATATATTCTTGCGGTTTTCCCCAAAATCCAGAAATCTCATAGAAATCCAAATCTTAAAATCATAAGTAACTATATGATAAGTGTCGGCATATGCCCATAATACTGCATGATAACATGAAAATATGAATGCATGAATGTCTAAGTAATAAATATCATGTCTATACTAACATCAGAGAATAATCACAATATTATATCGGTCTAGTTGTTAACAGATTCTATCCATAAAAGACAATATGATCTAAAGTGTACGTGACATAGCAATTACCGATGATGATGTGTGTGAGCCGGCAAATAAGTGTGCGTGGAATATGCGCATCATCGGTAATGGTGCTGGTGTCCTAACAGGTAAAGTTTATACTGATTATAGCAACATATGAAAGAACATGCACCATGATGATTACAGTATGAATGCAAAGACAGAGGTGCATTATCCACTCATTTGATATACAATTATCACTACCACTATATGAATCGAACCTAAACTAGTGTCCATCTAACCTCCTAAAGAACTTAACCTAAGAAACTAGTCAATAAGAAACAAGTGTTTACCTAAGGTCTGAATCAATATCTCGAATAGTCGGCGATCCGGCCTCAATAGCGTCACGTATGTAGTACGGCTTCCTCGAATCAAGAGTGCAGATCAATCATCATATTTATGCCTCGTACGGTAAAATCCATCATACGGCATCCCAATATCGGAGTACGGGTCAAGTATCTCCTAGGTGTCTCATCATTCGTATAATGTCATCACCAACACATCTCATGATCAAGGTACTAAACTGTAATCGCCTACATCAATCATATATCATTGCCCTCATAATATGCATCATTAGTTTATCCTCAGAAATATCATGTCATATGTATCATATCGTAATCAAGTCATACATATCCCATATCGTGATCAATCACAAGTTATAGTCCGGGTACTATTTTAGAGTCCCATGTACCTCAATATCGTCACTACCCCTTATAATTTAATTATACATGTTCATTATCTCATTCTCTAATGATCCGCTAACACTTAATACGACTGTATAGCCAAGAATCACGGCATCAAGCCCAGTTACACTATTTCATCATACCTCGGATATCATATCACATTAATGAATCACATATACGTGTTGTATATATATGTATATACCTATACCTAGTTCTATATATATACACATACACGTATACCCCATGTCGAGTTTCAGTGTGTGCGTGGGTGTGTTTCTATCTGAAACCTACGAATCTCTTCCAAGGTACTCATCCTCTGATATGGTTTTCCTAAATCAGTCTAGTCCAGCCTAGGGTCAATACTAGGGTCCTACTAGGGTCACATCTTGTTTCCTAATGTCAATAAGTACTATTCCTATTCTACGTTGCGGGGGTGCTAAACGCCATCCACCCGACTTCCCCCCGTAGATATGCATCTACTCACCTGGTCCATGTCTGCCGAAGACAGTGTCGCCATCCTCCTCTTCATTGCCCGCAGTCCACGTGAGGGGTACCTAGACGCAAACATATAAATAGCATCGTAAACTGAATCACATACGAAAGTCAAACGATACAAGGAACAAGCATAGGTTAAAACCTATGTCCCGTCCACACAAAAGCACCAAATATCGCTCGATATCGGCGTACAAACTCCGATGGATCGAGATAAAAATTAACAAATAACTCGTAGTTTTAAAACACATTACTTATATTATAAAACATGATTAAATCCATCGAAACCCTAAAATCCACCAAATCGCCCGATTTCGTAAAACCCGAAAATGCCAATTTACCGTTTTTCATCAAAACTTGACATTTAAATGAAACCAATGGTTATAAAACTCATTAAATAGCATAACTAGACTATACAACCCCTTACTTTATTTTTATTACACAATTTTGCATTTATTTGAAATTTCTAGTTTGCAACTTTTAATAATTATTAACATTTTTCAAGCAAAATACCACAATTCCACCACAAAACGTGATTTTTCATGAATTAATGTATTAAACCATAATTCATAATGATAATGATTTAATGAAACCATAAATTATATTTTTAATCACATTTATTTAGAAATTTCTAAAATCTAGTTTACAAAATAGCAATTTTTATCACAATTTATCAATTATCAATAGAAACTAGCAATCAAACTAAGTTTTTCTTTCCATTAACATGCTAAAGTTCTCACTAAAACTACAATCTAATAATAGCCACCTTAATTGGAATTTTATATCACCTACATATATATTTTACAAAAACTAGTTAGCTAAATAGTTTCATTTAAACAATTTTAAATGAAAAAATTTACAATTCAACAAACATGCAAGATTTTTCCACTCTAAAAATGTTAAACTAGCTATTATAATCTTATTTAATCAATAAAAATCACAACTTGATTTTTCAAACCCTAACTTGAATTTTAAAAGTAGCAAATAGAATTAATATATTAAATCTAATTATGCTTAAATGAACATCTAATAACAATAAATCAAAAGAAGGAAATTTATACCTCCAAAATATGAAACCCAAACATGAAATAAGCCTCCAAAATGCATGCTTTCCATCTCCAAAATCCATACTAAATAGGTCAAAGGAAAATGGTAGAGGTTGAATGTTGATTTTTGAGATTTATTTTTGGAATTTTTGATGAATTTTGATGATTTTTAATGCAAAAATGATGGGGGAAAAATTTTGGGGCTACCCATGGAGGGGAGGCCGGCCATGGAGAGGGAGGAGGGTGGAGAGAGAGAAAAAATGTGTGGTATTGTGTAGAAAGTTCATAAATAATGCATTTTTTCACTTAAACCCTTTATTATCTAACTTTTTCAATTTAACCCTTTTCCTAGAAATTTCTAGAACCATGGAGAGATTTTGGAAAAGATTTTGCATATTACACACTTGATTCTAATATACCATGGCTCATTTTTACAAATTAAAACCATTCAAATTTGTAATTTACACTAATTTAGTGTAAAAAAATAAAGCTTATGTTAATATTTAAAATATTTAATTTAGTAAAAATATTTAATTAAAATAAAAATTTATAAGTGGCTAAATAAACACCATTTACTAGTAATTACATAATTAAAATATGTATTTTTGAAATTATAATGAAAAACAATCACGGTTTAATTTTACGAAAAATACATTTTACTTTACCGAAATTCATAAAATTCACTTAAACAATTTTATTCATTTAATTATTTATTTAATTATTTTAAAAACGTTACAATCTTCCCCCTTTTAAGAAATTCGGTCCCTGAATTTAAATTAAAACTCCCCCTCCAAATACTAAAACATTTAGCAAAACACTCAAATCGTCGGGGCTCCGAAATCATCAATACATAACAAAAATCAACTCCGTAAAGCATAACGCAATCATCGGAGTTATGGCGAGAATAAAATATCAAAACCCAATATGAAAACCAACATAATATACATCAATCTACAACTTATATATAGTGTGCATCATAGTGAAATCACCTAAATATCATAATAAAGAAGCGTACGAAAACCCCTCTTGAAAATCGCCGTGCAATGCACGTGTCACGGCATAAGTAGCGGACGTTTATTTAAAAAAAATTACTATATATATATATATATCTTTTATTTAACATACACGTCCCGCCTGGTTACTAAATCAAATAATAATGACTATGAAACATACTGCTCAAACTGAAATCAATCCCAATCACATCAATAAAATATCATGTGCGTCCGGTGCGCACTGAAATCGAAACCAAATACAGATACCATGAATACACACAAAAACAAAATAAGTGTAACAGGTGTGCACCAAAACATCTGTCAAGTGCAACGGGCGTGCACGACTCACTATCAGGTGCATCTAATCTACACAAAACCCCGATTTAGTGCATCTGGTGTGCACAAAATCGCATCAAGTGCGCCAAGTATGCGCAAGAATCCTAATCAGGTGCACATGGTGCATGAAAACATACATCGAATATCAGAATCGAAATCACAATACGAAAATGGATAAAAACTAGGTCGAAGCATATATCAAAATCATGTGTAACCCATATGCACGAAATCAAATAAAAAAATCTCAAAATATATAAAACCAAATCAAGTGTACTGGGTGTATACCAAGCAACATCAATACAGCTGATATGTGAAACACGGATAGAATGCAATGAAGGTACACATAAGAAATACCAATCGTAGAACAAAATCCTCAAAATACCAAAATCCAATAACAGAAATATGAAATTCAAATCACCAAGTCACATCGTAAACACTATCGTCAATGTGCGCCTCTTTCCTCTGATGTCGATTGCTTCGAACTCGTCTCTTCGTAGCTGTGCTGACTGCGCTACCAACGGCAATACTCATATCTAGAGTCTCCCACGTAGTCGATCCCTTCATTTGATATCCGGACTACATTAAACCTTTCGATCGATCCATCAAAATCCCATAATTCCCCGAGAGCTCAATACTCAAGTACAGTTTAAAATATCCGGTACATACCCCAGCATCGATGATCCAGCCGTAGAAGGGCAAACCCAAGCCTCACTAATTGCACCGCGGAACTGCCGTAAACCCTAAGGTTCAAGGGCGTTCTCGTGGTCATTATGTCAAGTTAGGGTTTCATTCTTCTAGAGGGTCCATCGAAATACCTGCATGTTCTTCCGAATACTTTAAACTTGGGAATATGGTTTTCTGATAATCGTTCGAACCCTTTAACTTCATCCGGACGGCATGTGAATACCCTTTATCCGCACGCTACGCAATGCTTCAATCCTCAAGAATAACCAATACTCTAATGGTTATCGCATTCGAGCCGCAGCTCCTTCTGCCAGTGTGCCCGTGGTTAACAGAAACTACCATCCGATATCGACGAAGATAGATCAAGCGAACGAATGAAATACGGTGCAAACAATGTACATCCTAGGGCTCCTTAAGCAGAGTAGCGTATCGTAAGTATGCCGTGGACCATACCCACGGTACGTTACTCTACCTAAATCGCCTACTCCATCAACCAAGGGTCACCTAGACTTATACAAGGTTAAACCTAGCGCTCTGATACCAACTTTGTCACGACCCGAAAGTACGGAACGTGATCGGCACTTAGATTACGAAGCGTCTAGAGGCGCAACGTAACCTAAGTAAGCCGAAGCCCAGAAATCTAAACCATAAAGAAGAAGAAGAAGTAAAAGAACATGAAGAAAAACAAGTTTAAAAATATCAGCAATTTTTCCCAAAAATTTCGGCAGAGTCTCCTCTATAAAAACTGGCCCCCAGACGGGTACAACAAGTAATATAAATAAACAATAAAAAGCATCCCCAAACGGGTGCTAGCATCAACGCCAACAGGCGGAAACAACCACAACAAGAACAATAATATACAACGCCAAAGGGCGAGGCTCAAAACTCAAAGAAAACAAAACCACCATATCAGAATAAAACATGCGCGACTCTAAGGTCGAAATAAAAGACTGGTCCAATAAACTTATCAATGTAATACAAGTATGGTTGATGGAGCTTACTAGATACAAATGAAAGAATAAAAAATACAATGGTGGTTCAGATACAAGTGAACCAACCTACCGTGCAAATCACCCTGAAGAAAAGATGTGCCAGCAAGCTGCCAGGGAAACCTGTACATCGAACCTGTAATAAAATTTGGCACAACGGGGGTGAGTTGCCAACTCGTGAGGAGAAGACATCTACGAAAAGAAATCGAATGCACGACGCCATCCTAGGTCATAATATTACACTATTAAATCCCAATCATCTAGTAATAGCAGGGTAAAACTACGTGTAAATGCAAATACTCCGTGCTCGTGTCAGTGCCTCATATAATACTATGTCATATGAATGGATATGCATGCATCATGAATATAAAATAACCAATCCTGAAATCCAGAAATATCTGTATAAGAAATCTTTAGCTGTTATCATAGTAAAATGTGTATAAGAATCTGAAATCTCAACAATGAAATCCATGGAAATCCGAGTCAAGTATCGACACAACACATGTAATCTCAAGTCTCAATATCTCGGGCTCCGTCAGTCCGGATCGGCCCATATCATCAAATCTCACGACAACGGTCGGTATCCTCCGGATATCCGCCGCGCCAGACATCACCGGTAGGTAGCCTTCCCCTGCCAGGCTCATCGTCTACAACTCGATCTTCTTGCCCCGGGGTACCATACCGGGCCCACCATGTACCCGAGACGGTTCATCCACTCCTCGAATCGGGTCTCGAAATCCATCAGAAAATATGAAATCTCATGGTGGACGACACATACATCACGAGAAAACCGCATCTTATTTTAAAAAAAAGAGAAGAGGAGAGAGAGAGAAGTTTGTTTATATATTCTTGCGGTTTTCCCCAAAATCCAGAAATCTCATAGAAATCCAAATCTTAAAATCATAAGTAACTATATGATAAGTGTCGGCATATGCCCATAATACTGCATGATAACATGAAAATATGAATGCATGAATGTCTAAGTAATAAATATCATGTCTATACTAACATCAGAGAATAATCACAATATTATATCGGTCTAGTTGTTAACTGATTCTATCCATAAAAGACAATATGATCTAAAGTGTACGTGACATAGCAATTACCGATGATGATGTGTGTGAGCCGGCAAATAAGTGTGCGTGGAATATACGCATCATCGGTAATGGTGCTGGTGTCCTAACAGGTAAAGTTTATACTGATTATAGCAACATATGAAAGAACATGCACCATGATGATTACAGTATGAATGCAAAGACAGATGTGCATTATCCACTCATTTGATATACAATTATCACTACCACTATATGAATCGAACCTAAACTAGTGTCCATCTAACCTCCTAAAGAACTTAACCTAAGAAACTAGTCAATAAGAAACAAGTGTCTACCTAAGGTCTGAATCAATATCTCGAATAGTCGGCGATCTGGCCTCAATAGCGTCACGTACGTAGTACGGCTTCCTCGAATCAAGAGTGCAGATCAATCATCATATTTATGCCTCGTACGGTAAAATCCATCGTACGGCATCCCAATATCGGAGTACGGGTCAAGTATCTCCTAGGTGTCTCATCATTCGTATAATGTCATCACCAACACATCTCATGATCAAGGTACTAAACTGTAATCGCCTACATCAATCATATATCATTGCCCTCATAATATGCATCATTAGTTTATCCCCAGAAATATCATGTCATATGTATCATATCGTAATCAAGTCATACATATCCCATATCGTGATCAATCACAAGTTATAGTCCGGGTACTATTTTAGAGTCCCATGTACCTCAATATCATCACTACCCCTTATAATTTAAATATACATGTTCATTATCTCATTCTCTAATGATCCGCTAACACTTAATACGACTGTATAGCCAAGAATCACGGCATCAAGCCCAGTTACACTATTTCATCATACCTCGGATATCATATCACATCAATGAATCACATATACGTGTTGTATATATATGTATATACCTATACCTAGTTCTATATATATACACATACACGTATACCCCATGTCGAGTTTCAGTGTGTGCGTGGGTGTGTTTCTATCTGAAACCTACGAATCTCTTCCAAGGTACTCATCCTCTGATATGGTTTTCCTAAATCAGTCTAGTCCAGCCTAGGGTCAATACTAGGGTCCTACTAGGATCACATCTTGTTTCCTAATGTCAATAAGTACTATTCCTATTCTACGTTGCGGGGGTGCTAAACGCCATCCACCCGACTTCCCCCCGTAGATATGCATCTACTCACCTGGTCCATGTCTGCCGAATACAGTGTCGCCATCCTCCTCTTCATCGCCCGCAGTCCACGCGAGGGTTACCTAGACGCAAACATATAAATAGCATCGTAAACTGAATTACATACGAAAGTCAAACGATACAAGGAACAAGCATAGGCTAAAACCTATGTCCCGTCCACGCAAAAGCACCAAATATCGCTCGATATCGGCGTACAAACTCCGATGGATCGAGATAAACATTAACAAATAACTCGTAGTTTTAAAACACATTACTTATATTATAAAACATGATTAAATCCATCGAAACCCTAAAATCCACCAAATCGCCCGATTTCGTAAAACCCGAAAATGCCAATTTACCGTTTTTCATCAAAACTTGACATTTAAATGAAACCAATGGTTATAAAACTCATTAAATAGCATAACTAGACTATACAACCCCTTACTTTATTTTTATTACACAATTTTGCATTTATTTGAAATTTCTAGTTTGCAACTTTTAACAATTATTAACATTTTTCAAGCAAAATACCACAATTCCACCACAAAACGTGATTTTTCATGAATTAATGTATTAAACCATAATTCATAATGATAATGATTTAATGAAACCATAAATTATATTTTTAATCACATTTATTTAGAAATTTCTAAAATCTAGTTTACAAAATAGCAATTTTTATCACAATTTATCAATTATCAATAGAAACTAGCAATCAAACTAAGTTTTTCTTTCCATTAACATGCTAAGTTCTCACTAAAACTACAATCTAATAATAGCCACCATAATTGGAATTTTATATCACCCACATATATATTTTACAAAAACTAGTTAGCTAAATAGCTTCATTTAAACAATTTTAAATGAAAAAATTTACAATTCAACAAACATGCAAGATTTTTCCACTCTAAAAATGTTAAAATAGCTATTATAACCTTATTTAATCAATAAAAATCACAACTTGATTTTTCAAACCCTAACTTGAATTTTAAAAGTAGCAAATAGAATTAATATATTAAATCTAATTATGCTTAAATGAACATCTAATAACAATAAATCAAAAGAAGGAAATTTATACCTCCAAAATATGAAACCCAAACATGAAATAAGCCTCCAAAATGCATGCTTTCCATCTCCAAAATCCATGATAAATAGGTCAAAGGAAAATGGTAGAGGTTGAATGTTGATTTTTGAGATTTATTTTTGGAATTTTTGATGAATTTTGATGATTTTTAATGCAAAAATGATAGGGGAAAAATTTTGGGGCTACCCATGGAGGGGAGGCCGGCCATGGAGAGGGAGGAGGGTGGAGAGAGAGAAAAATTGTGTGGTATTGTGTAGAAAGTTAATAAATAATGCATTTTTTTCACTTAAACCCTTTATTATCTAACTTTTTCAATTTAACCCTTTTCCTAGAAATTTCTAGAACCATGGAGAGATTTTGGAAAAGATTTTGCATATTACACACTTGATTCTAATATACCATGGCTCATTTTTACAAATTAAAACCATTCAAATTTGTAATTTACACTAATTTAGTGTAAAAAAATAAAGCTTATGTTAATATTTAAAATATTTAATTTAGTAAAAATATTTAATTAAAATAAAAATTTATAAGTGGCTAAATAAACACCATTTACTAGTAATTACATAATTAAAATATGTATTTTTGAAATTATAATGAAAAACAATCACGGTTTAATTTTACGAAAAATACATTTTACTTTACCGAAATTCATAAAATTCACTTAAACAATTTTATTCATTTAATTATTTATTTAATTATTTTTAAAACGTTACACCGAGTGTGCTCAAGTATCACTGACGAATGAGTATCGGCGGGCAGTGTCTCACGAAAACGATTTAAGAAAAGTGGTCGGGCGCGGACATGAGCAAGCTGTCCCTTCCGTAGAGATGAACTAAATCTGTACTCAACGATCACACAAGAACTGTAAATCTGCAGGAGATTATCACAACAATCAAAATCCGCTGCAGGAAGAAATACATTAAGCTCTAGTGGTCCGTGGAAAATCTGACACGACTCTCAAACAAGTAGTGTCTCCAAATCTCCAACGCAAAACCACCGCGGCCATCTCCAGATCATGAGTGGAATATCCTTCTCGTACTTCCTCCAAATGTAGAGAAGCAAAAGCGATAACTCTATAGTGTCACCCCAGTACACACTCGAGCCCTACTCAAGAAACATTACAGTTAAACAACAAGGTCGCCCGAACCAGAAGGCAAGGAAAGGACTGATGCAGTTGTTAACCGAATCTCCAACTGCCGAAAACTCCGTACACATGCCTCAGTCCACAGAACAGAAACCTCCATCTTGGTCAATTCAGTCGACGGTGCAGCACTACTCCCGTAATCCTGCACGAAACGGCGGTAAAAACCTGCTAAGTCCAAGAATCTGCGGATCTCCGTCCTGCACACATGTCTGGACCTAGGCTGTACGGTCACGATCTCCCTCGGAACCATACGAAACCGTCTCCCGTGACTACAAGACCTAGGAGTCAACACAAAACAAGCCTGAAGAAACACTCCGAGAATTTAGCAAACTGATGGTGCTCTCCCGGTATCTGCAAAACAAATCCTCAAGTGCTGCTCCTGTTCCTCAAGACACATTAGATAGACCAGAATGTCGTAAATAACACAACAAAAACTGGTCGAAGAATGGCCTAAAGAAATCTGGTTCATCACATCAACGAATGCTGCTAGGGCATCAGTGAATCCAACGACTCACAAAAACACACAAGGCCCGTAGCGCGCACAAGGCAGTCTTCGGAATGCCATCACTCCGAACCTGCAATAATGATGACCTGATCCCAAGCAAACTTAGAAAATGTCTCGCGCTCTGGAGCTGATCGAAGAAATCGTCAATGCGAGGTAAGGGACACCTATCCGCACCGTAAGCCGGTTCAATTAACGATCCGTCGATACGCAACCCTAAACTGCCGTCTTCCTCCTTGACAAACAAAATAGGAGCCTCCAAAAGCGAAACACTCAGACACACAAAACTCCCCAAACCACAACTCTGCAGCTGATCCTTAAGCTCCAAGCTTCGCCGACCCATCTGGAACAGCGTCGGAAAAACTCTCGCGCGAAAAGAACCCGGTCCAAAAATCCCACTGTGGCTCCGGTATCACGGGTGAACGCCAAGAATCCACGACATCTCCTCAGTAGCCGACTAGCGAAAAAGGCTGAATTCAAGCTGTGAAAGGCGGCACAACTATCCACCTGCACAACAAGAACTGACTTGCCGGGGAAAACAAAACCTGACTGTTTCCTCATGGTAGTCCACAGACGCATAGCACGTAGTTAATCAGTCCGTGCCCAGGAGAACGTCCAATCCAACTTCTCTAGAAGGATTAAAACGACGGACGAATCTCTATCTCCTATCCGATTGGCACACAACTGAAATACGCGTCGCGCAACAAAAGAATCGCTGACAGAAGTTAACACCACTCCGACTAATCTACCCAACCACGGTACAAGTAAGAAAACAAACGAATACATCAAAAGAACATACGAAATAAGGATACCTGAAGACTCCACATTGGACGTCTGCGCGTCCCGATGAGTAGAAGCAAACTCCTGTGTCTGCCCTCTACTCACAGCTGGATGAACTCCTCTGGTAGACTGAGCCCTCTGAGCGAATCTTCCACGTCCACGGCCTCTCTGAATACGACTCTGACGAGGTGCTAAGGAACAATCCCTGACGAAGTGCTGAAGGCTTCCGCATCGAAAACATCCACGCGCTGACTGCTGACCATCCTGGGGATAAGAGCTGAACGACCGTCCTCGTCCTAAGCCTCTGCTACTCCCACGGTGGCCACGAAATCTGTCTCGACGACCAAAACTCTGCCTCTCAGCTGGTACGCTGGTACGAGTCCTCCACTGTCCCGGAATATGTGCCTCGTCAACTGGAGCTGCGATCACTGGTGCTATGTAAGTGACGGATTGCTGCATGCTGATCGTAAGGGACAGCTGAGTAACAGGGGTGACAACCTCCTGTCGTAGCTCCCGAACGACATCAACCAAAGATCTCATTGTCTGGCGGAAGTCCTGCATCTCTACCAAAAGTCTATCCATAGTATAAGTCGTAGGCTGATCCGTCTGCACCTGTGCAACTAGAGTGCCATCCTGGTCAGTACTCATCTCACCCGAGCCAACTCTGACCTCGGCCCTCGCTGCATCACTCTGAGTCCCCATAGTCATCGGCGGCAAGGCTATAAATAGATATAAGATTCGATGAGAATAAGGAAATCGAATCTTAAGGATAGGAATCATTAAGGAAGGAATTTCAAGCAAAATTGTACTTAGGTTAATGCGAAGTACCGCATCGTGGGTCTGCAGACATACACACAGTACGTTACTTTACTTAAGCTACCTACTCCATCATACTATGGACATCCTACACTCCGAAAGGTAAAACCTAACGCTCTGATACCAACTTTGTCACGACCCGAAATTGGCCCGTGACGGCCCTAGTACTACGCAACGCCCTAAGACGTAACGTAGTAAAAGAAAGCCAAAACCCAGAAATCTAAACCATAAAAATACGGAAAAAGATAATATAAGTTTTTGAAACATTTGAAATCACAACCCAAATTCTTTAAAAGTCTTAATTTCTTTCTTTACAATTTTAGCAACACCCCATTTTTGTAAAAAGTGGCCCAAAGGCGGAAAACAATCTCATCACAAGTATACGACGCCGTAGCGAAGAAATGAAAGACAATAGAGATAAAGCTGTATATAAAAGACATCAAATACACAAGAATACACACTAACGTCCTCACCAAGTTTCTAAGTCAATAATACAATAGTAGATGGAGAGTACAAAATACAACGAATATACGATATGAAATATAGATAAACATCTAACCCACCTAAGCAAAATGGTACTATGAGCTGATGCGGTATCTGTAGCAAAAGGTGATAGCTGGATAGCTGAATAGAAGAATAGCCTTCCTCGACTACTCTGGGGAACAACCTGAAACACCTGTGGCACAACGGGGGTGAGTTGCCAACTCGTGAATAGTAGATAACATATGCAGGTAATCGCAGGAATGTACGTACAACATGAATCTAAGATATGCGATTACAGTAATATCATGTCATGCAAATGCTGAAATAAGGGAAGTACGGTAACAGGTACAATCAATATGTGAAGCAATAGTAACATGACAATAATCTGCAATAACCATGCAATAGGGATATGAGAATGTCGATATGCAGCTATCATAAGGGTACACTCACCGGTACTACCAATATATGAATCTGTGCATAAAGTAGATAAGTGTGAGGTATAGGGTGGAGTATGTCATTTCCACGGAAACCTGACATTGTGATAGGATCACAATCCATCAAGACACTCAAATCCCAAATCCTCAAATCAGCCCCCAACTAGGCTCTCACATCACATAGGTCTCATATCACCTCAATGTACGATATCAAGTAGATCTCCTATATCTCGAATGTACAAATCAACCATATCTTTCATATCCAATATCCAATCTCAATGAATCACCTAATAACCCAAGTCAAATCTCAAATAATCTCTAACATCCTAAACATATATATATATACAGAAATAAATATGATGGGGGCAATACACATATATTAGCATCCCATTCCACTAATATTGGTGTAAAGGTATATATAACAACGGCTAAATCCCCTGTTATATATACAAAGGTATTAAAAGAAATATCATGAAAACAGTGTGCCAAGCATCGACACAGAAATCCTCGTATATCGGGCTCCGTCAGTCCGGATCGGCCCACGGGGTCCGTCTACGGTGTCGGCCCTCGGCCCCGGCAGTACAGATCATCCCGCATCCATCTCTTGACTCTGGCCAGTATCCTCCGGACAACTGCCAGGTCCAACCAGTCACCGGTAGGTACTCGCCCGCCTCCAGGCTCAATCGGCAAACCCATCGATCTTCTTGCCGAGGGAAACCATACCGGGCCCCACCATGTACTCTCATACGGCAACCACACCTCGTATGGAGTATATAATCAGCACCGATAAAACACATGGTGGACGCGCAAATATCATATCAAGGAAACCGGGTTGTTCAATGTATGCATAATTTCATGAACCCCCGCGGTTCCCAAATCCCGAAAACATCATATAAAATCCAAATAAACAATGCGCAAATCCAAGAATGAATATATGCGATATATCTGAATGCGAGCAGGTAAACAAAAGTATATAGCTGAACCAGATGTATGCAAAATCAATAAGGTACAGCCAAGTATAGGTATCTACCTATAAGAACTGATGTCGTATACCCCCCTGGGTATAAGTAACATATGTAGGAAATTCCCCCCGGTATAACTAAAATATGTGCATGGTATACCTGTAGCTGTATCTCTAGGTGTATATGTACCTATCACTAAAGGTATGATACACTATAGGTATGCCATAAGCTTGATGTCAAGTGTGATAGACAATATAGTATCAATAAGGGGTTGTGTGTGACATGGCAATTATTGACGGTGTGTGTGTAGCATACAATCCGTGCTCGTGCAACATGGACCGTCAATAATGTGTGCAGTGTCCTACGGCTGCTAGTCACAGTACACTATATCAAGGAAATAACATAAAGGCGCAATTCTAACAATGACGTAGAATGCGCGACAGGTAATTGAATCCTAGCCCAGACGCATAACGCCATGTGGGCGATTCCCCTGTAGATGTTAAATCTACTCACCTACGCCCCACGCTAGGTGAATCCTACCATCTGCTCCCCCTGTAGCCGTGTCCGTAGTCTCTGTCTGCAAACCTGCAAATAAGACATGGAAATCACATATAAGCCAAATATTCCGCGAAACGCGATATCGAATCGAAACGAGAAACTCGCGTCGCGAACTAAACGCGCGTGTGCACGATACGCTGAAACGTGTGTGTACGCGTCTAAAACCATCGCGACACGCCACGATATGCTGGATCACAGAACCCACTCACGTATCGCGCGTATCGCGCAAACACAACGGACACCAAAAACGATATATGATCCCAGATTTTCCTACAGGCCAAATATTACAAAACTAGACATGCCAAAACACTACACTACACAGCAGAGAACCCTACACAAAACCCCAACACCCCAGTCCCCGTCTTGGCCGCAATTTGCGGCCAATATGAATAAATTGGCGGCCAGGTTAGGGAAGGGTGGGTTCGTGCTCTGGTGGTATGATCTAAGCTTAGGTATCATCTTCCAGTTTCCTCAATTTTGACCTGAAGGCATCGGGTCCATAGCAGATTACAAAAGTCACAAATATCGCTTTAAAACACCAATTTTGCACAAATCACAAACCCTATGGCATTTTAGTGTAATTTGGGGATTTCTCAGTTGAAGTGGCCCTATTAGCACTTAAATGAACTAGGGTAGCTAACACAATCAACAATTTCCCAAAATTCCACTTAAACACCATAATCTAGCACTAAATTGACAATTTAACACAAACCGGCGCTAATTAACACATAAGCAAGCAATAAGGGGAATTGGGTTCAAGAGTTATACCCTAAAGACCCCCAAGAAGCAGGTGAAGAAGTGGAAGGAGCTGCTGCAAGTTGCTGGAGCCCCTGCTGCTGCTGTTGCTGCCTGCTGCTGCTAATGATAATGATGAAGTTGCTGTTGCTGGTGATGATGCTGCTGTTGCTGCCTCTGTTGTTGTTGTTGTCTCTGTTGTTGCTGCTGCATCTGCTGCTGCTTCTATCTCTCTCTCTCTAGGTGTGTGAGAGAAATGAGAGATATGAGAGTGAGAGGTGAGATTGAGAGAAAGACCAACAACCCCTCCCATTATCTTTCTCTTTCCTTATAATGAAGCATGGCTCATACCATCAAGCCCATGCTTCTCTCTCTCTCAAAGTCAACACTCAAACCAAAACTAAAACCTTTTCCAAATTCATTTTCATTTTAAATCTATCATGAATAAATACAACCATGCACTTAAACAAATATTAAAACTGGATTAGGGAGAAAATGGTTAGTTTACCATGTTGCTAATCATGGTTTAACCCCAAAAACAACCCTAGTTATCATGCACAAGTGTGTGTGTGCGTAACAAAATTCTAATAAAATACACAATAAATAGGATAAAATATTTAAAACTTAATTTGGTAAACTTTTATTAAAAACCATACTTTAAAAATATAATTAGCTACAAATACATTCTAAGGTGTTACAACATCGCTACTTAAGATGCTACCAAAGAGGCAGTCTGGATGTATATTTGTTCATGAGATGAACTTTGTTCCTCCCATTGTGTGACAATGGAGTTGTGGCTTATGCCAAAGAACGTCCGTCCCATAAGTGATCCAGACATATTCTAAGGCAGTATCACCTGATCATGGAGATGGTTGATCTCCAAGGTGATCGAGGTTAGGAGAGTAGACTCAGAGGACAACACGGCGGATCCACTCACAAAGGCCTTTTCCCAGAGAGAGACTTTTATGGGATGGTTGAGTATGAGATACTACAACCACTGCTATCAGATGGCCCTAGTGCAAGTGGGAGATTGTTAGTTATATGTATGCCCTAGAGGCCATTACTTTACATAGGATGTATATTGTAGTGGATGCTTGGACATATATAGGGAGGACTTTCTTGCTCGACATGATAGTATGCTATCTGGTTGCACTTTACCTTAACGTGTACACTGATTGTCTCTCTGTTACATTTTGGTAAAGCCCTTAGGATGTGTACTTGACTACCTGGACTATGATGCGGATCATAGTAGTGGGGACATGGTAGTCCATAAGTACATCCTTCAAGGTCCCTAGTCGTAGGTGTATCGAGACGGGGCATCGATATACCAGAGTAGACTAGCGTATACCTTCTCGACCCATAAAGATGGGCGATGGATGATCCCATATCCATTGGTGTTTGACATCAGAGATGGTGTACGGGTGCTCAGTGGAGACTGGGTACACTGGACGGACTCGCCGAGAACTCCCAGATGGTATTATACCTAACGTCAGATGGCAGTTCTCTGGTGACACTGGTACAGGTTAGTCTGTAGACCCGAGATCGTCATAGAGTCTTGTGTGATTCCTACTGTGCTTTGATTTCCACCTTACCACGTCCAAGAGGGCGTGCAAAACAGTGGTTTTTGGATACAGTCCCGAATCACATGGAGGCAATGAGCGATAGGAGGGGATTCGTCTCTCCCGGTATAGGGAGTTGATGTTGCGCTGTGTTCGATTGGCTATAATCGGAAATCCCAGGCCAAGGTTGCTGAGATTTACTGGTAAGTGTTACCATTAGTTTCTCGAACTGTTATAGACCTCATATCGACATGACTTATCGAGCTACTGGGGTCTGACGTTTACCACCCCTAGGCGAGATATGCCACATATCAGACGATCAGACCGGACTGTACGGTAAGTGTTACTGGTTGGATTCACAGGAGTGTGAGCGGGCTTGCTCGTTGATCTTCTGATCGCTCAATACCCGGGTGGTCGTTACGTTTAGCAGACCGCTTGCGGCTTGTGGGTGTTTGATATGATCATCACCTGCTGCCGGCGTATTGACAAGTCTTTAGAGTCCTACACAGAGGTTTCCTGGCTCAAGCGAAACGGAATAGGAGCGCATATGAGATATGTGCGGGAGCGAGAATAATGCGTGTATGTGATACCGTATTCTATTCTCGCGATGAATGTATCGATTGGTTGTATGCGATATAACCTAGTTATCGAATCGAGGATTGATTCGATAAGTCGATACATTGGATATTAGTCGGTCATATGCGATATGACCGGATCGTTAAATCAAGTGTTGATTTAATGATTTAATGTATAATTATATATATGATATATTACTTTACATTAACTAGTATTGGTTCAATTAAGATTGATTATCTCACTTGAATGTGCACATTGTATATATGATATATGTTTGTGCACTAGTATGTATCATGTTTGATGATACATGCAAACTTGGGTGTGTGTTTACTTTAAACTATGATTAGGTTAATGGTTAAGGTTTGACTTATTTATTTATTCTTTTCATTTATATTTTGGGCAAGAAATAAAATGGTGGATTCTTTTCTTTCTTCTTGAAGCTTCATGATGCTTTGAAAAGTCATGACCATTTTGTTTCTTTCCATAACCTAACCATTATACCTAACCCTAGTTTAGTCTCTACACTTGTTAGCCTCACCCATGGTTGCATTATGATAGATATCACTTCATTTTCTTTTTGAAAATAATTCATTTTTCTTCTTCTTCACCTTCTTCTTCAAGTGAAGAAAAGAAAAGTTTTCTAGAAAAGGTTCAAGTGATGAATCCAAGTGAGAAATCCAAATCCAAAGTGAACCCACTTCCTATTTCTTTATCCTCTACCACTTGCCATGTAGTATAGGGTGTTTTCTTCACAAGTTTCATGACTTGGTGAAGATGGAGCTCGAGTTAGAGTCGCCTCGACGTAGATCATCTTCAGCATCGAAGTCAACGACCTAGCCCGCTCATTTCTCCGACGAAACCATCGCTAGAGTCCGGGATCCCGGCGATCGCAGCGAAGGGACGTCATCACGGAGCTAAAGAAGTGGTGGACCGGATCTACAAAGGTTGTATTTCCATTCACTTAGTACTAAAGCAGTTTAGTAGCTTGTAGTTTCGCCTAATTTCTAGTTAACGATCCGTATTAGGGTTTCTCGGCATATAATTTTTGAATTTGGCATGGTTGATGCCTTGTGGAACCTCTTGAGTGTGCCTAGGAACCCTACACCTTCCACGCTCAAAGGAGACGTGCAAACAGGTTTTAGTTGGGTACAGTCCCGAACCACATGGAGGCAGGGAGCGGATCTTCAGGGGTTCGTCTCTCCCGGTATTGGGGGTGAAGTCACGCTGTGTCTAGGAGAGCCATTACAAAAAGCCCTCGGCCGAGGCAGGAGATTTACTGGTAGGTATTCCAGTAGTATCTCAGGGTGTTCTGGGCTACACTCCGACACGACTTGTACCGCTTTGGGGGGTCTGACTTTTACCAACCCCCTAGGCCCGCCATGCGATGCTCATAGATGAACGGACCGGACTGTACGGATATTGTCACTGACAGGCTCAGTAGGGTGTCAGGATGAGTTCGCTCATCGACGTCCCTTTTGGTCAATACCTGGTAGCCCGTTACGTATAGGCTAATATCTCTGACGTGCTAGTGGTTAAATCCACAACCAACGTGTTGACGAGTCTTTAGAGTCCCCCACAGACCAGTTTCTCAAGTTTCGGACGAAACGCTGTAGAGGCCGTATGGAGATATGGCAGGGTTCGATCAGATAGGTGCGGTATTGCACGGATCATGATCGGACGGAAAATACTAGCGGGCTTTGGTTTAAGCCGGATCCTAGTATTGTACAGTGTAGATTTTGTCTCATTGCATTTGTATTTTGGTCGGAATACAAATGCGGGTATGTATATACAGTAGCGGGTTTTTCCTGTAATTTATTACGGGATCAGTTTTATGAAATTGCCAGTTTGTTTTCCGTTTCGGCCATATTTCTTTGTATCTTTCATTGGCTGAAGATTGGTGGAGGAGGGCTTATTTGCATTTGTGCAAATAAGCATTGTGGAGGGTGGTCTTTGCATATTGTTGCTTCATGATAGATCTTGTTTGACCTTGACTTCTATTTTCATCATGGCTTGACTTTTGTGGGACATGGTTTTCATGATGGTTGGTGGAGTGTGGGTTTTAGTGGGTGATCATTTCTTTTCATGATAACCCTTTTTCTCTCTCTTGAATTATGAGACTCTCTCTCTCTCTTTTTGATACACACACTCCACACTCTCCTCTCATTCTCTCTTGCCAAGGCCGGCCATCATAGAGTGAGGGGCTGTCCCAATTTTGGTGAGGGGATTTTTGGTTCTATTGTGCTTGTAAAAATCCCCAATTTCATCTCCAAAATGTTATCATATCAATCCTCCACCAAAGGCAACTTCTAGTAACCCCAAATGAGACATAGAGCACTACACGTATTCTACAGCAATCCTTGGGCACGTCGGCTCGCCAACTTCGTGCCCGAGTTGCCTCGGTCCAGAAATGGGAGCACGTAAAAGAAGCCGGCGACGTGGTGCCCTTCCGACGAGGAGGTGGAGACCGGACATTCCGCGGGAGATCGGGACGACGACGAGAAGACCGAAGGACACGGATCGCTCGGTATATCTCTCTACCCCGTTCTTTAGTTAGCTAGGACTAGATTAATGGCCCGATCCGGGATTTTTGTGCGCGGTGGTGCCGGTTTAACAGTTATAGAAAATTATCGTTTCCGCATTTTGGCCTCAGTTTGACGGCCGGGGCGCCACCGTGCACTTACACTGGTATCAGAGCCAGGCCATTACTCTTTTCTAGCTTGCTCTAGTATGTTTAAAGTTTCGATCGAACAAATATCCCAAAAACCGTATTTTCGTTACATCAGTTTTCTGTCGAAATTTTTTTGGCTCCAAAAATTTTTCAGTGTGTTGCAGAAGTACATTCAGGGCATTATAAGCATTCTGTGAAATTTTGGTTGCATGATCCCACTTTTCCACCGTGGAACCGCGGCCAAACCCATGCTTGGGCCACTGTTCTGCCGCAATCTTGACTGTTCATGGCCCCAAAATTTTACAGAGAGCTCCTGAGTGTAAAATAGGGTTTTTGGAATGTTATTGTTTGGGCCCAGATTTCTTTGAGTGCTACAGTAGTGCTCGGGGCCCACTTGGTAAAATTTGATCGATCGAAAATTTTAAACATGTTAGTTCACAATATTTACATTATATCTGCGACCGTGAATGTCACTTGATCGGTAAATCCTGTCTAACTGCTATAGCCCGGTTAGACGGATTTGCGAACGTGACATTCATGTTGATGTTCTGTGTATTGCTGTGATGTTGCGGATTGGTCGTGGGGGATAGCCTGGATGCAATATTAGTATAGTTTTGGTTGTATTATGTACATTTGTTATTGCGGGACGAGCGTCCGACATGTGGACTGCCGTCACTGCCTGTTTGTATTATTCATTTAGGGCACGATCGGGTCGAGGTCGATGTACCCGTTGTATGTATATTTTACTTTCTGTACTAGGATTGCCCAGCGGAGGGGTGCACGGATAGCCGGGTTCTGGAGGGCAACGAGCCCGCATCTCATGGCATTGAGACGGAGGGGGCTTCACTCTAGAATTGGCGGGCTATTCGCCGCACTCGTAGGGGGTACAGGTTGACCCAGGAAGGGTGCCCAAGTTACCGGATTCCGTGAAGTGCCGGGTGGTCCATTCATGTTGCTGAAGAGGGCTGCCTCGCTTCGGGTTTTGGCGGGTAACTTGCCGCGCCCGTTGGGGTCTAGGATTTCATTGCACAGGCTATCCACACGACCAGGGGAACGTCGGGTTTCAGTAGCGGCTCTGTGAAACCCGGGGATCCCAGATATCTGTATTGTTCTGTGATGCTGTACATTTCTGTGATGTTGCATTTTATCACGCCTTGAGCGAAATATTATATATTGATATATATACTAGTAGATGTTGTATATGTTTTGCATCCGCGCTAGTCCAGTCCCCGCTCTGTCGTTAGTTAACTAACCTAACGGGTAATGACGGGACCCAGTGGCGAATGCGGATGGCATATATGTATGCCATTATTTTCGTTCTTTGTGGTGTGATCAATTGATGGGACTGCATTGATTCGGATCAATGCAAGCTAAAACAAACCTATCTGATGTTGTTGGAACAATTTTTCAAAAAGCTTTTATTGCAAGGACGTTCACTTTTGTTTTGCACCGTGGTATTCAGTTGGAATATCCTGCTCCTCAGTCGACGAGGCAAGGGCCGAGATCCCTTCACCGGGAGTGACCCTTTGGACAAAAGTTTGCGTCAGGGCAATAACATCACTATAGCCGATTACTTTTGCTTTGCATCGTGGTATTCAGTTGGAATATACTGCACCTCATTCTACGGGGAAAGTGCCGAGATCCCTTCACCGGGAGTGACCTCTTTAGCAAAGGTTTCGTCACTATATTTTTATAAAGCTATCAGTTCCTTCAACGATATCAAGTTCATTACGTTAAAGGTTTTTCGCCAGAAACTATTCGTAGCCCTCCGTCGTTTCAGACGGGTAGCAAGTAGTATCCATGCAATATTTGTTGGCCTTCGTCAAGGCATAGTGTATGGTAGCTGCTTGTTGCCTTTCTGCAGCATAGATAGATGCGTTGGTTTGGGACAGTCGTATAGCCTTGTTGGCCTTCGTCAAGGGCTTGTACGGGTGGGTTCAAATTAACCTGGAGAATGAAGGGTAGAACTTGACATGTGACTTATGATTTGTTGGCCTTCGTCAAGGTCATAAGAGCATGGGGCAAAAATCACATCGGGAGTTTCTAAAGAAACTGAAACTTGCCAGATATGCGCATACCTTCTGGAGTGTGATAACGTGACCGAAGTCCGTCACGTTATCATGCGATGATAGTTGGATCCCGATTCCCACTGATGAGTTGGTTTACTCCTCGGGTGTTCCCGACTAATTATTCTTTCAGGTTTGGAGGAGAATTTGACGTTACAGTGGGAGGTTTCCTGATTAGATAAATTGGTAACCATTCTGATCTAGGTTAGAGTGCACGCTGAGTGTTTCTTTTCTCTCTCTCTTTGGCAGCGACCATTGACCTGACCCTAGACTATGACTCAGTGACCAAATTAACCGAACCTTCTTATAAGACTGGCTTTTGGATTGTCAGAGTTGCAAACCTCATTGCCACTCCTACTTTTACCCTTTTCTCCAAGACACCCCGTATTACTATGAACGTCCACTTCCATTGGACAAAACCATCGTATGGTTATATACGAACTCGAAGGAATTTATTCGAGGATGGTTTCCGATTCTGGAGAAAACGGATAGGATTATTCAGTTGTCTTTTCCTTTTACCTTCTCTCAGGTTGCGAGTGCCCCTTAGATTAGGGTATAGTATACCTATTACGCAAATTGGATAGTCTTCTTCCAAACCATGGGCAGGTACCGACCGGTAGGGAATGAAGAAAACCAATTAGCCTAACGATGGTGTACAGAAGGTATTATGTAAAGACAAAGAAAGGGATTAGAAGGAGGGCAAAGTAAATTGCAACTGCTATTCACGACCAAACCAAGTATTTCATTACCACTCCCACTTCACTTTCGTATTTCTCTAGGACACTCTGTATCACTACGAAAATCCACAGTTTATTGGATATTCCATCGTATGGTTATATACGAACTCGAAAGGAACTTGTTCCAGTTCGGTGATGGATTCTGGTTCAGGAGAAATAGGAATAAGGTTTATTCAGGTGTCTTTTATCTTCACCTTCTCTCGCATTGCGAGTGTTCCAAGGATTAGGACAGTACACCCATTATGCTTATTGGATAGTCTTCTTCCAAACCATAGGCTGGTGCCGAACGGTAGGGAAGGAAGAAAACCATTTAGCCTAAGAGGGTGTACAGAAGGTAATGACTAAAGACATATGAAGGGATTTGGAGAGATGGCAAAGAAATATACGGTTACAGTTGTGAATCTGGATAATGGAAGAGGCATTACTAAGAATACCAGGATACCCCATCGAAACATTTCAATGTTTCAGTTTCACTGTGTAATGTTAAAGGAAAACTGATTTCCCAATTAGACACTTGCTCCAGGGTATGTATTTACCAGGTATGATTCTCACATCTGTATGGTTTTACATATGATGAGTGGGAGTAAGTTATTGGGAATTAGGTGATCATCCTCATTATATCGGAATTCGTTGTAATTGGTGATATTTGAGGAAGTCACCTGGGTTGTTTGCCGGACGGCGAATATTTGGTTTTGAATATCCGTTATAATACACCAATTTCAAATTGATATATCTGTATGTCTATTTTTATAGAGTGAGATATACCTTTTTGAAATTATGTCGATGACATTTACCTATATCAGTTGATGGTTAGGTAAGGAGCATTAAACAGCGGTGTAATTCTTCTTAACCATAAGTTCAGTTTTCAACCTACGACACACAGGGAGTGAGTTATTAGACTCAAGGGACTTGTACAGAGTATTGTATATTGTCCAGTGTCCATTAGGACAGAGGGGATGGTCCTCGTACTATATTCAGTTTACTTATGACTTCTCTAGTTTTTAGACAGGTGTTTCGTAGAAACACAGGGTCCAAGTTTTGAGAAGTTATAGGTATATGAATAAAGTAGAGAACCAGGTGTTGCAAGTATCGGGATTCTTCAAGGTGATCGAAGATGTAGATACTTGTGTATGGTATTCAGTTGATAGTGATAGATATTAAGAGAACTTGCTTCTTTTTCAGGTTACTCATAATTGGAAGCATTCCTAAGTTGAGTAACGCTGATCGGCCTCCTTCCATTTAGTTGACATGCACTGGAGACAGATGCATGATTTGAATCTGGTTCAATTAAATCAGCGCCTCTGTTTCTATATTGGATATAGAACAGTTCTATCTTAACGATGTTAAGGTACGGGGAGTTTTCCGGCTTATGCTTAAAACCAGACTCTGGATAACTCAAGGCGCGTTTCTGTAATGGCAGTTTGTAGGTTGACCCAGGCTATGAGGAGGGTTGACTTTCTACCATCTGGAAGATCAATAGTGATATTATTCTTGACTCTCCACAGTTTTAATAAAAATGGATTTTCTCAGAAAACAGTAGTGGGAGTATGGTAGAACTGGAAGTGATTCCAGAACTGCAAACGATTACTGAAGATTTGATAAGAACCTAAAGATTCAATCTGATTTGACATTCCATTAGCCAGTCCGCAGATATGGTGGGTAACCTCAGGCACCCGAGAGGTACTCCGGTAGCCTCAAGGACGGTGACAGGGAGGTTCTTGTTTACCCAGACATTCCATTGCTGTTGTTCCAGACTGTGAGACCCGGCAGGAGGATGAGTATAGCGTCGTTCTAAACTGGCTTTGGAAGTGTACATCTATATGACTCTGCCAGAGGGTTGTCATGGTCAGTGGGAGTAGCGGAAGCATTGGTGGACAAGTGGCTTATGTCTATTTATAAACTAAAGCAGATATAGCGGAGATAGATCATCTATTTCTGATGTGAAAGTCATAGGTTTGACTTCATCAGAACAGGGGATGGATCTGTTAAGAAGGTAGTAGGGTGTGATGTCCTGGTGTTTGGATGATATACACAGAGTAGGAAGTGATATTCTTATACTACGATCGGTTATACTTTGGTTGTCACACAGTGGTTTCTCCACATAGGACTTGGATATTATATAAGACATTCTGGTTACTGGATCTATGGTTTTAGATCTAGATTTGGGTGGTTTCCCAATCAGGGTACTTAGACAGCATTCTAAAGGTGCTTTAGAATGGACGACTCCTGGTACGGTAGTGTACCTGCAGGTGATGGAGTCACCCTCTCTAAAGGTGTCTTACAGACTAAAGGGGAGAGGGATGTGCATGATTGGCAGATCACTTGCTTAGGCAATTGAGTCAATCATGAGATGTCAAGTACCACACCAGATGTTGTTTTTGCAGTAGGTGCAATAAGTTGATATTGATCCAATCCTGGAGAAACGAGCGGAAGCAGTTTTAGAACGTAAGTGGATGTTCTAGGGATATGATAACGACAGCCTCATTCAGGAGACAGTTATCATTCCAGGCTTCCAAGGTGACCTGGACGACAGGGTGGCCGTCAGAGCTATAGTTTTCCTTCTGACGAGGGGCAGTATTTTGGACAGGTGGTCCAAGGGGATACTGAGGGAGGCATGGCGCAGGATACTGATTGAGTTCAGTTGACGATACAGTCTAAGAAGTTTGGATTTGGAGTTCATTTATGAACTAGGTCCCATCAGACATCAAGACATATTCTAAGACAGGTATTTCTCATTTCGGGAGATGGCTTTCTCCGCGAACTTAAGATAAAGAGAGACATAGAAAGAAACATTAGAGCAGATCCACTCACTGAGGCTATTCCTCGAACGCATTAGTTTTGCAAACGAGCTTTGTGAGACTGACTAGTAGAGGAGTTGGGTGTTCGGTATCACACGGGCTGTGAGTATGCGACATCGCAATAATTAGCCTTGAGTGCAAGTGGGAGATTGTTGGAGATAGTGCCCTCAGAGTCAATTATTGGATCACAGGCACGTGATTGCAATGATTGAGGGAGGACCTATTCCGGTAGGACAGTCTTACTCAAGATGATAATATGCTATCAGGTTTATCTTTATCATCGTGTACTGCTTTAGGTGACCTGACAGGTCGCTATTACACGTTGATAGAGGCCCTAGGATTCTTGCTTGACTGCTAGCAGTATGAGGGCGATCATATACGTGGGAGCTGGTAGTCTATAAGCACATCCTTAAAAGGTCCCTAGTCGTGGGAGTTTCGAGACAGGGCATCGATACTCTAGAGTAGACTAGTGTATACATTCTAGACCCCGACGTGGGGCGGTGGCCGGTCTCACAAGCCACTGGTGTCAGTTGTTTCGCCTAAGATGTATACAGGTGCTCATTGGGTTATGAGTACACCGGACAGGACTCGCCGAGAACATGCTAGTTGGTCTTATACCTGACGTCAGATAGCAGTTCCCTGGTGACATGTGTACAGGTTAGTTCATCAACCTGAGGATCGTCATTTGTCTCGTGTGAGTTCCCACTGTACTTTGATTACTACCCTACCACGCTCAAAGGAGACATGCAAACAGGTTTTAGTTCGGTACAGCCACATAGAGGCAGTGAGCGGACCTTCAGGGGTTCATCTCTCCCGGTATTGGGGGTGAGGTCGCGCTGTGTCTAGGAGAGCCAATACACAAAGCCCTTGGCCGAGGCAGGAGATTTACTGGTAGGAATTCCAGTAGTATCTCAGGGTGTTCTGGGCTACACTCCGACACGACTTGTACCGCTTTTAGGGGTCTGACTTTTACCAACCCCCTAGGCCTGCCATGCGATGCTCATAGACGAACGGACCGGACTGTACGGATATTGTCACTGACAGGCTCAGTAGGGTGTCAGGATGAGTTCGCTCATCGACGTCCCTTTTGGTCAATACCTGGTAGCCCGTTACGTATAGGCTAATACCTCTGACGTGCTAGTGGTTAAATCCACAACCAACGTGTTGACGAGTCTTTAGAGTTCCCCACAGACCAGTTTCTCAAGTTTCGGCGAAACGCTGTAGAGGCCGTATGGAGATATGGCAAGGTTCGATCAGATAGGTGCGGTATTGCACGGATTTTGATCGGACGGAAAATACTAGCAGGCTTTGGTTTAAGCCGGATCCTAGTATTGTACAGTGTAGATTTTGTCTCATTGCATTTGTATTTCGGTCGGAATACAAATGCGGGTATGTATATACAGTAGCGGGTTTTTCCTGTAATTTATTACGGGATCAGTTTTATGAAGTTGCCAGTTTGTTTTCCGTTTCGACCATATTTCTTTGTATCTTTCATTGGCTGAAGATTGGTGGAGGAGGGCTTATTTGCATTTGTGCAAATAAGCATTGTGGAGGGTGGTCTTTGCATATTGTTGCTTCATGATAGATCTTGTTTGACCTTGACTTCTTTCTTCATCATGGCTTGACTTTTGTGGGACATGGTTTTCATGATGGTTGGTAGAGTGTGGGTTTTAGTGGGTGATCATTTCTTTTCATGATAACCCTTTTTCTCTCTCTTGAATTATGAGACTCTCTCTCTCTCTTTTTGATACACACACTCCACACTCTCCTCTCATTATCTCTTGCCAAGGCCGGCCATCATAGAGTGAGGGGCTGTCCCAATTTTGGTGAGGGGATTCTTGGTTCTATTGTGCTTGTAAAAATCCCCAATTTCATCTTCAAAATGTTATCATATCAATCCTCCACCAAAGGCAACTTCTAGTAACCCCAAATGAGACATAGAGCACTACACGTATTCTACAGCAATCCTTGGGAACGTCGGCTCGCCAACTTCATGCCCGAGTTGCCTCGGTCCAGAGGTGGGAGCCCGTAAAAGAAGCAGGCGACGTGGTGCCCTTCCGGCGAGGAGGTGGAGCCCGGACATTCCGCGGGAGATCGGGACGACAACGAGAAGACCGAAGGACACGGATCGCTCGGTATATCTCTCTACCCCGTTCTTTAGTTAGCTAGGACTAGATTAATGGCCCGATCCAAGATTTTTGTACACGGTGGTGCCGGTTTAACAGTTGTAGAAAATTATCGTTTCCGCATTTTGGCCTCAGTTTGACGGCCGGGGCGCCACCGTGCACTTACAGCGGATTCCAACTGTTGTAGTTTTACACTTTCTTTTCTGTGACCATAAGCGTAGTATGTGGTGTATCGCTGGCTTCGTTACTATACATCAACGACAATCGGGATACGCATACCTGCTTACGTTGATGATATGAGATATATGTGTTGCTGTGATATGTTATATTGGATCGTCGTGTTCTGAATAGCCGGGGGTTTTATATGAGATGAGAGTTTTTCTTTTTCATTCATGTAAAATTCATTTGTATGTAATAATCTTTTATTGGGGCACTTCCGGGCTGAGGATGATGTCACCATTGTATATTATTTACTTTTCCGCATTAGGTAGACCCAAGGCGGGGAGCATAAGTAACCGGATTCTAGGGTCCAGTGGGAGACCATCTCGAGGAGTCGAGTCCGGGTCTCCTAACCCTAGAATTGGCAGTGTTGCTTGCCGCTCTCGTAGGAGTCTAGGGATGTGGGTTTGGCTATTCATTGCGACCGTGGAATCCGTGTTTTATACAGGCTCGTATTAAAACACGGACGTCTTAGTATATCCAATATTTCATATATGTTTCTTCTGCTGCAGTGTTCTGTGATAAGATCATATTACTGCCTGAGACGAATGTTTATATTATATATATGAGATATATATTATATATTATTGATTTCGTTTCATATCTGATGCCTGTGAAGCATATTAAAATGGGACTTCATTAATGAGATTAATGAAACTAAAAGAAAACTAAAGATGTTGTAGAAACTTGTTTAAAAACTGGTAGCTCTAGTTCTTGCTTTGCGTAGCGGTGTTCCTTGTAAGACATCCAGCACCTTATTCGATAAGGAAAGAGCCGAGATCCCTTCACCGGGAGTGACCTCTTTAGCGAAACTAGCAGATGCTACAAACTCGGTTTGTCTTTTGATTGCTTCTATAGTTTTTGCTTTGCATGGTGATATTTGTGAAATATCCTGCACCTTATTCGATGAGGAAAGAACAGACGATCCCTTCACCGTGAGTGACCTCTTTAGCAAAACTAGAAAAGCCTCAAAAACACTCCATTTAAAATCACTCGATTCTACAACGATATCAAGTTCATTACGCAAAGGGTTTTCTTAAAAACCTTTCGTAGCCCTCCGTCATTTCAGATAAGTTCTACTTAGTATTCGTACTACGTTTGTTGACCTCCGTCAAGGCGTAGTGTACGGTAGCTAACTAGTATTTATCTGCTTATGCATATGATGCAGATTGTTTTAGGGTAGTCGTGCGACCTTGTTGACCTCCGTCAAGGGTCGTGCGGGTGGGTTTAATTCAATCAGGAAATGACGGGTAGAACTTGACTAGCAGCCTATACTTTGTTGACCTCCGTCAAGGTCATAAGACGCTAGGGGTAAAATATTATTGGGAATTTCAAGTGTTGAAATTTGCAATGATATTGCATACCTTCTATGAGATAGTTGGATCCCGATACCCGCTGCGAGTAAGAGTTACTCCTGGGAGAGTTTTACACATTACAATTAGCCGATCAAGTAGGTGTCTAGAAAGGTGTCAACGGGGTTACGCCCCTGGGAAAAAGAGGTTTACTTTAATTCGGTCCGTGCGAAAGCACGGGGAACCTCCCTCAAAGTACCGACCCTGGCCTGGCTGAAAGATTGGCGAACTTGTAGCGTGTAATTAATCCCGGCTTGTCTTTCCTTTTAGGGTTTGAAGGAAGATTTGACTAAAACAGTGGGAGACATCCTGATTAGATAAATTGATAACCAATCTAATCTTGTAAAAAGCGCACGCTGAGTGTTTTCTTCTCTCTCTCTCTCTCCTGGTTACGACTATATCACGCCTTAATCAAGATAATAATACGGATGTATTGACCGAACCCGCTTGTTATACTGCGTTAGGGAACGTTGGTCCCGCTCCAACTTATAATTGTTATAAGACAGAGCAGGAAATTAGGGAATACCAGATTTCCCGTGCCGCCCAAACGAAGAAAGTGCATGCTGATGCATCATCTTTGGGTGTGTTCATTATATAGAACTGTTTCTCAGTATCCTTTATGTCCTGGGTATGAGATACCGGATCAGGATCCCGCAGATGTAATCTGTTACATGGGCTACAGATAGGTAGAGAACTGAGAACGGGTGATAAGTTTCATGAGATAGAAACGGTGCAAGTGTTGCAGCCAAGTCTGCTGGTCACTATCACCCTGTATTACAAGAATACATTGATTCTGAACGAATGTTATTAGATATCGAACCTGATATACAACATTATATCAATCTCTTTATTAATAAAGAAGGATATAATTTTGTATTGTTGGATAATGTTTTGAACATTTCCTATATCAAGAGCTGATCGGTTCAGGCACGTTATCTAAAACATAGACGTTCTAAATCAAACCACGGTTCTTAATGTATAGAACACACACAAGAGGAAGAGTTCAGAAATGAACAAATCCTTCTTGAGGCATTGTAGACTAGGTCATATCAATGCGACCCGACTAAGCGGAAGTTACATATAGATGCATATTTAAATAAATTTGAATTTACATCTTGTGAAACTTGCCGGTCATGTCACAGAGATAAGATGACCACAGCTCCGTTTATTGGAAACAGAGAAAGAGTTAGTGAACTCTTGGGATTGATACATGCTGATGTATGAAGGTCCCCTGTCTATACATGCCAAGACCGGTTCTTTGTACTTCATTATATTCACTGATGATCTCTCAAGATTCAGACATATGTTCCTGTTGAAACACAAGTCCGAAAATTTTGAGATAATCACAGAATATAAGTTAGAAGTAGAGAACCAAAAACGGGTATAAGTATTATGTCCTTTGATGAGATCAAGGAGGAGAAAACTTGAGCACGGAGATCCTGGACTATTCTAAAGGAGAATGAGATTCTCTCTCAGCATTACTCCTCCGTATACACCATAGCACGATGGTATATCGAGGCAGAGCAATAGCACCCTATGTGATATGGTGTGCTCTATGATGAGTACTACTGAGTTTCCTATTAGGAGTTATGCACTTGAGAAGCTGCATACCTGTTGAATGTGGATTCAATAGTTTCCAACGAACCTCAGCCTCTCCGCCGATCTAGTAGGGTTCCTCACCCACCTGAGAGATACTTCGGTTTCTCTATAATAGTAGGAGTGAGGATTGCACCATGAGATGATGACCCAATTAGTTTCGAGCAGGACATCAGGAGTGGGACTCTATAAGAATGGCTGGATGCTTAGCGATCAGAGATGGAATCCTTATACACCAACAAAGTATGAACTTTGGTTGCTTTATCTGAAGGGTTAAATCCCTATCAGGAGCAAGTATATCTTGAGAAGATTGTTAGTTATATGTATGCCCTAGAGGCCATTACTATACATAGGATGTATATTGTAGTGGATGCTTGGACATATATAGGGAGGACTTTCTTGCTCGACATGATAGTATGCTATCTGGTTGCACTTTACCTTAACGTGTACACTGATTGTCTCTCTGATACATGTTGGTAAAGCCCTTGGGATATGTACTTGACTACCTGGACTATGATGCAGATCATACTAGTGGGGACATGGTAGTCCATAAGTACATCCTTCAAGGTCCCTAGTCATGGGTGTATCGAGACGGGACATCGATATACCAGTGTAGACTAGCGTATACCTTCTCGACCCATACAGATGGGCGATGGATGATCCCATATCCATTGGTGTTTGACATCAGAGATGATATACGGGTGCTCAGTGGAGACTGGGTACACTGGACGGACTCGCCGAGAACTCCCAGATGGAATTATACCTTATGTCAGATGGCAGTTCTCTGGTGACACTGGTACAGAGTAGTCTGTTGACCCGAGATCGTCATAGAGTCTTGTGTGGTTCCCACTGTGCTTTGATTTCCACCTTGCCATGTCTAAGAGGGCGTGCAAAACGGTGGTTTTTGGGTACAGTCCCGAGTCACATGGAGGCAATGAGCGATAGGAGGGGATTCGTCTCTCCCGGTATAGGGAGTTGATGTTGCGCTGTGTTCCATTGGCTATAACCGGAAATCCCTGACCAGGGTTGCTGAGATTTACTGGTAAGTGTTACCAGTAGTTTCTCGAATAGTTATAGACCTCGTATCGACACGACTTATCGAGCTATTGGGGTTTGACGTTTACCACCCCTAGGCAAGATATGCGACATATCAGACGATCAGACCAGACTGTACGGTAAGTGTTACTGGTTGGATTCACAGGAGTGTGAGCGGGCTTGCTCGTCGATCTTCTGATCGTTCAATACCCGGATGGCCGTTACGTTTAGCAGACCGCTTGCGGCTTGTGGGTGCTTGATATGATCATCACCTGCTGCCGGCGTATTGACGAGTCTTTAGAGTCCTACACAGAGGTTTCCTGGCTCAAGCGAAACGAAATAGGAGCGCATATGAGATATGTGCGGGACCGAGAATAATGCGTGTATGTGATACCGTATTTCATTCTCGTGATGAATGTGTCGAATGGTTGTATGCGATATAAGCTAGTTATCGAATCAAGGATTGATTCGATAAATCGATACATTGGATATTAGTCGGTCATATGCGATATGACCGGATCGTTAAATCAAGTGTTGATTTGATGATTTAATGCATAATTATATATTAGATATATTACTTTGCATTAACTAGTATTGGTTCACTTTAAATGGATTTTCTCATTTGAAGTTCACAAATTGTATATGTGATATACTTTTGTGCACTTGTTTGTATCATGTTTGATGCTACATGCTCACTTGGGTTTGTGTAAAGATTAAACCATGGTTGTGAGAGTGGTTAGGGTTTTGTTTATTCACTTATTATCTATTTATTTATTTATCATTCTTTTGGAAAAGATAAAGAGAAAAGAATGGTGGCTTGTTTTGTTTGTTTGTTGAAGCTTCTTGAAGCTTTGAACAAGTCCACCATTCTTGTCTCATGTCTAACCCTAACCATTCTTCTAACCTTAGTTAAATCTCTACACTAAACCATGGTTGAATATATGATAAGTATCATATTGTTTTCTTTTTTAAGAAAATACTTATCATATTTTCTATTCTATTCTTTTCTTCTTCTTCTTCATCTTCAACATGAAGAAACTATGCCACCATCAATGGCAACTTGAGAATAAGAGTGAGAAATCCAATTCTAAAGTGAACCCACCTCCTATTTCTTCATCCACTACCTCTTGCCAAGTAGTATAGGGTGTTTTCTTCACAAGTTTCATGACTTGGTGAAGTGGGAGCTTGATCTTGTGATGCCTCGACGTAGATCATCTTCGGCATCGTAGTCGATGACCTAGCCCGCCCATTTCTCCGATGAAGCCGACGCTAGAGCCCAGGATTTGATTTGGACAGCAAGGGGACTTCATCATGGAGCTATGGAGGTGGAGAACCGGATCTACAAAGGTTGTATTTCCGTTCACTTAGTTAAATTGTTAACTAGTTGCATGTTTCGCCTAAAAATCTAGTTAACGATCCGTATTAGGGTTTCTCGACACTTGTAAAATTCGAAATTGGCATGGTTGATGCCTTGTGAGACCTCATTAGTGTGCCTAGGAGCCCTACAGTGGTATCAGAGCCTAGCTAGACCCTTAGGCGATGCGTAGACGATGTTAGAAACCCGATCGAACCCGAAACCCTAACCCGACAACCCTCTCTGTACTTTTTTCAAATTTGTGGATTTTTGTATATTAAAAATATGCAGAAAAATCAGCAGGGACTCCTAAGAATTACTGTGCAACACGTGTCCATGATTCCACTATAACGCGGCGGAACCGCGGCACAAGCATGGCTTGTGCGGCGGTTCCGCGGCCATTTTGTCGTATCTTGCATTGGTTTTGGCACAGTAATTCATATGTTGCAGTGCTGGTTTTCCTGGGTATTTTTAAAAATTATTCAAGAGTTGAATTTTCTGGGTTGTATTGGGGACTCGGAGTTTCGATCGGATTGTCTAATCTTGTCTGTGTCTTTCTGGATATTTTTTTGAACATGTTAAAAAGTTCGACCAGATATAAATACCCAATTTTTCCCCTGTCGAGAAATTTCCAAGTGTTGGATTTTTCCGTGGTTTAAAGACGTTCTAAGTAGTGCAAGTAATGCGATGGTCCCTCTAGAAGACAACAAACCTTAACTCGATTATGTGACCGTCTTGAACTGCCCTTTGAACCTTAGGGTTTGGGGCAGTACGGCGTGCCACATGTGAGGCGTTGGCTTGACCCTTCTACGGCTGGACCGTTGGTACTGAGGCACGAACTGAATGTTTTTAGACTTGTTTCATGTGTTGATCTGTTTTGGGAAAACTTGGGTGTTCGACTGTTCGATCGGAAAGTTTAACATTTTCTATTTATCTGGAATGTGATACAACAATTGGAATTCACAATAAGTTATGAGATAACTGAATGAATGTTATAAATCTAGCGGTTTAGTCTCACTTGATCGGTTGCCACGGAATTTTGATGTGATCAAAAGTCCGTCGCAATCACGTAGCGTACGCGGATACTCGCCGGGTAAACTTAATAGACAACCTCACTCCATAGCCCCGACCAAGTGACTGTAGGAGAACCCCGTCGCCGAAAGCATCCGTCCGGGTGCTCGTGGCAGCGATGTTCCGCCTTGGTGCACTTCGTCGACGGCATCGGGGGTGCGGCCGCCTACTAAAGTTTGCGACGAGCATTCGATCAGAATGTCGGGAATCCTGTTGAATTGCCCGACTTGATATTGAAAAGTGTTTTCGATAATGAGACTAAAATGCGGGGTTTATAATTGTTAGGCATGCGATGTCTAAGTAATTCATTTGATTAGGCATGCGATGTCTATGGAGGTTGCGGATTCCAACTGTTGTAGTTTTACACTTTCTTTTCTGTGACCGTAAGTGTAATATGTGATATCGCCGGTTTCGTTGCTATATGTCAACGACAATTGGGATGCGCATATTTACTTACGTTGATGACATGTGATGTTATGTGTTGCTGGATATATTATATTGGATCGTCGTGTTTGAATAGCCGGGGGTTTTTATGTGAGATGAGTGTTTTTCCTTTTCATTCATGTAAAAACTTGTATGTAATATTCTTTTATTGGGGCACTTCCAGGTTGCGGAAGATGTCACCCTTTGTATATTATTTTCTTTTCCGCACTAGGATAGACCCAAGGAGGATAGCACAAGTAACCGGGTTCTGGAGTCCAGTGGGAGACCAACTCGAGGAGTCGAGTCCGGGTCTCCTAACTCTAGAATTGGTAGGGTTGCTTGCCGCTCTCGTAGGGGTCTAGGGGTGTGGGTTTGGCTATTCATCGCGACCGTGGAATCCGTGTTTTATACTGGCTCGTATTGAAAACACTGACGTCCTAGTATATCCAATATTTCATATGATTCTTCTGCTGCAATATCTGTGATGTGATCATGTGATATGTTCTGTGATGGATACTATATATAGTATATATGATATATTATATAGGCGTTACTTATGTTTTACACCCGCGCTAGCCCTGCCCCGCTCTGTCGTTAGTTACCTAACCTAACGGTGCACGAGGGGACATCGAGGCGAATGCGGATGGCATAAGTGTACGTCGTATTTATCTGTGATGTTTAGGTACTTAAATGATGGGACTTCATTAATGTGATTAATGAAATAAAAGAAACCTAAGATGTTGTAGAATCGAATTTCAAAATTAAAATAGGTAGCTACAGTTCTTGCTTTGCACAGAGGTATATATGATATATCCTGCACCTTATTCGATGAGGAAAGGACCGAGATCTCTTCACCGGGAGTGACTCCTTTAGCAATAACTGGCAGATGCTACACACTCGGTTTGTCTTTTGATTGCTTTTAAGAGTTTTTGCTTTGCACAGTGATATATATGATATATCCCGCACCTCATTCGACGAGGAAAGGACCGACGATCCCTTCACCGGGAGTGACTCCTTTAGCAAAACTACAAAAGCCTCAAAAACACTCCATTTTAAAATCATTTGATTCTACAACGAAATCAAGTTCATTACGCAATAGGTTTTCAGAAAAACCTGTCGTAGCCCTCCGTTATTTCAGATAAGTCCTGTTTAGTATTCGTGCTGCATTTGTTGACCTTGTCAAGGCGCAGTGTGCGGTAGCTAACCAGTATTTATCTGCTTATGCATATGATGCAGATTGGGTTAGGGTAGTCGTGCGGCCTTGTTGACCTTGTCAAGGGTCGTGCGGGTGGGTTTGATTCAATCAAGAAATGACGGGTTGAACATGACTTGCGGTCTATGGTTTGTTGACCTTGTTAAGGTCATAGATCGTTCGGGGCAAAATATTATCGGGAATTTCAAGTGTTGAAATTTGCAATGAAATTGCATACCTTCTATGAGATAGTTGGATCCCGATACCCACTGCGAGTAAGAGTTACTCCTGGGAGAGTTTTACATATTACAATTCGCCGATCAAGTAGGTGTCTAGAAAGGTGTTAACGAGGTTACGCCTCTGGAAAAACGAGGTTTACTGTAATTAGGTTCGTGCGAAAGCACGGGGGACCTCCCTCAAAGTACCGACACTGGCCTGGCTGAAAGATTGGCGAACTTGTAGTTTGTAATTAATCCCGGCTAGTCTTTCCTTTTAGGGTTTGAAGGAAGATTTGATAAAAACAGTGGGAGCCATCCTGATTAGATAAAATAATAACCAATCTGATCTTGCAAGAGCATACGCTGAGTGTTTTCTTCTCTCTCTACAGGTAGCGACCATATCACGCCTTAATCAAGATAATAATACGGAATTTTGACCGAACCCGCTTGTTATACTGAGCTGGGGAACGTTGGTCCCGCTCCAACTTATAATTTTTATAAGACAGAGCAGGAAATTGGGGATTACCAGAATTCCCGTGCCGCCCAAACGAAGAGAGTGCATGATGATGCATCATCTTCGGGTGTGTTCATTACAGAGAACTGTTTCTCAGTATCCTTTACGTCCTGGGTATGTGATACCAGATCAGGATCCCAGATATGTAATCTGTTACATAGGGCTACAGAAAGGTAGAGGACTGAGAACGGGTGATAAGTTTCATGAGGCAGAAAACGGGGCAAGTGTTGCAGCCAAGTCTGTTGGTCACTGTCACCCTGTATTCCAAATACATTGATTCTGAACGAATGTTATTAGATACCGAACCTTATATACAAAATCATATCTATCTCTTTGTTAGTAAAAAAATGATAAAATTTTGTATTGTTGGATAATGTTTTGAACATTTCCTATATCAAAAGTTGATCAGTTCAGGCACGTTATCTAAAAGCATTGATGTTCTAAATCATACTACAGTTCTTAGTATACAGAACACACACAAGAGGAAGTGTTCAGAAATGAACGAATCCTTCTTGAGGCATTGTAGACTATGTCATATCAATGCGACCCGACTAGCTGAAGTTACATGAAGATGCATATTTAAATCAGTTTGAATTTACATCTTGTGAAACTTGCCAGTCATGTCACAAAGATTAGATGACCATAGCTCTGTTTATAGGAAACAGAGAAAGAGTTAGTGAAATCTTGGGATGATACATGTTGATGTATGTAGGTCCCCTGTCTACACATGCCAAGACTGGTTCTTTATACTTCATTACGTTCTCTGATGATCTCTCAAGATTCAGACATATGTTCATGTTGAAACACAAGTCCGAACCTTTTGAGATATTCACAGAATATAAGTTAGAAGTAGAGAACCAAAATACGGGTATAAGTATTATGTCCTTTGATGCGATCAGGGAGGAGAATACTTGAGCACGAAATTCTTGGACTTTTCTAAAGGAGAATAAGATTCTCTCTCAGCATTACTCCTCCATATACACCATAGCACGATGGTATATCGGGGTGGAGCAATCACACCCTATATGATAAGGTGTGCTCTATGATGAGTACTACTGAGTTACCTATTTCCTTTTTGGGAGTTATGCACTTGAGAAGCTGCATACCTATTGAATAGGGTTCAAATCAAATCAGTTGCCTACCACTTCATATTTGATATGATAAGGGAAGAGCCTATCTCTTAAGTTAGTTAAGATTTGGGGTTGTCCGGCCTATGTACAAAAGCAAAATCCGGACAAGCTCGAGGCAAGATCTGTTATGTAGAACTGGAAAGGTTCCAGCTATACAAACTACAGCTGATGATTTGATAGAACCAAAGGATTCAATAGTTACCAACGAACCTCAGCCTCTCCGCCGATCTAGTAGGGTTCCTCACCCACCTGAGAGATACTTCGGTTTCTCTATGACAGTGGGAGCGAGGATTGCATCATGAGATGATGACCCAACTAGTTTCGAACTGGCCATCAGGAGTGGGACTCTGTAAGAATGGCTGGATGCTTAGCGATCTGAGATGGAATCCATGTACACCAACAAAGTATGGACTTTGGTTGCTATATCTGAAGGGTTAAATCCCCATCAGGAGCAAGTATATCTTGAGAAGATTACTTGGTGTAGATGGAAAAGTTGAGACTTTCAAAGCTAGACTTGTTAAAGGTTTTCGTCATCAACCAGGCGTGGAGAATGATGAAACCTTTTCCAGGGGCCTATACTTAAGTCCATCCAGATCCTACTTGCCACGGCTACATACCATGACTACGATATCTGATGGTTGGGTGTCATGACAGCTTTTCTAAATGATGTTTTAGAAGAGAACGTCTATAAGTACACAGCCAGAGGGCTTCGTAGACAGTGGGAGCAGCGGAAACGTGTACAAGATGCTTTATAGGTTAAAGCAGGTATCGCGGAGCTGGAACATCTGTTTTGATGTGTTAGTCAAAGAGTTTGATATCATCAAAATGGTAGATGAACCTTGTATAAACAAAAGGGTAGTAGGGAGTATGGTGATGATCCTCGTAGAGTACGTGGATGACATACTCTTAATAGGGAAGGAGTTTCCTATGCTACGCTCGGTCAATCTCCGCTTATCACCATGATTCTCCATAAAGGATCAAAGTGATGCCTCCTAAATCCTGGGTTTTGGATCTATGAGATAGATCTAATTGGATGTTAGGATTCTCACTAGTTGTAGTGAGATGGTATCAACCGATCCTGGGGAGAATCACTGGAAGGGTTCCAGGGTGATAAGGAAGACTGAAAGTCAGTCACAGGCATTGTCTTTACCCTCAGTAAAGGGACGGTATGTTGGAAGAGTTCCAAGCTAGATACCATGGCATACTAGACGATTAAAGGCTGAATATGTCGCTACTTAAGATGCTACCAAAGAACCGGTCTGGGTGTATATTAGTTCATGAGATGAACTTAGTTTCTTCCATTGTGTGACAATGGAGTTGTGGCTTATGCCAAGGAACGTCCGTCCCATCAGTGATCCAGACATATTCTAAGGAAGTATCACCTGATCATGGAGATGGTTGATCTCCAGGGTGATTGAGGTTAGGAGAGCAGACTCAGAGGATAACACGGCGGATCCACTCACGAAGGCCTATTCCCAGAGAGAGACTTTTATGGGATGGTTGAGTATGAGATACTACAACCACTGCTACAGATGGCCCTAGTGCAAGTGGGAGATTGTTAGTTATATGTATGCCCTAGAGGCCATTACTATACATAGGATGTATATTGTAGTGGATGCTTGGACATATATAGGGAGGACTTTCTTGCTCGACATGATAGTATGCTATCTGGTTGCACTTTACCTTAACGTGTACACTGATTGTCTCTCTGATACATGTTGGTAAAGCCCTTGGGATATGTACTTGACTACCTGGACTATGATGCAGATCATACTAGTGGGGACATGGTAGTCCATAAGTACATCCTTCAAGGTCCCTAGACGTGGGTGTATCGAGATGGGGCATCGATATACCAGTGTAGACTAGCGTATACCTTCTCGACCCATACAGATGGACGATGGATGATCCCATATCCATTGGTGTTTGACATCAGAGATGATATACGGGTGCTCAGTGGAGACTGGGTACACTGGACGGACTCGCCGAGAACTCCCAGATGGAATTATACCTTACGTCAGATGGCAGTTCTCTGGTGACACTGGTACAGAGTAGTCTGTTGACCCGAGATCGTCATAGAGTCTTGTGTGGTTCCCACTGTGCTTTGATTTCCACCTTACCACGTCCAAGAGGGCATGCAAAACGGTGGTTTTTGGGTACAGTCCCGAGTCACATGGAGGCAATGAGCGATAGGAGGGGATTCGTCTCTCCCGGTATAGGGAGTTGATGTTGCGCTGTGTTCCATTGGCTATAACCGGAAATCCCTAGCCAGGGTTGCTGAGATTTACTGGTAAGTGTTACCAGTAGTTTCTCGAATAGTTATAGACCTCATATCGACACGACTTATCGAGCTATTGGGGTCTGACGTTTACCACCCCTAGGCAAGATATGCGACATATCAGATGATCAGACCGGACTGTACGGTAAGTGTTACTGGTTGGATTCACAGGAGTGTGAGCGGGCTTGCTCGTCGATCTTCTGATCGTTCAATACACGGGTGGCCGTTACGTTTAGCAGACCGCTTGCGGCTTGTGGGTGCTTGATATGATCATCACCTGCTGCCAGCGTATTGACGAGTCTTTAAAGTCCTACACAGAGGTTTCCTGGCTCAAGCGAAACGAAATAGGAGCGCATATGAGATATGTGCGGGACCGAGAATAATGCGTGTATGTGATACCATATTTCATTCTCGCGATGAATGTGTCGAATGGTTGTATGCGATATAAGCTAGTTATCGAATCAAGGATTGATTCGATAAATCGATACATTGGATATTAGTCGGTCATATGCGATATGACCGGATCGTTAAATCAAGTGTTGATTTGATGATTTAATGCATAATTATATATTAGATATATTACTTTGCATTAACTAGTATTGGTTCACTTTAAATGGATTTTCTCACTTGAAGTTCATAAATTGTATATGTGATATACTTTTGTGCACTTGTTTGTATCATGTTTGATGATACATGCTCACTTGGGTTTGTGTAAAGATTAAACCATGGTTGTGAGAGTGGTTAGGGTTTTGTTTATTCACTTATTATCTATTTATTTATTTATCATTCTTTTGGAAAAGATAAAGAGAAAAGAATGGTGGTTTGTTTTGTTTGTTTGTTGAAACTTCTTGAAGCTTTGAACAAGTCCACCATTCTTGTCTCATGTCTAACCCTAACCATTCTTCTAACCTTAGTTAAATCTCTACACTAAACCATGGTTGAATATATGATAAGTATCATATTGTTTTCTTTTTTAAGAAAATACTTATCATATTTTCTATTCTATTCTTTTCTTCTTCTTCTTCATCTTCAACATGAAGAAACTATCCCACCATCAATGGCAACTTGAGAATAAGAGTGAGAAATCCAATTCTAAAGTGAACCCACCTCCTATTTCTTCATCCTCTACCTCTTGCCTAGTAGTATAGGGTGTTTTCTTCACAAGTTTCAAGACTTGGTGAAGTGGGAGCTTGATCTTGTGATGCCTCGACGTAGATCATCTTCGGCATCGTAGTCGATGACCTAGCCCGCCCATTTCTCCGATGAAGCCGACGCTAGAGCCCGGGATTTGATTTGGACAGCAAGGGGACTTCATCATGGAGCTATGGAGGTGGAGAACCGGATCTACAAAGGTTGTATTTCCGTTCACTTAGTTAAATTGTTAACTAGTTGCATGTTTCGCCTAAAAATCTAGTTAACGATCCGTATTAGGGTTTCTCGGCACTTGTAAAATTCGAAATTGGCATGGTTGATGCCTTGTGAGACCTCATTAGTGTGCCTAGGAGCCCTACAAAGATTACTTGGTGTACATGGAAAAGTTGAGACTTTCAAAGCTATGCTTAAGTTCATCCAGATCCTACTTGCCACGGCTACATACTATAACTACGATATCTGACGGTTGGGTGTCATGATAGCTTTTCTAAATATTCATTTGGAAGAGAGCGTCTATAAGTACACAGCCAGAAGGCTTCGTAGACAGTGGGAGCAGCAGAAACGTGTGCAAGATGTTTTATGTGATAAAGCAGACATCGCGGAGTTGGAACATCTGTTTTGATGTGGTAGTTAAAGAGTTTGACTTCATCAAAATGGTAGATGAACCTTGTATATACAAAAAGGTAGTAGGGAGTATGGTGGTGATCCTCGTAGAGTACGTGGATGACATACTCTTGATAGGGAAGGAGCTTCCTATGCTACGCTCGGTCAATCTTCGCTTATCACAAGGATTCTCCATATAGGATCAAAGTGATACCTACTAAATCCTGGGTTTTAGAACTATGAGATAAATCTAATTGGATGTTAGGATACTCACTAGTTGTAATGAGATGGTACCAATCGATCCTGGGGAGAATCACTGGAAAGGTTCTATGGTGATAAGGACGACTGAATGTCAGTCGCAGGCATTGTCTTTACCCTCAGTGGAGGGACGATATGTTGGAAGAGTTCCAAGCTAGATATCGTGACTAACTAGATGATTAAAGGCAAGATACATCGTTACCAAGGATGCTACCAAAGAAGCAGTCTGGATATATATAAGTTCATGAGATGAACTTCGTTCCTACCATTGTGTGACAATGGAGTTGTGGATTTTGCCAAGGAACCCCCCGTCCCATCAGAAATCCAGATATAATTCTTAGGCAGTATCACCTGATCATGGAGATGGTTGATCTCGAGGAAGATCGAGGTTAGGAGAGTAGACACAGAGGACAACAACGCGGATCCACTCACAAAGTCCTTTTTCCCAGTAGAGACTTTTATGGGATGGTTGAGTATGAGATATTTCAACCACAGCTAAATGTTGGGTATGTGATACCACAATAGATGGCCCTAGTGAAAGTGGGAGATTGTTAGTTATATGTATGCCGTAGAGGCCATTACTATACATACGATGTATATTGTAGTAGATGTTTGGACATATATAGGGAGGACTTTCTTGCTCAACATGATAGTATGCTATCTGGTTGTACTTTATCTTAACATATACTCTGATTGTCTCTTTCTTACATGTTGATAAAGCCCTTAGGATATGTACTCGACTACTGGGACTATGATGAGATCATACTAGTGGGGCCACGGTAGTCGACGAGTACATCCTATAACTGTTCTTAGTCGAGGGTGTATCGAGACAGGGCATCGATATACCAGAGTAGACTAGCGTATACATATCTTGACCCATATGATGGGCGATGGATGATCCCATATCCATCGGTGTTTGACATCAAGGATGGTGTACGGGTGCTCAGTAGAGACTGGGTACACTGGACGGACTCGCCGAGAACTCCCAGATGGTATTATACCTCACGTCAGATGGCAGTTCTCCGGTGACACTGGTACAGAGTAGTCTGTTGACCCGAGATCGTCATAGAGTCTTGTGTGATTCCCACTGTGCTTTGATTTCCATTATACCATGTCCAAGAGGGCGTGCAAAAAGGTGGCTTTTGGGTACAGTCCCGAATCACATGGAGGCAATGAGCGATAGGAGGGGATTCGTCTCTCCCGGTATAGGGAGTTGATGTTGCGCTGTGTTCGATTGGCTATAACTGGAAATCCCTGGCCAGGGTTGCTGAGATTTACTGGTAAGTGTTATCAGTAGTTTCTCGAACTATTATAGATCTCAAATTGACACGACTTATCTGTTAGTTATATGTATGCCCTAGAGGCCATTACTGTACATAGGATGTATATTGTAGTGGATGCTGGGACGTATATAGGGAGGACCTTCTTGCTCGACATGATAGTATGCTATCTGGTTGATCTTTACCTTAACGTGTATACTGATTGTCTCTCTGTTACATGTTGGTAAAGCCCTTAGGATCTGTACTTGACTACCTGGACTATGATGCGGATCATACTCGTAGGGACATGGTAGTCCATAAGTACATCCTTCAAAGTCCCTAGTCGTGGGTGTATCGAGACAGGGCATCGATATACCAGTGTAGACTAGCGTATACCTTCTCGACCCATACAGATGGGCGATGGATGATCCCATATCCATTGGTGTTTGACATCAGAGATGATATACGGGTGCTCAGTAGAGACTGGGTACACTGGACGGACTCGCCGAGAACTCCCAGATGGTATTATACCTCACGTCAGATGGCAGTTCTCTGGTGACACTGGTACAGAGTAGTCTGTTGACCCGAGATCGTCATAGAGTCTTGTGTGGTTCCCACTGTGCTTTGATTTCCATCTTACCACGTCCAAGAGGGCGTGCAAAACGGTGGTTTTTGGGTACAGTCCCGAGTCACATGGAGGCAATGAGCGATAGGAGGGGATTCGTCTCTCCCGGTATAGGGAGTTGATGTTGCGCTGTGTTCGATTGGCTAAAACAGGAAATCCCTGGCCAGGGTTGCTGAGATTTACTGGTAAGTGTTACCAGTAGTTTCTCGAACAGTTATAGACCTCATATCGACACGACTTATCGAGCTATTGGGGTCTGACGTTTACCACCCCTAGGCAAGATATGCGACATATCAGACGATCAGACCGGACTGTACGGTAGTGTTACTGGTTGGATTCACTGGAGTGTGAGCGGGCTTGCTCGTCGATCTTCAGATCGCTCAATACCCGGGTGGCCGTTACGTTTAGCAGACCGCTTGCGGCTTGTGGATGTTTGATATGATCATCATCTGCTGCCGGCGTATTGACGAGTCTTTTGAGTCCTACACAGAGGTTTCCTGGCTCAAGCGAAACGAAATAGGAGCGCATATGAGATATGTGCGGGACCAAGAATAATACGGTATGTGATACTGTATTCGATTCTCGCGATGTGACATTGATCGGTTATATGCGATATAGCCGGGTTATCGGATCAAGTGTTGATTCGATAGGTTGTTACTGATGATACCAGTCGGTTATGTGCGACATGACCGGATCGTTAAATCAAGTGTTGATTTAATGATTTAATGCATAATTGTATATTTGATATATTACTTTGCATTAACTAGTATCGGTTCACTTTTGAATGGATTTTCTCACTCGGCTGTGCGCATTGCATAAGCGATATGTTTTTGTGCATTTTATTGTATCATGTTTGATGATACATGTTGACTTGTGCTTGTGTAAAGATTAAACCATGGTTATATGAATGGTTAGGGTTTTATATACTTATTCATTTATTTATATTTATTATTCATGTAAGGAAAAGAAAAGAAAAATGGTGGCATTCTTTTGTTAATTCATGAAGCTTCATGAATACTTTGACTTAGTCACCATTTTTGTCTTCATTCCTAACCTAACCATTCACTTAACTTGGGTTTAGTCTCTACACATAACCATGGTCATGTTATGATAAAGATTGGATTATTCTTTTCTTTTTAATTAATCTTATCATAACTTTTATCTTCTTCTTGCTCTTCTTCTTCTTCCTTCAAGTGAAGAAAAGCTTGACCATCAATGGCAACTTGATGATTTGAGTGAGAAATCCAATTCTAAAGTGAACCCAACTCCTATTTCTTCATCCTCTACCTCTTGCCAAGTAGTATAGGGTGTTTCCTTCACAAGTTTTCAAGACTTGGTGAAGGTGGAGCTTGATCTAGCGATGCTTCGACGTAGATCATCTTCGGCATGGACATCGACGACCTAGCTTGCCCATTCTCCGACGAAGTCGACGCTTGAGCCCGGATTTGATTTGGACAGCGGAGAGGACCTCGTTGCGGAGCTATGGAGGTGGAGCACCGGATCTACAAAGGTTGTATTTCCGTATCTTGTAGTTAAGTGTTAACTAGTTAGTTTTTTCGCCTAGTTTTCTAGCAAACGATCCGTAGTCGGGTCTCTCAGCACCTAGAATTTTTGTAAATGGCATGTTCGATGCCTTGTGAGACCTCACTAGTGTGCCTAGGGACCCTACAGTGGTATCAGAGCCTAGCTAGAGCCTTAGGCGAAGTCCAGACGGAATTTGAAACCCGAACGAACCAGAAACCCACACCCGAGAATGCTCTCTGTCCAGATTTTAAAATTGTGGATTTTTCAAGATTAAAAATATGCAGAAAATCAAGCAGGGTTTTCTAAGAATTACTGTAAATTTCGTGGGCCTAAATCAACTTTTCCACCGCGGAACCGCGGCACGTGCTTTGCATGCCGCGGCGGTTCAGCGGTGGTTTTGTCGTTTTGCGCATTTTTCTTTTCACAGTAATTCTCAGATTTCTGTTCTGATTTTCCTGGGATATTTTAATATTTATTATATAGTTGAGTTTTCAGGGGTTGTTTTGGGTTTTCATGAGTTCGATCGGATTATCAAATTTTGTCTGTGTGGCTTTCCGGATAATTTTTAGAATATGTTAAAAAGTTCGACCGGATATAAATACCCAACTTTTCCCCTATCGGGAAATTTCCAAGTGTTGGATTTTTCCGTGGTTTAACGACATTCTAAGTAGTGCAAGTAACGCGATGGACCCTCTAGAAGACAACAAACCTTAACTCGATTATGTGACCGTCTTGAACTGCCCTTTGAACCTTCGGGTTTGGGGCAGTACGGCGTGCCACATGTGAGGCGTTGGCTTGACCCTTCTACGGCTGGACCGTTGGTACTGAGGCACGAACTGAATGTTGTTAGACTTATTTCATGTGTTGGATTGTATCGGGAAAACTTGGGTGTTCGATTGTTCGATCGGAAAGTTTAACATTTTCTGTTTATCTGGAATGTGATACAATAATTGGAATTCACAAATAGTTATGAGATAACGGAATGAATATTATAAACGTAGCAGTTTAGTCTCACTTGATCGGTTGCCACGGAATTTTGATGTGATCAAAAGTCCGTCGCAATCACGTAGCGTACGCGGATACTCACCGGTTAAACTTAATAAACAGCCTCACCCCATAGCCCCGACCAAGTGACTGTAGGAGAACCCCGTCGCCAAAAGCATCCGTTCGGGTGCTCCCGGCAGCGATGTTCCGCCTTGGTGCACTTCGTCGACGGTATCGGGGGTGCGGCCGTCTACTGAAGTTTGCGACGAGCATTCGATCAGGATGTCGGGAATCCTGTTGAATTGCCCGACTTGGTATTGAAAAGTGTTTTCGATTTTGAGACTAAAATGCGGTGTTTATAATTGTTAGGCATGCGATGTCTAAAGAATTCATTTGGTCAGGCATGCGATGTCTGAGGTGATTGCGGATTCCAACTGTTGTAGTTTTACACTTTCTTTTCTGTGACCGTAAGTGTAATATGTGATATCGCCGGTTTCATTGCTATATGTCAACGACAATTGGGATGCGCATATTTACTTACGTTGTTGACATGTGATGTTATGTGTTGCTGGATATGTTATATTGGATCGTCGTGTTTGAATAGCCGGGGGGTTTTATGTGAGATGAGTGTTTTTCATTTTCATTCATGTAAAAACTTGTATGTAATATTCTTTTATTTAGGGCGCTTCCAGGTTGCGGAAGTTGTCACCGTTTGTATATTATTTACTTTTCCGCACTAGGATAGACCCAAGGAGGAGGGCACAAGTAACCGGGTTCTGGGGTCCAGTGGGAGACCAACTCGAGGAGTCGAGTCCGGGTCTCCTAACTGCAGAATTGGTAGGGTTGCTTGCCGCTCTCGTAGGGGTCTAGGGGTGTGGGTTTGGCTATTCATCGCGACCGTGGAATCCGTGTTTTATACTGGCTCGTATTGAAAACACGGACGTCCTAGTATATCCAATATTTCATATGATTCTTCTGCTGCAATATCTGTGATGTGATCATGTGATGTTCTGTGATAGATAAAGTATATAGTATATATGATATATTATATAGACGTTACTTATGTTTTACACCCGTGCTAGCCCTGCCCCGCTCTGCCGTTAGTTACCTAACCTAACGGTGTACGAGGGGACATCGAGACGAATGCGGATGGCATAAGTGTACGTCGTATTTATCTGTGATGTTTAGGTACTTAAATGATGGGACTTCATTAATATGATTAATGAAATAAAAGAAACCTAAGATGTTGTAGAATCGAATTTCAAAATTAAAACAGGTAGCTACAGTTCTTGCTTTGCACAGCGGTATATGTGATATATCCTGCACCTTATTCGATGAGGAAAGGACCGAGATCCCTTCACCGGGAGTGACTCATTTAGCAATAACTGGTAGATGCTACACACTCGGTTTGTCTTTTGATTGCTTTTAAGAGTTCTGCTTTGCACAGTGATATATACGATATATCCCGCACCTCATTCGACGAGGAAAGGACCGACGATCCCTTCACCGGGAGTGACTCCTTTAGCAAAACTAGAAAAGCCTCAAAAGCACTCCATTTTTAAAATCATTTGATTCTACAACGATATCAAGTTCATTACGCAATAGGTTTTCAGAAAAACCTGTCGTAGCCCTCCGTCATTTCAGATAAGTACTGGTTAGTATTCGTGCTACGTTTGTTGACTATGTTAAGGCGTAGTGTGCGGTAGCTAATTAGTGCTTATCTGCATAAGCATATGATGTGATTGGATTAGGGTAGTCGTGCGACTTTGTTGACTATGTTAAGGGTCGTACGGGTGGGTTTAATTCAATCGGGAAATGACGGGTTGAACTTGACTAGCACTTATGATTTGTTGACTATGTTAAGGTCATATAGCTGCTAGGGGCAAAATATTATCGGGAATTTCAAGTGTTGAAATTTGCAATGAGATTGCATACCTTCTATGAGATAGTTGGATCCCGATACCCGCTGCGAGTAAGTGTTACTCCTGGGAGAGTTTTATACATTACAATTAGCCGATCAAGTAGGTGTCTAGAAAGGTGTCAATGGGGTTACGCCTCTAGGAAAACGAGGTTTACATTAATTAGGTTCGTGCGAAAGCACGGGGGACCTCCCTCAAAGTACCGACACTGGCCTGGCTGAAAGATTGGCGAACTTGTAGTGTGTAATTAATCCCGGCTAGTCTTTAGGGTTTGAAGGAAGATTTGATAAAAAGCAGTGGGAGCCATCCTGATTAGATAAAATAATAACCAATCTATTCTTGACAGAGCGCACGCTGAGTGTTTTCTTCTCTCTCTCTCCAGGTAGCGACCATATCACGCCTTAATCAAGATAATAATACGGAATATTGACCGAACCCGCTTGTTATACTGAGCTGGGGAACGTTGGTCCCGCTCCAACTTATAAATGTTATAAGACAGAGCAGGAAATTGGGGAATACCAGATTTCCCGTCCCGCCCAAACGAAGAGAGTGCATGCTGATGCATCATCTTCGGGTGTGTTCATTACAGAGAAATGTTTCTCAGTATCCTTTACGTCCTGGGTATGTGATACCAGATCAGGATCCCAGATATGTAATCAGTTACATAGGGCTACAGAAAGGTAGAGAACTGAGAACGGGTGATAAGTTTCATGAGGCAGAAAACGGGGCAAGAGTTGCAGCCAAGTCTGTCGGTCACTGTCACCCTGTATTACCAATACATTGATTCTGAACGAATGTTATTAGATACCGAACCTGATATACAAAATCATATCAGTCTCTTTTGTTAGTTGTATGTATGCCCTAGAGGCCAGTATTGTACAGATTATGTATATTATATTGGATGCTTGGACATATATAAAGATGACTTTCTTGCTCGACATGATAGTATGCTATCTGGTTGCTCTTTATCTTAACATGTACACTAGTCTCTTTATACTGTCTTATAGTTACATGTTGGTAAAGCCCTTAGGATTTGTACTTGACTACCTGGACTATGATGCAGATCATACTAGTGGGGACATGGTAGTCCATAAGTACATCCTTCAAGGTCCCTAGTCGTGGGTGTATCGAGACGGGGCATCGATATACCAGAGTAGACTAGCGTATACGCTTCTCGACCCATGTGATGGGCGATGGATGATCCCATATCCATTGGTGTTTGACATCAGAGATGGTATACGGGTGCTCAGTGGAGACTGGGTACACTGGACGGACTCGCCGAGAACTCCCAGATGGTATTATACCTCACGTCAGATGGCAGTTCTCAGGTGACACTTGTACAGGTTAGTCTGTAGACCCAAGATCGTCATAGAGTCTTGTGTGATTCCCACTGTGTTTTGATCTCCACCTTACCACGTCCATGAGGGCGTGCAAAACGGTGGTCTTTGGGCACAGTCCCGAGTCACATGGAGGCAATGAGCGATAGGAGGGGTTTCGTCTCTCCCGGTATTGGGGGTTGATGTTGCGCTGTGCTCGATTGGCCGTAACAGGGAAGTCCCTGGCCAGGGCTGATCAGATATTCGCTGGTAAGTGTTACCAGTAGTTTCTCGACCCGTTACGACCCTCACATCGGCACGACTTATCGGGTTATTGGGGTCTGACGTTTACCACCCCTAGACTTGATATGCGACGTATCTGACGAAGAGACTGGACCGTATGGTAAGTGTTACTGGTCGGATTCGCAGGAGTGTGAGCGGGCTAGCTCGTCGATCTTCTGATCGCTCAATACCCGGGTGGCCGTTACGTTTAGCAGACCGCTTGCGGCTTGTGGGTGCTTGATATGATCATCATCTGCTACCGGCGTATTGACGAGTCTTTAGAGTCCTACACAGAGGTTTCCTGGCTCAAGCGAAACGAAATAGGAGCGCATATGAGATATGTGCAGGACCGAGAATAATGCGTGTATGTGATACCGCATTTCATTCTCGCGATATATGTTTCGATTGGTTATATTCGATATGACCTAGTTATCGAATCATTGATTCGATAAATCGATGCATTGAATACTAGTCGGTTATGTGCGACATGACCGGATCATTGAATCAAGTGTTGATTTAATGATTTAATGTATAATTATATATTTGATATATTACTTTGCATTAACTAGTATTGGTTCACTTTAAACGGATTTTTCTCACTTGATGCACATTGTATATGTGATATGCTTTCGTGCACTTTTTTGTATCATGCTTGATGATACTTGATCATTTAGTTAAGTGTATAGAATTAATCCATGGTTAATATGATAATTAGGGTTTTGCATATTCATTTATTTATTTGTTTGTTTATTTACTTATTTGAAATGGATTATGATGAGAATGGTGGCTCTTTTTGTTTTAAGTTGAAGCTTCATGAAGCTTTGACTTTTGTAACCATCCTTATCTTCATGCTTAACCCTAACCCTCTAAAGTGACCATGGTTTATTCTCTACACTTGACCCTAGTTTAGTTATGATAAGTATTTGATTTTCTATTTCTTTTTATCATAACTTATCATAACTAGCTCATTTTCTTCTTCTTCTTCAAGCTTGCTACAACAATGGTAACTTGAGATCTAGTGAGATAAATCCAATTCTAAAGTGAACCCACCTCCTATTTCTTCACCCTCTATCTCTTGCCAAGTTGTTTTGGGTGTTTACTTCACAAGTTTCACAAGTTTGTGAAGTCGGAGCTTGAGTTTGTGCAACCTCGACGTAGATCGTCTTTGACACAAAGCCGACGACCCATTCCGCTTGTTTTCCCGATGAAGCCGATGATCGAGTCGAGGATTCATGATGGACAGCAAGGACATGACCACGTGGAGCTAAGGAGGCGGAAATCCGGATCTACAAAGGTTGTAGCATCTCAACTTTAGTTAAATAGTTAACTAGTTTTCCGTTTCGCCTAAACATCTAGTTTAAGATCCGTAGTCTAGGGTTTCTCGGCATCAAAAATTTTAAATTGGCATGTTCGATGCCTTGTGAGACCACTATCGGGTGCCTAGGAACCTTTCACTGGTATCAGAGCCTAGCTAGAGCCTTAGGCGAAGCGTAGACGGAATTTGAAGTCCGAACGACCCAAAACCGAAACCCAAAATATGCTCTCTGTACTTTTTTGAAAACAGTGGATTTTTCCAAATTAAAAATTGCTAAAAAATTCAGCAGGAAAAAATAAGAATTACGGTGCAAAAAGTTTCTGGTGAACAGTGTTTTTCGCGGCGGATCAGCGGCAGAAGCATGGCTTCTGCGGCTGATCAGCGGCCAATTGGTGACGTCAGCCCACTTTGTTTGTACAGTAACTCCTGATAAATTCTGCTGAGTTTTCTGGGAATTTTTAATATTGATTCAAGAGTTGAATTTTCTGCAATTGTTTTGGGGATTCGGTGTTTCGATCGGGGTATCAAATTTTGTCTATTTGGCTTTCCGGATAAATTTTAGAATATGTTAAAAAGTTCGACCGGATATAAATACCCAATTTTTCCCCTGTCGGGAAATTTCCAAGTGTTGGATTTTTCCGTAGTTTAACGACGTTCTAAGTAGTGCAAGTAACTCGATGGTCCCTCTAGAAGACAACAAACCTTAACTCGATTATGTGACCGTCTTGAACTGCCCTTTGAACCTTCGGGTTTGGGGCAGTACGACGTGCCACATGTGAGGCGTTGGCTTGACCCTTCTACGGCTGGACCGTTGGTACTGAGGTACGAACTGAATGTTGTTAGACTTATTTCATGTGTTGATCTGTATTGGGAAAACTTGGGTGTTCGATTGTTCGATCGGAAAGTTTAACATTTTCTGTTTATCTGGAATGTGATACAATAATTGGAATTCACAAGTAGTTATGAGATAACTGAATGAATGTTATAAATCTAGCAATTTAGTCCCATATGATATTGAAAAGAGTTTTCGATAATGAGACTAAAATGCGGGATTTATATCTGATTAGGCATGTGATGTCTAAAGCAGTTGCGGATTCCAATTGTTGTAGTTTTACACTTTCTTTTCTGTGACCGTAAGTGTAGTATGTTCATATCGCCGGTTTCGTTGCTATACGTCAACGACAATTGGGGTATGCATACTTACTTACGTTGATGACATGTGATGTTATGTGTTGCTGGATATGTTATATTGGATCGTCGTGTTTGAATAGCCGGGGGTTTTTATGTGAGATGAGTGTTTTTCATTTTCATTCATGTATAAAAACTTGTATGTAATATTCTTTCATTTGGGGCGCTTCCAGGTAGCGGAAGTTGTCACCCATTGTATATTATTTACTTTTCCGCATTAGGATAGACCCAAGGAGGGGAGCACAAGTAACCGGGTTCTGGGGTCTAGTGGGAGACCAACTCGAGGAGTCGAGTCCGGGTCTCCTAACCCTAGAATTGGCAGGGTTGCTTGTCGCTCTCGTAGGGGTCTAGGGGTGTGGGATTGGCTATTCATCACGACCGTGGAATCCGTGTTTTATACTGGCTCGTATTGAAAACAGGGACGTCCTAGTATATCCAATATTTAATATGGTTATTCTGCTGCGATATCTGTGTTGTGATTCTGTGATGGATATAGTATATAGTATATATGATATATTATATAGACGTTACTTATGTTTTACACCCGCGCTAGCCCTGCCCTGCTCTGTCGTTAGTTACCTAACCTAACGGTGCACGAGGGGACATCGAGGCGAATGCGGATGGCATAAGTGTACGTCATATCTATCTGTGATGTTTAGGTATTAAATGATGGGACTTCATTAATGTGATTAATGAAAGATAAGAAACCTAAGATGTTGTGGAATCGAATTTTAAAATAAAACAGGTAGCTACAGTTCTTGCTTTGCACAGCGATATATATGATATATACCGCACCTTATTCGATGAGGAAAGGACCGAGATCCTTTCACCGGGAGTGACTCCTTTAGCAATAACTGGCAGATGCTACACACTCGGTTTGCTTTTGACTGCTTTTGGGTTTTTGCTTTGCACAGCGATATATATGATATATCCCGCACCTCATTCGACGAGGAAAGGACCGAGATCCCTTCACCGGGAGTGACTCCTTTAGCAAAACTGGAAAAGCCTCAAAATCACTCCATTTCAAAACTTCATTTGATTCTACAACGATATCAAGTTCATTACGCTCTAGGTTTTCAGAAAAACCTGCGTAGCCCTCCGTCATTTCAGATAGAGACTAGTTAGTATTCGTGCTGCGTTTGTTGACCTTAGCCAAGGCGTGGTGTACGGTAGCTAATTAGTATTTATCTGCTAAAACATGAGATGTGATTGAGTTAGGGCAGTCGTGCGACTTTGTTGACCTTAGCCAAGGGTCGTACGGGTGGGTTTGATTCAATCAGGAAATGACGGGTTGAACTTGACTAGCGCTTATGATTTGTTGACCTTAGCCAAGGTCATAAGTTGCTAGGGGCAAAAATATTATCGGGAATTTCAAGTGTTGAAATTTGCAATGAGATTGCATACCTTCTATGAGATAGTTGGATCCCGATACCCACTGCGAGTAAGAGTTACTCCTGGGAGAGTTTTACACATTGCAATTAGCTGATCAAGTAGGTGTCTAGAAAGGTGTTAACGAGGTTACGCCTCTGGGAAAACGAGGTTTACAGTAATTAGGTTCGTGCGAAAGCACGGGGGACCTCCCTCAAAGTACCGACACTGGCCTGGCTGAAAGATTGGCGAACTTGTAGTGTGTAATTAATCCCGGCTAGTCTTTCCTTTTAGGGTTTGGAGGAAGATTTGATAAAAAGCAGTGGGAGCCATCCTGATTAGATAAGATAATAACCAATCTGATCTTGCACGAGCTTACGCTAATGTGTTTTCTTCTCTCTCTCTCCAGGTAGCGACCATTTCATGCCTTAATAAATATAATAATATGGATGTATTGACCGAACCCGCATGTTATACTGTGCTGGGGAACGTTGGTTCCGTTCTTTCTTATAAGAGTTATAGGAATGAACAGGATATAGGGGAATACCAGGATTCCCATGCCACCCGAATGAAGAAAGTACATGTTGATGCATTTTCTTCGGGTGTGTTCGTTACTGAGAACTGTTTCTCCATTTGCTCTACGTCCTGGGTATTGGATACCGGGTCAGGATCCCATATATGTAATCAGTTACATGGGCTTAGGAAAGGTAGAGAACTTGGAGAAGGTGATAAAGACATTAGAGTTGGAAATGGTGCAATTGTTGCAGCTAAGACTGTCGGGGAATATCACCTTGTATTACCAACTGGTAATACATTGGTTCTGAACGAATGCTATTACATGCCGAACCTGATATGCAACATTATATCGGTTTCTTTATTGAGTAAAGAGGGATATAATTTTGTATTGCAGGACAATGTTATGAACATTTTCCATGACCAAAAGTTGGTTGGATCAGGCACGTTGTGCAATGGCATTTATGTTCTAAATCAATCAACAGTTCTGAGCATAACAAACACACACAAGAGGAAGAGTTCTGAACTCAACGAATCCTTCTTGTGGCATTGTAGACTGGGTCACATCAATGCGACACGACTAGCTAAGTTGCATAAAGATGGATATTTAAATCCGTTTGAATTTTCATCTTATGACACTTGCCAGTCATGTCTCAAAGGCAAGATGACCAAAACTCCGTTTACGGGACACGGAGAAAGAGTTACCGAACTCTTGGGACTGATACATAGTGATGTATGCGGTCCCATGTCTACACATGCCAGGGATGGTTCTTCATACTTCATTACATTCACTGACGATCTCTCTAGGTTCGGGTATGTGTTCCTGATGAAACACAAATCAGAAGCTTTTGAGAAATTTAGGGAATATAAACAAGAAGTTGAGAACCAAACCGGAAAAAGTATTAAAATCCTTCGATCTGATCGAGGAGGAGAATGTTAGTGTATATGCCCTAGAGGCCATTACTGTATCATACTAGTTTGTATATTACTTAATGGAAGCTTGGGATATTCACAGTTGTATATACAATCTTGCTCGAAATGGTAGTATGCTACTTGGTTTGTCTCTGCTTTAATATGTGCATGTGTTTCTTTTAGCATATTGCTGGTATACATATTAGTAGAGCCCTTAGGATCTTTGCTTGATTACCAGCGTTGTGATGGCGCTCGCACTCGTGGGAGCTGGGTAATCTATAAGCACATCCTTATACAGGTCCCTGGTCGCTGGACTATCGAGACAGGGCATCGATACTCCGGAGTAGACTAGCGTATGCGCTTCTCATCCCAGTGTGGGAGACGGTCTGTCCCACAGCCGTTAGTACGTCGTACTTGGGATAGTATGCGGGTGCTCGTTAGGTTACGAGTACACTGGACAGGACTCGTCGGGAACTGTTGGTTGGTAATATACCTATCGTCAGTTATCAGTTCCCAGGTGACATGAGTACAGCTTAGTCCGCTGACTTGACACTGTCACTTTGCCTCGAGTGTGTTCCCACTGCACTTTGATTACTACCCTACCACGGCTCAAAGGAGCTGTGCAAACAGGTAGTTTTTGGGTGCAGTCCCGAAGCACTTGGAGGCAGTGACGGTTAGACAGGATTCGCCTCTCCCGGTATTGGGGGTTGACATCGCGCTGTGTCTAGGAGAGCCATTACACGAGTAGTCCCTGGCCAGGGCAAGCGAGATATACTGGTAGGTTTCCAGTGTTATCTCAGGGTGTTCTGGGCTACACTCCGACACGACTTGTACCGCTATTAGGGGACTGACGTTCACCGCCCCCTAGGCCCGCCATGCGATGTATCAGACGAACAGACCGGACTGTACGGAGACTGTCACATACAGGCTCAGTAGGAGTGCAGATGGGGTTCACCTCGTCAGTCTTCTTATCGACATCTACCTGGGGACCGTTACGTACAGCTAGTGCCGCTTGCGGTCTGTGGTTAAACCCACTGCCAGCGTAGTGTCGAGTCTTTAGAGTCCCACACAGAGAGCTATTCGCCTTTAGGCAAAATGAGTAGAGGTCGCATGGTTTTGCGACAGGGTTCGTTCGCATCCGCGCACTTGTGCACGTTTGCTGTCCGGACAGTTTATACTAGCGGGCTTTGGTTTAAGCCGGATCCTAGTATATGATTTGAGATTGGTTTTTCTCAGGGTATTCGTGTTCCTCGGATCACGAATGCGGGTGCGTATGCACAGTTGCTTGAGATTGGGGGAGAGGACCTTGTTTAGGGTTAATGGCTTTTGTCATTTTATTAACCCTATTGATTTTGTGTGGATTATAGTTAATTGATAATTAGCTTAATTATTGTGCATGGTTGTTGTTGACAATTTGACTTCATTGACTTGTTGACCTTGTTGACAACTTGACCATAATCATTTCATTTGGAGATGCTCTTTGATCTTTGCAAAATTGAAATGATAATGGTCATGTCATGATTTATCATGACAATTTTCAAGCTAATTATCCAATTAAAATTATCCACACATATTAGTGAGAATGGCTCACTAATAATTCATTCTCTCATATTATTTCTCTCTCTTGTTCATCCTCTCCCTCAAGCTCTCTCCCTCTCATGTGTTGAGAAACAAAAAAGCTTGAGAAAAACCCTCTCTTGATCTTCTCTACTCTCTTCTAGGGTTCAAGTCTTAGCATTTCTTGCACTCTAGTTACTCCTAGCTTGGAGTTGAAGCTAAAGATGGTGGCTTTCAAGTGGATCCTTCTTTGACGGGAGAAGACAAGCAAGGTGAATTCTTTCAACCATTCCAAGGAGCAAGGAGAGAAGGACTTTGAGCTCAAGGTATAACCTTTCTACAACTTAGTTAGTTGTTAGTTTACTTTAGCTAGTTTTCGTTTAGCAAAGATCCTTACAAGCAAGGTCCATGTTGCCTAAGTCATTAAAAATCCGTTTTTTATTATGTTTTCCGCCTCCCCGTAAGCACCGGGGTGGGCAACGTGGACTTACAGTGGTATCAGAGCCTAACTAAACCTAAACTAGCTAAATAGTTAAGTGTAACGAAGTTCGGAACCGGAAAAATCACAAAACCAAACTTTTTCAAAATCCAAGTTTCTGTTAAAATTTTTTCTGCTCAAAATGAGAAACTTTATACTTGTAAAATCGTCTCAGGGTTTTGTGAATACACCCAAGAAAAACGATACCCTAATTCCCTCAAGTCGCCGCCCTTCCGCCGCACGAGGTAGGCATATGCGGCGGAAGCGCCGCGGTTTGTCATTATCGGCGCATCGTTTTTCGTGCAGTGTGTGTTGTTGTTGGTTTTGGTATTTTTAGGATATATTATATGTACCCAGATTTTCCAGAAAAGAAATTTCCTTTTGGGGTCCTATAATTCCGTATTTTTTTCCGAACTTCACTGCATTTTAACTATATCGGTTATATCTGTAATGCTTGCATGTATTGAACGTCGGCTAATCGCTATAAGACGATTAGTCGGGGTTATACATGATCTGTGATTGTTATTGGTTTGTGGATATGAATGGATTGGATCGTCGCGGGTGAATGGCCGGGGTGGATGTGAGATGAGCGTTGTTTTTTCTTTCATTCATTTGTAACATGTAAATTGATGTAATAATATTCTTTGTATGGCCGCACAACCGGGTCGGGGTTGTAGCCGTCATTGTATAATTCTTTTTACTGTTTTTGCTCCTAGGATAGACCCATGGAGGGGGTGCACAAACTACCGGGTATCTCGAAGTGCCGAGTGGCCTACTCACGGTGGTGAGGGAGGTTGCTTCGCTTCGGGTGCTTGGCGGGTAGTTTGCCGCACCCGTAGGGGTCTTGGGTGGGGTATTGGCTATTCACCGCGACCGTGTAATCCGCTTTGCGTTGCAGGCTCGAACGCATTGCGGATTCCTAGTATATCCAATGTATTCATCTGTGATCTGAAATGTCTATCATTGCTATATATTTATATATAATAACTATTTAGGCGTTGCTTATGTTTTACAGCCGCGCTAGCCCAGCCCCCGCTCTGTCGTTAGTTAAGTAACCTAACGGGTGATGACGGGGCCCCGTGGCGAATGCGAATGGCATAAGCGTACGTCATATTTTGGTTGTTTTCTGCAATGGTAGGTTTAAATGATGGGACGCATTAAAAGAACTAATGCAAGAAATAAACCAAGTAAAAGTCGATTGGAACACTTTGAAAACCACTCGGTTCTTTTCAAAACTAATCTTTTAAACGCGGAGCTTGAACCACTCCTTTTAAAAGCTATCTCGTTCCATCGATTATATCAAGTTCACTACGTTCACGGTTTCGCCAAAACCATCCGTAGCCCTCCATCATTTCGGTTAAATATTCGGTAGTATTCAAGCTATGTATTTTGACCTCACGCCAAGGCATAGTGATTGGTAGCTGCCGGATATTTATCCGTTGCATAGATAGAATGCGTTGATTTGAGACAGTCGTACTACCGTTTTGGCCTACGTCAAGGGTAGATACGGGTGGGTTCAAATTAATCAGGATAATGATGGGAAGAACTTGACATGTGACTTATGACATTTTGACCTCACGCCAAGGTCATAAGAGCATGGGGCAAAAATCCACATCGGGAGTTTCATAAGTACTGAAACTTGCTAGCGTTGCATACCATTTGGAGTGTGATAATTCTGGTAGGATTCCTTCGGTTTTATCACGCGATGATATTTGGATCCCGATCCTACTGTGAGTATATGCTACTCCTCGGGAAAACTCTCACTTAACGATCAATGCTATAAACCTAGTAGGTGCCTAGAAAGGTGTTAGCGGGGCTACGCCCACAGGGAAAAGAGGTTACTTAATTAAGGAACTTCGCGAAAGCGTTGGAAAACCTCCCTCGAAGTACCGACACTGGCCTGGCTGAACGGTTAAGCAAGTATTGTACGGTGAGAATGATCCCGGCTAATCCTTTTCTTTACGGTTTGAGAAGGGATTCGAGAGACAGTGGGAGCCATCCAGTTTAGACAAACTAAAAACTACTCTAAACTTGCAAGAGCATCATGCTAAAGTGTTTCTTTTCTCTCTCCTAATTGCAGCGACCATTCAACATGACCGGACTTAAGTTACTGTTAGATAAAAATATATTGACAGGGCCAAACTACAAAGATTGGCTCAGGAATGTCAAGATGGCGATCACTTATGACAAGCTGGGGTATATACTTACCACCAAAGCTCCCCCTGTCCCAGGTCCCACCTCCAGCGTCGCGGATGTTGAAATCCGTAAGACATGGGAGATAGATTGCGCGAGGGCCAAATGCCTCGTACTAGCCTCGATGGACAACGACCATCAGAGGAGGCACGAGAATATGGACCTAGAGTCCATATTTCTCCATACAAAAGAACTGTATGGAGAGCAGTCTCGTATCGCAAGATACGAAGTGTCGAAGAAGCTCTTTTCGGCAAGGTTGGCCGTCGGATCATCGGTAGCGGACCACGTGCTTAAGATGATCGGCCACATAGAGGAGCTCGCGGACCTTGGGACCACGTTGGAGAATGAATTCTATACCGATTTGATTCTCCAGTCCCTTCCTTCCACTTACGCCCAGTTCATTCTTAACTTCAACATGCAAGGAAAGGAGGTTGAACTTGCCGAACTTCTGAACATGTTGAGGACTGCTGAAGGCACCCTGCAGAAGGGTAGGGAGACATCCACTTTGTTTGTAGGAGGATCTTCCTCTTCTAGGTCCAAGGCGAAAGCCAAGGGCAAGAAGAAGAAAGCCCCCGCCAAACCAAGAGGCGGTGTCGGTAAAGTGGATACGAAGGGAAAGGGTAAAGCAACAAAGGTAGCGGGGAAGCTGGTGGGGAAGGAAGAATGCTTCTATTGTCACAAAAGTGGTCACTGGAAACAAGATTGCAAGGCTTGGAAAGCCAGAACACAGGATTTGAAGCGAGTTGCAGCTTCAGCTTCAGGTGTGTATGTTATTGAAAACTGTCTATCAATAAACTCTACATCCTGGGTATTGGATACCGGATCAGGATCTCATATCTGTAATTATTTGCAGGCGTTGAGAAAGCGTAGAGTTTTGAAGGCAGGTGACATGACCCTCAGAGTTGCGAACGGTGCTAGCATGGATGCTGAGGCCGTGGGGGACTATCACCTGGGATTATCAGATGGACACTTTTTGGTTTTGCGTAGTTGTTATTATGTACCAAATGCAACCTGTAATATCATTTCTGTATCTTTATTATCTAAAGAAGGTTATGAATTTGCATTTGTAAGTAATGTAGTGAACATTCACCTTAATCAAGTGTTGATTGGGTCAGGTACATTGAACAACGGTATATACGTTTTAAACCAACCACAGGTTTTCAATATCCAGAATACACACAAAAGAAAGTCTCCAGAAATTAATAAAACTTTCTTATGGCACTATAGACTGGGTCACATCAATGAGAGAAGATTGACTAAGTTACATACTGAAGGATATTTAGATCCGTTCGAATATCAATCGTATGCAACTTGTCAATCCTGTCTTAAAGGAAAGATGACAAAGGCTCCGTTTTCTGGACACGGAGAAAGAGCGAGCGAGCTCTTGGGACTCGTACACAGCGACGTGTGCGGTCCAATGTCTACACATGCGCGAAGCGGTTTTTCTTACTTCATAACTTTTACGGATGATTTCTCAAGATTCGGACATGTCTTCTTAATGAAGCATAAATCCGAAGCTTTTGATAAGTTCCAGGAATATAAGAATGAAGTAGAAAAACAAACAGGCAAAAGTATCAAGATCCTAAGATCGGATCGAGGAGGAGAATACTTAAGTGCCGAATTCCTGAATTACTTAAAAGAGAATGGAATTCTCTCTCAGCTTACTCCTCCATACACCCCGCAACATAACGGTGTATCGGAGAGACGGAACCGAACCCTATTAGATATGGTACGGTCCATGATGAGTAACGCTGAGTTACCGCGATCATTCTGGGGGTATGCGCTAGAAACAGCTGCATATCTTTTGAACCGTGTTCCCACTAAGACTGTGCCTACCACACCATATGAGTTATGGAGTGGGAAGAAACCCTATGTTCAATACTTGAAGATTTGGGGATGTCCAGCTTATGTCAAAAAGCAGCATGCGGACAAGCTCGAGGCACGCTCAGTACTGTGCAATTTTGTGGGATACCCAAAGAACTCCAGGGGGTATCTTTTCTATTACGCAGAGGAACAAAAAGTCCTTGTTTCTCGCAATGCCCACTTTCTGGAACATCAGTTTTTAGAAAAAGAAATAAGTGGGAGCGCGATAGAACTGGAAGAAATTCCAGAACCACAGACTATTACTGAAAGCTTAGTGGAACCAGAAGGTCCGAAAGAACAGGACATTCCTACGCCACTCCGCAGGAGTAGTAGGCAGTCTCATCCGCCCGAGAGGTACTACGGTTTTCTCATTGACGGGGATAGAGAGGACTGCATCATAGATTGTGATGAGCCTACTAGCTTCCAGCAAGCCATTCAGAGCGTCGACTCGGTAAAATGGCTGGATGCAATGCGGACCGAGATGGAGTCCATGTACACCAACAAAGTATGGACGTTGGACATTGCTTCAGACGGGGTAAAACCCGTAGGATGCAAGTGGATCTTCAAAAGGAAGATTGGTGTAGATGGACAGGTTGAGACCTATAAAGCTAGACTGGTAGCAAAAGGTTTTCGTCAGCGACCTGGTTTGGACTATGACGAAACCTTTTCTCCAGTAGCTATGCTGAAATCCATTCGAATCCTTCTTGCCATCGCTGCTTTCCACGATTATGAGATTTGGCAGATGGACGTAAAGACAGCTTTTCTAAATGGTCATTTAGAGGAGTGTGTCTATATGGACCAGCCAGAGGGTTTCATTCAGGGTGGGAGCAGCGGAAAGGTGTGCAAGTTGCTCAAGTCCATTTATGGACTCAAGCAGGCATCGCGGAGTTGGAACATCTGTTTTGATGAGACGGTCAAAGAATTTGGCTTTATCAAAAATCCAGATGAACCATGCATCTATTGTAGATTTGTAGCGAGAACTGTAGTATTCCTCGTTTTATACGTGGATGACATTCTCTTAATAGGAAATGACATTCCTATGCTACAATCTGTCAAGGGGTTCTTGTCACACAGGTTCTCCATGAAAGACCTGGGTGATGCCTCATACATTCTGGGTATCCGGATCTACCGTGACAGATCCAAGAGGATATTAGGACTCTCGCAGTCCAGGTACATCGACACCATACTGAAGAGATTCAGTATGGAAGATTCCAAGCGCGGTAATCTACCGGCTTGTCACGGGATCACCCTCTCCAAAGAGATGTCTCCCAAGACTGATTTGGAGAGGGATCGCATGTCTATTATACCCTACGCTTCTGCGGTAGGCTCTATAATGTATGCGATGTTGTGTACCAGACCGGATGTGGCTTATGCACTGAGTGTGGTAAGCAGGTATCAGTCAAACCCTGGGGAGAAACATTGGATAGCAGTAAAGAACATTCTCAAGTACCTGAGAAGGACTAAGGAGATGTTCTTGGTGTATGGCGGAAAAGACCTGCAGATTGAGGCCTTTGCTGACTCCAGCTTCCAGAGTGACAAGGATGATTCCAAGTCCATGTCGGGTTTTGTCTTTACCCTCAATGGTGGGGCGGTGTGTTGGAAGAGCTCCAAACAGGAAACCGTTGCTGACTCGACTATAGAAGCGGAATACATCGCTGCATCTGATGCCGCAAAAGAAGCTGTCTGGATGAGGAAGTTCTTGAAAGAACTTCAGGTGGTTCCGTCCATTGTTGACCCAATACCTCTGTATTGCGACAACAACGGGGCTATAGCTTTAGCGAAGGAACCCAGGTCCCATCAGAAATCCAGACACATCTTAAGGCGGTATCACCTGATCAGGGAGATCGTGGATCGCCAGGAGATCGAGGTCCGGAGAGTTGCATCAGAGGATAACACAGCAGATCCATTCACCAAGGCCTTGCCCCAGACTCAGTTCGAGCGGCTGATCGAGATGATAGGTCTTCGATACGCCAGTACATGGCCTTAGTGCAAGTGGGAGATTGTTAGTGTATATGCCCTAGAGGCCATTACTGTATCATACTAGTTTGTATATTACTTAATGGAAGCTTGGGATATTCACAGTTGTATATACAATCTTGCTCGAAATGGTAGTATGCTACTTGGTTTGTCTCTGCTTTAATATGTGCATGTGTTTCTTTTAGCATATTGCTGGTATACATATTAGTAGAGCCCTTAGGATCTTTGCTTGATTACCAGCGTTGTGATGGCGCTCGCACTCGTGGGAGCTGGGTAATCTATAAGCACATCCTTATACAGGTCCCTGGTCGTTGGACTATCGAGACAGGGCATCGATACTCCGGAGTAGACTAGCGTATGCGCTTCTCATCCCAGTGTGGGAGACGGTCTGTCCCACAGCCGTTAGTACGTCGTACTTGGGATAGTATGCGGGTGCTCGTTAGGTTACGAGTACACTGGACAGGACTCGTCGGGAACTGTTGGTTGGTAATATACCTATCGTCAGTTATCAGTTCCCAGGTGACATGAGTACAGCTTAGTCCGCTGACTTGACACTGTCACTTCGCCTCGAGTGTGTTCCCACTGCACTTTGATTACTACCCTACCACGGCTCAAAGGAGCTGTGCAAACAGGTAGTTTTTGGGTGCAGTCCCGAAGCACTTGGAGGCAGTGACGGTTAGACAGGATTCGCCTCTCCCGGTATTGGGGGTTGACATCGCGCTGTGTCTAGGAGAGCCATTACACGAGTAGTCCCTGGCCAGGGCAAGTGAGATATACTGGTAGGTTTCCAGTGTTATCTCAGGGTGTTCTGGGCTACACTCCGACACAACTTGTACCGCTATTAGGGGACTGACGTTCACCGTCCCCCTAGGCCCGCCATGCGATGTATCAGACGAACAGACCGGACTGTACGGAGACTGTCACATACAGGCTCAGTAGGAGTGCAGATGGGGTTCACCTCGTCAGTCTTCTTATCGACATCTACCTGGGGACCGTTACGTACAGCTAGTGCCGCTTGCGGTCTGTGGTTAAACCCACTGCCAGCGTAGTGTCGAGTCTTTAGAGTCCCATACAGAGAGCTATTCGCCTTTAGGCAAAATGAGTAGAGGTCGCATGGTTTTGCGACAGGGTTCGTTCGCATCCGCGCACTTGTGCACGTTTGCTGTCCGGACAGTTTATACTAGCGGGCTTTGGTTTAAGCCGGATCCTAGTATATGATTTGAGATTGGTTTTTCTCAGGGTATTCGTGTTCCTCGGATCACGAATGCGGGTGCGTATGCACAGTTGCTTGAGATTGGGGGAGAGGACCTTGTTTAGGGTTAATGGCTTTTGTCATTTTATTAACCCTATTGATTTTGTGTGGATTATAGTTAATTGATAATTAGCTTAATTATTGTGCATGGTTGTTGTTGACAATTTGACTTCATTGACTTGTTGACCTTGTTGACAACTTGACCATAATCATTTCATTTGGAGATGCTCTTTGATCTTTGCAAAATTGAAATGATAATGGTCATGTCATGATTTATCATGACAATTTTCAAGCTAATTATCCAATTAAAATTATCCACACATATTAGTGAGAATGGCTCACTAATAATTCATTCTCTCATATTATTTCTCTCTCTTGTTCATCCTCTCCCTCAAGCTCTCTCCCTCTCATGTGTTGAGAAACAAAAAAGCTTGAGAAAAACCCTCTCTTGATCTTCTCTACTCTCTTCTAGGGTTCAAGTCTTAGCATTTCTTGCACTCTAGTTACTCCTAGCTTGGAGTTGAAGCTAAAGGTGGTGGCTTTCAAGTGGATCCTTCTTTGACGGGAGAAGACAAGCAAGGTGAATTCTTTCAACCATTCCAAGGAGCAAGGAGAGAAGGACTTTGAGCTCAAGGTATAACCTTTCTACAACTTAGTTAGTTGTTAGTTTACTTTAGCTAGTTTTCGTTTAGCAAAGATCCTCACAAGCAAGGTCCATGTTGCCTAAGTCATTAAAAATCCGTTTTTTATTATGTTTTCCGCCTCCCCGTAAGCACCGGGGTGGGCAACGTGGACTTACAGAGAATACTTAAGCAATGAATTCCTGGGCTTCCTAAAAGAGAATGGGATTCTCTCTCAGCTGACTCCTCCATATACACCACAGCACAACGGTGTATCAGAACGGAGGAACCGCACCCTATTAGATATGGTGCGCTCTATGATGAGTACAGTTGAGTTACCTATTTCCTTTTGGGGATATGCACTGGAGACTGCTGCATACCTATTGAATAGAGTTCCAACTAAATCTGTGCCTACCACTCCATATGAGATATGGAATGGAAAGAGACCATCTCTTAAAAGAGTTAAGATATGGGGTTGTCCGGCTTATGTTAAAAAGCAAAACCCGGACAAACTCGAGGCACGATCAGTTCTTTGTAAGTTTGTAGGATATCCAAGCAATTCGTATGGATATCTATTCTACCACAGTGAACAACAAAAGGTGTTTGTTGCTCAACATGCCACCTTTTTAGAAAAGGAATTTCTTACAAAAGAGATTAGTGGCTCTGAGGTAGAACTGGAAGAAATTCCAGAAACACAAACTATAACTGAAGATTTTGTGGAACCAGAGGATTCAGTAGCTCCCAATGAACCTCAGCCTCTCCGCCGATCTAGTAGGGTTGCTCGCCAACCTGAGAGATACTATGGTTTTCTCATGGATGGTGGAAGCGAGGATTGCATCATGGAGGATGATGACCCGACTAGTTTCGAGCAGGCCATCACGAGTGGTGACTCAGTGAAATGGCTGGATGCTATGCGGTCCGAGATGGAATCCATGTATACCAACAAAGTATGGACTTTGGAAGTTGCTCCTGAAGGGGTAAAACCCATTGGGAGCAAGTGGATCTTCAAGAAGAAACTTGGTGTAGATGGGAAAGTGGAGACTTTCAAAGCTAGACTTGTAGCAAAGGGTTTTCGTCAAAGACCAGGTGTGCACTATGACGAGACCTTTTCTCCAGTGGCTATGCTTAAATCCATCCGAATCATGCTTGCCATTGCTGCCTTTCATGACTACGAAATCTGGCAAATGGATGTTAAGACCGCCTTTCTAAATGGTGATTTAGAAGAGTGCGTGTACATTACTCAGCCAGAGGGCTTCGTAGACAGTGGGAGCAGCGGGAAGGTGTGCAAGCTGCTTAAATCCATTTATGGATTAAAGCAAGCATCGCGGAGTTGGAACATCTGCTTTGACGTCGTTATCAAAGAGTTTGATTTCGTCAAAAATCCAGATGAACCTTGTATCTACAGGAAGGTGGCAGAGAGTAAGGTTGTCTTCCTCGTATTGTACATGGACGACATACTCTTGATAGGAAATGATATTCCTATGCTGCAATCGGTCAAGCTCTTCTTATCACAAAGATTCTCAATGAAAGATCTTGGTGATGCCTCCTGCATATTGGGAATCAGGATCTATAGAGATAGATCCAAACGGATTTTGGGATTGTCCCAATCCAGGTACATTGACACCATACTAAAGAGGTTTAGTATGGAAGAGTCCAAGCGTGGGAACTTGCCCACGATCTCTGGAGTCACTCTCTCCAAAGAGATGTCTCCCAAGACTGATTTGGAGAGAGCTCGCATGCAAGGGATACCCTATGCTTCGGCAGTAGGCTCTATCATGTATGCGATGCTATGTACCAGACCCGATGTAGCATACTCACTAAGTGTAGTGAGCAGGTATCAAGCTGATCCTGGAGAGAGTCACTGGACAGCTGTGAAGAGCATTCTCAAGTACTTGCGAAGGACTAGAGATATGTTCTTGGTGTATGGTAACGGAGAACTCCAAGTGGAGTCCTTTACCGATTCGAGCTTCCAGAGTGATAAGGACGACTCTAAGTCGCAGTCGGGCTTTGTCTTTAACCTTTACGGAGGGGAGGTTAGCTGGAAGAGTTCCAAGCAGGAAACCGTGGCAGACTCGACGATGGAGGCTGAATACATCGCTGCCAACGATGCTGCTAAAGAAGCTGTCTGGATCAAGAAGTTCATTACTGAACTTGGAGTGGTTCCATCCATTGAGCGTCCAATACCTTTGTATTGCGATAACAATGGAGCAGTGGCTTTGGCCAAGGAACCCAGGTCCCATCAGTGATCCAGGCATATTCTGAGGCGGTATCACCTGATCCGGGAGATAGTTGATCGCCGGGAGATCGAGGTCAGGAGGGTTGACACGAAGAATAACACGGCGGATCCACTCACGAAGGCCATTCCCCAGATACAGTTTGAGAGACTCTTCGGGATGCTCGGTATGAGATACTACAGCAGTTGGCCCTAGTGCAAGTGGGAGATTGTTAGTTGTATGTATGCCCTAGAGGCCAGTATTGTACAGATTATGTATATTATGTTGGATGCTTGGACATATATAGAGATGACTTTCTTGCTCGACATGATAGTATGCTATCTGGTTGCTCTTTATCTTAACATGTACACTAGTCTCTTTATACTGTCTTATAGTTACATGTTGGTAAAGCCCTTAGGATTTGTACTTGACTACCTGGACTATGATGCAGATCATACTAGTGGGGACATGGTAGTCCATAAGTACATCCTTCAAGGTCCCTAGTCGTGGGTGTATCGAGACGGGGCATCGATATACCAGAGTAGACTAGCGTATACGCTTCTCGACCCATGTGATGGGCGATGGATGATCCCATATCCATTGGTGTTTGACATCAGAGATGGTATACGGGTGCTCAGTGGAGACTGGGTACACTGGACGGACTCGCCGAGAACTCCCAGATGGTATTATACCTCACGTCAGATGGCAGTTCTCAGGTGACACTTGTACAGGTTAGTCTGTAGACCCAAGATCGTCATAGAGTCTTGTGTGATTCCCACTGTGCTTTGATCTTCACCTTACCACGTCCATGAGGGCGTGCAAAACGGTGGTCTTTGGGCGCAGTCCCGAGTCACATGGAGGCAATGAGCGATAGGAGGGGTTTCGTCTCTCCCGGTATTGGGGGTTGATGTTGCGCTGTGCTCGATTGGCCGTAACAGGGAAGTCCCTGGCCAGGGCTGATCAGAGATTTGCTGGTAAGTGTTACCAGTAGTTTCTCGACCCGTTACGAGCCTCACATCGGCACGACTTATCGGGTTATTGGGGTCTGACGTTTACCACCCCTAGACTTGATATGCGACGTATCTGACGAAGAGACTGGACTGTATGGTAAGTGTTACTGGTCGGATTCGCAGGAGTGTGAGCGGGCTAGCTCGTCGATCTTCTGATCGCTCAATACCCGGGTGGCCGTTACGTTTAGCAGACCGCTTGCGGCTTGTGGGTGCTTGATATGATCATCATCTGCTACCGGCGTATTGACGAGTCTTTAGAGTCCTACACAGAGGTTTCCTGGCTCAAGCGAAACGAAATAGGAGCGCATATGAGATATGTGCAGGACCGAGAATAATGCGTGTATGTGATACCGCATTTCATTCTCGCGATATATGTTTCGATTGGTTATATTCGATATGACCTAGTTATCGAATCATTGATTCGATAAATCGATGCATTGAATACTAGTCGGTTATGTGCGACATGACCGGATCATTGAATCAAGTGTTGATTTAACGATTTAATGTATAATTATATATTTGATATATTACTTTGCATTAACTAGTATTGGTTCACTTTCAACGGATTTTTCTCACTTGATGCACATTGTATATGTGATATGCTTTTGTGCACTTTTTTGTATCATGTTTGATGATACTTGATCATTTAGTTAAGTGTATAGAATTAATCCATGGTTAATATGATAATTAGGGTTTTTCATATTCATTTATTTATTTGTTTGTTTATTTACTTATTTGAAATGGATTATGATGAGAATGGTGGCTCTTTTTGTTTTAAGTTGAAGCTTCATGAAGCTTTGACTTTTGTAACCATCCTTATCTTCATGCTTAACCCTAACCCTCTAAAGTGACCATGGTTTATTCTCTACACTTGACCCTAGTTTAGTTATGATAAGTATTTGATTTTCTATTTCTTTTTATCATAACTTATCATAACTAGCTCATTTTCTTCTTCTTCTTCAAGCTTGCTACAACAATGGCAACTTGAGATCTAGTGAGATAAATCCAATTCTAAAGTGAACCCACCTCCTATTTCTTCACCCTCTACCTCTTGCCAAGTTGTTTTGGGTGTTTACTTCACAAGTTTCACAAGTTTGTGAAGTCGGAGCTTGAGTTTGTGCAACCTCGACGTAGATCGTCTTTGACACAAAGCCGACGACCCATTCCGCTTGTTTTCCCGATGAAGCCGATGATCGAGTCGAGGATTCATGATGGACAGCGAGGACATGACCACGTGGAGCTAAGGAGGCGGAAATCCGGATCTACAAAGGTTGTAGCATCTCAACTTTAGTTAAATAGTTAACTAGTTTTCCGTTTCGCCTAAACATCTAGTTTAAGATCCGTAGTCTAGGGTTTCTCGGCATCAAAAATTTTAAATTGGCATGTTCGATGCCTTGTGAGACCACTATAGGGTGCCTAGGAACCTTTCATCTTTATTAGTAAAGAAATGATAAAATTTTGTATTGTTGGACAATATTTTGAACATTTCCTATATCAAAAGTTGATCGTATCAGGCACGTTGTCTAAAAGCATTGACGTTCTAAATCAAACTACAGTTCTTAGTATATAGAACACACACAAGAGGAAGAGTTCAGAAATGAACGAATTCTTCTTGAGGTATTGTAGACTAGGTCAGATCAATGTGACCCGACTGACTAGAGTTACATAAAGATGCATATTTAAATTAGTTTGAATTTACATATTGTGAAACTCGCCAGTCATGTCACAAAGATAAGATGACCATAGCCCTGTTTATTGGAAACAGAGAAAGAGTTAGTGTACTCTTGAGATGATACATGTTGATGTATGTAGGTCCCCTGTCTACACATGCCAAGACTGGTTCTTTATACTTCATTACGTTCTCTGATGATTTCTTTAGATTCAGACATATGTTCTTGTTGAAACAGAAGTCCGAACCTTTTGAGATATTCACGGAATATAAGTTAGAAGTAGAGAACCAATACGGGTATAAGTATTATGTCCTTTGATGAGATCAAGGAGGAGAATACTTGAGCACGGAATTCCTGGACTATTCTAAAGGAGAATGAGATTCTCTCTCAGCATTACTCCTCCGTATACACCATGGCACGATGGTATATCGGGGCGGAGCAATCACACCCTATATGATATGGTGTGCTCTATGATGAGTGTTACTGAGTCACCTATTTCCTTTTGGGAGTTATGCACTTGAGAAGCTGCATACCTATTGAATAGGGTTCGAATCAAATCAATGCCTACCACTTCATATGTGATATGGAAAGGGAAGAGCCCATGTCTTAAGTTAGTTAAGATTTGGGGTTGTCCGGCCTATGTCTAAAAGCAAAATCCGGACAAACTCGAGGCAAGGTTAGTTATGTAGAACTGGAAAGGTTCCAGCTATACAAACTGCAGCTGATGATTTGAGAGAACCAAAGGATTCAATAGTTACCAACGAACCTCGGCCTCTCCGCCGATCTAGTAGGGTTCCTCACCCACCTGAGAGTTACTTCGGTTTCTCTATGACAGTGGGAGCGAGGATTGCATCATGAGATGATGACCCAACTAGCTTCGAGCTGGCCATCGAGAGTAAGACTCTGTAAGAATGGCTGGATGTTTATCGATCTGAGATGGAATCCATGTACACCAACAAAGTATGGACTTTGGTTGCTATATCTGAAGGGTTAAATCCCCATCAGGAGCAAGTATATCTTGAGAAGATTACTTGGTGTAGATGGAAAAGTTGAGACTTTCAAAACTAGACTTGTTAAAGGTTTGCATCATTGACCAGATATGGATCATAATGATAAAACATTTTCAAGTATCTATGCTTAAGTCCATCCAGATCCTACTTACCACGGCTACATACCATGACTACGATATCTGGTGGTTGGGTGTCATGACTGTTTTTCTAAATGATATTTTGGAAAAGAGCGTCTATAAGTACACAGCCAGAGGGCTTCGTAGACAGTGGGAGCAGCGGAAACGTGTGCAAGACGCTTTATAGGATAAAGCAGGCATCGCGGAGTTGGAACATCTGTTTTGATGGATTAGTCAAAGAAGTTGACATCATCAAAATGGTAGATGAACCTTGTATAAACAAAAAGGGTAGTAGGGAGTATGGTGACGATCCTTGTAGAGTACGTGGATGACATACTCTTGATAGGGAAGGAGTTTCCTATGCTACGCTCGAGCAATCTCCGCTTATCACTATGATTCTCCATATAGGATCAAAATGATACCTCCTAAATCCTGAATTTTGGATCTATGGGATAGATTTAAATGGATGTTAGGATTCTCACTAGTTGTAGTGAGGTGGTATCAATCGATCCTGGGGAGAATCACTGGAAGGGTTCCAGGGTGATAAAGACGACTGAATGTCAATCGCAGGCATTGTCTTTACCCTCAGTAAAAGGGACGGTATGTTGGAAGAGTTCCAAGCTAGATACCGTGACATACTAGAAGATAAAGGCAGGATACATCGCTACTTAAGATGCTACCAAAGAGGATGTTTGGGTGTATATTAGTTCATGAGATGAACTACGTTCCTACCATTGTGAGACAATGGAGTTGTGGCTCATGCCGAGGAACGCCGGTCCCATCAGTGATCCAGACTTATTCTAAGGCAGCATCGCCTGATTATGAAGATAGTTGATCTCCAGGGTGATCGAGGTTAGGAGAGTAGATTCTGAGGACAACACAGCGGATCCACTCACAAAGGCCTGTTCCCAGAGAGAGATTTTTATAGGATGGTTGAGTATGAGATACTACAACCACTGCTACAGATGGCCCTAGTGCAAGTGGGAGATTGTTAGTTATATGTATGCCCTAGAGGCCATTACTGTACATAGGATGTATATTGTAGTGGATGCTGGGACGTATATAGGGAGGACTTTCTTGCTCGACATGATAGTATGCTATCTGGTTGATCTTTACCTTAACGTGTTTACTGATTGTCTCTCTGTTACATGTTGGTAAAGCCCTTAGGATCTGTACTTGACTACCTGGTCTATGATGCGGATCATACTAGTAGGGACATGGTAGTCCATAAGTACATCCTTCAAAGTCCCTAGTCGTGGGTGTATCGAGACAGGGCATCGATATACCAGTGTAGACTAGCGTATACCTTCTCGACCCATACAGATGGGCGATGGATGATCCCATATCCATTGGTGTTTGACATCAGAGATGATATACGGGTGGTCAGTAGAGACTGGGTACACTGGACGGACTCGCCGAGAACTCCCAGATGGTATTATACCTCACGTCAGATGGCAGTTCTCTGGTGACACTGGTACAGAGTAGTCTGTTGACCCGAGATCGTCATAGAGTCTTCTGTGGTTCCCACTGTGCTTTGATTTCCATCTTACCACGTCAAAGAGGGCGTGCAAAACGGTGGTTTTTGGGTACAGTCCCGAGTCACATGGAGGCAATGAGCGATAGGAGGGGATTCGTCTCTCCCGGTATAGGGAGTTGATGTTGCGCTGTGTTCGATTGGCTATAACAGGAAATCCCTGGCCAGGGTTGCTGAGATTTACTGGTAAGTGTTACCAGTAGTTTCTCGAACAGTTATAGATCTCATATCGACACGACTTATCGAGCTATTGGGGTCTGACGTTTACCACCCCTAGGCAAGATATGCGACATATCAGATGATCAGACCGGACTGTGCGGTAGTGTTACTGGTTGGATTCACTGGAGTGTGAGCGGGCTTGCTCGTCAATCTTCAGATCGCTCAATACCCGGGTGGCCGTTACGTTTAGCAGACCGCTTGCGGCTTGTGGATGTTTGATATGATCATCATCTGCTGCCGGCGTATTGACGAGTCTTTTGAGTCCTACACAGAGGTTTCCTGGCTCAAGCGAAACGAAATAGGAGCGCATATGAGATATGTGCGGGACCGAGAATAATACGGTATGTGATACTGTATTCGATTCTCGCGATGTGACATTGATCGGTTATATGCGATATAGCCGGGTTATCGGATCAAGTGTTGATTCGATAGGTTGTTACTGATGATACCAGTCGGTTATGTGCGACATGACCGGATCGTTAAATCAAGTGTTGATTTAATGATTTAATGCATAATTGTATATTTGATATATTACTTTGCATTAACTAGTATCGGTTCACTTTAGAATGGATTTTCTCACTCGGCTGTGCGCATTGCATATGCAATATGTTTTTGTGCATTTTATTGTATCATGTTTGATGATACATGTTGACTTGTGCTTGTGTAAAGATTAAACCATGGTTATATGAATGGTTAGGGTTTTATATACTTATTCATTTATTTATATTCATTATTCATTTAAGGAAAAGAAAAGAAAAATGGTGGCATTCTTTTGTTAATTCATGAAGCTTCATGAATACTTTGACTTAGTCACCATTTTTGTCTTCATTCCTAACCTAACCATTCACTTAACTTGGGTTTAGTCTCTACACATAACCATGGTCATGTTATGATAAAGATTGGATTATTCTTTTCTTTTTAATTAATCTTATCATAACTTTTATCTTCTTCTTGCTCTTCTTCTTCTTCCTTCAAGTGAAGAAAAGCTTGACCATCAATGGCAACTTGATGATTTGAGTAAGAAATCCAATTCTAAAGAGAACCCAACTCCTATTTCTTCATCCTCTACCTCTTGCCAAGTAGTATAGGGTGTTTCCCTCACAAGTTTTCAAGACTTGGTGAAGGTGGAGCTTGATCTAGCGATGCTTCGACGTAGATCATCTTCGGCATGGACATCGACGACCTAGCTTGCCCATTCTCCGACGAAGCCGACGCTTGAGCCCGGATTTGATTTGGACAGCGGAAAGGACCTCGTTGCGGAGCTATGGAGGTGGAGCACCGGATCTACAAAGGTTGTATTTCCGTATCTTGTAGTTAAGTGTTAACTAGTTAGTTTTTTCGCCTAGTTTTCTAGCAAACGATCCGTAGTCGGGTCTCTCGGCACCTAGAATTTTTGTAAATGGCATGTTCGATGCCTTGTGAGACCTCACTAGTGTGCCTAGGGACCCTACAGTATTAAGCTACTGGGGTCTCACGTTTACCACCCCTAGGCGAGATATGCGACATATCATATGACGAGACCGGACTGTACAGGAGTGTTACTGATTGGATTCACAGGAGAATGTACAGGCTTGCTTGTTGATCTTCTGAGCGCTCAATACCTGGGTGGCTGTTACGTCTAGCTGACCGCTTGCAGCTTGTGGGTAACATCACCTACTGCCGGCGTATTGACAATTCTTTAGAGTCCTACACAGAGGTTTCTTGGCTCAAGAAAAACGGAGTAGGAGCACATATGTGATATGTGCAGGACCGAGGATAATATGATATGTGATACCGTATTCTATTCTCGCGATATTTGATATCAGCCGGGTCATCGGATCAAGTGTTGATTCGATGAATCGGTAAATGATATATTAGTCGGTTATATGCGATATAGCTGAATTGTCGGATCAAGTATTGATTTGATGATTTAATGTATAATTATATATATGATATATTAAATTACATTAACTAATATTAGCTCACTAAAAGATTCTTTTTCTCATTCGGGTAATACATTGATATATATGCGATATATGTTAATTTTATTATTTTATTTTGTTACAATAAATATTATATATGTGATATATAATATTGTAACATGATATGATTACTAATGCAACAAGTTTAGTTGCTATTAAACAAGGTTAGGGTTTGAATTGGGTTAGTTCTTTCATGAAGATTCTAGAAGGTTTTTCTTTTGTCTTGAGTTAAGATATTATGTTGATATTTATGTATGACTCATTCTTAACCCAACCCAAACCCTAGCCCTAGTTAAATCTCTACAAATGTTTAGTTAACCATGGTTGCATTATTCATCATTATTATCTTTTCATTATTCATCACAAAAGGATTCCTTCTTCTTCTTCCTTCTTTCTTCATGGAAAAAGCTTTCAAGTTTTTTTTAAGTGATGATTATGTGTGAGAAAAAGTTTATAAATGAGAGCTAAAATCCTACTTCATCATCCTCATCTACCCTTGCCCTTTAGATGAGAGTGTTCACTTCATTTAGTGAGTGTTAGCTTGTGTTCATGAAACTTCAAGGTAGATCATCTTTGTTATCGAAGATCGGAAGCAAGCTTGCATCTTTCTCTTCGCGGAGCCTCTCGAGAGTCCGGAACACGATGATCGCAGCGAAGGGACCTCAACACGGAGCTTAAGAAGTGAAGGACCGGATCTACAAAGGTTGTAATCCCTCTCACTTAGTATTAAAGTGTTTAACATGCTTGTTTTCGCCTAATCTCTAGTTTAAAGATCTTGTTAAGGGTTGTTCGGCATGGCTAAATTTTAAATCGGGCATGGTTGATGCCTCGTAGACCCTTGTGCGTGTGCCTAGCAACCCTACAGAAATCTGGCAGATGGATGTAAAGACGGCTTTTCTAAATGGTAATTTAGAAGAGTGCGTCTATATGGATCAGCCAGAAGGTTTCAATCAGAGTGGGAGCAGCGGGAAAGTTGTAGGGTTGCTAGGCACACGCACAAGGGTCTACGAGGCATCAACCATGCCCGATTTAAAATTTAGCCGTGCCGAACAACCCAATGCCGGATCTTTAAACTAGAGATTAGGCGAAAACAAGTATGTTAAACATTTTAACACTAAGTGAGAGGGATTACAACCCTTGTAGATCCGGTCATTCACTTCTTAAGCTCCGTGTTGAGATCCCTTCGCTGCGATCATCGTGTTCCGGACTCTCGAAAGGCTCCACGAAGAGAAAGATGCAAGCTTGCTTCCGATCTTCGATAACAAATATGATCTACCTTGAAGTTTCATTAACACAAGCTCTCACTCACTAAATGAAGTGAACACTCTCATCTAAAGGGAAAGGGTAGATGAGGATGATGAAGTAGGATTTTTGCTCTCATTTGTTTTCTTATTCTCACTCATTTTTCATCAAAAAATCAAAGCAAGAAAGCTTTTCATTAAGAACTCAAGCAAGAAGAAGATGAATAAAAATGAATAATTCCTTTTGTGATGAATAATGAAAAGATAAACATGATGAATAATGCAACCATGGTAGACTAAACCTTTGTAGAGATTTAACTAGGGCTAGGGTTTGGGTTGGGTTAAGAATGAGATATTTGAAAATATCTTACACAAAACAAAAAGAAACCTTCTAGAAGGTTCAAGAATGAACTAAACCAAATCAAACCCTAATCTTGTTTAATCTCCACTAAACATGTTGCATTAGTAATCATATCATGTTACAATATTATATATCACATATATAATATTTATTGTAACAAAATAAAATAATACAATTAACATATATCGCATATATATCAATGTATTACCCGAGTGAGAAAAAGAATCTTTTACTGAGATAATATTAGTTAATGTAATTTAATATATCATATATATTATTATACATTAAATTATCGAATCAACACTTGATCCGACAATCCGGCTATATCGCATATAACCGACTAATATATCATTTACCAATTCATCGAATCAACACTTGATCCGATGACCAGGCTGATATCAAATATCGCGAGAATAGAATACGGTATCTCATATCGCATTATCCTCGGTCCCGCACATATCACATATGTGCCCCTACTCCATTTTGCCTGAGTCAAGAAACCTCTGTATAGGACTCTAAAGAATCGTCAATACGCCGGCAGTAGGTGATGATCATATCAAACACCCACTAGCTGCAAGCGGTCAGCTAAACTTAACAGCCATCCAGGTATTGAGCGCTCATAAGATCAACAAGCAACCCTGTACATTCTCCTGCGAATCCAATCAGTAACACTCCCGTACAGTCCGGTCTCTTCGTCTGATATGTCGCATATCACGCCTAGGGGTGGTTTATGTCAGACCCCAGTAGCTTGATAAGTCGTGTCGATATGAGGTCTATAACAGTTCGAGAAACTACTGATAACACTTACCAGTAAATCTCAGCAACCCTGGCCAGGGATTTCCAGTTATAGCAAATCGAACACAGCGCAACATTAACTCCCTATACCGGGAGAGATGAATCCCCTCCTATCACTCATTGCCTCCATGTGATTCGGGACTATACCCAAAAGCCACCTTTTTGCACACCCTCTTGGACGTGGTATGATGCAAATCAAAGCACAATGGAAATCACATAAGACTCTATGACGATCTCGTGTCAACAGACTACTCTGTACCAGTGTCACCAGAGAACTGTCATCTGACGTGAGGTATAATACCATCTGGGAGTTCTCGGCGAGTCCGTCCAGTATACCCAGTCTCTACTGAGCACCCGTACACCATCCTTGATGTCAAACACCGATGGATATGGGATCATCCATCGCCCATCATATGGGTCAAGATGCGTATACGCTAGTCTACTCTGGTGCATCGATGCCCTGTCTCGATATACCCTTGACTAGGAACAGTTATAGGATGTACTCGTCGACTACCGTGGCCCCACTAGTATGATCTCATCATAGTCCCAGTAGTCGAGTACATATCCTAAGGGCTTTATCAACATGTAACAAAGAAACAATCAGAGTATATGTTAAGATAAAGTACAACCAGATAGCATACTATCATGTCGAGCAAGAAAGTTCTCCCTATATATGTCCAAGCATCCACTACAATATACATCGTATGTACAGTAATGGCCACTAGGGCATACATATAACTAACAATCTCCCACTTGCACTAGGGCCATCTGTTGTGGTATCACATACCCAACAATTAGCTGTGGTTGAAGTATCCCATACTCAACCATCCCATAAAAGTCTCTACGGGGAAAAGGGCCTTTGTGAGTGGATCCGCGCTGTTGTCCTCTGTGTCTACTCTCCTAATCTCGATCTCTCTGGAGATCAACCATCTCCATGATCAGGTGATACTGCCTAAGAATTATATCTGGATTTCTGATGGGACGGTAGTTCCTTGCCTAAAGCCATAACTCTATTGTCACATAATGGTAGGAACGAAGTTCATCTTATGAACTTACATATCCAGACTTCCTCTTTGGTAGCATCCTTGGTAACGATGTATCTTGCCTTTAATCGTCTAGTAAGTCATGGTATCTACCTTGGAACTCTTCCAACATACCGTCCCTCTACTAAGGGTAAAGACAATGCCTGCGACTGACATTCAGTCGTCCTTATCACCCTGGAACTTTTCCAGTGATTCTCCCCAGGATCGTTTGATACCATCTCACTACAACTAGTGAGTATCCTAACATCCAATTAGATCTATCTCATAGATCAAAACCCAGGATTTTAGGAGGTATCATTTTGATCCTATATGGAGAATCCTTGTGATAAGCGAAGATTGATCGAGCGTAGCATAGGAAACTCCTTTCCTATCAAGAGTATGTCATCCACGTACTCTATGAGGATCACCACCATACTCTCTACTACCTTTTTGTATATACAAGGTTCATCTACCATTTTGATGAAGTCAAACTCTTTGACTACCACATCAAAACAGATGTTCCAACTCCGCGATGCCTGCTTTATCCCATAAAACAACTTGCACACGTTTCCGCTGCTCCCACTGTCTACGAAGCCCTCTGGCTGTGTACTTATAGACGCTCACTTCTAAATCATCATTTAGAAAAGCAGTCATGACACCCAACCACCAGATATCGTAGTCATGGTATGTAGCAGTGGCAAGTAGGATCTGGATGGACTTAAGCATAGCTTTGAAAGACTCAACCTTTCCATGTACACCAAGTAATCTTCTCAAGATATACCTGCTCCTGATAGGGACTTAACCCTTCAGATAAAGCAACCAAAGTCCATACTTTGTTGGTGTAAAAGGATTCAATCTCAGATCGCTAAGCATCCAGCCATTCTTACAGAGTCTTACTCCTGATGGCCAGCTCAAAACTAGTTGGGTCATCATCTCATGATGTAATCCTCGCTCCCACTGTCATAGAGAAACCGAGGTGTCTCTCAGATGGGTGAGGAACCCTACTAGATCGGCGAAGAGGCTGAGGTTCGTTGGTTACTATTGAATACTTTAGTTCTACCAAATCATCAGCTGCAGTTTGTATAGATGGAACTCTTTCTAGTTCTACCTCATGACCACTAATTTCTTCTCAAGAAATTCCCTTTCATAAAGGTGGCATGCTGAGAAACAAAACATCTTTTGTTCCTCGGTTAGGCAGAAGATATTCCCTTACGTATGCTTAGGATATCCAACAAACTTCCACAGATCTGACTTTGCCTCGAGCTTGTCCGGATTTTTCTTTTTTGACATAGGCTGGACAACCCCAAATCTTAACAAACTTAAGATATGGGCTCTTCCCATTCCATATCACATATGAAGTGGTAGGCAACTGATTTGATTGGAACCCTATTCAATAGGTATGCAGCTTCTCAAGCGCATAACACCCAAAAGGAAATAGAAAACTCAGTAGTACTCATCATAGAGCACACCATATCACATAGGGTGCTATTGCTCCGCCCCGATTCACCGAGGTGCTGTGGTGTATTCGGAGGAGTAATGCTGAGAGAGAATCTCATTCTCTTTTAGAATAGTCCAGGAATTCCGTGCTCAAGTATTCTCCTCCCTGATCTCATCAAAAGACATAATACGTATACCCATTTATTGTTCTCTACTTCTAACTTATATTCTGTGAATATCTCAAAAGCTTCGGACTTGTGTTTCAACAGGAACATATGTCTGAATCTTGAGAGATCATCAGAGAATGTAATGAAGTACAAAGAACCGATCTTGGCATGTGTAGACAGGGGACCATCATACATCAGCATGTATCAATCCCAAGAGTTCACTAACTCTTTCTCTGTTTTCAATAAACAGAGCTATAGTCATCTTATCTTTGTGACATGACCGGCAAGTTTCATATGATGTAAATTCAAACTAATTTAAATATGCATCTAAATGTAACTTGGCTAGTCGGGTCGCATTGATATGACCTAGTCTATAATACCTCAAGAAAGATTCGTTCATTTCTGAACTATTTCTCTTGTGTGTGTTCTGTATACTAAGAACTGTAGTTTGATTTAGAACGTCAATGCTTTTAGATAACGTGCCTGAACCGATCAACTCTTGATATAGGAAATGTTCAAAACATTATCCAACAATACAAAATTATATCCTTTCTTTACTAATAAAGAGACTGGTATGATGTTGTATATCAGGTTCGGTATCTAATAACATTCATTCAGAATCAATGTATTCTGGTAATACAGGGTGATAGTGACTAACAGTCTTGGCTGCAACACTTGCACAGTTTCTATCTCATGAAACTTATCATTCGTTCTCAGTTCTCTACCTATCTGTAGCCTATGTAACAAATTACATATATGGGATCCTGATCCGGTATCAAATACCCAGGACGTAAAGGATACTGAGAAACAGTTCTCGATAATGAACACACCCGAAGAAGATGCATCAACATGTACTTTCTTCGTTTGGGTGGCACGGGAATTCTGGTAATCCTCTATTTCCTGCTCTGTCTTATAACAATTATAAGTTGGAGCGGGACCAACGTTCCTTAGCTCAGTATAACAAGCGAGTTCGGTCAATTCATCCATATTATTATCTTGATTAAGGCGTAAAATAATCGTAACCAGAAGAGAGAGAGAAGAAAACACTCGGCGTGCGCTTTTACAAGATTAGATTGGTTATCAATTTATCTAATCAGGATGTCTCCCACTGTTTTAGTCAAATCTTCCTTCAAACCCTAAAAGGAAAGACTAGCCGGGATTTATTACACGCTACAAGTTCGCTAATCTTTCGGCCAGGCCAGTGTCGGTACTTTGAGGGAGGTTCCACGTGCTTTCGCATGGACCTAAGTAAAATAAACCTCGTTTTCCTTGGGGCGTAACCCCGTTGACACCTTTCTAGACACCTATTTGATCAGCTAATTGTAATGTGTAAAACACTCCCAGGAGTAACTCTTACTCGCAGTGGGTATCGGGATCCAACTATATCATCGAAGGTATGCAATCTCATTGCAAATTTCAACACTTGAAATTCCCAATAATATTTTACCCCTAGCGTCCTATGACCTTGACGCAGGCCAATAAACCATAGTCCGCTAGTCAAGTTCAACCCGTCATTTCTTAATTGAATTAAACCTACCCACACGACCCTTGACGCAGGCCAACAAAGTCGTACGACTACCCTAATCCAATCTGCATCATATGCATAAACAGATAAATACTAGTTAGCTACCGCACACTACGCCTTGACACAGGCCAACAAACATAGCACGAATACTAAGTAGGACTTATCTGAAATGACGGAGGGCTACGACAGGTTTTTAAGAAAACCCTTTGCTTAATGAACTTTATATCGTTGTAGAATCGAGTGATTTTAAATGGAGTGTTTTTTAGGCTTTTCTAGTTTTGCTAAAGAGGTCACTCCTGGTGAAGGGATCGTTGGCTCTTTCCTCATCGAATAAGGTGCAGGATATTTCACAAATATCACTATGCAAAGCTAGAACTATAGAAGCAATCAAAAAACAAACCGAGTTTGTAGCATCTGCTAGTTTCGCTAAAGAGGTCACTCCCGGTGAAGGGATCTCGGCTCTTTCCTTATCGAATAAGGTGCTGGATGTTCTACAAGGAACACCGCTATGCAAAGCAAGAACTAGAGCTACCAGTTTTTAAACAAGTTTCTACAACATCTTAGGTTTCTTTTATTTCATTAATCTCATTAATGAAGTCCCATTTTATTATGCTTCACAAGCATCACATTTGAAACGAAATCTGCAATATAACATATATCTCATATATGTAATATAAACATTCGTCTCAGGCAGTAATATGATCTCATCACAGAACATTGCAGTAGAAGAACATTTATGAAAAATTGGATATACTAGGACGTCCGTGTTTTAATACGAGCCTGTATAAAACACGGATTGCACGGTCGCGATGAATAGCCAAACCCACATCCCTAGACCCCTACGAGAGCGGCAAGCAACACTGCCAATTCTAGGGTTAGGAGACCCGGTCTCGACTCCTCGAGATGGTCTCCCACTGGACCCTAGAACCCGGTTACTTGTGCTCCCCGCCTTGGGTCTACCTAATGCGGAAAAGTAAATAATATACAATGGTGACATCATCCTCAGCCCGGAAGTGCCCCAATAAAAGAAATTACATACAAATGAATTTTACATGAATGAAAAAAAACTCTCATCTCACATAAAACACCCGGCTATTCAGAACGCGACGATCCAATATAACATATCACAGCAACACATAATATCTCATATCATCAATGTAAGCAAGTATGCGTATCCCGATTGTTGTTGATGTATAGCAACGAAGCCGGCGATACACCACATACTACGCTTACGGTCACAGAAAAGAAAGTGTAAAACTACAACAGTTGGAATCCGCAACCTCCTTAGACATCGCATGCCTAACCAAATGAATCCTTAGACATCGCATGCCTAACAATTATAAACTCCGCATTTTAGTCTCATTATCGAAAACTCTTTTCAATATCAAGTCGGGCAATTCAACAAGATTCCCGACATTCTTATCAAATGCTCGTCGCAAACTTTAGTAGACGGCCGCACCCCCGATGTCGTCGACAAAGTGCACTAAGGCGGAACACCGCTGCTGCGAGCACCCGAACGGATGCTTTTGGCGACGGGGTTCTCCTACAGTCACTTGGTCGGGGATATGGGACGTGGCTGTCTATTAAGTTTACCCGGCGAGTATCCGCGTACGCTACGTGATTGCGACGGACTTTTGATCGCATCAAAATCCCATGGCAACCGATCTTTTGAGACTAAACTACTAGATTTATAACATTCTAATTAGTTATCTCATAACTACCTGTGGATTCCAAATATTGTATCACATTCCAGATAAATAGATAATGTTAAACTTTCCGATCGAATAAACAAACACCCAAGATTTCCCAAATAGCTCAACACTTGAGCGGAGTTCAAAAAGTAGCCATCACATGCCACAGTACCAATGGTCCAGCCGTAGAAGGGTCAAGCCAATGCCTCACATGTGGCAACGCTATACTGCCACAAACCCTAAGGTTTAGAGGCGGTTCAGACGGTCACATAATCGAGTTAAGGTTTGTTGTCTTTTAGAGGGTCCACCACGTTACTTGCATGACTTTTCGAAACTTTCAAACTCAAGAAAAATTCCAACTTTTGAAAAATTTTCCGACAGGGGAAAAAATGAGTTATTGATATCCGTTCGAACTTTTTAACAGTTTCTAAAATTATCTGGAAAAAAAAAACTTAAACGAAATTAAATTATCCGATCGAATTAACGAGTCCCCAATACAACCAAGAAAACTCAACACTTGAGTATAATTAAAAATTCCCAGAAGAATCAGGATGTTGGTACTGAAGTTACTGTACAAAACCCTAACCCTAATTCTACTATTCCACCGCGGAATCGCCGCGCAAGCAAGGTATTGCCGCGGTTCCATGGCCCTTTAGTGGAATTAAGATGTCGTATTTCACAGTAATTCCTAAAATACCCTGCCGATATTTTTGAGTATTTTTAATATGAAAAAAATCAACTTTTTGAAAAATTTCCAGAAAGGGGTAAAAACTAGGGTTTCGAGGTACGATCGGACTTTAAACTTCGTCCAGACTTCGCCTAAACCTCTAGCTTGGCTCTGATACCACTGTAAGGTTGCTAGGCATACGTACAAGGGTCTACGAGGCATCAACCATGCCCGATTTAAAATTTAGCCGTGCCGAACAACCCAAAGACGGATCTTTAAACTAGAGATTAGGCGAAAACAAGCATGTTAAACACTTTAAAACTAAGTGAGAGGGATTACAACCTTTGTAGATCCGGTCCTTCACTTCTTAAGCTCCGTGTTGAGGTCCCTTCACTGCGATCATCATGTTCCGGACTCTCGAGAGGCTCCACGAAGAGAAAGATGCAAGCTTGCTTCCGATCTTCGATAACAAATATGATCTACCTTGAAGTTTCATTAACACAAGTTCCCACTCACTAAATGAAGTGAACACTCTCATCTAAAGGGCAAGGGTAGATGAGGATGATGAAGTAGGATTTTTGCTCTCATTTGTTTTCTTATTCTGACTCATTTTTCATCACAAAATCAAAGCAAGAAAGCTTTTCATGAAAAACTCAAGCAAGAAGAAGATGAATAAAAATGAATAATTCCTTTTGTGATGAATAATGAAAAGATAATCATGATGAATAATGCAACCATGGTAGACAAAACCTTTGTAGAGATTTAACTAGGGCTAGGGTTTGGGTTGGGTTAAGAATGAGTCATTTGAAAATATCTTACACAAAACAAAAAGAAACCTTCTAGAAGGTTCATGAATGAACTAACCCAAATCAAACCCTAATCTTGTTTAATCTCCACTAAACATGTTGCATTAGTAATCATATCATGTTACAATATTATATATCACATATATAATATTTATTGTAACAAAATAAAATAATACAATTTACATATATCGCATATATATCTGTAGGGTTACTAGGCACACTAACAAGGCTCTACAAGGCATCGACCATGCCTGTTTAAAAAATTTATGTGCCTAAAAACCTAAGCAAGATCTTAGACTAGAGTTTAAGCGAATCTAAATGCAAGTAAACAACTTTACTCTAAAGGGAACACGAAATACAACCTTTGTAGATCGGTCCTCCACTTCATTTGCTCCTTGTTGAAGTCCCTTCGCTGCGATCAAGGTTCTCCGAGCTCTTGCATGGCTTCACGACGCGAAGGATGCGACCTTGCTTGAAGTCCCCGAGGCCGAAGATGATCTACGTTGAGGGAATTCCGACTCAATCTCCTACTTCACTAACTAGAGAATTAGTGAAGTAAACACCCTAAACTAAAGTGCTAGTCTAGTAGAGGATGGAGAAATAGGAAGTGGGTTCTCTTTAGATTTTTGTTTCTCACAATCTTTCTCACTTTGGATCAAACCCTAGTTTTCTTTTTCTCTTGTTCAATGAAGAAGAAGATGAACAAAAGAAAGTGAAGAGGATAATGATCAAGTGTGAAGGGTAACCATGGTGAGTGAGTATCATATACTAACCCTTGTAGAGCCATAACCATAGCTAATTGATTATGGTTGGGTTAAAAGAAATCTAAGGTAAAGACAAAGCTAGTAGACTTTATCAAAGCAAAGTAAGCTTCTACAAGCTTCATGCTCATTCCAAAACTCCACTAATTTTGTAATTATCTTAAATAATCATAACCCACCATAATACATAGAATGGTGTATGTCTCATACACACATGAATGTTGTATCATCAACTATGATACAATAAGATAACACATTTTAACATATATCATATATATGTTAAAGTAGTGTACATGTGAGAAAAACCCTAAAGTGAACAAGTGTTAGTAAATGTAAATTAGTATATCTAATATACAATTATACACTTAATTATTAAATCAACACTTGACTTAATAATCCGGTCATATCTCATATAACCGGCTAACATCCATTGTATCGACATATCGAATCAACACTTGATTCGATAACCCGGCTATATCATATATAACTATAACCGACCGATACAAAAAGTCACGAGAATAGAATACGGTATCACATACACGCATTATTCTCGGGCTCGCACATATCACATATGTGCTCCTATTTCGTTTTGCCTGAGCCAATAAAACCTCTATGTAGAACTCTAAAGACTCGTCAATACGCCGGCAGTAGGTGATGATCACATCAAGCACCCACAAGCCGTCAGCGATACTAGCTGGTCGTAACGGCTACCCGGGAATTAAGCGATCAAAAGATCAGCAAGCAAGCCCGCTCCAACTCCTGTAAAAGCCTACCGGTAACACTTCCGTACAGTCCGGTCTCCTCGTCTGATATGTCGCATATCAAGTCTAGGGGTGGTAAACGTCAGACCCCAACAACCGATAAGTCGTGCCGATATGAGGCTCATAACGGGTCGAGAAACTACTGGTAACACTTACCAGTAAATCTCTGAATCAGCCCTAGCCAGGGACTTCCCTGTTACGGCCAATCGAGCACAGCGCAACATCAACCCCCAATACCAGGAGAGACGAAACCCCTCCTATCGCTCATTGCCTCCATGTGACTCAGGACTGTACCCAAAAACCACCGTTTTGCACGCCCTCACGGACGTGGTAAGGTGGAAATCAAAGCACAGTGGGAATTACACAAGACTCTATGACGATCTCGGGTCTACAGACTAACCTGCACAAGTGTCAGCAGAGAACCGCCATCTGACGTGAGGTATAATACCATCTGAGAGTTCTCGTCGAGTCCGTCCAGTGTACCCAGTCTCCACTGAGCACCCGTATACCATCTCTGATGTCAAACACCAATGGATATGGGATCATCCATCGCCCATCTCATGGGTCGAGAAGCGTATACGCTAGTCTACTCTGGTATATCGATGCCCCGTCTCGATACACCCACGACTAGGGACCTTGAAGGATGTACTTATGGACTACCATGTCCCCACTAGTATGATCCGCATCATAGTCCAGGTAGTCAAGTACACATCCTAAGGGCTTTACCAACATGTAACTGTAAGACAGTATAAAGAGATAAGTATACATGTTAAAGTAAAGAGCAACCAGATAGCATACTATCATATCGAGCAAGAAAGTCCTCTCTATATATGTCCAAGCATCCAATATAATATACATCATCTGTACAATACTGGCCTCAAGGGCATACAAATAACAATCTCCCACTTGCACTGGGGCCAGCTGCTGTAGTATCGCATACCGAGCATCCCGAAGAGTCTCTCAAACTGTATCTGGGGAATGGCCTTCGTGAGTGGATCCGCTGTGTTGTTCTTCGTGTCAACCCTCCTGACCTCGATCTCTCGGCGATCAACTATCTCCCGGATCAGGTGATACCGCCTCAGAATATGCCTGGATCGCTGATGGGACCTGGGTTCCTTGGCCAAAGCAACCGTTCCATTGTTATCGCAATACAAAGATATTGGATGCTCAATGGATGGAACAACTCCAAGTTCAGTAATGAACTTCTTGATCCAGACAGCCTCTTTGGCAGCATCGTTGGCAGCGATGTATTCAGCCTCCATCATCGAGTCTGCCACGGTTTCCTGCTTGGAACTCTTCCAGCTAACCGCCCCTCCGTAAAGGGTAAAGACAAATCCCTACTGCGACTTAGAGTCGTCCTTATCACTCTAGAAGCTCGAATCGGTAAAGGACTCCATTGGAGTTCTCCGTTACCATACACCAAGAGCATCTCCTTAGTCCTTCGCAAGTACTTTAGAATGCTCTTCATAGCTGTCCAGTGACTCTCTCCAGGATCAGCTTGATACCTACTCACTACACTTAGTGGGTATGCTACATCGGGTCTGGTACATAGCATCGCGTACATGATAGAGCCTACAGCCGAAGCATAGGGTATCCCTTGCATGCGAGCTCTCTCCAAATCAGTCTTGGAAAACATCTCTTTGGAGAGAGTGAGCCCTGAGATCGTGGGTAAAAACCCACGTTTGGACTCTTCCATACTAAACCTCTTTAGTATGGTGTCAATGTACCTGGATTGGGACAATCCCAATATCCTTTTAGATCTATCTCTATAGATCCTAATTCCCAATATGCAGGAGGCATCACCAAGATCTTTCGTTGAGAATCTTTGTGATAAGAAGAGCTTGACCGATTGTAGCATAGGAATGGCATTTCCTATCAAGAGTATGTCGTCCACGTACAATACAAGGAAGATAACCTTACTCTCTGCCACCTTCTTGTAGATACAAGGTTCATCTACGTTTTTTACGAAATCAAACTCTTTGATAACGACGTCAAAGCAGATGTTCCAACTCCGCGATGCTTGCTTTAATCCATAAATGGATTTAAGCAGCTTGCACACCTCCCGTTGCTCCCACTATCTACGAAGCCCTCTGGCTGAGTCATGTACACGCACTCTTCTAAATCACCGTTTAGAAAGGCGGTCTTAACATCCATTTGCCAGATTTCGTAGTCATGATATGCAGCGATGGCAAGCATGATCCGGATGGATTTAAGCATAGCCACTGGAGAAAAGGTTTCGTCATAGTCCACACCTGGTCTTTGACGAAAACCTTTTGCAACAAGTCTAGCTTTGAAAGTCTCCACTTTCCATCTACACCAAGTTTTTTCTTGAAGATCCACTTGTTCCCAATGGTTTTACCCCTTCAGGAGCATCTTCCAAAGTCCATACTTTGTTGGTGTACATGGATTCCATCTCGGACCTCATTGCATCCAGCCATTTCACTGAGTCCCTACTCATGATGGCCTGCTCGAAGCTAGTTGGGTCATCATCAACCATGATGCAATCCTCGCTCCACCATCCATGAGAAAACCGTAGTATCTCTCAGGTGGGAAAGGAACCCTACTAGATCGGCGGAGTGGCTGGGGTTCATCGGGAACTACCGAATCCTCCGGTTCTACTAAATCTTCAGTTTGAGTTTGTGTAGCCGGAATTTCTTCCAGTTCTACCTTGTTGCCACTAATTTCTTTTGCAAGAAATTCCTTTTCTAAAAAGATGGCATGTCGAGAAACAAACACTTTTTGTTCTCGCTATGGTAGAAAAGATATCCATGTGAATGTTTGGGATATCCCACAAACTTGCATAAAACTGACCGTGCCTCTAGTTTGTCCGGATTTTGCCTTTTGACATAGGCCGGACAACCTATATCTTAACTCGTTTAAGACATGGTCTCTTCCCACTCCATATCTCATATGGTGTAGTAGGTACAGATTTAGATGGAACTTGATTCAATAGGTATGCTGCTGTCTCCAGCGCATACCCTCAGAAGGAAATAGGTAACTCAGCTGTGCTCATCATAGAGCGCACCATATCTAATAGGGTGCGGTTCCTCCATTCAGATACACCGTTGTGCTGTGGTGTATATGGAGGAGTCTGCTGAGAGAGAATCCCATTCTCTTTTAGGAAGTCCAGGAATTCATTGCTTAAGTATTCACCTCCTCGATCAGATCGAAGGATTTTAATACTTTTCCCGGTTTGGTTCTCGACTTCTTGTTTATATTCTTTAAATTTCTCAAAAGCTTCTGATTTGTGTTTCATCAGGAACACATATCCGAATCTAGAGAGATCGTCAGTGAATGTAATGAAGTACGAAGAACCATCCCTGGCATGTATAGACATGGGGCCGCATACATCATTATGTACCAGTCCCAAGAGTTCAGTAACTCTTTCTCGTGTCCCGTAAACGGAGTTTTGGTCATCTTTCCTTTGAGACATGACTGGCAAGTGTCATAAGATGAAAATTCAAACGGATTCAAATATCCATCCTTATGCAACTTAGCTAGTCGTGTCGCATTGATGTGACCCAGTCTACAATGCCACAAGAAGAATTCGTTCATTTTTGAACTCTTCCTCTTGTGTGTGTTTGTTATGCTAAGAACTGTTGATTGATTTAGAACATAAATGCCATTGCACAATGTGCCTGATCCAACCAACTTTTGGTTAAGGAAAATGTTCATAACATTATCCTTTAATACAAAATTATATCCCTCTTTACTTAGTAAAGAAACCGATATAATGTTGCATATCAGGTTCGACATGTAATAGCATTCGTTCATAACCAATGTAATACCAGTTGGCAATACAAGGTGATATTCCCCGACGGTTTTAGCTGCAACAATTGCACCATTTCCAACCCTTATGTCTTTATCACCTTCTCCAAGTTCTCTACCTTTTGTAAGCCCATGTAACTGATTACAAATATGGGATCCTGACCCGGTATCTAATACCCAGGACGTAGAGCAAATGGAGAAACAGTTCTCCGTAACGAACACACCCGAAGAAAATGCATCAACATGTACTTTCTTCATTCGGGTGGCATGGGAATCCCGGTATTCCCCTATATCCTGTTCAGTCCTACTTATAAGAAAGAACGGAACCAACGTTCCCCAGCATAGTATAACATGCGGGTTCGGTCAATACATCCATATTATTATCTTGATTAAGGCATAAAATGGTCGCTACCTAGAGAGAGAGAGAAGAAAACACTTTAGCGTATGCTCTTGCAAGATCAGATTGGTTATTATTTTATCTAATCAGTATGGCTCCCACTGTTTTTTATCAAATCTTCCTTCAAACCCTAAAAGGAAAGACTAGCCAGGATTAATTACACCCTACAACTTCGCCAATCTTTCAGCCAGGCCAGTGTCGGTACTTTGAGGGAGGTTCCCCGTGCTTTCGCACGGACCTAATTAAAGTAAACCTCATTTTCCCAGAGGCGTAACCCCATTGACACCTTTCTAGACACCTACTTGATCGGCTAATTGTCCTGTGTAAAACTCTCCCAAGAGTAACAATTACTCGCAGTGGGTATCGGGATCCAACTATCTCATAGAAGGTATGCAATCTCATTGCAAATCTCAACACTTGAAATTCCCGATAATATTTTGCCCCTAACCCCTATGATCTTGACAAAGGCCAACAAATCATAGAATGCTAGTCAAGTTCAACCCGTCATTTCTTGATTGAATCAAACCCACCCGCACGACCCTTGACAAAGGCCAACAAGGTCGTACAACTACCCTAAAACAATCTGCATCATATGCATAAGAAAATAAGCACCATTTAGCTACCACACACTACTCCTTGACAAAGGCCAACAAACGTAGCACGAATACTAAATAGTTCTTATCTGAAATGACAGAGGGCTACGACAGGTTTTTCTGAAAACCTATTACGTAATGAACATGATATCGTCGTAGAATCGAGTGAATTTTGAAATGGAGTGATTTTGAGGTTTTTATTAGTTTTACTAAAGAGGTCACTCCCGGTGAAGGGATCTCGGCTCTTTCCTTTTGGAATAAGGTGCAGGATATATCATATACATCATTATGCAAAGCAAAACTCCAAAAGCAATCAAAAGCAAAGCGAGTGTTGTAGCATCTGCTAAAGAGGTCACTCCCGGTGAAGGGATCTCGGCTCTTTCCCCATCGAATAAGGTGCAGGGTATATCATATATACCATTATGCAAAGCAAAACTGTAGCTACCCTTTTTTTTAAAAAATTTGATTCTACAACATCTTTTAGGTTTCTTTTCTTTCAATTAATCACATTAATGATGTCCCATCATTTAAGTCACCTAAACATCACAGATAAATACGACGTACACTTATGCCATCCGCATTCTCCTCGATGTCCCCTCGTGCACCGTTAGGTTAGGTAACTAAGGGCAGGGCAGGGCAGGGCTAGCGCGGGTGTAAAACATAAGTAACGTCTATATAATATATCATATATAATATATACAGTATTTATCACAGAACATCAAATGATCACATCACAGATATCGCAGCAGAAGAAACATATGAAACATTGGATATACTAGGACGTCCGTGTTTTATTTGAGCCTCTATAAAACACGGATTCCATGGTCGCGACGAATAGCCAAACCCACACCCCTAGACCCCTACGAGAGCGGCAAGCAACCCTACCAATTCTAGAGTTAGGAGACCCGGACTCGACTCCTCGAGTTGGTCTCCCACTGGACTCCAGAACCCGGTTACTTGTGCTCTCCTCCTTGGGTCTATCCTAGTGCGGAAAAGTAAATAATATACAAAATGTCACAGAAAAGAAAGTGTAAAACTACAACATTTGGAATCCACAATCTCTTTAGACATCGTAAATCCGAAATATCACATATTTCGCATTTCATGCCTAACCGTATGAATTCCACATATTGTATCACATTCCAGATAAATAGACAGCATTAAACTCTCCGAACAGATAATCAGATACCCAAAATTTCCTAAATAGCTCAACACTTGAGCGGAGTTCAAAAATTCCAAAATACGTAACAGTAGCAACGGTCCAGCCATAGAAGGGTCAAGCCAACGCCTCACATGTGGCACGCCGTACTGCCCCAAACCCTAAGGTTCAAAGGGCAGTTCAAGACGGTCACATAATCGAGTTAAGCTTTGTTGTCTTCTAAAGGGTCCATCGCGTCACATGCACGTTTTTCCGAAAGATTTAAACCCGAGAAAAATTCAACACTTGAATGTTTTTCGTGCCGAGAAAAATTGAGTTAATGATATTCGTTCGAACATTTTAATACTTTCTAAATTATTCGGAATAACATAACAAAATTAAATTCTCCGATCGAAACGACGATTACAAAATAAACCCCAAAATACTCAACACTTGAGTCAGATTAAAAATACCCAGAAAACATAAATCACAGAATTGGAAATTACTGTGGAAAACTGACTGCATGATTCTCCTATACTGCCACGGATCCGCGGCCCAAGAGGTGTACGGCCGCGGTTCCGCGGCGGTTTATACTGTTCATCGTCTCGTTTTTCACTGTAATTCATATAAAACCCTGCTGAATTTTTTAGGCATTTCTAATTCCAAAAAATCATAGATTTTGAAAAAAGTCCAGAGAGGGGGTTAAATTTGCGTATTCGGGTTCGTTCGGAGTTTTAACTTCGTTAACTCATCGCCTAATGCTCTAGCTAGGCTCTGATACCACTGTAGGGTTACTAGGCACACTACTGAGGATCTACAAGGCATCAACCATGCCCGTTTAAAATTTTAGCCATGCCGAATAACCCTAAACAAGATCGTTAACTAGACATTAGGAGAAAACTATGCAAGCAAAACACTTTAACCTAAAGGGAACACGAAATACAACCTTTATAGATCGGTCCTCCACTTCATTTGCTCCTTGTTGAAGTCCCTTCGCTGCGATCAAGGTTCTCCCGGGCTCTCGCATAGCTTCACGAGGCGAAGGATGCGACCTTGCTTGAAGTCTCCGAGGCCGAAGATGATCTACGTCGAGGGAATTCCAACTCAAGCTCCTACTTCACTAACTAGAGAATTAGTGAAGTAAACACCCTAAACTAAAGTGCTAGTCTAGTAGAGGATGGAGAAACAGGAAGTGGGTTCTCTTTAGATTTTTGTTTCTCACAATCTTTCTCACTTTGGATCAAACCCTAGTTTTCTTTTTCTCTTGTTCAATTAAGAAGAAGATGAACAAAAGAAAGTGAAGAGGATAATGATCAAGTGTGAAGGGTAACCATGGTGAGTGAGTATCATATACTAACCCTTGTAGAGCCATAACCATAGCTAATTGATTATGGTTGGGTTAAAAGAAATCTAAGGTAAATACAAAGCTAGTAGACTTTGTCAAAGCAAAGTAAGCTTCTACAAGCTTCATGCTCATTCCAAAATTCCACTAATTTTGTAAGTATCTTAAATAATCATAACCCACCATAATACATAGAATGGTGTATGTCTCATACACACATGAATGTTGTATCATCAACCATGATACAATAAGATAACACATTTTAACATATATCATATATATGTTAAAGTAGTGTACATGTGAGAAAAACCCTAAAGTGAACAAGTGTTAGTAAATGTAAATTAGTATATCTAATATACAATTATACACTTAATTATTAAATCAATACTTGACTTAATATTCCGGTCATATCTCATATAACCGGCTAACATCCATTGTATCGACATATCGAATCAACACTTGATTCGATAACCCGGCTATATCATATATAACCGACCGATACAAAAAGTCGCAAGAATAGAATACAGTATCACATACACTCATTACTCTCGGTCTCGCACATATCACATTTGCGCTCCTATTTCGTTTTGCCTGAGCCAGTAAAACCTCTATGTAGGACTCTACAGACTCGTCAATACGCCGGCAGTAGGTGATGATCACATCAAGCACCCACAAGCCGTCAGCGGTACTAGCTGGACGTAACGGCTACCCGGGTATTGAGCGATCAGAAGATCAGTAAGCAAGCCCGCTCCAACTCCTGTAAAAGCCTGCCGGTAACACTTCCCGTACAGTCCGGTCTTCTCGTCTGATATGTCGCATATCAAGTCTAGGGGTGGTAAACGTCAGACCCCAATAACCGATAAGTCGTGCCGATATGAGGCTCATAACGGGTCAAGAAACTACTGGTAACACTTACCAGTAAATCTCTGAATCATCCCTGGCCAGGGACTTCCCTGTTACGCCCAATCGAGCACAGCGCAACATCAACCCCCAATACCGGGAGAGACGAAACCCCTCATATCGCTCATTGCCTCCATGTGACTCGGGACTGTACCCAAAAACCACCATTTTGCACGCCCTCATGGATGTGGTAAGGTGGAAATCAAAGCACAGTGGGAATCACACAAGACTCTATGACGATCTCGGGTCTACAGACTAACCTGCACAAGTGTCACCAGAGAACTGCCATCTGACGTGAGGTATAATACCATCTGGGAGTTCTCGGCGAGTCCGTCCAGTATACCCAATCTCCACTGAGCACCCGTATACCATCTCTGATGTCAAACACCAATGGATATGGGATCATCCATCGCCCATCTCATGGGTCGAGAAGCGTATACGCTAGTCTACTCTGGTATATCGATGCCCCGTCTCGATACACCCACGACTAGGGACCTTGAAGGATGTACTTATGGACTACCATGTCCCCACTAGTATGATCCGCATCATAGTCCAGGTAGTCAAGTACACATCCTAAGGGCTTTACCAACATGTAACTGTAAGACAGTATAAAAAGACAAGTATACATGTTAAAGTAAAGAGCAACCAGATAGCATACTATCATATCAAGCAAGAAAGTCCTCTCTATATATGTCCAAGCATCCAATATAATATACATCTTCTGTACAATACTGGCCTCTAGGGAATACATACAACTAACAATATCAATGTATTACCCGAGTGAGAAAAATAATCTTTTAGTGAGCTAATATTAGTTAATGTAATTTAATATATCATATATATTATTATACATTAAATTATCGAATCAACACTTGATCCGACAATCCGGCTATATCACATATAACCGACTAATATATCATTTACCGATTCATCGAATCAACACTTGATCAGAGGACCCGGCTGATATCGAATAACGTGAAAATAGAATACGGTATCTCATATCGCATTATCCTCGGTCCCGCACATATCACATATGTGCTCCTACTCCGTTTTGCCTGAACCAAGAAACCTCTGTGTAGGACTCTAAAGAATCGTCAATACGCCGGCAGTAGGTGATGATCATATCAAATACCCACAAACTGCAAGCGGTCAGCTAAACGTAACAGCCACCAAGGTATTGAGCGCTCAGAAGATCAACAAGCAAGCCGGTGCATTCTCCTGCAAATCCAATCAGTAACACTCCCGTACAGTCCGGTCTCGTCATTTGATATGTCGCATATCTCGCATAGGGGTAGTATACGTCAGACCCCAGTAGCTTGATAAGTCATGTCGATATGAGGTCTATAACAGTTCGAGAAACTACTGATAACACTTACCAGTAAATCTCAGTAACCCTGGCCAGGGATTTCCAGTTATAGCCAATCGAACACAGCGCAACATCAACTCCCTATACCAGGAGAGACGAATCCCCTCCTATCGCTCATTGCCTCCATGTGATTCGGGACTGTACCCAAAAGCTACCTTTTTGCACGCCCTCTTGGACGTGGTATGATGCAAATCAAAGCACAGTGGAAATCACATAAGACTCTATGACGATCTCGGGTCAACAGACTACTCTGTACCAGTGTCACCGGAGAACTGCCATCTGACGTAAGGTATAATACCATCTGGGAGTTCTTGGCGAGTCCGTCCAGTGTACCCAGTCTCTACTGAGCACCCGTACACCACCCTTGATGTCAAACACCGATGGATATGGGATCATCCATCGTCCATCATATGGGTCAAGATGCGTATACGCTAGTCTACTCTGGTGCATCGATGCCTTGTCTCGATACACCCTCGACTAGGAACAGTTATAGGATGTACTCGTCGACTACCGTGGCCTCACTAGTATGATCTCATCATAGTCCCAGTAGTCGAGTACATATCCTAAGGGCTTTATCAATATATAACAAAGAGACAATTAGAGTATATGTTATAATAAAGTACAACCAGATAGCATACTATCATGTCGAGCAAGAAAGTCCTCCCTATATATGTCCAAGCATCCACTACAATATACATCGTATGTACAGTAATGGCCTCTAGGGTATACATATAACTAACAAAAGTGTGCAAGTTGCTTAAGTCCATTTATGGACTGAAGCAGGCATCGCGGAGTTGGAACATCTCTTTTGATGAAACGGTCAAAGAATATGACTTTATCAAAAATCCAGATGAACCATGTATAAATAGTAAAATTGTAGCACGAACTGTCGTATTCCTCGTCTTGTACGTGGATGACATTCTTTTGATAAGAAATGACATTCCTATGCTACAATCTGTCAAAGGATTCTTGTTACACAGGTTCTCCATGAAAGACCTGGGTGATACCTCTTACATTCTGAGGATCCGGATCTATCGTGATAGATCCAAGAGGATGTTGGGACTTTCGCTGTCCAGGTATATCAACACTAAACTGAAAAGATTCAGTATGGAAGATTCTAAGAGCGGTAATCTACCGGCTTGTCACGGAATCACCCTCTCCAAAGAGATGTCTCCCAAGACTGATTTGGAAAAGGATCGCATGTCTATTATACCCTACGCTTCTGCGGTAGGCTCTATAATGTATGTGATGTTGTGCACCAGACCAGATGTAGCTTACGCACTGAGCGTGGTAAGCAGGTATCAGTCAGACCCTGGGGAGAAGCACTGGATAGCAGTAAAGAACATTCTCAAGTACCTGAGAAGGACTAAGGAGATGTTCTTGGTTTACGGCGGAAAAGACCTCAAGATCGAGGCCTTTGCTGATTCCAGCTTCCAGAGTGACAAGGATGACTCCAAGTCCATGTCAGGTTATGTCTTTACCCTCAATAGAGGGGCGATGTGCTGGAAGAGTTCCAAGCAGGACACCGTTGCTGACTCGACGATGGAAGCGGAGTATATCGCTTCTTGCGATGCCGCAAAAGAAGTAGTCTGGATGAAGAAGTTCCTAGCAGAACTTCAGGTGGTTCCTACCATTTTTGATCCAATACCGTTGTATTGCGACAACAACGGAGCTATAGCTTTAGCAAAGGAAACCAGGTCTCAACAGAAGTCCAGACACATCTTAAGGCAGTATCACCTGATCAGGGAGATCATAGATCGCCGGGAGATTGAGGTCCGGAGAGTTGCTACAGAGGAGAACACTGCTGATCCATTCACTAAGGCCTTACCTTAGATTCAGTTCGAGAGGCTACTCGAGATGATCGGTCTTCGATACGCCAGTACATGGCCCTAATGCAAGTGGGAGATTGTTAGTGTATATTCCCTAGGGGCCATTATTGTATCATACTAGCTTGTATATTACTTAATGGAAGCTTGGGCCATTATTCCCTAGCGGCCTAGACCCCCCATTGGCCGCGGTTCTGCGGCCGTATGGAGGAGTTGGGCCCTCGTTTTTCTTGTGCTTCCCTGGTTCTGTGTGCCCTTTATTCTGGTATATGTATTTTCTCATATTTTCTTCACGATTTTTCCAGAATTTCTGTTGATCAAAAGGTGATTGGATATGGATCTTTTTGTCATGATTTTCTCGAGCTCCGCGTAGATTTCTTGGATCTTGTGCTGCCATTGAGCCTTGTGCATGAAAATGACATTTGATTTGTCATTTTGTCTCCTAAACTGGTGTGTGGCAACAGACGGATAAAGAGCGGAGATCCGTGTTTTATCTATGGTTGGCAGGAACCGGGATTTTGTCGTGTTTTTCCATGAATTTCATTGTTAAGAGCCGAGAACCTGCATCCTGCAATTGACTAGCAAACACGGCTCAAGAGTACCTACCGATAAGCAATATGATAAAAATTGGGTGGTATAAAAATGCAATAATCTGATATGAACAAATACCCCCAAACTTATCATTTGCTCGTCCCGAGCAAAGCCAATTTATTCACAAAAAATTTCCTAACCTCACTTTCGCAGGGAACGCGATTGCACTGAGCATGTGCAACAAGCCGTTGAAACCTCTAGGTGTCCCTAGTAGGAGGAGTGTTGTCTCCTGAGGGTTTTCAGCGGATACTACCCACAAAATCCGGTTAAGCTAGTTTTGCAAAATAACTATGATTCAAACCATAAAGTTTTGTTTCAGAAAATAACAATTCTATTATCCTAAGTCTAGACCATCGAACCTTTATTTTTCACACCTCGCTTCTTATTTAACTACAGATTTTATATGTCTTTACGTGCAGTGCAAATAATGTCGTTAAGTTTCCAGAAGGATCGATTTACGTCATCATGTCACACAATAAAGCCCAGATAAAAATTTTGAAAGGATCACATAAGTTTTATAAAGAGTTAAGCATTTTTCAAGTTTCGTTTTCCAGTAAAGTTTCAACTTTAGAATTTCTATCTTCCTTAACAGGAAACTAGGTCTTATTTTTCACTCCACCTTTTTCTTGTTTTCATTTCATACACACCTCTGTGAACGTGCAATAGTCTTTATCATAGAATAAAACCTTCATATCTCCGCTAAAATTTTAATAAAAGCCTGTCTTTTATCAAGATTATTCTCACACAAAGAACCGTTAGGAATTTTAACTCGGAGAGAACACTTGCTTGACTTTGTTTTAATCTGGACTTTCTAGGCTTCTTAGCGAGCTTTGGGCCAATGCACCCAAACCAGTTGGCTTTAGGGCATTAGGTGTAGAAACACCCCAGCGGACTTAATTACTCAAGTTACCTAGGTCCACAAACAAAAGACAGTTGGGCGTGAAAATCATGATGATTTAATACGAACGGAGATATAGCCGGCAGTTCAATTATTTTTTTGGATAAAAGACGTGTTTAGTGGGTTTTAATGTGTAATCATTCCAATCAAGTTCCAGATGAGTTATTTTTCAGACTTAATTCCAATTAAGGCATCAATAACATTCCTTCATATTCACTCACTTCATAAACTATTCTTGATATTACTTATTTCCGAACAAACCTATTTGATCCTCAAAAAATCATTTATCCATTTAAAAGTTTTTAGACATAAAAAGACTTGTCATCTAATTCCCAAAAACTCACGGCACGTGTAGTGTGATGTAAAGACGTATATCAGCTATAGTTAACTTCAAAGGAGAGTTATCTTTCAGGTTTTCAAAATCTAAACATAAGATTTAGTTATTCTTATTTTATCAAACAAAACCGTCGAAATGTTGAATCAGAGTCCTCCCACTAGCTAACTTGACAAAAAAGTTTTTATGTTTTTAGAAAATTTTCAGATTTTTATGGATTTTATGGATTTTAATATGCAGATGCAGAATATACATATGAATGCGAAGGTAAGAAATGCGTACCGAGCGTACCCCCAAACTTAAACTGGACAGTGTCCTCACTGTCATTGCATGAAGAGATCATTTGCAGGGTCAAAATTGTCGGTTAGCGATACAAAATTTTTTTTTTTTTAAAGAAAAGAAAAAGAAAAAGAATATCCACAAATGTATACAAAATGGTTTATACATATCCCCAAACTTATTTGGAACAGTGTCCACTGTTCTTGGCTGGATAACCGAAGTTTGGTGGTAGGTAGAGGAAGATTATGCAGGGTAAACCGGCTCCTGTAAGACCAGGAGCTCCTCTGTTGGTTCGGCGCTAAGGTACGGTTTTAGTCGGTGTCCGTTCACTTTGAAAAATGAACCGTCCTTTGGATTTTCCAAATCCACAGCGCCCTGCGGATACACATTCCGCACAAAATACGGCCCTTTCCAGCGAGATCTGAGCTTTCCTGGATGGAAGTGAAGTCGGGTGTCGTAAAGCAGTACCTGCTGACCAGGTACGAAAGTTTTGCGCAAAAGGTGTTTATCATGAAACACCTTCGTTCGATTCTTAACGACAACCGCGTTATCCTAAGCCTCATCCCTAAGCTCACTCAATTCATTCAACTGCAGCTTCCGATGGATGCCCGCATCCTCGATAGACAGATTCAGCTCCTTTATCGCCCAAAATGCGCGATGCTCTATTTTGACAGGTAGGTGGCAGGCTTTTCCGTACACAAGCCGATAGGGAGACATGCCAAGGTCGGTCTTATAAGCGGTTCGAAATGCCCAAAGGGCATCAGTGAGTTTCAGCGACCAATCCTTACGGTTCTTGGAAACCGTTTTCTCCAGTATCTGCTTGATTTGCCGATTTGAAACTTCGGCCTGCCCGCATGTTTGGGGGTGGTAGGGCGTAGAGAGCTTGTGATTAATGGAATATTTCCACATCAAGTCCTCGAAAGTCTTATTGCAGAAATGACTTCCATTGTCGCTAATGATCGCTCGGGGGTGCCCAAACCGGGAAAAAATGTTTTCCTTAAGAAACCTAACGACAACCTTGTTGTCGTTAGTCCGGCTGGGCACAGCCTCGACCCATTAGAGACGTAATCAACAGCGAGAAGGATGTACAAGTTCCCAAAAGAGCTGGGAAACGGCCCCATGAAATCTATCCCCCAAACATCGAAAATCTCCACAACCAAGATTGGTTGGAGCGGCATCTCGTTCCTCCGGGATATCCGGCCCAAGTGTTGGCACCGGGAGCAAGTCTTGCAATAGTCATGAGCATCTTTGAAGAGTTGTGGCCAGTAGAAACCACATTGCAAGATCTTCTCAGCTGTCTTTCTGGGGCCAAAATGCCCGCCACACGCTTGATCGTGGCAAAATGACAGCACACTCTTGAATTCGTCGTCAGGGACACACCGACGAATAATCTGGTCGGGACAGTACTTGAACAAATAGGGTTCGTCCCAGTAAAAGTGTTTTACTTGGGATAAGAAGCGAAGTCTGTCCTGACTTGACCATTCAGTCGGTAGTAACCCTGTGGCCAAATAGTTCACAATATCTGCGAACCAGGGTTCGCAAGATACTGCCAAGAGCTGTTCATCCGGGAAAACGTCATTGATCGGAATTGGAAGCGAAGGCGAAGAAGGAAGTCGTGAGAGATGGTCGGCAACTACGTTTTCATATCCTCGTTTGTCCTTAATGACAAGGTCAAACTCTTGAAGCAAGAGGATCCAACGTATTAGCCGAGATTTTGCATCTTTCTTCGCAAAAAGATGGCGCAGAGCAGAATGGTCTGTGTAGACAATGACTGGAGAGCCGGTGAGGTAGGGCCTGAACTTCTCTAAAGCAAATACAACAGCTAAGAATTCCTTCTCAGTTGTTGTATAATTGAGTTGGGCGTCGTTCAGGGTTCGGCTCGCATAATAGATTACGTGCGGCATCTTGTTTATGTGTTGTCCAAGGACAGCACCAATGGCAAAGTCGGATGCATCGCACATAATCTCAAATGGGTGCGTCCAGTCAGGTGAAGAAAGAACGGGAGCAGAAGTGAGTGAGCGTTTTAATGACTCGAATGCAGTCACACAGCTCGAGTTGAAGTCGAATGGCGTATCCTTGGCCAGTAAAAGAGTCAAGGGCCTAGCAATCTTGCTAAAGTCCTTGATGAACCGTCTATAGAAACCGGCATGGCCAAGGAAGGCTCGGATATCTCTGACGCATCGGGGAGGAGGTAGATTGGAAATGACCTCAATCTTTGCTTTGTCAACCTCTATGCCATTTTGCGAGATGATATGTCCTAAGACAATACCTTCGCGCACCATGAAGTGGCACTTCTCCCAATTCAAAGTGAGATTCTTGTCCTTACATCGGGTAAGGACAGCGTCAAGATGCAGCAAACACTCGTTGAAGGAATCGCCGAAGATGGAGAAATCATCCAAGAAAATCTCCAGAAATTTTTCCACCATGTCTGAGAAGATTCCCATCATACACCGCTGGAAGGTAGCGGGCGCATTGCATAACCCAAAGGGCATGCGACGATATGCAAACGTGCCGAAAGGACAAGTGAAAGTGGTCTTGTCCTGGTCTTTTTCGGCGATGGGAATTTGATTATAGCCAGAGTAGCCATCAAGAAAGCAGTAGTACTCGTGTCCGGCCAATCGTTCAAGCATTTGGTCAATGAAAGGTAGCGGAAAGTGGTCCTTCCGCGTTGCGGCGTTGAGTTTTCTGTAATCAATGCATACTCGCCACCCAGTTTGGGTGCGAGTAGGGATTAACTCGTTCGCCTCGTTGGTTATGACCGTGATGCCTGACTTCTTGGGGACAACATGAATGGGGCTAACCCACTGGCTATCAGAGATAGGGTAAATGATACCACTATCTAGACATTTTACGATCTCCTTCTTCACAGCCTCTTTCATGACTGGATTGAGACGTCTTTGTGGATCCCGGGCTGGTTTGGCATCATCCATCAGATGAATGTGATGCTCAACGATCAGGGGACTAATCCCCTTGATGTCCGCCATGGACCAGCCAAAAGCTTGCCTGTTTCTGTGCAAGACCGCGAGAAGGGCTTTCTCTTGCTCGGGTGCTAGAGAAGCCGAGATGAAGACAGGTAGGGTCTCGTTCTCACCCAAGTAAGCGTACTTAAGGTGAGACGGCAAAGGCTTGAGTTCGAGCGTGGGAGGAGAAACGATTGAAGGCAAGATTGGTGCAGAGGTCTCGAACTCAAAGGATTCCAGCAAAGGTTCAAAACGAGTGTAAGCAACCGAGTCGGATGGTTCATGTAACTCATCCGGAAATTCAAAAGATTCAAACTCGGGTTGCGAGCGGCTAAGATCGTTCGAGAACGTGAAACACTCGTAGTCGTAGTCGGGCGTAGAAACAGCAGCAGGTTCGAGGAGGAACGCACTAGTGGCGTCAAGATTATCGTGATCAAACAGAAACTCCTCGAATTCACATTCTTCTGGGGTGATCTCCTGGATCGAGCAGACGTCCAGTATATGAGCATTAGGTTCGGCGGGTTGATTCCCTAAGCTAAAAATGTTGAGTTCAATCGTCATGTTTCTAAAAGAGAGGTTCATCGAACCATTGCGACAATTGATCACAGCATTTGAGGTTGCAAGGAATGGGCGACCGAGTATCACCGGAATTTGATTCCGGGGGTTAGCTACAAGCTGTGTGTCTAATACAATGAAGTCAACGGGGAATATGAAGTTCCCGACTTTGATTAACACATCCTCTAGCTCACCCCTAGGATGGGTGATCGATCGGTCGGCCATTTGGAGAGTGCAGTGCGTGGGTTTCAGCTCTCCTACGCCTAATTGCTCGTATACTGAGTACGGAAGCAGGTTAACACTGGCACCAAGATCTAATAGTGCGCGGTTGATGTTCTTATCTCCAATGGTAATAGAAATCGTAGGACAGCCAGGGTCCTTCCGTTTTTGTGGTAAAGATTGGGTAAGGGCGTCGCTCACAGCACTAGCCAAGAAAACTTTCTTGGGTACCTGAGACTTCCTCTTTTTCGTGCACAAGTCCTTTAAGATTTTCGCGTAGGACGGGACTTGTTGGACAGCATCTAAAAGAGGAATGTTAATGTTAACCTGCTTAAACAACTCCAGAATCTTCTCCATTTGAGGATTTTGTTTATTAGACCTCAACCGGTTTGGAAATGGGACGTTTTTAAAATTGGTTGAGTCTAATGCTTGTGAAGGAGATTATGGAGTAGGAATGGATCCCAGAACAGGTGTTTTCGTGGAGTGAGAAGTGGGTCCGTTCAGAGCAGAAGAAGAGGAAGGAGAGCCTTGTGAAGAACGGAGAATAGGCTCAGAAGACGAAGAAGCAGGAGAAGAAGAAGAAGAAGCGGCCGGGGTGTCATCGTTGATCCGTGTGCCAATGTTGTTTTGCAGCATCCTTCCCGATCTTAATATGGTCACGGTACTCACATTATGATTCTGTTGTTCAAGAGCAACATGTACATTATGTGGGTGACCGGGATTTGGGAGTGGCTGGGACGGGAGCTTCCCCTTCTCTCGCTCGCTTAAGGCCGCATTCAGCTGTGCAATCTGGGCCTCGATGGTTTTGATGCTTTGCTCGTGAGCGACAGTGTGTTGCACTAAGGACTGAATGGAAGACTGGATGTTGGCGGTGGATTGTGTCGATTGTTTAACGAACGCCTCCAGACTTCGTTGGAGCGAGGAAACCTTATCGTTGTTTGACGGAACAAAGTTGTTTGGTGGAAAAGAATTGTTGGGTGCAAAGTTGTTCGTCTGATTTTGGAAAGGTTGGGGTTGGAAGGGTTGCTGAAACTGCTGTTGAGTTTGTTGTTGCGCTTGTTGTTGCGGTGGAGGGGCCCTTTGGAAATTGTTGCCTTGGAATTGATTCTGATTCTGATTCCAGACGAAATTGGGGTGGTTCCTCCAACCGGGATTGTAGGTGGAAGAGTATGGATCATTCCTCGGTCTTTGCTGGAATGCAGCATTAACCTGATCCTGTCCTTGCGATGGTGGATTGTAAGGACACTCTTCGGTTAACTGAGAAGGATCGGAACAACAAGCGCAGATGGTATGAAGGGGGAGAACAGGGGTAGGAGCAGGAGAAAAAAATTTGCTCTCTATTGCTTCAAGCTTTCTCATTATTGCAGCCATTTCAGCTTTCATCGCAATAGAGACATCAAGTTGGTGAATTCCTACCCTAGACTGACCGGTAGAAGTGGAGGTAGAAGAAGAAGAAGTCGGTCTGGTGCTCTCCCATTATAGCGTTTGCTCCGCAAGGTCGTCAAAGAATTGCCACGCTTCCTCGTCAGATTTCGATAGGAAGTGGCCCTGACAGATGGTTTCCAACAACTGCTTCGTTGCTGGGTTCAGGCCCTCGTATAAGGTTTGGCAAAGTTGCCATTTCTATATACCGTGGTGAGGACACTGAACAAGAAGGTCTTTGTACCGGTCAAAGCACTTCCAGAAGGGTTCAGAAGGAAGCTGAGAGAATTGGTTGATTTCATTGCGAATCCTTGCGGTTTTATGATTCGGATAGAACTTTTTGAGAAACGCTTTAACAAACTCGTCCCAACTGGTTATGGAGTGGGAAGCGGTGCTATACAGCCATTTTTCAGCAAGATCGCATAAAGTGAACGGAATGACCCGTAGACGTATAGCATCGTCCGACAGCTGGGTGGTTTTCATCATGGCACAAACGTTTTGAAATTTATTGATGAAGATATAGGCATCTTCAGATTCAAGTCCATGAAATCGTGGAAGCATGTTGATGAAGTGGGGCTTAATTTCAAAATTATCCCCATTGGCCGGTGGAAGAGAAAGGCAGGTGGGAAGTGCAGAACGGGTGGGATAGAAACGATCCTGGAGCGCGATTCATTGCGGCGCTACAACAGGCGGTGGTGGTGGGTTATTGGTCTCCGTAGGAGGTGGAGCCAATCCAGGGGTAGTCAAAGAGATGTTCAGATTAAATCCTGATATCGCGGAAGAAGAGGTTGGTGATGGTGAAGGTGAAGATGTATGAACAGAATTCCGGTCAACGTCGGAGTTGGCCGGCAAAGGTAAAGGTGAAAGAGGAGTGGACGGAGTTTCGACGTCTGAGTCGATCGCGTAGTCGGTAGCGACTAACGTAACGCGGACTAGGCGGGCGCTAGTGTCCCGAGTCCAAGCGGACATACACTAAACGAGTTTAGTATAGTCAAAGCGGAGAAGGTGAGGGTAAGAAAACGTCAATGGAGAAAGGCGATGGGTGGTGGGTGAAAAATGGATTTTGGCGACAAAGGGAAAGCTTTTATAAAAGTTTTTGATTTTTTCCTTTTTTTTTTTAGAAAGAGCTTTACAGAAATATGTACGGATTTACGGCTTTAAGCAATCACAAACAAGATATGCACAATCACACCTAGATCTAGGGTCACCTAGGTCAGCTAGACAGCTCTTAACTGTTCCAAAGAACTAGAAACAGGACCTCAAACCGCCTCTTCTCCACCAATTGCGGCCAGATAAGTGCCAGGTAAGTGGGAGGTTGTCCAACGCTTTCGCGAAGTTCCTTAATTAAATAACCACTTACCTTCGTCACACTTGCCTAGACACCGCAAAGTCAGGATAGGATAAACGGCCGATGCCTGTAATTAGTCCTCTGTCCTATTGAGCGCGAAGTCCTTAGGGCTGAGTCTAGTATTTTTTAATTTAACAATGGTCAATGCATATGCTTTTTGTGATTTCTGGGGTCCTGGGAAGGGTGATGAAATCCCCACCCAATCTGAATTGGTTTCAAGCCCCTTAAGTCCGTATTAATGAATGCAAAGCGGTAACAAATCAACTGCAAACAATTTTTATTTTTCGCGCGGCGCAAAGAATCCTGCACAAGAACAGTTTATTGGAAGGGGGAAGAGAATTTGCGCAAAGAATGCTGCAGAAAACATAGTTTATTGGAGTCCAGAGGAGTGGAAGAGACGAGAGAAACACTTACAGGGATTTTGGCAGCCCGAAGGCACCAAATGGCCGCGGTTCCGCGGCCTAAGCCTCCTTATGCCGCGGTTCCGCGGCGGTATGATGGGCTTGGACCTTCAGTTTTCTGGTGTGGGCTCGTCTGGGTGTCCTCTGCTTGTCTGGATGTGCTGAATTTTGACTTGCCTAATGTATCTGCTCCAGATTTTTATAGTAGACCGTTTGCTTCGTTTTGATCCGTCGCGGTGTAGCCGCGAAATGTGGGTCTATCTTCCCACGTCTTTGGCACTGAACTCGAACTCCGTATTATCCTGCACACTTGCACAAAAACTAATCAAAAATAACAAGATGATTTTTCTTTACAAAGTATATATATATATATTTTTTTTTTGTTTTGGGTATATTTATATTCACAAGTTAACCCGAAATTATACAAGGAAATAAACTACCGTCTCCCCGGCAACGGTGCCATTTGATTGGTAGAGATTCTGCGTGTTCAAGTTTAGTTAATTACCGCAATCAAAACGGTTTCGCTTGTAGCTAGCCGGTTGAGTACGGGTCGTCCGCAGGGAGATGGGAATCTTTTTCTATGTGCTTTAACGAGTTAAGTCCGAAAGTCCAGATTTGTTTGTGATTATCTAAGTGTTAAAATGATATGTAAAGAGAGCTTGTTAGGGTTAGGATTAGGTTAGTTTGAGTTAGGAGTCGCTCACTTCTTTCGTTGCCACTCTTAATATCGGTGTTACGGTAATCGGCAACAACGGGGATTAGCACGACTAGGAAGGAACTTGCGAGTATAAGCTAGGCTTTCCAACGCTTAAGTTCTTCCTTTTGGTGCTTGTCCGTCCGTTCTTGGCTCTTAGCCATAACCTCCGGTTAATTCAACCACAACCGGTCTCACTACGGAATCACCGCTATCATGTAGGATAGGGTGCCGTAGGGAGCGGATTGTGGTTCAATTAACGGGAGTCGATTTAAGATGTTGGGAAAGGAAAGAGTGAGAGAGATTTCCTTCTCTCAAACTTCCCTTATCCTACCCTAACAAGTATGAAACTACTCACACATCATAATGAAAAGAAAACAAAACAAAAGAGGAAGATAGAAAGAAGGAGATTAGAAGATAACAACTAGCTATTTGCGACCTCACCTTGGCAAGGATCAAGCGTAAGCGTCATGGTTGTTTAAGGATAAGGGAAAAGAGAAAAGAAACAAACAACAAGAAATAACAACAACTAGTTAACAAATGAAAATTACAAGCAATAATAAGAGAACAAGACAAGTCTAATAACAAAAGGAACTTCTTTATTCATCATTCTTCACTCACAAAAGCTCACTACAAGTTTTTCAATGGAGAAGAGATGAGAAGAGAAAGAAGAAACAAGTATTCTAAACCTAGAAAAATACAAGATTAAGCACCCTTGGCTTCACAAGGTTCTGGGCTATTTATAGGCTGGAGAATGAAAACCTAGGGCAAAATTCTGCCTCTACATGAAATGTCAAAACTACCCCTGAAGATTGGACAACTGCGGCGCCAGTATGGCCGCGGAACCGCGGCCTAGACCCCCCATTGGCCGCGGTTCCGCGGCTGTATGGAGGAGTTGGGCCCTCGTTTTTCTTGTGCTTCCCTGGTTCTGTGTGCCCTTTATTCTGGTATATGTATTTTCTCATATTTTCTTCACGATTTTTCCAGAATTTCTGTTGATCAAAAGGTGATTGGATATGGATCATTTTGTCATGATTTTCTCGAGCTCCGCGTAGATTTCTTGGATCTTGTGCTGCCATTGAGCCTTGTGCATGAAAATGACATTTGATTTGCCATTTTGTCTCCTAAACTGGTGTGTGGCAACAGACGGATAAAGAGCGGAGATCCGTGTTTTATCTATGGTTGGCAGGAACTGGGATTTTGTCGTGTTTTTCCATGAATTTCATTGTTAAGAGCCGAGAACCTGTATCCTGCAATTGACTAGCAAACACGGCTCAAGAGTACCTACCGATAAGCAATATGATAAAAATTGGGTGGTATAAAAATGCAATAATCTGATATGAACAAGTCCCGAAGCACTTGGAGGCAGTGGCGGTTAGACAGGATTCGTCTCTCCCGGTATTGGGAGTTGATATCACGCTGCGTCTGGAGAGCCATTACGCAATGTCCCTGGCCAGGGCAAGCGAGATTTACTGCTAGGTTTTCCAGTAGTTTCTCAAGGTGTAATGGGCTTCGCTCCGATATGACTTATACCGCTTTTAGGGGACTGACGCCTGCCGCCCCTAAGCCCGATATGCGATAGTCCTAGACGAACAGACCGGACTGTATAGAGATTGTCACATCAGGCTCAGTAGGAGTTCGGATGGGTTTCCTCATCGACCTTCTTATCGACATCTACCTGGGGACTGTTACTTACAGCTAGTACCGCTTGTGGCCTGTGGTTAAACCCACTGCCAGCGTAGTAGTCGAGTCTTTTGAGTCCCACACAGAGAGGTTCCCTGCTTCGGGCGAAACGATATAGAAGTCGTATGGTTTTACAACAGGGTTCAGACACATACGTGTTTTCACGCACGTACGATGTTCGGAAAGTTTTTACTAGCGGGCTTTAGTTTAAGCCAGATTCTAGTATTGGATTATTGGATTTATACAGTCTCAATATTTCCGTGTTTTCATGGATGGGAGGGGCGTTCTCGTAATTTGTCGAGAAGCTTCTAGAAGGTTGATGAGGTGGAGAGCTTAGGTGTTATATGCATTAAATGGTTTTGTGACTCATGGAGATGATTCATCAAGAGAGTTAATGAAGCATTAATGCTTTTAATGACTCATTTGATGATTCATTATGTATTAAATGAAGCATGAAGATATTTGTGCAAAGATATTTTTGTGCAAGATATTTTATGCTTCATATATATACACAAATGAGTTAATTTCCATTTGATAATTACTTTCACATTCTCTCTCCTCAAGCTCTCTCTCTCTCTTCAAACCCTAACCCTAACCTCTCATGTGTTGAGATCCAAGGGTTAGCAAGACTAATTGATCCCTAATCCTATTCTACATCCTCTAGGTTGCTTTGATTAGCACTCTTAGTTATCTAGTTACCTCAAGTTAGAGTTTAAGCTTGGAGTAGTAGCTCTCGGGTGGATCTTCTATCACAAAGAGGAGGCCGACGAGGAGGTGGTCAACGAGAACAAGAAGGACTTAGTTCATTAAGTATAATCTTCTTTCATAGTAGCTAATCCCTCCTATGTTGTTGTTAGTTAGGGTTTGGCAAAGATCCGTAAGTTAGTCGATGTTAGTTTAAAAAAAATGATTGTTTTACCTATTCCGCCTCCCCGCAACTCGTGGGGTGTCTAACGTCGACTTACATGAGATATATGAGGATTTACATGTCGATGCTGGGCACGGTTTTCATGATGTTTCGAGTGTCGATACTGGACACTCAGGTTCCATGATTTAGAGGTGTCGCGAGGCGCACATGTTAATTTATATCCTCACATTTTCATGCATATGCTTTTACGATATTTACATGCATGATGTTGTTGTGTCAGTGGTTGACACGTGGACGAGATCCACATGCATACATATATTGATTATATGAGTGGACGAGATCCACATGCATACATACATTGATTATATGGGTGGACGAGATCCACATGCATACATGCATTGATTACTACTGTTGGATGTTATCCACATGCATATAGGTGATAACTACCTTGTTGGCATATATACAGACCCAGTCACCCTAGATATCATAGTATTACCTTAATGATATAGTTGACCTAGGAGTCGTTGTTTATTCGATTTCTATCTGTTGATATTTTTCTACTCATGAGTTGGCAACTCACCGCCGTTGTGCCACAGTTCTTGCAGGTTGACCGCTTGGATCAGTAGCGGCTTCGCTGGCATACAGTTGCATTCGGGTGTTTTGCATTGGTAGGTGGGACACTTGTATCGTACCCACTCTTGTATCTATATTCTTATTGTATCTAGTTAACTCCATCAATCAAAAGTTGTAATTGTATAAGTGGTGAGACTTAGTGAGACTTGTAGTTGCGAGATTTGAGCGATGGGTTTTATATTCACTTTTGGGGTTATATTTTGCTCATTTCTTTATCTTTTTGTGGTGAACTTCGCCGTTGGGCGTCGTATATGTTAGTGTATATGCCCTAGAGGCCATTACTGCATCATACTAGTTTGTATATTACTTAATGGAAGCTTGGGATATTCACCTTGTATAAACAATCTTGCTCAATATAGTAGTATGCTACTTGGTTTGTTTCTACTTCAATGTGTACATGTGTTTATTTTGCGATATCACCTATACGCATTAGTGGAGCCCTTAGGATCTTTGCTTGATTACCAGCGTTGTGATGGCAGTCACACTAGTGGGGGCTGGGTAATCTGTAAGCACATCCTTATACAGGTCCCTAGTCGCAGGACTATCGAGACAGGGCATCGATACTCCGGAGTAGACTAGCGTATGCGCTTCTCATCCCAGTGTGGGAGATGGTCTGTCCCACAGCCATCATTACGTCGTACTGGAGATAGTATACGGGTGCTCGTTAGGTTATGAGTACACCGGACAGGACTCGTCGGGAACTGACCAGTTGGTATTATACCTATCGTCAGTTATCAGTTCCCAGGTGACATGAGTACAGCTTAGTCCGCTGACTTGACACTGGCGCTTCGCCTCGAGTGTGTTCCCACTGCACTTTGATCACTACCCTACCACGGCTCAAAGGAGTCGTGCAAACAGGTAGTAGTTGGGTGCAGTCCCGAAGCACTTGGAGGCAGTGCCGGTTAGACAGGATTCGTCTCTCCCGGTATTGGGGGTTGACATCGCGCCGTGTCTAGGAGAGCCATTACATGAGTAGTCCCTGGCCAGGGCAACCGAGATATACTGGTAGGCTTCCAGTGTTATCTCAGGGTGTTTTGGGCTTCACTCCGACACGACTTGTACCGCTATTGGGGGACTGACGTTTTACCGCCCCCTAGGCCCGACATGCGATGTATCAGACGAACAGACCGGACTGTACGGAGAATGTCACATTCAGACTCAGTAGGAGTTCAGATGGGGTTCACCTCGTCAGCCTTCTTGTCGGCATCTACCTGGGGACCGTTACGCACAGCTAGTGCCGCTTGCGGTCTGTGGTTAAACCCACTGTCAGCGTAGTGTCGAGTCTTTAGAGTCCCACACAGAGGGTATTCGCCTCTGGGCAAAACAGAGTAGAGGTCGCATGGTTTTGCGACAGGGTTCGTTCTCATCCGCGCACTTGTGCACGTTTGGAGTCCGGACGGATATTGCCAGCGGGCTCTGGTTTGAGCCGGATACTGGTATATGTTTTGGGGTTACTTTTATCTCTCAGTATTCATGTTCCTCGGAACAAGAATGCAGGTGTGTATGCACAGTTGTTTGAGGCGGAAGAAGAGGTTTTTCATTAGGGTTTCGGAACGGGTGCGCATGCACAGTTGACAGTCGTCTTTTTTCCAAACCCTAATGAATTAGTGAGATATCTATTAATAATAGTAATTAAATGAAATTATGTTATGGTTGGTTTTGTTGACTTGTTGACCATGGTTGACTTGTTGACCATGGTTGAATGTTTGACCATCATCATTATTTTGCAAGGATGCTCCTTGATTCTTGCCAACATTCATTTAATGAAGTACGATAGTGGTCATTCCAAAACAACCATCAACTATTCTCATTTGAATTATTATTACTAATTAGATAATTCTTTTTCTTTTGATATAGTTGCAAAAAGGAAAAAGATAGCTCATTCTATCATAACCATTCTCTCTCCTCACTTCATCTTCTTCTTCCTCAAGCTCAAGGAGAATCCTTCTCATGTGTTGAGAATCCCTCTCCTTGGAAAGAAAACAACCCCTAGACACTCTCTACTCACTCTAGGATCAAGGGTTTAGCAAGCCGGAGATTCTAGTTCACTCAAAGTTCGAGGAAGAGCCCGAAGGTTGAACCCTCAGGTGGATCCATCTTCGACGGAAGAAGGCGACGAGGAAAGAACCATCAACCTCTACAAAGTTTGAAGAAGAAGGAGTTCAAGTTTAGGTATAACCATCTTTCCGAGTAGCTAACTCTCTTTAGCTTGTTTGCTAGTTTTAGTTTAGGAAAAGATCCCGACTTTGTTAGTCCATGCTGCCCCATGCGCTAAAAATTTGATTTTTATACCGTTTTCGCCTCCCCGTAAGAACCGGGGGTCGCAACATGGACTTACAGTGGTATCAGAGCCTAACTAAACTTAAACTAGCTTGGTAGCGAAGTGTATGGAAGTTCGAAACCGAAAAATCGCAAAACCGGAAAAACAAAAACCCTAAGTTTCTGTTGAATTTTTTTCTGCTCTAAAAGTAAAACTTTTTACTCCCAAAATCGGCTCAGGGTTTTGTGAGAACACCCACGAAAAACGATCCCATGAATCGTTCAAACCGCCGCGGATCCGCGGCCTCAGATACTCTAGTCGCCGCGGATCCGCCGCCGTTTAGCCTCTTCATGCGATCCTGTTTTGTGCAGTGTTCTTCTGGTAGGGTTTTGGGATTTTTCAAATATGTTATATGTGCCCAGATTTTCCAGAAAAGAAATTTACTTTTGGAGTCCTATAAATCCGTATTTTTTTCGAACATCGCTACACTTTGGCTATATTGGTTATATCTGTGATGTTTGTATGTATTGAACGTCGGCTAATCGCTATAAGTCGATTAGTCGGGGTTATACATCTCTGTGATCTGTGTTTGATATTGGAATGTGTATATGAATTTGCTGGACAGTCACGGGTGAATAGCCGGGGTGGATGTGAGATGAGCTTTTGTTTTTCTTTCATTCATTTGTAAATGTAAATTGATGTAATAATATTATTTGTATGGCCGCACAACCGGGTCGGGGTTGTAGCCGTCATTGTATAATTCTTTTTACTGTTTTTGCTCCTAGGATAGACCCATGGAGGGGTGCACAAACTACCGGGTACTTGGCGGGTAGTTTGCCGCACCCGTAGGGGTCTTGGGTGGGGTTTTTGCTATTCACCGCGACCGTGTAATCCGCTTTTCGTTGCAGGCTCGAACGGATTGCGGATTGCTAGTATATCCAATGTATTCATCTGTGATCTGTAATGTCTATCATTGCTTTATATTTAGGCGTTGCTTATGTTTTACAGCCGCACTAGCCCAGCCCCCGCTCTGTTGTTAGTTAAGTAACCTAACGGGTGATGACGGGACCCCGTGGCGAATGCGAATGGCATAAGCGTACGTCATATTTTGGTTGTTTTCTGCAATGGTAGGATTAAATGATGGAACGCATTAAAAGAACTAATGCAAGAATATCACGCATTAAAACAACTAATACAAGATAATAAACCAAACTAAAGTCGTTGGAACACTTTCGAAAAACCACTCGGTTCTTTTCAAAACTAACTTTTAAATGCGGAGCTTGAGCCACTCCTTTTAAAAGCTATCTCGTTCCATCGATTATATCAAGTTCACTACGTTCACGGTTTCGCCAAAACCATCCGTAGCCCTCCGTCGTTTCATATGAATATTCAACAGTATTCAAGCTGTGTTTGTTGGCCTTAGTCAAGGCACAGTGTTTGGTAGCTGGTAGGTATTCATATGTTGCATAGATAGAATGCGTTGGTTTGGGACAGTCGTATTGCCTTGTTGGCCATAGTCAAGGGTATATACGGGTGGGTTCAAATTAACCTGGATAACGACGGGTAGAACTTGACATATGACTTATGATTTGTTGGCCTTAGTCAAGGTCATAAGAGCATGGGGCAAAAATCCACATCGGGAGTTTCATAAGTACCGAAACTTGCTAGATTTGCATAGCATTTGGAGTGTGATGATTCTGGTAGGATTCCTTCAGTTTCGTCACGCGATGATATTTGGATCCCGATCCTACTGTGAGTATATGCTACTCCTCGGGAAATTTCTCACTAAACGATCAATGCTATAAACCTAGTAGGTGCCTAGAAAGGTGTTAGCGGGGCTACGCCCCCAGGGAAAAGAGGTTCTTAAATTAAGGAACTTCGCGAAAGCGTTGGAAAACCTCCCTCGAAGTACCGACATTGGCCTGGCTGAACGGTTAAGCAAGTATTGTGCGGTGGGATTGATCCCGGCTAATTCTTCCTTTGTGGTTTGAGGAGGGATTCGAGAGACAGTGGGAGCCATCCTGTTTAGACAAATTAAAAACCATTCTAAACTTGCAAGAGCATCGTGCTAAAGTGTTTCTTCTCTCCCCCCTGCAGCGACCAAATTCGAAATGACTGGACTTAAGTTACTTCTAGATAAAAACATACTGACAGGGCCAAACTACAAAGATTGGCTAAGGAATGTCAAAATGGCAATCACTTACGACCAAATTCGAAATGACTGGACTTAAGCACACTTGATTTCATTATACCTTTATTTCAAAAACAACATCTCCTTTGTTTTCTTAAAAAGGTTTAGATTTCTGGGTTTCAGCTTACTTGAATTCTGTTACGCCTTTAGACGTTGCGTGATTCAAGTGATGGTCACGAGCTAATATTTTGGGTCGTGACAAAGTTGGTATCAGAACGCTAGGTTTAACCTGTAAGTCCATGCTACCTCTCCCGGTACTTACGGGCTTGCGGAATATGGTGAAAAACGATTTTCTAGAGGCGGTAACATGGACTCAAAATCGGATCTTTGTTAAACATCTAACTAACAACCTAACTAAGAGTTGATAACTACTCGGTTGGGGGGTTATACCTTTCTTTCTTGAACTCCTTCGTCTTCAAACTTCGATGGTTGTCCGGATCGGCTTCACCCCGTCGTCTCCTTGCGCCGAAGATCGATCCACCTGAAAGCTTCTACCTTTGGCTTCTTCTTCTAACTTTGAAGAAACTAGTTCACTCGGTTTGCTAAACCTTGTGAACTAGAGTGAGTAGAGGAGAATGTGTTGGGATTTTTCTCTATGGTTCTTGGTTCTCAACTCATGAGACAGGTGAACCATAGACTAGAGAGAGGGAGAGCAAGAGGAAGAAGATGAGAGCTCAAGAACACAAGAAAGAGAAAGGAAATGAAAAAGTGAGCAAGACTTTTTCTCTCTTGGCTCTCATAATCCAAAACCATCATAACCCATAATAGCAATCAAGTATTAGTGATGGTTTAAGCTATAATAGCCATATCATTTCATGCACTCATTTTGCACAAGAGAACAAGCAAGCAAAAGTCTTTACCATGAAATGAGAGCCATTGTCATCATGATGGTCAACTAGTCCAACCTAGTCAACCGGTCAACAAAGTCAACAAGTCAACAAGTCAACAAAGTCAACCCCTCAACAACCATGTCACTATAATACTTAATTAATATTATTGTTAATTACATATCATATTCTCATTAGGGTTGAGCAAAAATTCAATAGTCAACAGTCAACGGTCAACAACCCTAATGAGAATCCTCTGCCACTGTCTCTCCGTCAACTGTGCATACACACCCGCATCCGCGTTCCAAGGAACACGAATACATACTGGATAAAACCAATCCCAAAACGTACACTAGGATCTGGCTTAAACCAAAGCCCGCTAGTGTTAACTGTCCGGACACTAAACGTGCACAAGTGCACGGATGTGACCGAACCCTGTCGCAAAACCATGCGACCTCTACTCTTTTGCCTAAAGGCGAATAGCTTTCTGTGTGGGACTCTAAAGACTCGACAATACGCTGGCAGTGGGTTTAACCATAGACCGCAAGAGGCACTAGCTGTGCGTAACGGTCCCCAGGTAGATGCCGACAAGAAGACTGACGAGGTGAAACCCATCTGAACTCCTACTGAGCCTGAATGTGACAGTCTTCGTACAGTCCGGTCTGTTCCTCTGATACATCGCATGGCGGGCCTAGGGGGGCGATAAACGTCAGTCCCCTAATAGCGGTACAAGTCGTGTCGGAGTGAAGCCCAATACACCCTGAGATAACACTGGAAGCCTACCAGTATATCTCGCTTGCCCTGGCCAGGGACTACTCGTGTAATGGCTCTCCTAGACACAGCGCGATGTCAACCCCCAATACCAGGAGAGACGAATCCTGTCTAACCGTCACTGCCTCCAAGTGCTTCGGGACTGCACCCAAAAACTACCTATTTGCACGACTCCTTTGAGTCGTGGTAGGGTAGTAATCAAAGTGCAGTGGGAACACACTCGAGGCGAAGTGACAGTGTCAAGTCAGCGGACTAAGCTGTACTCATGTCACCTGGGAACTGATGACTGACGATAGGTATAATACCAACCAGTCAGTTCCCGACGAGTCCTGTCCGGTGTACTCGTAACCCAACGAGCACCCGCATACTATCTCCAGTACGACGTACTGATGGCTGTGGTACAGACCATCTCCCACTCTGGGATGAGAAGCGCATGCGCTAGTCTACTCCGGAGTATCGATGCCCTGTCTCGATAGTCCTGCGACTAGGGACCTGCATAAGGATGTGCTTATAGATTACCCATCCCCCACTAGTGTGACTGCCATCACAACGCTGGTAATCAAGCAAAGATCCTAAGGGCTCCACTAATGTGTATAGGTGATATACTAAAATAAACACATGTACACATTGAAGTAGAAACAAACCAAGTAGCATACTACTATTTTGAGCAAGATTGTATATACAAGGTGAATATCCCAAGCTTCCATTAAGTAATATACAAACTAGTATGATACAGTAATGGCCTCTAGGGCATATACACTAACAATCTCCCACTTGCACTAAGGCCATGTACTGGCGTATCGAAGACCTATCATCTCGATCAGCCGCTCGAACTGAGTCCGGGGCAAGGCCTTGGTAAATGGATCTGCAGTGTTATCTTCTGAAGCAACCCTCCGAACCTCGATCTCCCGGTGATCCACGATCTCCCTGATCAGGTGATACCGCCTCAAGATGTGTCTGGATCTCTGATGGGACCTGGGTTCCTTCGCTAAAGCTATAGCCCCGTTGTTGTCGCAATACAGAGGTATTGGATCAACAATGGACGGAACCACCTGAAGTTCTTTCAAGAACTTCCTCATCCAGACAGCTTCTTTTGCGGCATCAGATGCAGCGATGTATTCCGCTTCCATCGTCGAGTCTGCAACGGTTTCCTGTTTGGAACTCTTCCAACACACCGCCCCTCCATTGAGGGTAAAGACAAAACCCGACATGGACTTGGAATCATCCTTGTCACTCTGGAAGCTGGAGTCAGCAAAGGCCTCGATCTGGAGGTCTTTTCCGCCATACACCAAGAACATCTCCTTAGTCCTTCTCAGGTACTTGAGAATGTTCTTTACCGCTATCCAGTGTTTCTCCCCAGGTTTGACAGATACCGGCTTACCACACTCAGTGCATAAGTACATCCGGTCTGGTACACAACATCGCATACATTATAGAGCCTACTGCAGAAGCGTAGGGTATAATAGACATGCGATCCCTCTCCAAATCAGTCTTGGGAGACATCTCTTTAGAGAGGGTGATTCCATGACAAGCCGTTAGATTACCGCGCTTAGAATCTTCCATACTGAATCTTTTCAGTATGGTGTCGATGTACCTGGACTGTGAAAGTCCTAATATCCTCTTGGATCTATCACGATGGATCCGGATCCCCAGGATGTATGAGGCATCACCCAGGTCTTTCATGGAGAACCTGTGTGACAAGAACCCCTTGACAGATTGTAGCATAGGAATGTCATTTCCTATTAAGAGAATGTCATCCACGTATAAAACGAGGAATACTACAGTTCTCGCTACAAATCTACTATAGATGCATGGTTCATCTGGATTTTTGATAAAGCCAAATTCCTTGACTGTCTCATCAAAGCAGATGTTCCAACTCCGCGATGCCTGCTTTAGTCCATAAATGGACTTAAGCAACTTGCACACCTTTCCGCTGCTCCCACTCTGAATGAAACCCTCTGGTTGGTCCATATAGACACACTCCTCTAAATTTCCATTTAGAAAAGCGGTCTTTACGTCCATTTGCCAGATCTTATAATCGTGGAAGGCAGCAATGGCAAGAAGGATCCGAATGGATTTCAGCATAGCCACTGGAGAAAAGGTTTCGTCATAGTCCAAGCCAGGTCTTTGACGGAAACCCTTTGCAACAAGTCTAGCTTTATAGGTCTCAACCTGTCCATCTACACCAATCTTCCTTTTGAAGATTCACTTGCATCCTACGGGTTTTACCCCGTCTGGAGCAATGTCCAACGTCCATACTTTGTTGGTGTACATGGACTCCATTTCGGTCCGCATTGCATCCAGCCATTTTTCCGAGTCAACGCTCTGAACGGCCTGCTGGAAGCTAGTAGGCTCATCATAATCTATGATGCAATCCTCTCTATCCCTGTCTATGAGAAAACCGTAGTATCTCTCGGGCGGATGAGACTGCCTACTACTCTTGCAAAGCGGCGTAGGAATGTCCTGATCTTTCGAACCCTCTGGTTCTACTAAGCTTTCAGTCATAGCTCGTGGTTCTGGAATTTCTTCCAGTTCTATTGCGTTCCCACTTATCTGATTTTCCAAAAATTCAGTTTCCAAGAAGTGGGAATGACGAGAAACATAAATATTTTGTTCCTCTTCGCAATAGAAGAAATATCCCTTGGAGTTCTTTGGATATCCCACAAACTTGCACTGTACTGAGCTTGTCCGCATGCTGCTTTTTGACAAAAGCTGGACATCCTCATGTCTTAATGTGATTAAGATAGGGTCTCTTCCCACACCACATCTCATATGGTGTAGTAGGCACAGTCTTAGTTGGAACTCGGTTCAAAAGGTATGCAGCTGATTCTAGTGCATATCCCCAGAATGATCGCGGTAACTCAGCGTTACTCATCATGGACCGTACCATATCCAATAGGGTTCGGTTCCGTCTCTCCGATACACCGTTATGTTGCGGAGTGTATGGAGGAGTAAGCTGAGAGAGAATTCCGTTCTCTTTTAAATAGTCCAGGAACTCGGCACTCAAGTATTCTCCACCTCGATCCGATCTTAGAATCTTGATACTTTTGCCGGTTTGTTTTTCTACTTCATTCTTATATACCTGGAATTTTCCAAAGGCTTCGGACTTATGTTTCATTAAGAAGACATAACCGTACCTTGAAAAGTCATCCGTGAAAGTAATGAAGTAAGAATAACCGCTTCGCGCATGTGTAGACATTGCACCGCACACGTCGCTGTGTACGAGTCCCAAGAGCTCGCTCGCTCTTACTCTGTGTCCAGTGAATGGAGTCTTTGTCATCTTTCCTTTGAGACAGGATTGACAAGTGGCATACGATTGATATTCGAACGGATTCAAATATCCTTCTATATGTAACTTCGTCAACCTTCTCTCAATGATGTGACCCAATCTACAATGCCATAAGAAAGTCTGATTTATTTCCGGAGACTTTCTTTTGTGTGTATTCTGGACATTGAAAATCTGTGGTTGGTTTAATACGTATATACCATTGCTCAATGTACCTGACCCAATCAGAACTTGATTAAGGTGAATGTTTACAACATTGCTTACAAACGCAAATTCATAACCTTCTTTAGAAACCAAAGATACAGAAATGATATTACAAGTTGCGTTGGGTACAAAAAAACAATTACGGAAAACCAAAACATGTCCATCTGACATTCCCAGGTGATAATCCCCCACGGACTCAGCATCCATGCTAGCTCCGTTTGCAACTTTGAGGGTCATGTCACCTGCCTTCAAAACCCTACGGTTTCTCAACGCCTGCAAAGAATTACAGATATGAGATCCTGATCCGGTATCCAATACCCAGAAAGTAGAGTTTATTGAAAGACAGTTTTCAATAACATACACACCTGAAGCTGAAGCCGCAACCTGCTTCAGTTCCTGTGTTCTGGCTTTCCAAGCCCTGCAATCATTCTTCCAGTGTCCCTTCTTATGGCAATAGAAGCATTCTTCTTTATCCACAAGCTTTCCCACTTTCTTTGTTGCTTTTGCCTTTCCCTTCGTATCCACTTTACTAACACCGCCCCTTGGTTTGGCGGGGGCTTTCTTCTTCTTTCCCTTGGCTTTCGCCTTGGACCTAGAAGAGGAAGATCCTCCTACAAACAAAGTGGATGTTTCCCTACCTTTCTGTAGGGTGCCCTCTGCGCTCCTCAGCATGTTGAGAAGTTCTGAAAGTTCAACTTCCTTTTCTTGTAAGTTGAAGTTCAGTATAAACTGGGCGTAAGTGGAAGGAAGGGACTGGAGAATCAAGTCCGTATAGAGCTCATTCTCCAACATGGTCCCAAGGTCCGCGAGCTCTTCAATGTAGCCAATCATCTTAAGCACGTGTTCCGCTACCGATGATCCGACGGCCAACCTTGCCGAAAATAACTTCTTCGACACTTCGTATCTTGCGATACGAGACTGCTCTCCATACAGTTCTTTTGTATGGAGAAATATGGATTCGAGGTCCATATTCTCGTGCCTCCTCTGATGTTCATTGTCCATAGAGGCAAGCACGAGGCACCTGGCCTTCACGCAATCGATCTCCCATGTCTTACGGATTTCCTTATCCGCGACGCTGGAGGTGGGACCTGGGACAGGGGGAGCTTTGGTAGTAAGAAGATACCCCAGCTTGTCGTAAGTGATTGCCATTTTGACATTCCTGAGCCAATCTTTGTAGTTTGGCCCTGTCAGTATGTTTTTATCTAGGAGTAACTTAAGTCCAGTCATGTCGATTGGTCGCTGCAATTTAGGAGAGAGAGAAGAAACACTCAGCACGATGCTCTTGCAAGTTTAGAATGGTTTTTAGTTTGTCTAAACAGGATGGCTCCCACTGTTTCTCGAATCCCTCCTCAAACCAAAAAGGAAGAATTAGTCAGGATCAATCTCACCGTACAATACTTGCTTAACCGTTCAGCCAGGCTAGTGTCGGTACTTCAAGGGAGGTTTTCCAACGCTTTCGCGAAGTTCCTTAATTAAATAACATCTTTTCCCTATGGGCGTAGCCCCTCTAACACCTTTCTAGACACCTACTTGGTTTATAGCATTGATCGTTAAGTGAGAAATTTCCTGAGGAGTAGCATATACTCACAGTAGGATCGGGATCCAAATATCATCGCGTGACGAAACTGAAGGAATCATACCAGAATCATCACTCCAAATGGTATGCAACACTAGCAAGTTTCAGTTCTTTTGAAACTCCCGATGTGGATTTTTGCCCCATGCTCTTATGACCTAGACTTTGGCCAACAAATCATAAGTCACATGTCAAGTTCTACCCGTCATTCTCCAGGTTAATTTGAGCCCACCCGCACATACCCTTGACTTTGGCCAACAAGGTAGAACGACTGCCCCAAACCAACACATCTATCTATGCTGCACATGAATACCCAATAACTACCAATCACTATGCCTTGACTTTGGCCAACAAACATAGCTTGAATACTATTGACCATTCATGTGAAATGACGGAGGGCTACGAATGGTTTTGGCGAAACCGTGAACGTAGTGAACTTGATATAATTGATGGAACGAGATAGCTTTCAAAAGGAGTGGTTCATGCTCCGCATTTAAAAGTTTGGTTTTGAAAAGAACCGAGTGGTTTTTCAAAGTGTTCCAACGACTTTTACTTGGTTTATTTTCTTGCATTAGTTCTTTTAATGCGTGTTATTCTTGCATTAGTTCTTTTAATGCGTCCCATCATTTAATCCTACCATTGCAGAAAACAACCAAAATATGACGTACGCTTATGCCATTCGCATTCGCCACGGGGCCCCGTCATTACCCGTTAGGTTACTTAACTAACGACAGAGCGGGGGCTGGGCTAGCACGGCTGTAAAACATAAGCAACGCCTAAATAATATCATATATAGATATATTGCAATGATAGCCATTTCAGATCACAGATGAACACATTGGATATACTAGGAATCTGCAATTCGTACGAGCCTGTAACGAAAAGCAGATTACACGGTCGCGGTGAATAGCCAATACCCCACCCAAGACCCCTACGGGTGCGGCAAACTACCCGCCAAGTACCCGAAGCGAAGCAACCTCCCTCAACTCCGTGAGTAGGCCACTCGGCACTTCGGGATACCCGGTAGTTTGTGCACCCCCTCCATAGGTCTATCATAGGAGCAAAAAACAGTAAAAAGAAATTATACAATGACGGCTACAACCCCGACCCGGTTGTGCGGCCATACAAATAATTATTACATCAATTTACAAATTTACATGAATTGAAAGAAAAGAAAACTCTCGTCTCACAACCCCCGGCTATTCACCCGCGACAATCCAATGAATTCATATACACATTCCAATGACATTACAGATCACAGATTTGTATAACCCCCACTAATCTACATATAGCGATTAGCAGACGTTCAATACAAATATCACATCACAGATGAAAAACCCGTCAGCTTAAGTCTTTAGAAGTTCGATCAAAAATACGGATTTTTAGGCCCCAAACACAAAATTTTCGTTCTGGAAAATATGGGCTGAAAAGACATATTTCAAAAATCCCAAAACAACCCCAGAAATACACTGCACAATGTTTGGACCTCGGCCGAGTCAACTCGGCCGCGGAACCGCGGCGGGAGCGTGCTCCCACCGCGTTTCCGCGGCTCTTTGATCGGTTCGTGGGACCAAATTTTGTGGTTATTTAATAAAAAGCCTGAACCGATTTTTAAGATGAAATTTATCAATTTTTGAACAGAAAAAAAATCGGCAGAAACTTGACATATCGGGTTCGTTTCGTGACTTTTTCTTTGATCGATCTTCTAGTTACATTGCTAACATGTTAGATAGAGTTTAACTAGGCTCTGATACCACTGTAAGTCCATGCTACCTCTCCCGGTACTTACGGGCTAGCGGAATATGGTGAAAAACGATTTTCTAGAGGCGGTAACATGGACTCAAAACCGGATCTTTGTTAAACATCTAACTAACAACCTAACTAGGAGTTGTTAACTACTCGGTTAGGGGGTTATACCTTTCTTTCTTGAACTCCTTCGTCTTCAAACCTCGATGGTTGTCCGGATCGGCTTCACCCCGTCGTCTCCTTGCGCCGAAGATCGATCCACCTGAAAGCTTCTACCTTTGGCTTCTTCTTCGAACTTTGAAGAAACTAGTTCACTCGGTTTGCTAAACCTTGTGAACTAGAGTGAGTAGAGGAGAATGTGTTGGGATTTTTCTCTATGGTTCTTGGTTCTCAACTCATGAGACAAGTGAACCATAGACTAGAGAGAGGGAGAGCAAGAGGAAGAAGATGAGAGCTCAAGAACACAAGAGAGAGAAAGGAAATGAAAAAGTGAGCAAGACTTTTTCTCTCTTGGCTCTCATAATCCAAAACCATCATAACCCATAATAGCAATCAAGTATTAGTGATGGTTTAAGCTACAATAGCCATATCATTTCATGCACTCATTTTGCACAAGAGAACAAGCAAGCAAAAGTCTTTGCCATGAAATGACAGCCATTGTCATCATGATGGTCAACTAGTCCAACCTAGTCAACCGGTCAACAAAGTCAATAAGTCAACAAAGTCAACCCCTCAACAACCATGTCACTATAATACTTAATTAATATTATTGTTAATTACGTATCATATTCTCATTAGGGTTGAGCAAAAAGTCAATAGTCAACGGTCAACGGCCAACAACCCTAATGAGAATCCTCTGCCTCTGTCTCTCCGTCAACTGTGCATACACACCCGCATCCGCATTCCGAGGAACATGAATACATACTGGATAAAACCAATCCCAAAACGTACACTAGGATCTGGCTTAAACCAAACCCCGCTAGTGTTAACTGTCCGTACACTAAACATGCACAAGTGAACGGATGTGACCGAACCCTGTCGCAAAACCATGCGACCTCTACTCTTTTGCCTAAAGGCGAATAGCTTTCTGTGTGGGACTCTAAAGACTCGACACTACGCTGGCAGTGGGTTTAACCACAGACCGCAAGCGGCACTAGCTGTGCGTAACGGTCCCCAGGTAGATGCCGACAAGAAGACTGACGAGGTGAAACCCATCTGAACTCCTACTGAGCCTGAATGTGACAGTCTCTGTACAGTCCGGTCTGTTTGTCTGATACATCGCATGGCGGGCCTAGGGGGCGGTAAACGTCAGTCCCCTAATAGCGGTACAAGTTGTTAGTGTATATGCCCTAGAGGCCATTACTGTATCATACTAGTTTGTATATTACTTAATGGAAGCTTGGGATATTCACCTTGTATATACAATCTTGCTCAAAATAGTAGTATGCTACTTGGTTTGTTTCTACTTCAATGTCTACATGTGTTTATTTTTGTATATCGCCTATACACATTAGTGGAGCCCTTAGGATCTTTGCTTGATTACCAGCGATGTGATGGCCGTTACACTAGTGGGGCTGGGTAATCTATAAGCACATCCTTATGCAGGTCCCTGGTCGCAGGACTATCGAGACAGGACATCGATACTCCGGAGTAGACCAGCGCGTGCGCTTCTCATCCCAGTGTGAGAGACGGTCTGTCCCACAGCCGTCAGTACGTCGTACTTGAGATAGTATGCGGGTGCTTGTTAGGTTATGGGTACACTGGACAGGACTCGTCGGGAACTGACTAGTTGGTATTATGCCTATCGTCAGTTATCAGTTCCCAGGTGACATGAGTACAGCTTAGTCCGCTGACTTGACACTGTCACTTCGCCTCGAGTGTGTTCCCAGTGTACTTTGATCACTACCCTACCATGGCTCAAAGGAGTCATGCAAACAGATAGTGGTTGGGTGCAGTCCCGAAGCACTTGGAGGCAGTGACAGTTAGACAGGATTCGTCTCTCCCGGTATTGGGGGTTGACATCGCGCTGTGTCTAGGAGAGCCATTACACGAGTAGTCCCTGGCCAGGGCAAACGAGATATACTGGTAGGCTTCCAGTGTTATCTCAGGGTGTTTTGGGCTTCGCTCCGGCACGACTTGTACCGCTATTGGAGGACTGACGTTTACCGCCCCCTAGGCCCGCCATGCGATGTATCAGACGAACAGACCGGACTGTACGGAGAATGTCACATTCAGGCTCAGTAGGAGTTCAGATGGGTTTCGCCTCGTCGATCTTCTTGTCGGCACTACCTGGGGACCGTTACGCACAGCTAGTGCCGCTTGCGGTCTGTGGTTAAACCCACTGCCAGCGTAGTGTCGAGTCTTTAGAGTCCCACACAGAAAGCTTTTTGCCTTTAGGCAAAAGAGTAGAGGTCGCATGGTTTTGCGACAGGGTTCGGTCACATCCGTGCACTTGTGCACGTACAGTGTCCGGACAGTTTACACTAGCGGGCTTTGGTTTAAGCCAGATCGTAGTGTACATATTGGGATTGGATTTATCCAGTTTGCATTCGTGTTCCTCGGAACGCGGATGCGGGTGTGTATGCGCAGTTGACGGGGAGACAGAGGCAGCGGATTCTCATTAGGGTTGTTGACAGTTGACCGTTGACTATTGACTTTTTGCTCAACCCTAATGAGAATATGATATGTGATTAACTATTATATTAATTAAGTATTATGGTGACATGGTTGTTGACTTTTGTTGACTTTGTTGACTTGTTGACTTTTGTTGACTTGTTGACTTTGTTGACCGGTTGACTAGGCTTGACTAGTTGACCATCATGATAACCATAGCCATCATTTCATGGCAAAGACTTTTGGTTGCTTGCTCATTTGTGCAAAATGAGTGCATGAAATGATATGGTTATGGTTGCTTCAACCATCACATAACACTTATTTGGTATGATGAGTTATCATGACTTTGGATTATGAGAGGGTGAGAGACAAAAAGACTTGCTCATTCTTTCTTGCTCATTCTCTCTCTTGTTCTTGAGCTCTCTTGTTCTTACACTCACCCTCTTCCTCTTGCTCCCTCTCTTTACTCTATGGTTCACATCTCTCATGAGTTGAGAATCAAGAACCATAGATAAAATCCCATACAAACTCTTCTCTACTCATTCTAGTTCACAAGGTTTAGCAAACCGAGTGAACTAGCTTCTTCAAAGAACGAAGAAGGAGCCAAAGGTTGGAGCTTTCAGGTGGATCTATCTTCGGCGTACGGAGACGACGGGAAGAAGCTAATCCGGACCACCATCGGAGCTTGAAGATGAAGGAGTTCAAGACAAGCAAGGTATAACCCCCTAACCGAGTAGCTAGAAACTCGTAGTTAGGTTGTTAGATAGATGTTTAACCAAGATCCGGGTTTTAGGTCCATGTTACCACCTCTATAAAAATCGTTTTTTACCAAATTCCGCATACCCGAAAGTACCGGGAGAGGTAGTATGGACTTACAGTGGTATCAGAGCCTAGTTAAACTCTATCTAACATGTTAGCAAGTAACTAGAAGATCGATCAAAGAAAAAGTCCCGAAAACGAACCCCAAAATTCGAAGTTTCTGTCGATTTTTATACTGTTCAAAAGTTGATTATTTTCACACCTAAAATTGGCTCAGGCTTTTGTGTGAACACCCACCAAAATTGGTCCAACGATCGAGTCAAAGCGCCGTGGAAACGCGGCGGGAGCACGCTCCCGCCGCGGATCCGCGGCCGAGTTGACTCGGCCGAGGTCCAAGTTTGGTGCAGTGTTATTCTGGGGTTGTTTTGGGATTTTTGGAATATATATTTTCTGCCCAGATTTTCCAGAACGAAAATTTTATTTTTGGGGTCCCGAAAATCCGTATTTTTGATCGAACTTCTAAAAGACTTAAGCTAACGGGTTTTTCTGTAATGTGATATTTGTATTGAACGTCTGCTAATCGCTATATGTCGATTAGTGGGGGTTATACAAATCTGTGATCTGTAATGTTGCTGGAATGTGTATATGAATGTGTTGGATTGTCGCGGGTGAATAGCCGGGGGTTATGAGACGAGAGTTTTCTTTTCTTTCAATTCATGTAAATTTGTAAATTGATGTAATAATTATTTGTATGGCCGCACAACCGGGTCGGGGTTGTAGCCGTCATTGTATAATTTCTTTTTACTGTTTTTGCTCCTAGGATAGACCCATGGAGGGGGTGCACAAACTACCGGGTATGCCGAAGTGCCGAGTGGCCTACTCATGGAGATGAGGGAGGTTGCTTCGCTTCGGGTACTTGGCGGGTAGTTTGCCGCACCCGTAGGGGTCTTGGGTAGGGTTTTAGCTATTCACCACGACCGTGTAATCTGTCTTTCGTTACAGGCTCGTACGAATTACAGATTCCTAGTATATCCAATGTATTCATCTGTGATCTGAAATGTTTATCATTGCAGTATATCTATATATGATATTATTTAGGAGTTGCTTATGTTTTACAGACGCGCTAGCCCAGCCCCCGCTCTGTCGTTAGTTAAGTAACCTAACGGGTAATGACGGGGCCCAGTGGCGAATGCGAATGGCATAAGCGTACGTCATATTTTGGTTGTTTTCTGCAATGGTAGGATTAAATGATGGGACGCATTAAAAGAACTAATGCAAGAATATCACGCATTAAAAGAACTAATGCAAGATAATAAACCACGTTAAAGTCGTTGGAACACTTTCGAAAAACCACTCGGTTCTTTTCAAAACCAACTTTTAAATGCGGAGCTTGAGCCACTCCTTTTAAAAGCTATCTCGTTCCATCGACTATATCAAGTTCACTACGTTCACGGTTTCGCCAAAACCATTCGTAGCTCTCCGTCGTTTCGTATGAATATTCAATAGTATTCAAGCTGTGTTTGTTGACCTTCGTCAAGGCATAGTGATTGGTAGCTGTTGGGTATTCATATGTAGCATAGATAGATGTGTTGGTTTGGGACATTCGCATTACCTTGTTGACCTTCATCAAGGGTATATACGGGTGGATTCAAATTAACCTGGATAATGACGGGAAGAACTTGACATGTGACTTATGATTTGTTGACCTTCGTCAAGGTCATAAGAGCATGGGGCAAAAATCCACATCGGGAGTTTCATAAGTACTGAAACTTGCTAGATTTGCATACCATTTGGAGTGTGATGATTCTGGTAGGATTCCTTCAGTTTCGTCACGCGATGATATTTGGATCCCGATCCTACTGTGAGTATATGCTACTCCTCGGGAAATTTCTCACTAAACGATCAATGCTATAAACCTAGTAGGTGCCTAGAAAGGTGTTAGCGGGGCTACGCCCCCAGAGAAAAGAGGTTCTTTAATTAAGGAACTTCGCGAAAGCGTTGGAAAACCTCCCTCGAAGTACCGACACTGGCCTGGCTGAACGGTTAAGCAAGTATTGTGCGGTGGGATTGATCCTGACTAATTCTTCCTTTATGGTTTGAGGAGGGATTCGAGAAACAGTGGGAGCCATCCTGTTTAGACAAACTAAAAACCACTCTAAACTTGCAAGAGCATCATGTTGAGTGTTTCTTCTTCTCTCTCCTAATTGCAGCGACCAATCGACATGACTGGACTTAAGTTACTTCTAGATAAAAATATACTGACAGGGCCAAACTACAAAGATTGGCTCAGGAATGTCAAGATGGCAATCACTTACGACAAGCTGGGGTATCTTCTTACCACCAAAGCTCCCCCTGTCCCTGGTCCCGCTTCCAGCGTCGCGGATAAGGAAATCCGCAAGACTTGGGAGATTGATAGCGCGAAGGCCAAGTGCCTCGTACTTGCCTCGATGGACAACGAACATCAGAGGAGGCACGAGAATATGGACCTTGAATCCATATTTCTCCATACAAAAGAACTGTATGGAGAGCAATCTCGTATCGCAAGATACGAAGCGTCGAAAAAGTTGTTTTCGGCAAAGATGGCCGTCGGATCATCAGTAGCCGAGCACGTGCTAAAGATGATCGGCTACATTGAGGAGCTCACGGACCTAGGGACCACATTGGAGAGTGAGCTCTATACGGACATAGTTCTCCAGTCCCTTCCTTCCACTTACGCCCAGTTTATACTGAATTTATCCTTGCAAGAAAAAGAAGTTGAACTTTCAGAGCTCCTCAACATGCTGAGGAGCGCAGAGGGCACCCTACAGAAAAGTAGGGAAACATCCACTTTGTTTGTAGGAGGATCATCTTCTTCTAGGTCCAAGGCGAAAGCCAAGGGAAAGAAGAAGAAAGCCCCCGCCAAACCAAGGGGTGGTGTTAGTAAAGTGGATACGAAGGGAAAAGCTAAAGCAACAAAGAAAGCGGGGAAGCTAGTGGATAAGGAAGAATGCTTCTATTGTCATAAGAAAGGACACTGGAAGAATGATTGCAGGGCCTGGAAGGCCAGAACACAGGAATTGAAGCAGGTTGCAGCTTCAGCTTCAGGTGTGTATGTTATTGAAAACTGTCTTTCAATAAACTCTACTTCCTGGGTATTGGATACCGGATCAGGATCTCATATCTGTAATTCTTTGCAGGCGTTGAGAAACCGTAGTGTTTTGAAAGCAGGTGACATGACCCTCAGAGTTGCGAACGGAGCTAGCATGGATGCTAAAGCCGTGGGGGACTATCACCTGGGAATGTCAGATGGACATGTTTTGGTTTTACGTAATTGCTTTTTTGTACCCAACGCAACTTGTAATATCATTTCTGTATCTTTAGTCTCTAAAGAAGGTTATGAATTTGCGTTTGTAAGTAATGTTGTAAACATTCACCTTAATCAAGTTCTGATTGGGTCAGGTACATTGAGTAATGGTATATACGTATTGAACCAACCACAGATTTTCAATGTCCAGAATACACACAAAAGAAAGTCTCCGGAAATAAATCAGACTTTCTTGTGGCATTGTAGACTGGGTCACATCAATGAGAGAAGGTTGACTAAGTTACATACAGAAGGATATTTGAATCCGTTCGAATATCAATCGTATGCCACTTGTCAATCCTGTCTCAAAGGAAAGATGACAAAGACTCCGTTTACTGGACATGGAGTAAGAGCCAGCGAGCTCTTGGGACTCGTACACAGTGACGTGTGCGGTCCAATGTCTACACATGCTCGAAGCGGCTATTTCATTACTTTTACGGATGACTTCTCAAGGTACGGTTATGTCTTCTTAATGAAACATAAGTCCGAAGCCTTTGGAAAATTCCAGGAGTATAAGAATGAAGTAGAGAAACAAACCGGCAAAAGTATCAAGATTCTAAGATCGGATCGAGGTGGAGAATACTTAAGTGCCGAATTCCTGAATTACTTAAAAGAGAATGGTATTCTCTCTCAGCTTACTCCTCCATACACTCCGCAACATAATGGTGTATCGGAGAGACGGAACCGAACCCTATTGGATATGGTTTGGTCCATGATGAGTAACGCTGAGTTACCGCGATCATTCTGGGGATATGCACTAGAAGCAGCTGCGTATCTCTTGAACAAGGCTCCCACCAAGACTGTGCCTACCACCCCATATCAGATGTGGACTGGGAAGAAACCCTGTCTTAAGTATCTTAAGGTATGGGGATGTCCATCTTTTGTAAAAAAGCAGCATGCGGACAAGCTTGAGGCACGTTCAATACAGTGTAAGTTTGTGGGATACCCAAGGAACTCCAGGGGGTATCTTTTCTATTCCGCTGAGGAACAAAAGGTTTTTGTTTCTCAGCATGCCCGCTTCTTGGAAACTGAGTTTTTGGAAACCCAGAAAAGTGGGAGCACAATAGAACTGGAAGAAGTTCCAGAACCACAGACTATTACTGAAAGCTTAGTGGAACCAGAAGGTTCAAAAGAACAGGACATTCCTACGCCGCTCCGCAGGAGCAGTAGGCAGACTCATCCGCCCGAGAGATACTACGGTTTTCTCATAGACGGGGATAGAGAGGATTGCATCATAGATTATGATGAGCCTACTAGCTTCCAGCAGGCCGTTCAAAGCGTTGACTCAGTGAAATGGCTGGATGCAATGCGGACCGAAATGGAGTCCATGTACACCAACAAGGTATGGACGTTGGACATTGCTCCAGACGGGGTAAAACCCGTAGGATGCAAGTGGATCTTCAAAAGGAAGATTGGTGTAGATGGACAGGTTGAGACCTATAAAGCTAGGCTGGTAGCAAAGGGTTTTCGTCAAAGACCTGGCTTGGACTATGACGAAACCTTTTCTCCAGTGGCCATGCTGAAATCCATTCGGATCCTTCTTGCCATTGCTGCCTTCCACGATTATGAGATCTGGCAAATGGACGTAAAGACCGCTTTTCTAAATGGAAATTTAGAAGAGTGTGTCTATATGGACCAACCAGAGGGTTTCATTCAGAGTGGGAGCAGCGGAAAGGTGTGCAAGTTGCTTAAGTCCATCTATGGACTAAAGCAGGCATCGCGGAGTTGGAACATCTGCTTTGATGAGACGGTCAAAGAATTTGGCTTTATCAAAAATCCAGATGAACCATGCATCTATAGTAGATTTGTAGCGAGAACTGTAGTATTCCTCGTTTTATACGTGGATGACATCTCTTAATAGGAAATGACATTCCTATGCTACAATCTGTCAAGGGGTTCTTGTCACACAGGTTCTCCATGAAAGACCTGGGTGATGCCTCATACATCCTGGGGATCCGGATCCATCGTGATAGATCCAAGAGGATATTAGGACTTTCTCAGTCCAGGTACATCGACACCGTACTGAAAAGATTCAGTATGGAAGATTCCAAGCGCGGTAACCTACCGGCTTGTCACGGGATCACCCTCTCTAAAGAGATGTCTCCCAAGACTGATTTGGAGAGGGATCGCATGTCTATTATACCCTACGCTTCTGCGGTAGGCTCTATAATGTATGCGATGTTGTGTACCAGACCGGATGTAGCTTATGCACTGAGTGTGGTAAGCCGGTATCAGTCAAACACTGGATAGCGGTAAAGAACATTCTCAAGTACCTGAGAAGGACTAAGGAGATGTTCTTGGTGTATGGCGGAAAAGACCTCCAGATCGAGGCCTTTGCTGACTCCAACTTCCAGAGTGACAAGGATGATTCCAAGTCCATGTCGGGTTTTGTCTTTACCCTCAATGGAGGGGCGGTGTGTTGGAAGAGTTCCAAACAAGAAACCGTTGCAGACTCGACGATGGAAGCGGAATACATCGCTGCATCTGATGCCGCAAAAGAAGCTGTCTGGATGAGGAAGTTCTTGAAAGAACTTCAGGTGGTTCCGTCCATTGTTGATCCAATACCTCTGTATTGCGACAACAACGGGGCTATAGCTTTAGCGAAGGAACCCAGGTCCCATCAGAGATCCTGGCACATCTTGAGGCGGTATCACCTGATCAGGGAGATCGTGGATCGCCAGGAGATCGAGGTTCGGAGAGTCGCTTCAGAAGATAACACTGCAGATCCATTCACCAAGGCCCTGCCCCAGACTCAGTTCGAGCGGCTGATCGAGATGATAGGTCTTCGATACGCCAGTACATGGCCTAAGTGCAAGTGGGAGATTGTTAGTGTATATGCCCTAGAGGCCATTACTGTATCATACTAGTTTGTATATTACTTAATGGAAGCTTGGGATATTCACCTTGTATATACAATCTTGCTCAAAATAGTAGTATGCTACTTGGTTTATTTCTACTTCAATGTGTACATATGTTTATTTTTGTATATCGCCTATACACATTAGTGGAGCCCTTAGGATCTTTGCTTGATTACCAGCGATGTGATGGCCGTCACACTAGTGGGGCTGGGTAATCTATAAGCACATCCTTATGCAGGTCCCTGGTCGCAGGACTATCGAGACAGGGCATCGATACTCCGGAGTAGACCAGCGCATGCGCTTCTCATCCCAGTGTGGGAGACGGTCTGTCCCACAGCCGTCAGTACGTCGTACTTGAGATAGTATGCGGGTGCTCGTTAGGTTACGGGTACACTGGACAGGACTCGTCGGGAACTGACTAGTTGGTATTATGCCTATCGTCAGTTATCAGTTCCCAGGTGACATGAGTACAGCTTAGTCCGCTGACTTGACACTGTCACTTCGCCTCGAGTGTGTTCCCACTGTACTTTGATCACTACCCTACCACGGCTCAAAGGAGTCGTGCAAACAGGTAGTGGTTGGGTGCAGTCCCGAAGCACTTGGAGGCAGTGACAGTTAGACAGGATTCGTCTCTCCCGGTATTGGGGGTTGACATCGCGCTGTGTCTAGGAGAGCCATTACACGAGTGGTCCCAGGCCAGGGCAAACGAGATATACTGGTAGGCTTCCAGTGTTATCTCAGGGTGTTTTGGGCTTCGCTCCGGCACGACTTGTACCGCTATTGGGGGACTGACGTTTACCGCCCCCTAGGCCCGCCATGCGATGTATCAGACGAACAGACCGGACTGTACGGAGAATGTCACATTCAGGCTCAGTAAGAGTTCAGATGGGTTTCGCCTCGTCGGTCTTCTTGTCGGCACTACCTGGGGACCGTTACGCACAGCTAGTGCCGCTTGCGGTCTGTGGTTAAACCCACTGCCAGCGTAGTGTCGAGTCTTTAGAGTCCCACACAGAAAGCTTTTCGCCTTTAGGCAAAAGAGTAGAGGTCGCTTGGTTTTAAGACAGGTCGCATGGTTTTGCAACAGGGTTCGGTCACATCCGTGCACTTGTGCACGTACAGTGTCCGGACAGTTTACACTAGCGGGCTTTGGTTTAAGCCAGATCGTAGTGTACATATTGGGATTGGATTTATCCAGTTTGCATTCGTGTTCCTCGGAACGCGGATGCGGGTGTGTATGCGCAGTTGACGGGGAGACAGAGGCAGCGGATTCTCATTAGGGTTGTTGACAGTTGACCGTTGACTATTGACTTGTTGCTCAACCCTAATGAGAATATGATATGTGATTAACTATTATATTAATTAAGTATTATGGTGACATGGTTGTTGACTTTTGTTGACTTTGTTGACTTGTTGACTTTTGTTGACTTGTTGACTTTGTTGACCGGTTGACTAGGCTTGACTAGTTGACCATCATGATAACCATAGCCATCATTTCATGGCAAAGACTTTTGCTTGCTTGCTCATTTGTGCAAAATGAGTGCATGAAATGATATGGTTATGGTTGCTTCAACCATCACATAACACTTATTTGGTATGATGAGTTATCATGACTTTGGATTATGAGAGGGTGAGAGACAAAAAGACTTGCTCATTCTTTCTTGCTCATTCTCTCTCTTGTTCTTGAGCTCTCTTGTTCTTGCACTCACCCTCTTCCTCTTGCTCCCTCTCTTTACTCTATGGTTCACATCTCTCATGAGTTGAGAATCAAGAACCATAGATAAAATCCCATACAAACTCTTCTCTACTCATTCTAGTTCACAAGGTTTAGCAAACCGAGTGAACTAGTTTCTTCAAAGAACGAAGAAGGAGCCAAAGGTTGGAGCTTTCAGGTGGATCTATCTTCGGCGTACGGAGACGACGGGAAGAAGCTAATCCGGACCACCATCGGAGCTTGAAGACGAAGGAGTTCAAGACAAGCAAGGTATAACCCCCTAACCGAGTAGCTAGAAACTCGTAGTTAGGTTGTTAGATAGATGTTTAACCAAGATCCGGGTTTTAGGACCATGTTATCACCTCTATAAAAATCGTTTTTTACCAAATTCCGCATTCCCGAAAGTACCGGGAGAGGTAGCATGGACTTACACAAGTCGTGTCGGAGTAATGCCCAATACACCCTGAGATAACACTGGAAGCCTACCAGTATATCTCGCTTGCCCTGGCCAGGGACTACTCGTGTAATGGCTCTCCTAGACACAGCGTGATGTCAACCCCCAATACCGGGAGAGACGAATCCTGTCTAACCGTCACTGCCTCCAAGTGCTTCGGGACTGCACCCAAAAACTACCTGTTTGCACGACTCCTTTGAGCCGCGGTAGGGTAGTAATCAAAGTGCAGTGGGAACACACTCGAGGCGAAGTGACAGTGTCAAGTCAGCAGACTAAGCTGTACTCATGTCACCTTGGAACTGATGACTGACGACAGGTATAATACCAACCAGTCAGTTCCCGACGAGTCTTGTCCAGTGTACTCGTAACCCAATGAGCACCCGCATACTATCTCCAGTACGACGTACTGATGGCTGTGGGACAGACCATCTCCCACTCTGGGATAAGAAGCGCATGCGCTAGTCTACTCTGGAGTATCGATGCCCTGTCTCGATAGTCCTGCGACTAGGGACCTGCATAAGGATGTGCTTATAGATTACCCAGCCCCCACTAGTGTGACTGCCATCACAACGCTGGTAATCAAGTGTAGCGTTTTGAAAATGGTTTCGGTGAAATTTCGGAAAATCGGTAAAATGAGGGGGGTTTCTGTAAAAAGTCAAAATACAAATATCTTATTATAAAAATTAAATATACATATTCTAGCTATGTAATTGCTATTATTTGGTGTTTATTGAGCCGCTGGTGAAATTTCAAATTTTCTGAAAAAAATATTATTTTATTATTATTTTAAGCCGTCACTAATACATTTAATTAGGGAAAATTTCAAATTGGAATGAGTTGAAACAAATTTTGTGCATCATAAAACATTAAATAAAAAATTTATCATGTGGTTTTTGGAACGAAATCATTTGCCAAAACGGTTTAGAAATTATTGAAGAAAAAAGGGTTTTTTTAGCGTAAATGGATGTTTGGGGTATTGTATTTATCATTTTTCATCACCCCACACCCGTGCCCACACCCACACACCCCCACTTACCCCTCCCCTTAGCCAAATTCAGCAGCCCTCACTTTTTCCCCACTTGGTTTGCAAAGGAAAAAGAAATAAAAGAAAAGATTAGAAAATAGATAAAGTAGTTAGACTTTGACCTTACCTTGACCTTGACTTTCCTCCCTTGCATTTTCCTCACCTCCCTCTCTCTCCCCTCACCCACTTCTGGCCGAAAATGATCCCACAACAGCAGCCCTTTCCACCTCTAAAATCCACACTATTTTGCTTCAAAAATCCAAGAAAAAGCTTCAAAATCCATACAATATCAAAGCTTTTTCCAAATCCAACTCCTACCCATTATTTCTTGCCTATCTAGCATGGATCTAGGAGCATGGAAGCTACTTTTGGAGGCTAGGATTTGCATGCTAGAACTCAATTAGGAGGTATAAATTTTAACCCTTTAGTGAAATTGTTGTTTAATTGCTTTATGTTAACTTATTAAGTGTTTAATTAGGTTTTAGATTGGTTCTAATTGCATGTTTGAAAAATTCAAGAATGAGGTTGATTTCAAGTTAGGGTTTTGAGTAATGGGATTATGGTTGTGATGGGTAGCTTACCATCTTAGAATTTGTAGAAAGTAATTTAGTAGTTAAATTTCATATTGTTGCATGGAAATGTCTAAATTAAGTTTTGTTTTTGCTAACTAGAGTTTTTGAAAAAATTATCAAATGCTTAGATTAAAATATAATTAAGTGTTCATGTCATTATAACTATTATAATGAGTGGTTTAATGACTTTGGTTCATGCAAAACGAAGCTTAATTGATGAATTGTGAATTTTGCTTTAAAGGGTGTTAAATTTGATATTTTGCAAACTAGGATTTTGGAAATTATGCAAATTTATGAGTTTAAATTATGGAAATGGTTTTTATGACTTATTTAAGATAATTAATAAATATATTGGCCGCTACATTCATTTAAATATCGTGTTTTGTACAAAAACGGCGAATTGTGCTTGCTAGATTTTCGGAAAAATGACTTTTTGAGTGAAATTGGCGGTTTTGTGAGTTTCAACCTAGTTTATATTAAAATTAGTGTTCGTGAATGTGCAAATGAGTGTATTTGGGTTTTTCTCGATGGTTTGGCGTTTGTACGCCGACGTCGAGGGTTTTTGGGTTGATTTGTGAAAGCAACCATAGGTTTTGACCTATGTGGGATTCGTGCGTCGTTTTGATCATGAGTCGGATTTTAATGAGATATGGTGCGTTATGATATGTAGGTATCCCCATGTGGACTTCGAGACGACAAGCAAGCGCGTGGCGACGTCGGCACCGGCTAGCGAGGACCAGGTGAGTAGATTTATATCTACGGGGAGAAGTCGGGTGGATGGCGTATAGCACCCCCGCAGTCCGTGGTGGTGTATACGGATGCGTATACACACCAACAATTATTATATGTTATTTGGGATTAATAACGATGCTTAGGATGGATATTGGTGTGTTGGATTACTTTAGTGTTGCGAACCCTAGGGTAGTGTTACACACACATACACACATACATACTTGCATACATTCCTATTGATATGTGCTCATGGGATTCTTTATAGTTATGTGGTCACATGGGTATGGGACTATGTGTTCACGTACGGATTGAGGATGATACTTGGGATTGAGCTGAGTCGATGAGATTTGATTTGAGGCCGTGAGATCGGTGATATAGCAGGGTTCGTATCTTAGATACGACATGATGTTGTAGCGGGTCCTTGACGTAGTAATTCACACACGTCCATGCATACGTAGGCGGTATCAGTATGGTACTAGACGTAGATCAGTACCCCGATCATGATATTTGATAAAGAGGATACCAGGTGAATAGTATGATGAATGTGATATTGAACCGTACCCAGATTGGGATGCCGTACGACGGATTTACGTACGAGCTATATTGATGATTGATCCGCACTCTTGACTTGGGATGCCTGATTATAGATATGGTATCGGATATGATATTATTGAGGCGGGATCACCGACTATACATATACAGGTATGTATATGTATCGACTCAGATGATAGGCGGTTTCCTTACCTGTAGTTCAGCTTGTTAGTTCAGCCGTATAGTTTAGTGTAGTTGTTAGATTAGATTAGACTCCTTACCTATTTCAAAAACTAACGAATCGTGGGCATTTATAAAGACAGCTCAAGGGAATCTACGGATATTTCAAAAAAACGACGTATCTTTTCATAAAAACACCGTAGCCCCTATTTTCAAAACCCCATGATTCGTGTTATTTCAAAAGGCACAATTCGTAGGACTTATATTAGATTATTGCAGATTAGTTATCGTTGTGTCTAGTATTCAGCTCCCGCACATTATTGCTGTTCGCTCTGCCTCGCATATTTATTTTGCTGTATATTCCATTATTGATATCATGCTGTTAGGACACCAGCACTATTACCGATGATGCGTATGTACCACGTACACCTACTTGCCGGCTCACACACATCTTCATCGGTAATTGCCATGTCACGTACACTTTAGAGAATATAATTGCTTGACTTAGATTGTTAGCTGGTAGTTTTGACACGATATTAGTGTACTTCCCTTATATGCCATATTAGACATTGTAGTTATTACCTACCACTTCATGCATACTGTTATTCAGTTGTTCATGCCTAGTTCATTATCATTGACATATGCACTTGTGATGATTTCTTGAGATTTATGATATTTCTGGATTTCGGGGAAAGCCGCAAAATTTACAACTTATGATCTTTTAAAATATAAAATGTTGCGGTTTTCTAGTGATGTAAAGTGTCGTCCACCATGAGTTTGCTGTGGTTTTGGAGATCCGTGTCGAGGAGTGGAGGAACCGTCACGGGTACATGGTGGGCCCGGTATGGTACCCCGGGGCAAGAGGAATGTGGTGTTGACGTTGAGCCTGGCTGGGGAGCACTACCTACCGGTGATATTACCCGACGCGTCGGATATCCGGAGGATACCGTCGTGGTCTTGAGATGGATGGTAGGGGCCGGTCCGGACTGACGGCGCCCTAGATATTGAGCTTGAGACATTGATATTTCGAGACAGTGAGATTTATGTTTTGTGTCGATGCTAGACACTGTTGATACTGATTTCATTATGATACCTCAGTTTAAAAATACGAAGGAAATCTCACTAATTTATGAAAACAGTTTCTTCATTTACATGTATTCTGTTTCATGCATTCATACCTCATTCATATGATATATTGCTACCTGAGGCACTGACACGGGCACATGAAATTATACTCGGGATAGATATTACCCTAGACATTGTCATAGGCTGCCTGTTATACATATATTTGAGGATATTTTATGATCTTTGACCTAGGTTGCGTTATTTATGCGATTTCTGTGCGTAGATGTTTTTCTATTCACGAGTTGGCAACTCACCCCCGTTGTGCCCCAGTTTCTTGCAGATTTGCCGTACAGGTTTCCTTACGGCTTGCGGGCTCAGTTTCATTCGGGTGATTTGCTAGTAGGTGGGTTTACTTGTATCATACCCCCATTATATATCTTGTATATCATTATTCTGTTGTATCTAAAAGTTCCATCAACCAAACATGTATCTATTGAGATAGAGACCAGTGTTGTTTATTCTTTCGACCTTAGAGTCGCTCGTTATATTTCTGGTGGTTTTGAGTTCCCTTTTGAGTTTTTGATCCTCGTCGTTGGCGTTGTATATTTATTGCTTGTGTGGTTGTGACCATCGTTTGACGAAGAGCTAGCTCCCGCTTGGGGATGCCTTTTTTCTTGATTTCGTATACTATTCATGTTGTATCCCGTTGGGGGCCAGTATTTACAAAGGAGACTCTGCCGAAATTTTCAGTAAATTTTTGATGTTTTAAAAACCGCATAATTCGGCTTATGCTATTGAAATTACTTTCTTTAAGTTGGTTTTTCCTGCACTCTACTACTTTTCTTGGTTTGGATTTCTGGGTTTTCGGTTTACTTAGATTACGTACGCCTCGAGACGTTCGTAGTTTAATTGCCGGTCATGTTCCGTACTTTCGGGTCGTGACATCAAGCAAAGATCCTAAGGGCTCCACTAATGTGTATAGGTGATATACTAAAATAAACACATATACACATTGAAGTAGAAACAAACCAAGTTGCATACTACTATTTTGAGCAAGATTGTATATACAAGATGAATATCCCAAGCTTCCATTAAGTAATATACAAACTAGTATGATACAGTAATGGCCTCAAGGGCATATACACTAACATAACCTTTGTTCGAGTCTATGTTTGACTATGCGGAGTCTAGGGCAAGTATGTATTTCGGAACCTGGGCTTGACCTTTCGGAACTTAGACTTGAGCGGGGGGGTATTAGACCCGAACTTTCGTTTCATAAACTGACCCTGATTGATGGAGTAGGTAGCTTGAGTAGAGTGACGTACCGTACGTATGTTCCGCGGCATATTTACAATGCGATACTCCACTTAAGAAACCTTAGGATGTACATATTTTTTAGACTTATGATTCTCTTTATACCCATGATTATACATCCATTGGAGATCCTCGATTCTATTTGTTCCATGATCATACTTTCATTGATGATGTTCCTTCTTATGATCATGTATCCATTCTGGATCTGTCGTTTTCTTTCTTGCCGTTGATCTGCTCTCTTCGATACTCGATTGAGATTCCTGTCACCATAGTTTGAGCGCAGTTTGAGCTGCTGCTAGTGTTGCGGTCAGGGCGAGCTCGTCTGGTACGAGGGCTGACCATTGTGTTTTCTGGTGATATGGGAACGTCTCGAGTTAGTATTTTGTTGTGACCTCTTGTGGAGGCGAGTGCTTGGTTTTATACCGAACGATCGGGCCATTGTTAGAGCTTCCAGTTGTGAGAAGACTGTTGATGTACAACATACCTCAGAGATTTTGATATCGCCTACCGTGTAGACAGGTGAACCAGCTGTTGCTGAGATGATGGGATGTCGCTTCCAGAGCTTACGAGCTAAGACCGCCGGAGCTTCCAAGCAGAAATGCAACAGATGATAGCTAGTCTACCCCGATTTGAGAGACGAAGGTGATTCGTCAGATTGATGCGCCAACGCAGGCCCAGTTGAGTTGAAGATTTCCAGTGTGGAGAGAATCTTACTCAGACCTAGAGCAGACCGATCCAGAGACGATCGCCGATGTATCGCCTTTCCTGGAGTTTGAGGCATTGTTTAGCGTGCGGGCGAAGGATATTCACATGTTGTACAGGCGAAGCTAAAAGGTTCGAACGAGTGTCAGAAACCCATTCTCCCAAGTTTAAAGTGTTCGGAAGAACATGCAGGTAATTCTGTGGACCCTCTAGAAGAATGAAACCCGAACTCTACATGATGACCATGGAACCGCTTTGAACCTTAGGGTTCGTAGCAGTTTAGCGGTGCCATCATTAAGGCTTGGGTTTGCCCTTCTATGGCTGGTCCAAAGGTGCTGTGGTATGTACCAGATATTTTTAGACTGCGCTCAGGTGTTGAGCCTTTGGGAAATTTTGGGACCTTGATGACTTGATCGAAAAGTTTGACGTCGTCCAGATATCATGTGATAAGATATCAGCAAGCTGACAAGCTTTGGATGGAGGACCTCACCCAGATGCATTGTGAGTTGATCGAGGACGGACGAATATTGAGTATTCCTCCGATGGTTGGGACGAGTTTCCGAGGACGTGTTCTGCCAGATATCTTCTACCGAGTGATGAAGATACCGAGTTCGTGATTTCGAGTCCGTGTGAGAGATCTCGGGTTGATCGTGGCCGAGAACAGTTGCAGTGCGCAGATAGCATGGCTAGACGTTATAGTGGACGACGATAAAGACAAGTGGAACCAGAGGTTCGTGGGAGACGCTGACGAGCTGTCATTACTTCCTGTCGAGACTAGAGACCTGATATACTTACAGAGGCATTGGGATACGGCCAGTTTCCGAGAAAATGTGTGCGGAACACGCAGATGTCCAGAAAACGAGAAAGGATTATGTAAGAGTACCAGCCTCCGTACAGTTCGGCATAGGCAAGATCGGAAGAGACCCTGAGCAAGATTCCTTCTAGGAAACTGCTGCAATGAGATTTGCACCAGGATCAGATGTGTCACGTGCATTCAGAGAGCCAGAGGCCGACGCCAGTGACATGCTGCCTTACGAGTGGTCGTGATGATTGACCGAGAGATGACCAGAGAAGTGTCAGAACGGAATCGTCCCCGTTAGCACACCTGACAGGGCCGATGAGCCGATGGATTGCGGAATTGGTAATCCATAGAGAAGATAAGAACCCAGAGACAGAGGACGCCAGACCATGAGCAGGAGGCGAGCGGATATTCTTGCCCTGCCAGTTTTCAGGCGCACTGATTTATTTTTCGACATTGTAAGAGGTGTACCTCAATGTCCCTTGTTGCGATTTGCGTTGTGATCTGGGTATCACGCCTATATTGCTTGGATTTGAGTTTTAATGACGAGTTTCCTGATATTGATTTCATGCACCATAGTTGCACCTACTGAGTATTTACATTTTGCGCATAGCTATTGCATGTGATATGTATTTTATATACACCGTTGTGTTGATTTGCGATTTGTGTCTATCCATTGCATTTGATGTTGATTTTGTACCTTCGTAGCATGTGTTTATGATTTCATGGATTTCATACGGATGATTTGATTTCTGCACTCGGTATAGCTTATATGTGCTTGCAGTGTATTGATATGTGTTTTGTGCACACAGTTGCACACTTTTACGATTTTATACACCTTGGTACACTCGGTGTTGCTTTTATACGCATTTGAGTTTTGTATTTGTATTTCGTGCACTGGATGCACCAGATTTGCGCTCCGGGCATTTGAGGCCCTAGATTTTCATTTCTTGCGGTTGTCGTACCAGATTTATATTTTAGTGCATTTGCAGCACCAGATTCGAATATCGCACATTAGTTGCACTAGATTTGCATTTCTTGCATTTGTTGCACCGGACGGGTATTTATGCGTTCTTCGCACTGGATTTATACTCCGTACCTTGGTTGCACCCGTTTTATGTCCTTGAGCATCCGTTTTACCAGATTTGTATTTCCGCGTGTGTTGGCACTTGCCGTTTGTTTTCGTGCATGCTGCTGCACTTTATAATTTTACAGACCCGACGTGCTTTGGTTGGATTTTTGCGCATATTAGGCGCTTGATTTCGGATTTTTGCGCGCATCGGATGCACTGGAGTGAGATTTTACTCGTGCATGATGGATGCTCTTGATTTATATTTCTTCCGTGCATATTGGATGCGATTTCATTCGTGCAGGACATATGCACTTGATATGGATTTTCGCGCATGTTAGGCGTATGATATGAGATGTGATTCTGTGCACACCGGATGCACTGGATTGAGATTTTAGTGCAATTTAGATGCACCCGACATTGTTGTCGTGCACACCCGTTGCACTGGACAGATGTTTTTGTGCACACCCGTTGCACTTAGTTTCACTTGTGCGTATTATGGCACCTGTATTTGGATTTGATTCCCATGCGCACCAGACGCATGTGATTTTTGGATACGCCTTTTGAGGCTGATTTTGCTTTTGAGCACTTTGTTTTCATGTTGGGCACTATATTGTGTAGTAGCCGAGCAGGACTGATCTGAGGACAGTACCTGAATACTTTGCATGCTTTAAAAGTTTACCAAGAGATTTTCGAAAAAGAGGAGCTATAGTCTCTCTATTTCCTACGTGTCCGTGAGCGACACGAACGTTTATAAAGGAAAACCTTTTGGGATATTTTGAAAACGACGGAACGTGTATTTAAGAAAATATATATGGGCATATATTATTATTTTAAAATGAGCATCCGTCAGTTATGCCATGAGTTACGCATTCCCGCGGCGATTTAGAAAAGATTTTGCATGTATTTTATTCAGATTTTAGAGTTTTCAAAGAAGCGTACTATACACGTATTATAATATTTGACTAGTGTATATTGGATTTCAGTAGTGGATTTCGAGATCCGCATCTCTATTGTAACTCCGAGGATATGCGTGCGAATCCGATGATTTGCGTGGTGCTTGATGGAGTTCGATTTTGAGTTTTTACTCAATTTCATGCGCACTTGACGCGATGTGCTGTGTTATTTCTGCGTTTTCCATGACTTCGGAGCCCCGTTAATTGAGCTGATTATTGAAATGTTTTAGATTTTAGGGGTTTAAATTTAAATTCGGTGACCGAATTTATTTAAGGGGGGAAGATTGTAACATTTCAGAAAATATAAAATATTATTTTTGGGAATTTAATATTAAAATAATATATTTCCCGAAAACTGCCGATTTGTGAAATTGGGGTTTTCGAAATAGGGTATAAATATATACCAATAATTATGAAATAAATAGAAATTAAAATGATTTATTCATTTAAAAATATATTTAAAGGATTTGGAAATTTGGAAATTTATTTTATGCAGTCTCGATAAAAACCCGATTAGTGCACTACTAATCGCGATAAAGCCAAATCCGCATTTCTACAGTTTTCATGGTTAGAGCACCATGACATGTTACATGTTATTTCATTTGTGTGTTTTATGTTAGGGTTGGGCTTTTGGGTGAGAAAAGAAAAGAAAAGAGAAATGATTGAGGAGAAAGTGAAAAGGGGACATAATGATGACATGGAAAGGGAGTGCGTGAGAATTATAATGAGAGAGAGGGGGGGCGCTGCCTTGGCCATTTTCCCCCTATCATTTTCTTTCCCTCTTCATCTCCCTCAACTCCACATCCCTCCATCTTCTACCCTCTTGATCCAGCCTAAAAACCTTGCCAAAACCCTACACACCCTTCACAAAAATTAATCTCCTCTTCAACCTCTACACATGAGACCAAGTGTAACGTCTTAGATTTCGGTTAGTGTTCTTTTAGACGTTAATACGGGTTTACTGTAGAAAGTTTACCAATTCGGGTTCTTCACATTTTATAACATTTAATTAATAATTTATTATTATTTGTTATAAGCATGCACGCACGTGTGCACGTAAATACGAGGATTTGTTTGTGCTAAATTAGTCTTAGCAACCATGACTCTTAACCTTAACCTAATCTTTTTTCTTTATCTTATCCATCCTTAACCTAAACCTTAGATCTTTTGAGTGAGAGAGAGATGTTTATTTTGGAGTGGTGAAGTGTGTGTGAAAACATTAATGATGTGGTTACACTCACCCTCATTCCTCACCCTACACTCACCTCCCTCTCTCTTCATCATTTCCTCTCTTTCTTTTTCTCTAACTCTTTTATTCTCTCATCTCTTTCTCAACACAACTGAACACTCTCTCATTTCTACATAAAATTCATCACAAATATTCAAAACTTTATCAAAAATCACATCTTTTCTTGGATATTGCCTCTTGGATGCCTTGGAGCATACAAAGCTTGGATCTTTGTGTTCTTTTGGCTAGGTAATGATCTCTATCTCTTCTTTATTTAGTTTTTGTGTTTTGTAGCTAGTTAGTTTCAGTTTAGATAGTGTAAAGTTTAGTTTGATGCATAATATCGTATTTTCAGTGCCTATATGTGACTTCTGTGATCTGCTGTGACCCGGAGTTTTTACGAGAAAACTAAACAATTTTGTTGTGTTGTACCTGTGACCATAGGACCCTACCTGGAGCACGGACCCCATCATCTCGGACTCGGCCGGCGACGTTTGAAGGCAACTCCGGCGATATCGGCCCCCGGTTTGAGTTAGGGTTTGGGTTTTTCTTGGTAGGTTTCTGCTTTGGTTTAGGTAAGTTTGGTCTTGTTTGATTGTTGAGGTTTCTCAGTATGCAAAATCTGGGATCACTTAGGTAGTTTCTAGTGTTTTGTGTCCGCGCGATACGTTATACGACACGGATCGTGCACTTTGGGTGGTTTTGCTCTTAAGTTGTTTTCGTCGTGTCGCTACGTGCGTTAACCACAATACGAACACTTGAGAGTATGTTTTGTGTTGTTGCGTCGGTCTAATGTAGTTTGTATGTGTTTTAGGGTTATTATTTATAGGGTTACTAGGCACTCTCACAAGGGTCTATAAGGCATCAACCATGACCGATTTAAAATTTAGACGTGCCGAACAACCCTAACCAAGATCTTTAAACTAGAGATTAGGCGAAAACAAGCATGTTAAACACTTTAACACTAAGTGAGAGGGATTACAATCTTTGTAGATCCTGTCCTTCACTTCTAAAGCTCCCTGTTGAGGTCCCTTCGCTGCGATCATCGTGCATCCAAACTCTAGAGAGGCTCCACGAAGAGAATGATGCAAACTTGCTTCCGATCTTCGATAACAAAGATGATCTACCTTGAAATTTCATTAACACAAGCTCTCACTCACTAAATGAAGTGAACACCCTCATCTAAATAGCAAGGATAGATGAGAATGATGAAGTAGGAATTTAGCTCTCTTTTGTTTTCAATTACTCACTCATAATCATCACTTAGCAAAAAGCTAGAAAGCTTTTTCCAAGGAAGAAGAAGAAGAAGAAGAATATCCAATTCCATTTGTGATGAATAATGAAAATGTAATAAATCATTACTTATGCAACCATGGTCAATATAACATTTGTAGAGATTTAACTAGTGCTAGAGTTTGGGTTGGGTTAAAGCATGAGTCACTTAAAATATCAAGCATAATATCTTAGCTCAATCCAAAAGAAAACCTTCTAGAAGGTTCATGAAATAACTAACCCAATTCAAACCCTAACCTTGTTCAATCTCCACTAAACATGTTTCATTAGTAATCATATCATGTTACAATATTATATATCATATATATAATATTTAATGTAACAAAATAAAACAATACAATTAACATATATCGCATATATATCAATGTATAACCCGAGTGAGAAAAAGAATCTTTTAGTGAGCTAATATTAGTTAATGTAATTTAATATATCATATATATTATTATACATTAAATTATCGAATCAACATTTGATCCGACAATCTGGCTATATCGAATATAACCGACTAATATATCATGTACCGATTCATCGAATCAACACTTGATCCGATGATCCGGCTCATATCAAAATAACGCGAGAATATAATACGGTATCTCATATCACATTATCCTCGGTCCCGCACATATCACATATGTGCTCCTACTCCGTTTTTCCCGAGCAAAGAAACCTCTATGTAGGACTGTAAAGAATCGTCAATACGCCGGCAGTAGGTGATGATCATATCAAACACCCACAAGCTGCAAGCGATCAGCTAAACATAACAGCCACCCAGGTATTGAGCGATCAGAAGATCAACAAGCAAGCATGTACATTCTCCTGCGAATCCAATCAGTAACACTCCCGTACAGTCCGGTCTCGTCGTCTGATATGTCGCATATCTCGCCTAGGGGTGGTAAACGTCAGACCCCAGTAGCTCGATAAGTCGTGTCGATATGAGGTCTATAACAGTTTGAGAAACTACTGATAACACTTACCAGTAAATCTCAGCAACCCAGGCCAGGGATTTCCAGTTATAGCCAATCGAACATAGCGCAACATCAACTCCCTATACCGGGAGAGACGAATCCCGTCCTATCGCTCATTGCCTCTATGTGATTCGGGACTGTACCCAAAAGCCACCTTTTTTCATGCCCTCTTGGACGTGGTATGATGGAAATCAAAGCACAGTGGGAATCACACAAGACTCTATGACGATCTCGGGTCAACAGACTACTCTGTACCAGTGTCACTGAAGAACTGCCATCTGACGTGAGGTATAATACCATCTGGGAGTTCTCGGCGAGTCCGTCCAGTGTACCCAGTCTCCACTGAGCACCCGTACACCATCCTTGATGTCAAACACCGATGGATATGGGATCATCCATCGCCCATCATATGGGTCAAGATGCGTATACGCTAGTCTACTCTGGTGTATCGATGCCCTGTCTCGATACACCCTCAACTAGGAACAGTTATAGGATATACTCGTCGATTATCATGGCCCCACTAGTATGATCTCATCATAGTCCCAGTAGTCGAGTACATATCCTAAGGGCTTTATCCACATGTAACAAAGAGACAATCAGAGTACATGTTAAGATAAAGTACAACCGGATAGCATACTATCATGTCGAGCAAGAAAGTCCTCCCTATATATGTCCAAGCATCCATTACAATACACATCGTATGTACAGTAATAGCCTCTAGTGTTAGTTATGTATATGCCCTAGAGGCCATTGTTGTACATATGATGTGTATTATAATGGATTCTTGGATATATATAGAGAGGACTTTCTTGCTCGTCATGATAGTATGCTATTTGGTTTCACTTTATCTTAACATGTTGACTTGTATTGGTTTACTGTCTTACTCTCACATGTTGATAAAGCCCTTAGGATATGTACTCGACTACTGGGACTATGATGAGATCATACTAGTGGGGCCACGGTAGTCGATGAGTACATCCTATAACTGTTCCTAGTCGAGGGTGTGTCGAGACAGGGCATCGATACACCAGAGTAGACTAGCGTATACGCATCTTGACCCATATGATGGGCGATGGATGATCCTATATCCATCGGTGTTTAACATCAAGGATGGTGTACGGGTGCTCAGTGGAGACTGGGTACACTGGACGGACTCGCCGAGAACTCCCAGATGGTGATATACCACACGTCAGATGGCAGTTCTCCGATGACGCTGGTATAGGGTAGTCTGTAGACCCGAGATTGTCATAGAGTCTTTTGTGATTCCTACTATGCTTTGATTTCCACCTTACCACGTAAAAGAGGGCATGCAAAACGGTGGCTTTTGGGTGCAGTCCCGAATCACATGGAGGCAATGAGCGATAGGAGGGGATTCGTCTCTCCCGGTATAGGGTGTTGATGTTGTGCTGTGTTCGATTGGCTATAACTGGAAGTCCCTGGCCAGGGCTGATATAGAGATTTACTGGTAAGTGTTACCGGTAGTTTCTCGACCCGTTATGAGCCTCACATCGACACGACTTATCGGTTACTGGGGTCTGACGTATACCACCCCTAGACTTGATATGCGACATATCAGATGAAGAGACCGGACTGTACGGGAGTGTTACTGATTGGATTCACAGGAGAATGTATAGGCTAGTTTGTTGATCTTCTGATCGCTCAATACCTGGGTGGCTGTTACGTTTAGCTGACCGCTTGCAGCTTGTGGGTGTTTGATATGATCATCGCCTGCTACCGGCGTATTGACGATTCTTTAGAGTCCAACACAGAGGTTTCTTGACTCAGGCAAAACGGAGTAGGGGCACATATGTGATATGTGCCGACCGAGGATAATGCGATATGAGATACCGTATTAAATTCTCGCGATATTTAGATATGAGCCGGGTCATCGGATCAAGTGTTGATTCGATGAATCGGTACATGATATATTAGTCGGTTATATTCGATATAGCCGGATTGTCGGATTAAGTGTTGATTCGATAATTTAATGTATAATAATATATTTGATATATTGTATTGCATTATCTAATATTGTCTCGCTTAATTAATATTACATTTTCTTACCGGGTAATACATTGATATATATTTGCGATATATGTTAATTGTATTATTTTCTTTTGTTACAAATATATAATATATATGTGATATATATTATTGTAACATGATATGATTACTAATGCAACTTGTTTAGTGGAGATTAAATAGGGTTAGGGTTTGATTTGGGTTAGTTCTTTCTTGCACCTTCTAGAAGGATTTCTTTTGTCATGAGTTAGATATTATGGTTGATATTTTCTCATGACTCATTGTTTTAACCCAACCCAAACCCTAGCCTTAGTTAATTCTCTACAAGAGTTATCCTTGTCATCCTTGACCATGGTTGCATTATTATTCATATATCATTTCATTATTCATCACAAAAGGATTAATTCATTTTTCATCATCTTCTTCTCCCTTGAGCTTTGAAAAAGCTTACTAGGTTTTCATTTTGTGATGATTTCATGTGAGAATTTGATATAAAAAGAAAGCATAAATACTACTCCATCATCCTCATCTAATCCAGCCAATTAGATTAGGGTGTTCACCTCATTAGAGTGAGAGAGCTTGAGTTATAGAAACTTCAACGTAGATCATCGGAGAAAAGGAACACTACAAGCTAGCATGGATCGTTCGAGTCGTGGAGCCTCTCTTGAGTCCGGGAGATCGTGGATCGCAGCGAAGAGACTTCTACTCGGAGCTTATGAAGTGATGGAGCGGACAACAAAGGTTGTAATCCCTCACACTTAGTTGTAAAGATGTTTACTTGCCTGTTAAACCCTAATAATCTAGCAAAGATCCCGGCTTTGGGTTGTTCGGCACTTCTAAAATTTTATTCGGGCATGGTTGATGCCTTATGAACCCTTATAAGAGTGCCTAAGAACCCTACAGTGGTATCAGAGCCTAGCTAGAGTATTAGGCGACGTGTATACGAAGTTAAAACTCCGATCGAACTCCGAAACGACGAAATAGACCCCTCTCTGGACAATTTTTAAAAATGTGATTTTTTCTGTATTAAAAATACTCAAAAAATCAGCAGGGAATTCTAATAATTACCATGAAATACGATCCCAAAATCCCATGAAGTCGCCGCGGAACTGCGGTAGGAACCTGCTTCCCGCGGCGGTTCCACGGCCGAACTTTGGCAATTTGGACACGTGTCTTCAGGGTAATATCTGTAGGTGCTTGTTGCTGCTTCTGGGTATTTTTTATCTCACTCAAGGGTTGAGTGTTCTGGGGATTATTTTGGATTCGTTGATTCGATCGGAACATTTAATTTTGTTATGTTTTCCGGATATTTAGAAAATGTTAAAATGTTCGAACGGATATCATTAACTCGCTTTTTCCCGGCACGAAAAACTTTCAAGTGTTGAATCTTTCTTTGGTTTAAATCTTTCGGAAAAACGTGCAAGTAATGCGGCGGTCCCTCTAGAAGAACACAAACCTTAACTAGATTATGTGACCGTCTGAACCGCCTCTAAACCTTAGGGTTTGGGGCAGTACAGTGTGCCACATGTGAGGCGTTGGCTTGACCCTTCTACGGCTGGACCATCGGTACTGTGACAAATTCTTTGATTATTTGAACTCCGCTCAAGTGTTGAGCTATTTAGGAAATTTTGGGTATTTGATTATCCGATCGGAAAGTTTAATACTGTCTATTTATCTGGAATGTGATACAATATGTGGAATTCATATAGTTAGGCATGAAATGCGAAGTATGTGATATTTCAGATTTATGATGTCTAAAGTGATTGTGGATTCCAAATGTTGTAGTTTTACAATTTCTTTTCTGTGACCGTAAGTGTAGTATGTAGTTGTATTGCCGGTTTTCGTTGCTATACATCAACGACGATCGGTGTATGCATACTTACTTACGTTGATGATATGAGATATTATGTGTTGCTGTGATATGTTATATTGGATCGTCGTGTTCTGAATAGCCGGGGGTTTTATGTGAGATGAGTTTTTTTTATATTTTCATTCATGTGAAATTCATTTGTATGTAATATTCTTTTATTGGGGCACTTCCGGGATGAGGTTGATGTCACCAGTGTATATTATTTACTTTTCCGCATTAGGTAGACCCAAAGAGGGGAGCACAAGTAACCGGGTTCTAGGGTCCAGTGGGAGGCCATCTCGAGGTGTCGAGACCGGGTCTCCTAACCCTAGAATTGGCAGTGTTACTTGCCGCTCTCGTAGGGGTCTAGGGATATGGGTTTGGCTATTCATCGCGACCGTAGAATCCGTGTTTTATACCGGCTCGTATTAAAAACACGGACATCCTAGTATATCCAATATTTCATATATGTTCTTCTGCTGCAATGTTCTGTGATGAGATCATATTACTGCCTGAGACGAATGCTTATACTATATATATATATATATGCTGATATATAAATATTACTGCTTTCGTTTCTTCTGTGATGCTTAGGAAGCATAAGCTGATGGGATTTATTAATGAGATTAATAAAAGGAAAAGAAACCTAAAAGATGTTGTAGAATCAAAACTTTATAAAAAGGGTAGCTACAGTTTTGCTTTGCATAGCGGTATATATGATATATCCTGCACCTTATTCGATGAGGAAAGAGCCGAGATCCCTTCACCGGGAGTGACCTCTTTAGCGAAATTGGCAGATGCTACAACACTCGGTTTGTCTTTTGATTGCTTTTGGAGTTTTTCTTTGCATAGTGATATATATGATATATCCCGCACCTTATTTGATGAGGAAAGAGCCGAGATCCCTTCACCGGGAATGACCTCTTTAGCAAAACTAATGAAAGCCTCAAAAACACTCCTTTTCAAAATTCACTTGATTCTACGACGATATCAAGTTCATTACGCTCAAGGTTTTCTAAAAAACCTGCGTAGCCCTCCGTCATTTCAGATAGATATTATTTAGTATTCGTGCTATGTTTGTTGACTTAGTCAAAGCATAGTGTACGGTAGCTAAATAGTGTTCATCTGCTAAAGCATGAGATATGATTGGATTAGGGTAGTCGTACGGCCTTGTTGACTTAGTCAAGGGTCGTACGGGTGGGTTTCATTCAATCGGGAAATGTACGGGTTGAACTTGACTTACGATTTATGGTTTGTTGACTTAGACAAGGTCATAGATCGCTAGGGGCAAAATATTATCGGGAATTTCAAGTGTTGAAATTTGCAATGAGATTGCATACCTCCTATGAGATAGTTGGATCCCGATACCCACTGCGAGTAAGAGTTACTCCTGGGAGAGTTTTACACAGGACAATTAGCCGATCAAGTAGGTGTCTAGAAAAGCGTTAACGGGGTTATGCCTCTGGGAAAACGAGGTTTATTTTAATTAGGTCCGTGCGAGAGCACGGGGAACCTCCCTCAAGTACCGACACTGATCTGGCTGAAAGATTGACGAAATTGTAGGGTGTGATTAATCCCGGCTAATCTTACCTTTTAGGGTTTGAAGGAAGATTTGATAAAAACAGTGGGAGACATCCTGATTAGATAAGATAATAACCAATCTAATCTTGCAAGAGCATACGCTAAAGTGTTTCCTTCTCTCTCTCTCCAGGTAGCGACCATGTCAGGACTTAATCAAGATAAAAATATGGATGTATTGACTGAACCTACTTATTATACTAAGCAGGGGATCGTTGGTCCCGTTCTTTCTTATAAGAGTTATAAGACTGAGCAGGAAACAGGAGAAAATCTGGATTCTCACGCCGCCCAAACGAAGAACAAGCTTGTTGATGCATCTTCTTCGGGTGTGTTAGTTATTGAGAACTGTTTCTCAGTTCACCCTACGTCCTGGGTATTGGATACCAGATCGGGATCCCACATATGTAAATCGTTACATGGGCTACGTAAAGGTAGAGAACTGGGAAAAGGTGATCATTCCGTACAAGTAGGGAATGGTACAAATATTGCAGCCAAAGCAGTTGGCGAATATCACCTAGTATTACCAAGCAGTAATACATTGATTCTGAATGAGTGCTATTATATACCGAACATGATGTACAACATTATATCAGTTTCTTTATTAAGTAAAGAAGGGTATAATTTTGTAATACAGGATAATGTTATGAACATCTTCCTAAATCAAAAGTTGATTGGATCAGGCTCGTTACATAATGGCATATTCATTCTCAATCAAAATATAGTCCTTAATATACAAAACACACACAAGAGGAATGTAGGGTTCCTAGGCACACTCAAGAGGTTCCACAAGGCATCAACCATGCCAAACAAAAATTTTCCGGTGCCGAGAAACCCTAAACTAGATCGTTAACTAGAGATTAGGCGAAAAGTAAAGCTAGCAAACGACTTTGCTACTAAGTGAAAGGGATTACAACCTGTGTAGATCCGGTCCACCACTTCTTTAGCTCCGTGTTGACGTCCCTCCGCTGCGATCATCGGATCCCGGACTCTTTCGATGGTTTCGACGGAGAAAAGATCGGGCTAGGTCATTTGACTTCGAGGCCGAAGATGATCTACGTCGGGGAGACTCAAACTCAAGCTATTCCTTCACTTGGTCGAAAACTTTGTGAAGAGAATACCCTATACTACATGGCAAGTGGTAGAGGATGAAGAAATAGGAAGTGGGTTCACTTTAGAATTGGATTTCTCACTCTTTTTACCATGGCACCATTGGAGCTCTCAAGCTTTTGTGAGCTTGATGAAGATGAAGAAGAAGAAAGAATCATTTCCATTCAAAGAATAATATGAACACTTATCCTTTTAATCATGGCACCATGGTTGAGTTAAGCCCTCATGCTTAACTCATGTAGAGAATTAACCATAGCATAAGGTTAAAGGTTAGGTTAACTAATATCTTTAAACATATGACAAAAGAGTTGACATTGTCAATGTTTATCAAGCTTTATGAAGCTTGATAACTTTGACCAAAGTCACACTCTTTTGTTATATGCTTAAGAAAATAGTAAACCCTAATCTAACCTTGATTTGGTTCAAGTCTCATACACATAACTTGTTTGTATCATCAAGCATGATACAAACATGTACACTTGCATATATCACATATAAACAATGTGCACATTCAAGTGAAAAATCAATCTTAAGTGAACCAATACTAGTTAATGTAAAGTAATATATCAAATATATAATTATACATTAAATTATTAAATCAACACTTGATTTAACGATCCGGTCATATCGCATATAACCTACTAATATCAAGCGTATCAATGTATCGAATCAACTCTTGATTCGGTAACCCGGCTATATCTCATATAACCGATCGATGATACAAATCGCGAGAATAGAATTGTAGGGTTCCTAGGCACCCTAATGAGGTCTCACATGGCATCAACCATGCCAATTTCAAAAATTCTAGGTGCCGAGAAACCCGACTACGGACCGTTTGCTAGAAATCTAGGCGAAACAATAAAGTAGTTAACAACTTAACTAATGGGAAACGGAAATACAACCTTTGTAGATCCGGTGCTCCACCTCCATAGCTCCGCAATGAAGTCCTTTGCTGTCCAAAAGAATCCGGGCTCTAGCGTCGGCTTCATCGGAGAATAGGCGAGCTAGGTCGTCGATGTCCATGCCGAAGATGATCTACGTCGAGGCATCGCTAGATCAAGCTCCACCTTCACCTTGCCATGAAAACTTGTGAAGGAAACACACTCTACTACTTGGCAAGAGGTAGAGGATGAAGAAATAGGAAGTGGGTAGACTTTAGAATTGGATTTCTCACTCATTTCCATCAATCACCATTGATGGAGCTTGCTTTCTTCAAGTGAAGAAAGGAAGAAGAAGAATAATAATGTTATGATAAGTTAAAATAAAATAGAAAAGAAAATCAAAACTTATCATAATCCAACCATGGTTATGTGTAGAGACTAAACTCAAGTTAAGTGAATGGTTAGGTTAGGTATGAAGACAAAAATGGTGACTAAGTCAAAGTATTCATGAAGCTTCATGAATGAACAAAAGAATTCCACCACTTTTCTCTTTGCATTTTATTTTCCAAAAAGAATAAATGAAATAAATAAATGAATAAGTAAAAACCCTAATCATCCACTTAACCATAGTTTAATACTTTACACTTAACCAAAAAGCATGTATCATCAAACATGATACAATCAAGTGCACAAAATCATATCGCATATGCAATGCGCACACCCGAGTGAGAAAATCCATTTAAAGTGAACCGATACTAGTTAATGCAAAGTAATATATCAAATATATAATTATGCATTAAATCAATAAATCAACACTTAATTTAATGATCCGGTCATATCGCATATAACCGACTAATATCTACAGTAACAACTTATCGAATCAACACTTGATCCGATAACCCGGCTATATCGCATATAACCGATCAATGTCACAAATCGCGAGAATCGAATACAGTATCACATACTGGTATCATTCTCGGTCCCGCACATATCTCATATGCGCTCCTATTTCGTTTCGCTTGAGCCAGGAAACCTCTGTGTAGGACTCTAAAGACTCGTCAATACGCCGGCAGCAGGTGATGATCATATCAAGCACCCACAAGCCGCAAGCGGTCTGCTAAACGTAACGACCACCCGGGTATTGAGCGATCAGAAGATTGACGAGCAAGCCCGCTCACACTCCTGTGAATCCAACCAGTAACACTTACCGTACAGTCCGGTCTGATCGTCTGATATGTCGCATATCTCGCCTAGGGGTGGTAAACGTCAGACCCCAATAGCTCGATAAGTCGTGTCGATATGAGGTCTATAACAATTCGAGAAACTACTGGTAACACTTACCAGTAAATCTCAGCAACCCTGGCCAGGGATTTCCGGTTATAGCCAATCGAACACAGCGCAACATCAAATCCCTATACCGGGAGAGACGAATCCCCTCCTATCGCTCATTGCCTCCATGTGATTCGGGACTGTACCCAAAAACCACCATTTTGCACGCCCTCTTGGACGTGGTAAGATGGAAATCAAAGCACAGTGGGAACCACACAAGACTCTATGACGATCTCGGGTCAACAGACTACTCTGTACCAGTGTCACCAGAGAACTGCCATCTGACGTAAGGTATAATACCATCTGGGAGTTCTCGGCGAGTCCGTCCAGTGTACCCAGTCTCCACTGAGCACCCGTATATCATCTCTGATGTCAAACACCAATGGATATGGGATCATCCATCGCCCATCTGTATGGGTCGAGAAGGTATACGCTAGTCTACTCTGGTATATCGATGCCCCGTCTCGATACACCCACGACTAGGGACTTTGAAGGATGTACTTATAGACTGTCTGTCCCCACTAGTATGATCTGCATCATAGTCCAGGTAGTCAAGTACACATCCCAAGGGCTTTACCAACATGTAACAGAGAGACAATCAGTATACACGTTAAGGTAAAGAGCAACCAGATAGCATACTATCATGTTGAGCAAGAAAGTCCTTCCTATATATGTCCCAGCATCCACTACAATATACATCCAATGTACAGTAATGGCCTCTAGGGCATACATATAACTAACAAGAATACAGTATTACATACTGGTATTATTCTCGGTCCCGCACATATCTCATATGCGCTCCTATTTCGTTTCGCTTGAGCCAGGAAACCCCTGTGTAGGACTCTAAAGACTCGTCAATACGCCGGCAGCAGGTGATGATCATATCAAACACCCACAAGCCGCAAGCGGTCTGCTAAACGTAACGGCCACACGGGTATTGAGCGATCAGAAGATCAACGAGCAAGCCCGCTCACACTCCTGTTAATCCAACGAGTAACACTACCGTACAATCCGGTCTGTTCGTCTGATATGTCGCATATCTCGTCTAGGGGTGGTAAACGTCAGACCCCAATAACTCGATAAGTCGTGTCGATATGAGGCTCATAACGGGTCGAGAAACTACTGGTAACACTTACCAGTAAATCCCTATAGCAGCCTTGGCCAAGGACTTCCTTTTATAGCCAATCGAGCACTGCGCAACATCAACTCCCTATACCGGGAGAGACGAATCCCGTCCTATCGCTCATTGCCTCCATGTGATTCGGGACTGTACCCAAAAGACACCTTTTTGCATGCCCTCTTAGACGTGGAATGATGGAAATCAAAGCACGGTGGGAATCACACAAGACTCTATGACGATCTCGGGTCTACAGACTAACCTGTACCAGTGTCACCAGAGAACTGCCATCTGACGTAAGGTATAATACCATCTGGGAGTTCTCGGCGAGTCCGTCCAGTGTACCCAGTCTCCACTGAGCACCCATATATCATTTCTGATGTCAAACACCAATGGATATGGGATCATCCATCGCCCATCTGTATGGGTCGAGAAGGTATACGCTAGTCTATTCTGGTATATCGATGCCCTGTCTCGATACACCCACGACTAGGGACCTTGAAGGATGTACTTATGGACTACCATGTCCCCACTAGTATGATCAGCATCATAGTCCAGGTAGTCAAGTACACATCCTAAGGGCTTTACCAACATGTAACAGAGAGACAATCAGTGTACACGTTAAGGTAAAGAGTAACCAGATAGCATACTATCATATCGAGCAAGAAAGTCATCCCTATATATGTCCAAGCATCCACTACAATATACATCCTATGTATAGTAATGGCCTCTAGGGCATACATATAACTAACAATCTCCCACTTGCACTAGGGCCATCTGATAGCAGTGGTTGCAGTATCTCATACTCAACCATCCCATAAAAGTCTCTCTCTGGGAAAAGGCCTTTGTGAGTGGATCCGCCGTGTTGTCCTCTGAGTCTACTCTCCTAACCTCGATCCCCTGGAGATCAACCATCTCTACGATCAGGTGATACTGCCTAAGAATATGTCTGGATCACTGATGGGACGGGCGTTCCTAAGCATAAGCCACAACTCCATTGTCACACAATGGGAGGAACGAAGTTCATCTCATGAACTAATATACACCCAGACTGCCTCTTTGGTAGCATCTTTGGTAGCGATATATCCAGCCTTTATCGTCTAGTATGCCACGGTATCTAGCTTGGAACTCTTCCAACATACCATCCCTTTACTGAGGGTAAAGACAATGCCTGCGACTGACATTCAGTCGTCCTTATCACCCTGGAACCTTTCCAGTGATTCTCCCCAGGATCAATTGATACCAACTCACTACAACTAGTGAGTATCCTAACATCCAATTAGATCTATCTCATAGATCCAAAACCCAGGATTTAGTAGGTATCACTTTGATCCTATATGGAGAATCCTTGTGATAACCAGAGATTGACCGAGCGTAGCATAGGAAATTACTTCCCTATCAAGAGTATGTCATCCACGTACTCTACGAGGATCACCACCATACTCCCTACTACCTTTTTGTATATACAAGGTTCATCTACCATTTTGATGATGTCAAACTCTTTGACTAACTCATCAAAACAGATGTTCCAACTCCGCGATGCCTGCTTTATCATATAAAACATCTTGCACACGTTTCCGCTGCTCCCACTGTCTACGAAGCCCTCTGACTGTGTACTTATAGACTCTCTCTTCTAAATCTTTATTTAGAAAATCAGTCATGACACCTAACCGCCAGATATCGTAGTCATGGTATGTAGCAGTGGCAAGTAGGATCTGGATGGACTTAAGCATAGCTACTTAGAAAAGGTTTCATTATAATCCATACCTGGTCAATGATGCAAACCTTTAACAAGTCTAAAGTCTCAACTTTTCCATGTACACCAAGTAATCTTCTCAAGATTTACTTGCTCTTGATGGGGATCTAACCCTTCAGATAAAGCAACCAAAGTCCATACTTTGTTGGTGTATAAAGATTCCATCTCAGATCGATAAGCATCCAGCCATTCTTACAGAGTCCTACTCCTGATGGCCAGCCCGAAACTAGTTGGGTCATCATCTCATGATATAATCCTTGCTCCCACTGTCATAGAGAAACCGAAGTATCTCTCAGGTGGGTGAGGAAACCTACAAGATCGGCGGAGAGGCTGAGGTTCGTTGGTTTCTATTGAATCCTTTGCTTCTACCAAAATATCAGCTGCAGTTTGTATAGCTGGAACCTTTCCAGTTCTACACAACAGACCTTGCCTCGAGCTTGTCCGGATTTTGCTTTTAGACATAGGCCGGACAAACCCAAATCTTAACTGACATAAGAGAAGGGCTCTTCCCTTTCCATATCTCATATGAAATGGTAGGCAACTGATTTGATCGGAACCTTATTCAATAGGTATGCAACTTCTTAAGTGCATAACTCCCAAAAGGAAATAGGTAACTCAGTAGTACTCATCATAGAGCACACCTTATCATATAGGGTGTGATTGCTCCGCCCCGATATACCATCGTGCTATGATGTATTCGGAGGAGTAATGCCGAGAGAGAATCTCATTCTCCTTTAGAATAGTCCAGGATTTCCGTGCTTAAGTATTCTCATTCCTGATCACATCAAAGGACATAATACTTATACCCGTATTTTGGTTCTCTACTTCTAACTTATATTCTGTGAATATCTCAAAAGTTTCGGACTTGTGTTTCAACAGAAACATATGTCTGAATCTAGAGAGATCATCAGTGAATATAATGAAGTACAAAGAACCAGTCTTGGCATATGTAGACAGGGGACTTTACTGTTGGAGTTAGTGCCCTCAGAGTCAATTATTGGATCACAGGCACGTGATTGCAATGATTGAGGGAGGACCTATCCCGGTAGGACAGTCTTACTCGAGATGATAGTATGCTATCTGGTTTATCTTTATCATCGCGTACTGCTTTAGGTGACCTGACATGTCGCTATTACACGTTGATAGAGCCCCTAGGATTCTTGCTTGACGACCAGCAGTATGATGGCGATCATATACGTGGGAGCTGGGGTCTATAAGCACATCCTTAAAAGGTCCCTAGTCGTGGGAGTTTCGAGACTGGGCATCGATACTCCATTAGTAGACTAGTGTATACAGTCGAGACCCCGACGAGGGGCGGTGGCCGGTCTCACAAGCCACTGGTGTCAGTTGGTTCACCTAAGATGTATACAGGTGCTCATTGGGTTATGAGTACACCGGACAGGACTCGCCGGGAACCTGCTAGTTGGTCTTGTACCAGATGTCAGATAGCAGTTCCCTGGTGACATGTGTACAGGTTAGTTCATCGACCTGAGATCCTCATTTGTCTCGTGTGAGTTCCCACTGTGCTTTGATTACTACCCTACCACGGCTCAAAGGAGTCGTGCAAACAGGTTTTAGTTGGGTGCAGTCCCGAGCCACATGGAGGCAGTGAGCGGATCTGCAGGGGTTCGTCTCTCCCGGTATTGGGGGTGAGGTCGCGCTGTGTCTAGGAGAGCCATTACGCAAAGCCCTCGGCCGAGGCAGGAGATTTACTGGTAGGTATTCCAGTAGTATCTCAGGGCGTTCTGGGCTACACTCCGACACGACTTGTACCGCTTTTGGGGGTCTGACTTTTACCAACCCCCTAGGCCCGCCATGCGATACTCATAGACGAACGGACCGGACTGTACGGATATTGTCACTGACAGGCTCAGTAGGGTGTCGGGGTGAGCTTCCTCATCGACGTCCCTTTTGGTCAATAGCTGGTGGCCCGTCACGTATTGGCTTATACCTCTGACGTGCCAGTGGTTAAATCCACAGCCATAGTATTGACGAGTCTTTAGAGTCCACCACACTTTCAGTTACTCAGCTTTCGGGCGAAACGCTGTAGAGGCCGTATGGAGATATGGCAGGGTCCGATCAGATACGTGCGGTATTGCACGGATCAGGATCGGACAGTTTTGTACTAGTGGCCGTATAGTTATATGGCAGGGTTTGATCTGATACGTGCGGTATTGCACGGATCAGGATCGAATGGATTTTACTAGCCGGCTTTGGCTTAAGCCGGTCCTAGTCTAGTACAGTGTAGATTTTGTCTCATTGCATTTGTATCCGGTCGGAATACAGATGCGGGTGTGTATGCACAGTATCGGGGTTTTCCTGTAATTTATTACGGGACCAGTTTTCTGGAGTTGCCAGTTTGCATTCCGTTCCGGCCGGTTTTCCTTTGTTCTTTCCCGGCCGGACTTTTCCGATGGAGGGGGTAATTTGCAGTTTTGCAAATTACATTTGTGGAGGGGTTTTATGCAATTGTGTTGATTATGATACCTTTCATATCTTGCTCCATGCTTGCATTAATTTGACATGAAAGGGTATGGTGTGAATTAATGTGAAGCATGGTTCTTTGTTTTCTTGCTTGATGTTGTGGTCACCACTTCCTTGCTCCTACAATAACCTCCCTTCTTGCTTCATTTGTTTAGAGATTCCTCCACCATTTCTATCATGGTTTGGCCGGCCACTTGAGTGAGGAGATGAGAGAAAATTTCTTTTTGGCATGACACATTTTTCTTCATCTCATATCTTCATGCAAGGAAAAATGAAAGCACCATATATATTTTCCTTGTTCTCATTCCTCCATCCATTGGCAACTCCTATACCCCAATGAGACATTAACTCTACACTTCCTACAGTAAATCTTGAGCATGTCGAGTTGCCGGCTTCATGCTCGAGTTGCCTCGGTATTGAGGCGGGAGCCCGTAAAAGACGAAGGCGATGTGGTGCCCTTTCCGGCGAGGAGGCGACGATGTCGAGGCAAGACTTTCCGCGGGAGATCGGGACGATGATGAGAAGACCGGAGGACTCGGATCTCTTGGTATACTTCTCACCCTATCTCTTGTTAGCTAGCATTAGGTTAATGGTAAACGATCCGGGTATTTGTCCGCGGTAGCGCCGGTTTCCGAGTTAGGAAAATTTTTGATTCCGCATTTTGGCCTCGAGTAAGAGGCCGGGGCGCTGCCGTGGCGCAACATGGTATCAGAGCCACGCCATTAACCTTACCTAGCTTGTTTTAATGCGTTTTACTTATCCGATCGACCAAAATCTCAAAAACCGTATTTTAGTTCACATCAGTTTCTGTTGAAATTTTTTGGTGTCTAAAAAATTTTTAGGTGGTCTCAGAAAGATGTGCAGGGAGTTCTAAGAACTCTGGGAAAAAACGACAAAGTGATCCCTCAATTAGACCGCGGAAGCGCGGCAATTACCCTCTTTATGCCGCTCTTCCGCCGCACTATGGTGGGCCCAGTTTGTCATTTTTCTTCAGTTGTCTTATGGGCTTAAACTAGGGCTTTTGAGATATTAAAATTGGGCCAGTTATTTCTGTGAGTACTACAGTTTTCTTTTGGGGCCCTCTTGTTAATTTTTTGATCGATCGGATATTTTAAACACATTATTTTACAGTATTTACATTATATCTGCGACCGTGAATGTCACTCGATCGGTAAATCCGGTCTGACTGCTATAGCCCGGTTAGACGGATTTGCGAACGTGACTTTCACGTTGATGTTCTATGTTTATGCTGTGATGTTGCGGATCGGTCGTGGGGGATAGCCTGGTTGCAATGTTAGTACAGTGTTGTATTATGTACATTTGATATTGCGGGGCGAGCGTCCGACATGTGGACTGCCGTCACTGCCTGATTGTATTATTCTTTTGGGGCACGACTTGGTTGCGGTCGATGTACCCGGTGTATGTATATTTTACTTTCTGTACTAGGGTTGCCCCGCGGTGGGGTGCACGGATAGCCGGGTTCTGGAGGGCAACGGGCCCGCATCTCAGGGCATTGAGACGGAGGGGGCTTCAGTCCAGGATTGGCGGGCTATTCGCCGCACTCGTAGGGGGTACAGGTTGACCCAGGAGGGGTGCCCAAGTTACCGGATTCCGTGAAGTGCTGGGTGGTCCATTCACGGTGCTGAAGGGGGCTGCCTCGCTTCAGGTTTTGGCGGGTGACTTGCCGCGCCCATAGGGGTCTAGGATTTCATTGCACAGGCTATCCACACGACCAGGGGAACGTCGGGTTTCAGCAGCGGCTCTGTGAAACCCGGGGCTTCCAGATATCTGTATTGTTCTGTGATGCTGTACATTTCTGTGATGTTGCCTTTTGTTCACGCCTTGAGCGAAATACTATATATTGGTATATATATTAGTAGATGTTGTATATGTTTTACATCCGCGCTAGTCCAGTCCCCGCTCTGCCGTTAGTTAGCTAACCTAACGGGTGATGACGGGACCCAGTGGCGAATGCGGATGGCATATACGTACGTCAGTATATTTTCGTTCTTTGTGGTGTGATCAATTGATGGGACTGCATTGATTCGGATCAATGCAAGATAAACAAACCTAATCTGATGTTGTTGGAACATTTTTCAAAAAGCTGTTATTGCAAGGACGTTCACTTTTGTTTTGCATCGTGGTATTCATTTAGAATATCCTGCTCCTCAGTCGACGAGGCAAGGGCCGAGATCCCTTCACCGGGAGTGACCCCTTGGACAAAAGTTTGCGTCAGGGCATTAACTTCACTATAGCCGATTACTTTTGCTTTGCATCGTGGTATTCAGTTGGAATATCCTGCACCTCATTCTACGGGGAAAGAGCCGAGATCCCTTCACCGGGAGTGACCTCTTTAGTGAAAGCTTTCGTCACTATATTTTATAAAAGGCTATGCAGTTCCTTCAACGATATCAAGTTCTTTACGTTAAAGGTTTTTCGCCAAAAACCATTCGTAGCCCTCCGTCATTTCTTATGAGTATTATTTAGTATTCGTGCTGCGTTTGTTGACTCCGTCAAGGCGTAGTGTACGGTAGCTAAGTAGTGCTTGTTTGTTGCATAAAAGGGATTGGTTAGGACAGTCGTGCGGCCTTGTTGACTCCGTCAAGGGCACGTACGGGTGGGTTTAATGCAATCCAGATAATGACGGGATGAACTTGACTAGGACTCTTTGATTTGTTGACTCCGTCAAGGTCACTTGAGTCCTAGGGGTAAAAATCACATCGGGAGTTTCAAAAGAACTGAAACTTGCCAGGTATGCGCATACCTTCTGGAGTGTGGTGACGTGAGTGGATTCCGTCACGTTATCATGCGATGATAGTTGGATCCCGATTCCCACTGATGAGTTGGTTTACTCCTCGGGTGATCCCGACTAATTCTTCTTTCAGGTTTGGAGGAGAATTTGAGGTACAGTGGGAGGTTTCCAGATTAGACAAAGTGATAACCATTCTGATCTAGGATAGAGTGCACGCTGAGTGTTTCTTCTCTCTCTCTCTGGCAGCGACCATTGACCCGACCCTGGACTATGACTCAGTGACCAAGTTGACCGAACCTTCTTAACACTGGCTTTTGGATTGTCAGAGTTGCAGACCTCATTGCCACTCCTACTTTTACCCTTTTCTCCAGGACACCCCGTATTACTACGAACGTCCACTTCCATTGGACAAAACCATCGTATGGTTATATACGAACTCGAAGGACTTCGAGGATGGTTTCTGGTTCTGGAGAAAACGGATAGGATTATTCAGTTGTCTTTTCTTTTCACCTTCTCTCAGGTTGCGAGTACTCCTTGGTTTAGGAGTAGTACACCTATTACGCAAATTGGATAGTCTTCTTCCAAACCTTAGGCTGGTGCCGAATGGTGGGGAATGAAGAAAACCAATTAGCATAACGATGGTGTACAGAAGGTATTAAGTTTAGACAAAGCAAGGGATTAGTAAGAGGGCAAAGTAAGTTGCGACTGCTATTCACGACCAAACCAAGTATTTCTTCGCCAACCCTAAATCACCTTTGTATTTCTCCAGGACACTCCGTATCACTACGAAGATCCACAGTTTATTGGATACTCCATCGTATGGTTATATACGAACTCGAAAGGAACTAGTTCCAGTTCGGGGATGGATTCTGGTTCAGGAGAAATAGGAATAAAGTACATTCAGGTGTCTTTTATCTTCACCTTCTCTCGCGTTGCGAGTGCTCCTAGGATTAGGACAGTACACCCTTTATGCTTTTTGGATAGTCTTCTTCCAAACCATAGGCTGGTGCCGAACGGTAGGGAAGGAAGAAAACCAATTGGCCTAAAGGGGTGTGCAGACGGTAATGACTAAAGACATATAAAGGGATTTGGACAGATGGCAAAGAGATATACGGTTACAGTTGTGAATCTGGATAATGGTAGAGGCATTACTAGGAATACCATAATACCCCACAGAAACATTACAATGTTTCAGTTTCACTGTGTACTGTTAAAAGAAAACTGATTTCCCGATTAGACACTTATTCCAGGGTATGTATTTACCAGGTATGATTCTCACATCTGTATGGTTTTACAGATGATGAGTGGGAGTAAGTTATTGGGAATTGGGTGATCATCCTCATTATATCGGGATTCGTTGTAATCGGTGATATTTGAGGAAGTCACCTGGGTTGTTTGCCGGTCGGCAATTATTTGGTTTTGAATATCCGCGGTTATGCACCAATTTCAAATTGACATATCTGTACGTCTATTTTCATAGAGTGAGATATGCCTTTTTGATATTATGTCGATGACATTTACCTATATCAGTGGATGGTTAGGTAAGGAGCATTAAACAGCGGTGTAATTCTTCTTAACCATAAGTACAGTTTTCGACCTACGACACACAGTGAAAGAGTTGTTAGACTCAGCGGACTTATACAGAGTATTGTATGTTGTCCAGTGTCCATCAGGACAGAGGGGTTGGTCCTCGTACTATATTCGGTTTACTTATGACTTCTCTAGATTTTAGACAGCTGTTTCGTGGAAACACAGGGTCTAAGTTTTGAGGAGTTATAGGTATTTGAATAGAGTAGAGAACCAGGTGTAGCAAGTATCGGGATTCTTCAAAGAGATCGAAGATGTAGATACTTGTGTATGGTATTCAGTTGATAGTAATGATGAAGACAGATTGCTTCTCTTTCAGGATACTCATAATTGGAAGCGTTCCTAAGTTGAGTAACGCTGATCGGCCTCTCTCCATTTAGTTGACATGCACTGGAGACAGCTGCATGATTTGAATCTGGTTCAATTGAATCAGTGCCTCTGTTTCTATATTGGATATAGAACAGTTCATATCTTAACGATGTTAAGGTACGGGAAGTTGTCCGGCTTATGCTTAAAACCAGACTCCGGATAACTCAAGGCACGTTTCTGTAATGGCTGTTTGTGGGTTGACCCAGGCTATGACGAGGGTTGACTTTCTACCATCTGGCAGATCAATAGAAATATTGTTCTAGACTCGCCACAGTTTTATTAAAAATAGATTTTTTCAAAAACAGCAGTGGGAGTATGGTAGAACTGGAAGTGATTCCAGAACCGCAAACGATTACTGAAGATTTAATAAGGAACCTAAAGATTCAATCTGATTTGACATTCCATTGGCCACTCCGCATATAAGGTGGGTAACTTCAGGCACCCGAGAGGTACTCCGGTAGCCTCAATGACGGTGACAGGGAAGTTCTTGTTTACCCACACTTGCCATTGTTGTTGTTCCAGGCTGCGAGACCCGGCAGGAGGATGAGTATAGCGTCGTTCTAAACTAGCTTTAGAAGTGCACGTCTATATGACTCTGGCAGAGGGTTGTCGTAGTCAGTGGGAGCAGCGGAAGCATTGGTGGACTTTGTGCTTATGTCTATTTATAGACTAAAGCAGATATAGCGGAGTAAGATCATCTGTTTCTGATGTGACAGTCATGGGTTTGACGTCATCAGAATAGGGGATGGATCTGTTGAGAAGGTAGTAGGAAGTGATATTCCTATACTACGATCGGTTATACTTTGGTCGTCACACAGTGTTTTCTCCACAAGGGACTTGGACATTATATCAGACATACTGGTTACTAGATCTATGGTTTTAGATCTAGATTTGGGTGGTTTCCCAATCAGGGTACTTTGATAGCATTCTAAGAGTATTTAGAATGGACGACTCCTGGCACGGTAGTGTACCTGCAGGTAATGGAGTCACCCTCTCTAAAGGTGTCTTACAGACTAAAGGGGAGAGGGATACGCATGATTGACAGATCACTTGCTTAGGCAATTGAGTCAATCATGAGATGTCAAGTACCACACCAGATGTTGTTCTTGCAGTAGGTGCAATAAGTTGATATTAATCCAATCCTGGAAAAACAGTCGGAAGCAGTTTTAGAACATAAGTGAATGTTCTAGGGATATGATAACGGCTGCCTCCTTTAGGAGACGGTTATCACTCCAGGCTTCCAAGGTGACATGGACGACAAGGAGGTTGTCAGAGTTATAGTTCTCCCTCTGACGAGGGGCAGTATTTTGGACAGGTGGTCCAAGGCAATACTGAGGGCGGCATGGCGCAGGATACTGATTAAGTTCAGTTAACGATACAGTCTAAGAAGTTTGGATTTGGAGTTCATTTATGAACTAGGTCCCATCAGACATCCAGACGTTCCAAGACAGGTATTGCTCATTTCGGGAGATGGCTTTCTCCGCGAACTTGAGATATAGAGAGACATAGAAAGAAACATCACAGCGGATCCACTCACTGAGGCTATTCCTCGAACGCAATATTTTCGCAAACAGGTTTTGTGAGACTTACTAGTAGAGGAGTTGGGTGTTCGGTATCACACGGGCTGTGAGTATGCGACATCGCAATAATTAGCCTTGAGTGCAAGTGGGAGATTGTTGGAGTTAGTGCCCTCAGAGTCAATTATTGGATCACAGGCACGTGATTGCAATGATTGAGGGAGGACCTATCCCGGTAGGACAGTCTTACTCGAGATGATAGTATGCTATCTGGTTTATCTTTATCATCGCGTACTGCTTTAGGTGACCTGACATGTCGCTATTACACGTTGATAGAGCCCCTAGGATTCTTGCTTGACGACCAGCAGTATGATGGCGATCATATACGTGGGAGCTGGGGTCTATAAGCACATCCTTAAAAGGTCCCTAGTCGTGGGAGTTTCGAGACTGGGCATCGATACTCCATTAGTAGACTAGTGTATACAGTCGAGACCCCGACGAGGGGCGGTGGCCGGTCTCACAAGCCACTGGTGTCAGTTGGTTCACCTAAGATGTATACAGGTGCTCATTGGGTTATGAGTACACCGGACAGGACTCGCCGGGAACCTGCTAGTTGGTCTTGTACCAGATGTCAGATAGCAGTTCCCTGGTGACATGTGTACAGGTTAGTTCATCGACCTGAGATCGTCATTTGTCTCGTGTGAGTTCCCACTGTGCTTTGATTACTACCCTACCACGGCTCAAAGGAGTCGTGCAAACAGGTTTTAGTTGGGTGCAGTCCCGAGCCACATGGAGGCAGTGAGCGGATCTGCAGGGGTTCGTCTCTCCCGGTATTGGGGGTGAGGTCGCGCTGTGTCTAGGAGAGCCATTACGCAAAGCCCTCGGCCGAGGCAGGAGATTTACTGGTAGGTATTCCAGTAGTATCTCAGGGCGTTCTGGGCTACACTCCGACACGACTTGTACCGCTTTTGGGGGTCTGACTTTTACCAACCCCTAGGCCCGCCATGCGATACTCATAGACGAACGGACCGGACTGTACGGATATTGTCACTGACAGGCTCAGTAGGGTGTCGGGGTGAGCTTCCTCATCGACGTCCCTTTTGGTCAATAGCTGGTGGCCCGTCACGTATTGGCTTATACCTCTGACGTGCCAGTGGTTAAATCCACAGCCATAGTATTGACGAGTCTTTAGAGTCCACCACACTTTCAGTTACTCAGCTTTCGGGCGAAACGCTGTAGAGGCCGTATGGAGATATGGCAGGGTCCGATCAGATACGTGCGGTATTGCACGGATCAGGATCGGACAGTTTTGTACTAGTGGCCGTATAGTTATATGGCAGGGTTTGATCTGATACGTGCGGTATTGCACGGATCAGGATCGAATGGATTTTACTAGCCGGCTTTGGCTTAAGCCGGTCCTAGTCTAGTACAGTGTAGATTTTGTCTCATTGCATTTGTATCCGGTCGGAATACAGATGCGGGTGTGTATGCACAGTATCGGGGTTTTCCTGTAATTTATTACGGGACCAGTTTTCTGGAGTTGCCAGTTTGCATTCCGTTCCGGCCGGTTTTCCTTTGTTCTTTCCCGGCCGGACTTTTCCGATGGAGGGGGTAATTTGCAGTTTTGCAAATTACATTTGTGGAGGGGTTTTATGCAATTGTGTTGATTATGATACCTTTCATATCTTGCTCCATGCTTGCATTAATTTGACATGAAAGGGTATGGTGTGAATTAATGTGAAGCATGGTTCTTTGTTTTCTTGCTTGATGTTGTGGTCACCACTTCCTTGCTCCTACAATAACCTCCCTTCTTGCTTCATTTGTTTAGAGATTCCTCCACCATTTCTATCATGGTTTGGCCGGCCACTTGAGTGAGGAGATGAGAGAAAATTTCTTTTTGGCATGACACATTTTTCTTCATCTCATATCTTCATGCAAGGAAAAATGAAAGCACCATATATATTTTCCTTGTTCTCATTCCTCCATCCATTGGCAACTCCTATACCCCAATGAGACATTGACTCTACACTTCCTACAGTAAATCTTGAGCATGTCGAGTTGCCGGCTTCATGCTCGAGTTGCCTCGGTATTGAGGCGGGAGCCCGTAAAAGACGAAGGCGATGTGGTGCCCTTTCCGGCGAGGAGGCGACGATGTCGAGGCAAGACTTTCCGCGGGAGATCGGGACGATGATGAGAAGACCGGAGGACTCGGATCTCTTGGTATACTTCTCACCCTATCTCTTGTTAGCTAGCATTAGGTTAATGGTAAACGATCCGGGTATTTGTCCGCGGTAGCGCCGGTTTCCGAGTTAGGAAAATTTTTGATTCCGCATTTTGGCCTCGAGTAAGAGGCCGGGGCGCTGCCGTGGCGCAACATTTACATACATCAACATGTATCAATCCCAAGAGTTTACTAACTCTTTCTCTGTTTCCAATAAACAGAGCTGTGGTCATCTTATCTCTGTGACATGACTGGCAAGTTTCACAAGATGTAAATTCAAACAAATTTAAATATGCATCTATATGTAATTTCAGCTAGTCGGGTCGCATTGATATGACCTAGTCTACAATACCTCAAGAAGGATTTGTTCATTTCTGAACTCTTCCTCTTGTGTGTGTTCCGTATACTAAGAGTTGTAGTTTGATTTAGAACATCAATGCTTTTAGATAACGTGCCTGAACCGATCAACTTTTGATATAGAAAATGTTCAAAACATTATCCAACAATACAAAATTTTATCATTTCTTTACTAATAAAGAGATTGATATGATTTTGTATATCAGGTTCGGTATCTAATAACATTTGTTCAGAATCAATGTATTCTGGTAATACAGGGTGACAGTGACCAACAGACTTGGTTGCAACACTTGCACCGTTTTCTGTCTCATGAAACTTATCACCCGTCCTCAGTTCTTTACCTATCTATAGCCCACGTAACAGATTACATATGCGCGATCCTGATCCGGTATCATATACCCAGGACGTAAAAGATACTGAGAAACAGTTCTTTGTAATGAATGCACCCGAAGGAGATGCATCTTATGCACTTTCTTCGTTTGGGCGGCACGGGAAATCTGGTATTCCCCTATTTCCTGCTCTGTCTTATAACAATTATAAGTTGGAGCGGGACCAACGTTCCCCAGCTCAGTATAACAAGCGGGTTCGGTCAATATATCCGTATTATTATCTTGATTAAGGCGTGATATGGTCGCTACCTGGAGAGAGAGAGAGAAGAAAACACTCTGCGTGCGCTCTTGCAAGATCAGATTGGTTATTATTTTATCTAATCAGGATGGCTCCCACAGTTTTTATCAAATCTTCCTTCAAACCCTAAAAGGAAAGACTAGCCGGGATTAATTACACGCTACAAGTTCGCCAATCTTTCAGCCAGGCCAGTGTCGGTATTTTGAGAGAGGTTCCCCGTGCTTTCGCACGGACCTAATTACAATAAACCTCGTTTTCCCAGAGGCGTAACCCCGTTGACACCTTTCTAGACACCTACTTGATCAGCTAATTGTAAAGTGCAAAACTCTCCAAGGAGTAACAATTACTCGCAGTGGGTATCGGGATCCAACTATCTCATTGAAGGTATGCAATCTCATTGCAAATTTCAACACTTGAAATTTCCGATAATATTTTACCCGTAGCGTCCTATGACCTTGACAGAGGTCAACAAACCATAGGCTGCTAGTCAAGTTTAACCCGTCATTTCCTGATTGAAGTAAACCCACCCGCACGACCCTTGACAGAGGTCAACAAGATCGCACGACTACCCTAAATCAATCACATCATATGCTTATACAGATAAGCACTAATCAGCTACCGCACACTACGCCTTGACAGAGGTCAACAAACGCAGCACGAATACTAAATACTACTTATCTGAAATAACGGAGGGCTACGACAGGTTTTTCTGAAAACCTATTGCGTAATGAACTTGATATCGTTGTAGAATCAAATAATTTTAAAATGGAGTGTTTTTTAGGCTTTTCTAGTTTTGCTAAAGGGGTCACTCCCGGTGAAGGGATCGTCGGCCCTTTCCCTATCGAATAAGGTGCAGGATATATCATATATACCGCTGTGCAAAGCAAAAACTATAGAAGCAATCAAAGGACAAACCGAGGGTTGTAGCATCTGCCAGTTATTGCTAAAGGAGTAACTCCCAGTGAAGGGATCTCGGTCCTTTCCTTATCGAATAAGGTGCAGGATGTTCTACAAGGAACACCGCGATGCAACGCAAGAACTGTAGCTACCTGTTTTTGAAAATTCGATTCCACAACATCTTAGGTTTATCTTCTTTCATTAATCACATTAATGAAGTCCCATCATTTAAATCACCTAAACATCACAGATAAATACGACGTACACTTATGCCATCCGCATTCGCCTCGATGTCCCCTCGTGCACCGTTAGGTTAGGTAACTAACGGCAGAGCGGGGCAGGGCTAGCGCGGGTGTAAAACATAAGTAACGTCTATATAATATATCATATATACTGTATACAGTATCTATCACAACATATCAAATGATCACATCACAGATATCGCAGCAGAAGAAACATATGAAACATTGGATATACTAGGACGTCCGTGTTTTCAATACGAGCCAGTATAAAACACGGATTCCACGGTCGCGATGAATAGCCAAACCCACACCCCTAGACCCCTATGAGAGAGGCAAGCAACCTTACCAATTCTAGAGTTAGGAGACCCGGACTCGACTCCTCGAGTCGGTCTCCCACTGAACTCCAGAACCCGGTTACTTGTGCCCTCCTCCTTGGGTCTATCCTAGTGCAGAAAAGTAAATAATATACAATGGGTGACATCTTCCGCAACCTGGAAGTTCCCCAATAAAAGAGTATTACATACAACAAATTTTACATGAATGAAAATAAAAACTCTCATCTCACATAAAAAAAACCCCGGCTATTCAAGACGCGACGATCCAATATAACATATCAAGCAACACATAACATCACATGTCATCAACGTAAGTAAACATGTGTATCCCAATTGTCGTTGACATATAGCAACGAAACCGACGATATCACATATTACACTTATGGTCACAGAAAAGAAAGTGTAAAACTACAACAGTTGGAATCGCAACCTCCTTAGACATCGCATGCCTAACCAAATGAATTACTTAGACATCACATGCCTAACAATTATAAACCCCGCATTTTAGTCTCAATATTGAAAACACTTTTCAATATCTAGTCGGGTAATTCAACAAGATTCCCGAGAAACTGATCGAATGCTCGCCGCAAACTTTAGTAGACGGACGCACCCCCGGATGCCGTCGACGAAGTGCACTAAGGCGGAACACCGCTGCCGTGAGCACCCGGACGGATGCTTTCGGCGACGGGGTTCTCCTACAGTCACTTGGTCGGGGCTATGGGACATGGCTGTCTATTAAGTTTACCCGGCGAGTATCCGCGTACGCTACGTGATTGCGACGGACTTTTGATCACATCAAAATTCCGTGGCAACCGATCAAGTGAGACTAAAGTGCTATGTTTATAACATCCAAATCAGTTATCTCATAACTACTTGTGGATTCCAAATATTGTATCACATTCCAGATAAATAGAAAATGTTAAACTTTCCGATCCAACAATCAAACACCCAAGTTTTCCCGAAACAGCTCAACTCTTTAAATAAGTTCAAAAACATCCATTTCATGCCACAGTACCAACGGTCCAGCCGTAGAAGGGTCAAGCAAACGCCTCACATGTGGCACGCCGTACTATCCCAAACCCTAAGGTTCAAAGGGCAGTTCAAGACGGTCACATAATCGAGTTAAGGTTTGTTGTCTTCTAGAGGGACCATCGCGTTACTTGCACTACTTGGAACGTCTTTAAACTACGGAAAGATCTAACACATGGAAATTTTCCGGCAGGGGAAAAATTGGGTATTTATGTCCGGTCGAACTTTTTAACATATTCAAAAATTATCCGGAAAAACACGTAGACAAAGTTAAATGATCCGATCGAATCATCGAGTCCCCAATACATCCCAGAAAACTCAACTGTTGAGTATAGATTAAAAATTCCCATAAAATACAGCAACTATAAATAGAGATTACTGTGCAAACAAAGTGGGAAAAAGCAACTATATTGCCGCGGAACCGCCGCCCAAGGTAGGGTACGGCCGCGGTTCCGCGGCGGTTTAATCGAATTGGGCCCACGAATTTCACAGTAATTCCTACAAAACCCTGCTGAATTTTTTGGCTATTTTTAATTTGGAAAAATCCACATTTTCAGAAAATGTACAGAGAGTGGTCTCGGATTAGGGTTTTGGGTTCGATCGGGTTTCTAACTCCGTCTACGCATCGCCTAAGGCTCTAGCTAGGCTCTGATACCACTGTAGGATTCCTAGGCACACTCAAGAGGTTCCACAAGGCATCAACCATGCCAAACAAAAACTTTCCGATGCCGAGAAACCCTAAACTAGATCGTTAACTAGAGATTAGGCGAAAAGTAAAGCTAGCAAACGACTTTGCTACTAAGTGAAAGGGATTACAACCTTTGTAGATCCAGTCCACCACTTCTTTAGCTCCGTGTTGACGTCCCTCCGCTGCGATCATCGGATCCCGGACTCTTTCGATGGTTTCGTCGGAGAAAAGATCGGGTTAGGTCATTGACTTCGAGGCCAAAGATGATCTACGTCGGGGAGACTCAAACTCAAGCTATTCCTTCACTTGGTCGAAAACTTTGTGAAGAGAACACCCTATACTACATGGCAAGTGGTAGAGGATGAAGAAATAGGAAGTGGGTTCACTTTAGAATTGGATTTCTCACTCTTTTTACCATGGCACCATTGGAGCTCTCAAGCTTTTGTGAGCTTGATGAAGATGAAGAAGAAGAAAGAATCATTTCCATTCAAAGAATAATATGAACACTTATCCTTTTAATCATGGCACCATGGTTGAGTTAAGCCCTCATGCTTAACTCAAGTAGAGAATTAACCATAGCATAAGGTTAAAGGTTAGGTTAACTAATATCTTTAAACATATGACAAACGAGTTGACTTTGTCAATGTTTATCAAGCTTCATGAAGCTTGATAACTTTAACCAAAGTCACACACTTTTGTTATATGCTTAAGAAAATAGTAAACCCTAATCTAACCTTGATTTGGTTCAAGTCTCATACACATAACTTTTTGTATCATCAAGCATGATACAAACATGTACACTTGCATATATCACATATAAACAATGTGCACATTCAAGTGAAAAATCAATCTTAAGTGAACCAATACTAGTTAATGTAAAGTAATATATCAAATATATAATTATACATTAAATTATTAAATCAACACTTAATTTAACGATCCGGTCATATCGCATATAACCGACTAATATCAAGTGTATCAATGTATCGAATCAACACTTGATTCGGTAACCCGGCTATATCTCATATAACCGATCGATGATACAAATCGCGAGAATAGAATACAGTGTCACATATTGGTATTATTCTCGGTCCCGCACATATCTCATATGCGCTCCTATTTCGTTTCGCTTGAGCCAGGAAACCCATGTGTAGGACTCTAAAGACTCGTCAATACGCCGGCAGCAGGTGATGATCATATCAAACACCCACAAGCCGCAAGCGGTCTGCTAAACGTAACGGCCACCCGGGTATTGAGCGATCAGAAGATCAACGAGCAAACCCGCTCACACTCCTGTGAATCCAACGAGTAACACTACCATACAATCCGGTCTGTTCGTCTGATATGTCGCATATCTCGTCTAGGGGTGGTAAACGTCAGACCCCAATAACTCGATAAGTCGTGTCGATATGAGACTCATAACGAGTCGAGAAACTACTGGTAACACTTACCAGTAAATCCCTATAGCAGCCTTGGCCAATGACTTCCTGTTATAGCCAATCGAGCACTGCGCAACATCAAATCCCTATACCGGGAGAGACGAAACCCCTCCTATCACTCATTGCCTCCATGTGATTCGGGACTGTACCCAAAAGCCACCTTTTTGCACGCCCACTTGGACATGGTATGATGGAAATCAAAGAACAGTTGGAATCACACAAGACTCTATGACGATCTCGGGTCTACAGACTAACCTGTACCAGTGTCACCAGAGAACTGCCATCTGACGTAAGGTATAATACCATCTGGGAGTTCTCGGCGAGTCCGTCCAGTGTACCCAGTCTCCACTGAGCACCCGTATATCATCTCTGATGTCAAACACCAATGGATATGGGATCATCCATCGCCCATCTGTATGGGTCGAGAAGGTATACGCTAGTCTACTCTGGTATATCGATGCCCTGTCTCGATACACCCACGACTAGGGACCTTGAAGGATGTACTTATGGACTACCATGTCCCCACTAGTATGATCTGCATCATAGTCCAGGTAGTCAAGTACACATCCTAAGGGCTTTACCAACATGTAACAGAGAGACAATCAGTGTACACGTTAAGGTAAAGTGCAACCAGATAGCATACTATCATTTCGAGCAAGAAAGTCATTCCTATATATGTCCAAGCATCCACTACAATATAATCCTATGTATAGTAATGGCCTCTAGGGCATACATATAACTAACAAGGAAAAGTTCAGAAATGAATGAATCCTTCTTGTGGTATTGTATACTTGGTCATATCAATGCGACACGGCTAGCTAAGTTACATATGGATGGATATTTGAATTCGTTCAAATTATCATCTTATGATACTTGCCATTCATGTCTCAAAGGAAAAATGACCAAAACTCCGTTTAGTGGACACGGAGAAAGAGTTACGGAACTCTTAGGACTGGTATATAGTGATGTATGCGGTCCTATGTCTACGTATGCCAGCAACGGTTCTTCCTACTTCATTACATTCACTGACGATCTCTCTAGATACGGACATGTGTTCATGATGAAACACAAGTCTGATGCTTTTGAGAAATTCAGAGAATATAAGCACGAAGTAGAGAACCAAACGGGCAAAAGTATTAAAATCCTTCGATCTGATCGAGGAGGAGAATACTTGAGCAATGATTTTCTGGATTATCTAAAAGAGAATGGGATTCTCTCTTAGCTTACTCCTCCTTATACACCACAGCACAACGGTGTATCGAAGCGGAGGAATCGCACCCTATTATATATGGTGCGCTCTATGATGAGCGATGCTGAGTTGCCTATTTCCTTCTGGGGGTATGCGCTTGAGACAGCCATATACCTATTGAATCTAGTTCCATCTAAATCTGTACCTACCACACCATATGAGATATGGAGTGGGAAGAGACCATATTTTAAATGAGTTAAGATATGGGGTTGTCCGGCCTATGTCAAAAAGAAAAATCCGGACAAACTCGAGGCACGATCAGTTCTTTGCAAGTTTGTGGGATATCCAAAGAATTCTCAAGGATATTTTTTCTACCACGCTGAGGAACAAAAAGTGTTTGTTGCTCAACATGCCACCTTTTTGGAAAAGGAATTTCTTGCAAAAGAAATTAGTGGCAAAAAGGTAGAGCTGGAAGAGGTTCCAGCACCGCAAACTGCAACTGATGATTTATTGGAACCAGAGGATTCAGTAGTACCCGACGAACCCCAGCCTCTCCGCCGATCTAGTAGGGTTTCTTGTCCACCTGAGAGATACTACAGTTTTCTCATTGATGGTGGAAGCGAGGATTGCATCATGGAAGATGATGACCCGACTAGTTTCGAGCAAGCCATCACAAGTGATGACTCTGTGAAATGGCTGGATGCAATGCGATCTGAGATGGAATCCATGTACACCAACAAAGTATGGACTTTGGAAAATGCTCCTGAAGGGGTAAAACCCATTGGGAGCAAGTGGATCTTTAAAAAGAAAATTGGTGTAGATGGAAAAGTTGAGACTTTCAAAGCTAGACTTATTGCAAAAGGTTTCGTCAACGACCAGGTGTGGATTATGACGAAACATTTTCTCCAGTGGCTATGCTTAAGTCCATCTGGATCTTACTGGCCATTGCTACATACCAAGACTACGAAATCAGGCAAATGGATGTTAAGACCGCCTTTCTAAACGGTGATTTAGAAGAGTGCGTGTACATGACTCAGCCAGAGGGCTTCATGGATAATGGGAGCAGCGGAAAGGTGTGCAAGCTGCTTAAATCCATTTATGGGTTAAAGCAAGTATCGCAGAGTTGGAACATCTGTTTTGATGTTGTAGTCAAAGAGTTTGACTTCATCAAAAATATAGATGAACCTTGTATCTATAAGAAGGTTGCAAAGAGTAAGGTTGTCTTCCTCGTATTGTACGTGGATGACATACTCTTGATAGGAAATGATATTCCTATGCTGCAATCAGTCAAGCTCTTCTTATCACAAAGATTCTCAATGAAAGATCTAGGTGATGCCTCCTGCATATTGGAAATCATGATCTATAGAGATAGATCTAAACGGATACTGGGATTGTCCTAATCCAGGTATATTGACATCATACTAAAGAGGTTTAGTATGGAAGAATCCAAGCGTGGGAACCAACCCACGATCTCTGGACTCACTCTCTCCAAAGAGATGTCTCCCAAGACTGATTTGGAGAGAGCACGCATGCAAGGGATACCCTATGCTTCGGCAGTAGGCTCTATCATGTATGCGATGCTATGTACCAGACCCGATGTAGCATACTCACTAAGTGTAGTGAGTCGGTATCAAGAAGATCCTGGAGAAAGTCACTGGACGGCTGTGAAGAACATTCTCAAGTACTTACGAAGGTCTAAAGAGATGTTCTTGGTGTATGGTAACGGAGAACTCCGGGTGGAGTCCTTTACCGATTCCAGCTTCCAAAGTGATAAGGACGACTCTAAGTCGCACTCGGGATTTGTCTTTACCCTCAATGGAGGGGCGGTATGTTGGAAGAGTTCCAAACAGGACACCGTTGCAGACTCGACGATGGAGGCTGAATACATCGCTGCCAACGATGCTGCCAAAGAGGCTGTCTGGATAAAGAAGTTCATTAGTGAACTTAGTGTGGTTCCATCCATTGAGCATCCAATACCTCTGTATTGCGATAACAATGGAGCTGTGGCTTTGGCCAAGGAACCCAGGTCCCATCAAAAGTCCAGACATATTCTGAGGCGGTATCACCTGATCAGGGAGATAGTTGATCACCGGGAGATCGAGGTCAGGAGAGTAGATACGAAGGACAACACTGCGGATCCACTCATGAAGGCCATTCCTAAGATACAGTTTGAGAGATTATTCGGGATGCTAGGTATGAGATACTACAGCAGCTGGCCTTAGTGCAAGTGGGAGATTGTTAGTTATGTATATGCCCTAGAGGCCATTGTTGTACATATGATGTGTATTATAATGGATGCTTGGATATATATAGAGAGGAATTTATTGCTCGTCATGATAGTATGCTATTTGGTTTCACTTTATCTTAACATATTGACTTGTATTGGTTAACTGTCTTACTCTCACATATTGATAAAGCCCTTAGGATCTGTACTCGACTGCTGGGACTATGATGAGATCATACTAGTGGGGCCTTGGTAGTCGATGAGTACATTCTATAATTGTTCCTAGACGAGGGTATATCAAGACAGGGCATCGATACACCAGAGTAGACTAGCATGTACGTATCTTGACCCATATGATGGGCGATAGATGATCCCATATCCATCGGTGTTTGACATCAAGGATGGTGTACGGGTGCTCCGTAGAGACTGGGTACACTGGACGGACTCGCCGAGAACTTCCAGATGGTGATATACCACACGTCAGATGGCAGTTCTCTGGTGACACTGGTATAGGGTGGTCTGTAGACCTGAGATCGTCATAGAGTCTTGTGTGATTCCCACTGTGCTTTGATTTCCACCTTACAACGTCCAAGAGGGCATGCAAAACGGTGGATCTTCGGTGCAGTCCCGAATTACATGGAGGCAATGAGCGATAGGAGGGGATTCGTCTCTCCCGGTATAGGGAGTTGATGTTGTGCTGTGTTCGATTGGCTATAACTGGAAGTTCCTGTCCAGGGCTGATATAGAGATTTACTGGTATGTGTTACCAGTAGTTTCTCGACCCGTTATGAGCCTCACATCGACACGACTTATCGGTTACTGGGGTCTGACGTATACCACCCCTAGACTTGATATGCGACATATCAGTCGAACAGACCGGACTGTACGGGAGTGTTACTGATTGGATTCATAGGAGAACGTACAGGCTAGCCTGTTGGTCTTCTGATCGCTCAATACCTGGGTGGCTGTTACGTTTAGCTGACCGCTTGCAGCTTGTGGGTGTTTGATATGATCATCACCTGCTACCGGCGTATTGACAATTCTTTAGAGTCCTACACAGAGGTTTCTTGACTCAGGAAAAATAGAGTAGGGGCACATATGTGATATGTGCACGACCAAGGATAATGCGATATGAGATACCGTATTATATTCTCGCGATATTTAGATATGAACCGGGTCATCGGATCAAGTGTCGATTCGATGAATCGGTACATGATATATTAGTCGGTTATATTCGATATAGCCGGACTGTCGAATCAAGTGTTGATTCGATAATTTAATGTATAATAATATATATGATATATTGTATTACATTATCTAATATTGGCTCGCTTTATTATTTCATTTTCTTACCGGGTAATACATTAATATATATGCGATATATGTTAATTGTATTATTTTCTTTTGTTACAAATATATAATATATATGTGATATATATTATTGTAACATGATATGATTACTAATGCAACTTGTTTAGTGGCGATTAAATAAGGTTAGGGTTTGATTTGGGTTAGTTCTTTCTTGCACCTTCTAGAAGGATTTCTTTTGTCATGAGTTAGATATTATGGTTGATATTTTCTCATGACTCATTGTTTTAACCTAACCCAAACCCTAGCCTTAGTTAATTCTCTACAAGGGTTATCCTTTGTTAGTTATATGTATGCCCTAGAGGCCATTACTATACATAGGATGTATATTGTAGTGGATGCTGGGACATATATAGGAAGGACTTTCTTGCTCGACATGATAGTATGCTATCTGGTTAATCTTTACCTTAACGTGTACACTGATTGTCTCCCTGTTACATGTTGGTAAAGCCCTTAGGATCTGTACTTGACTACCTGGACTATGATGCGGATATACTAGTGGGGACATGGTAGTCCATAAGTACATCCTTCAAAGTCTCTAGTCGTGCGTGTATCGAGACGGGGCACCGATATACCAGAGTAGACTAGCGTATACCTTCTCGACCCATACAGATGGGCGATGGATGATCCCATATCCATCGGTGTTTGACATCAGAGATGATATACGGGTGCTCAGTAGAGACTGGGTACACTGGACGGACTCACCGAGAACTCCCAGATGGTATTATACCTCACGTCAGATGGCAGTTCTCTGGTGACACTGGTACAGAGTAGTCTGTTGACCCGAGATCGTCATAGAGTCTTGTGTGGTTCCCACTGTGCTTTGATTTCCATCTTACCACGTCCAAGAGGGCGTGCAAAACGGTGGTTTTTGGGTACAGTCCCGAGTCACATGGAGGCAATGAGCGATAGGAGGGGATTCGTCTCTCCCGGTATAGGGAGTTGATGTTGCGCTGTGTTCGATTGGCTATAACCGGAAATCCCTGGCCAGGGTTGCTGAGATTTACTGGTAAGTGTTACCAGTAGTTTCTCGAATTGTTATAGACCTCATATCGACACGACTTATCGAGCTATTGGGGTCTGACGTTTACCACGCCTAGGCGAGATATGCGACATATCAGACGATCAGACCGGACTGTACGGTAGTGTTACTGGTTGGATTCACAGGAGTGTGAGCGGGCTTGCTCGTCGATCTTCTGATCGCTCAATACCCGGGTGGCCGTTACGTTTAGCAGACCGCTTGCGGCTTGTGGATGCTTGATATGATCATCATCTGCTGCCGGCGTATTGACGAGTCTTTAGAGTCCTACACAGAGGTTTCCTGGCTCAAGCAAAACGAAATAGGAGCGCGTATGAGATATGTGCGGGACCGAGAATAATACCAGTATGTGATACTGTATTCGATTCTCGCGATGTGACATTGATCGGTTATATCCGATATAGCCGGGTTATCGGATCAAGTGTTGATTCGATAAGTTGTTACTAATGATACTAGTCGGTTATATGCGATATGACCGTATCGTTAAATCAAGTGTTGATTTAATGATTTAATGCATAATTATATATTTGATATATTACTTTGCATTAACTAGTATCGGTTCACTTTAAATGGATTTTCTCGCTCGGGTGTGCGCATTGCATATGCGATATGATTTTGTGCACATGCTTGTATCATGTTTGATGATACATGCCCTTTTAATTAAGTGTATAGAATTAAACCTTGGTTAATGGAATGGTTAGGGTTTGCTATTTGCTTATTCATTTTATTCATTTATTTATTTATCTTTTTCTTATTGGAAAAAGGAAATGAAATGATAAAATGGTGGCATTTCTTTTGAACATTCATGTAGCTTCATGATTGCTTTGACTTGATGACCATTTTGTTTTTAGCTTAACCCTAACCATTGCATCAAACCATGATTAGTTCTCTACACTTAACTATGGTCAAGTTATGATAAGAATTGATATTCTTTTCTTTTTTAATTTGAACTTATCATATCATTTCTTCTTCTTCTTCCTTGAACTCAAGAAGAAACCTTCACTTCATCAATGGTGGATTGATGAAATGAGTGAGAAATCCAATTCTAAAGTCTACCCACTTCCTATTTCTTCATCCTCTACCTCTTGCCAAGTAGTAGAGTGTGTTTCCTTCACAAGTTTTCATGACTTGGTGAAGTTTGGAGCTTGATCTTGCGATGCCTCGACGTAGATCATCTTCGGCATGGACATCGACGACCTAGCTTGCCCATTCTCCGACGAAGCCGATGCTAGAGGCCGGGAACTCATTTGGACAGCGAGGGGACTTCGTTGCGGAGCTATGGAGATGGAGCACCGGATCTACAAAGGTTGTATTTCCGTTATCTTCTAGTTAAGTGTTAACTAGTTTACTTTTCGCCTAGATTTCTAGCAAACGATCCGTAGTCGGGTTTCTCGGCACCTAGAATTTTTGAAATTGGCATGGTTGATGCCTTGTGAGACCTCATTAGGGTGCCTAGGAACCCTACAGTGGTATCAGAGCCTAGCTAGAGCCTTAGGCGAAGTCCCGACGGAATTTGAAGTCCGATCGACCCGAAACCCAAACCCTTAACATGCTCTCTGGACATTTCTGTAAAATGTGGATTTTTTGGAATTAAAAATATGCAGAGAAATGTGCAGGAAATTCTAAGAAAAACTGGAGAAAACGACAACCTAATTCAATAGTACGGCCGCGGAACCGCGGCGTGGACCCCCCTTTTGCGGCGGTTCCGCGGCCGTCTGTGATGATTAGGATGTGTGTTTTCTTCAGTTGTTTCTGTTGGTGTTTCTTGTGTGTTCTGGATGTTTTTAATATTTATTCCAGAGTTGTATTTTCTGGGTTGTATTGGGGACTCGGTGTATTCGATCGGAATGTCTAATTTTTGTCGGTGTGGCTTTCCGAATAATTTTTGAATATGTTAAAAAGTTCGACCGGATATAAATACCCAATTTTTCCCCTGTCGGGAAATTTCCAAGTGTTGGATTTTTCCGTAGTTTAACGACGTTCTAAGTAGTGCAAGTAACTCGATGGAGCCTCTAGAAGACAACAAACCTTAACTCGATTATGTGACCGTCTTGAACTGCCCTTTGAACCTTCGGGTTTGGGGCAGTACGGCGTGCCACATGTGAGGCGTTGGCTTGACCCTTCTACGGCTGGACCGTTGGTACTGAGGCACGAACTGAATGTTGTTAGACTTATTTCATGTGTTGAGCTGTATCGGAAAAACTTGGGTGTTCGATTGTTCGATCGAAAAGTTTAGCATTTTCTATTTATCCGGAATGTGATGCAATAATTGGAATTCGCAAAAAGGTATGTGATAACTGAATGAATGTTATAAACATAGCACTTTAGTCTCACTTGATCGGTTGCCACGGAATTTTGATGCGATCAAAAGTCCTTCGCAATCACGTAGCATACGCGGATACTCGCCGGGTAAACTTAATAGACAACCTCACTCCATAGCCCCGACCAAGTGACTGTAGGAGAACCCCGTCGCCGAAAGCATCCGTCCGGGTGCTCGCGGTAGCGGTGTTCCGCCTTGGTGCACTTAGTCGACGGTATTAGGGGTGTGGCCGCCTACTAAAGTTTGCGACGAGCATTCGATCAGTTTTTCGGGAATCTTGTTGAATTGCCCGACTTGATATTGAAAAGTGTTTTCGATAAAGAGACTAAAATGTGGAGTTTATAATTGTTAGGCATGTGATGTCTAAGTAATTCATTTGGTCAGGCATGCGATGTCTGAGGAGGTTGCGGATTCCAACTGTTGTAGTTTTACACTTTCTTTTCTGTGACCGTAAGTGTAATATGTGATATCGCCGGTTTCGTTGCTATATGTCAACGACAATTGGGATGCGCATATTTACTTACGTTGATGACATGTGATGTTATGTGTTGCTGGATATGTTATATTGGATCGTCGTGTTTGAATAGCCGGGGGGTTTTTATGTGAGATGAGTGTTTTTCATTTTCATTCATGTAAAAACTTGTATGTAATATTCTTTTATTGGGGCGCTTCCAGGTTGCGGAAGTTGTCACCGTTTGTATATTATTTACTTTTCCGCACTAGGATAGACCCAAGGAGGAGGGCACAAGTAACCGGGTTCTGGAGTCCAGTGGGAGACCAACTCGAGGAGTCGAGTCCGGGTCTCCTAACTCTAGAATTGGTAGGGTTGCTTGCCGCTCTCGTAGGGGTCTTGGGGTGTGGGTTTGGCTATCCATCACGACCGTGGAATCCGTGTTTTATACAGGCTCGTATTGAAAACACGGACGTCCTAGTATATCCAATATTTCATATGATTCTTCTGCTGCGATATCTGTGATGTGATCATGTGATGTTCTGTGATAGATACAACATATAGTATATATGATATATTATATAGACGTTACTTATGTTTTACACCCGTGCTAGCCCTGCCCTGCTCTGCCGTTAGTTACCTAACCTAACGGTGCACGAGGGGACATCGAGGCGAATGTGGATGGCATAAGTGTACGTCGTATTTATCTGTGTTGATTAGGTACTTAAATGATGGGACTTCATTAATGTGATTAATGAAATAAAAGAAACCTAAGATGTTGTAGAGTTATTTTTCAAAATAAAACAGGTAGCTACAGTTCTTGCTTTGCACAGCGGTATATATGATATATCCTGCACCTTATTCGATGAGGAAAGGACCGAGATCCCTTCACCGGGAGTGACTCCTTTAGCAATAACTGGCAGATGCTACACACTCGGTTTGTCTTTTGATTGCTTTTAAGTGTTTTTGCTTTGCACAGTGATATATATGATATATCCCGCACCTCATTCGACGAGGAAAGGACCGACGATCCCTTCACCGGGAGTGACTCCTTTAGGAAAACTAGAAAAGCCTCAAAAACACTCCATTTCAAAATTCATTCGATCCTACAACGATATCAAGTTCATTACGCAATAGGTTTTCAGAAAAACCTGTCGTAGCCCTCCGACATTTCAGATAAGTTGTATATAGTATTCGTGCTGCATTTGTTGGCTTTCGTCAAGGTGCAGTGTGCGGTAGCTATATGCTGCTTATCTGCAGCATACGATGCGATTGGATTAGGGTAGTCGTGCGGCTTTGTTGGCTTTCGTCAAGGGTCGTGCGGGTGGGTTTAATTCGATCAAGAAATGTACGGGTTGAACTTGACTAGCGGGCTATGGTTTGTTGGCTTTCGTCAAGGTCATAGCACGTTAGGGGAAAAAGATTATCGGGAATTTCAAGTGTTGAAATTTGCAATGAGATTGCATACCTTCTATGAGATAGTTGGATCCCGATACCCGCTGCGAGTAAGAGTTACTCCTGGGAGAGTTTTATACATTACAATTAGCCGATCAAGTAGGTGTCTAGAAAGGTGTCAACGGGGTTACGCCTCTGGGAAAACGAGGTTTACATTAATTAGGTTCGTGCGAAAGCACGGGGGACCTCCCTCAAAGTACCGACACTGGCCTGGCTGAAAGATTGGCGAACTTGTAGTGTGTAATTAATCCCGGCTAGTCTTTCCTTTTAGGGTTTGAAGGAAGATTTGATAAAAAGCAGTGGGAGCCATCCTGATTAGATAAACTAATAACCAATCTATTCTTGCAAGAGCGCACGCTGAGTGTTTTCTTCTCTCTCTCTCCAGGTAGCGACCATATCACGCCTTAATCGAGATAATAAAACGGATTATTGACCGAACCCGCTTGTTATACTGAGCTGGGGAACGTTGGTCCCGCTCCAACTTATAAATGTTATAAGACAGAGCAGGAAATTGGGGAATACCAGATTTCCCGTGCCGCCCAAACGAAGAGAGTGCATGCTGATGCATCATCTTCGAGTGTGTTCATTATACAGAACTGTTTCTCAGTATCCTCCGCATCCTGGTATATGATACCGGATCAGGATCCCAGATATGTAATATGTTACATAGGGATACAAAAGGGTAGAAAAACTGAGAACGGGTGATAAGTTTCATGAGATAGAAAACGGGGCAAGAGTTGCAGCCAAGTCTGTTGGTCACTGTCACCCTGTATTACCAATACATTGATTCTGAACGAATGTTATTAGATACCGAACCTGATATACCAAATCATATCACTCTCTTTATTAGAAAAGAAAGGATATAATTTTGTATTGATGGATAATGTTTTGAACATTTCCTATATTAAAAGTTGATCGGTTCAGGCACGTTGTCTAAAAGCATTGACGTTCTAAATCAAACTACAGTTCTTAGTATATGGAACACACACAAGAGGAAGAGTTTAGAAATGAACGGATTCTTCTTGAGGTATTGTAGACTAGGTCATATCAATGCGACCCGACTAGCTGGAGTTACATAAAGATGCATATTTAAATTAGTTTGAATTTACATCTTGTGAAACTCTCCAGTCATGTCACAAAGATAAGATGATCAAAGCTCCGTTTACTGGAAACAGAGAAAGAGTTAATGAACTCTTGGGATGATACATGTTGATGTATGTAGGTCCCCTGTCTACACATGCCAGGACTGGTTCTTTATACTTCATTACGTTCTCTGATAATCTCTCAAGATTCAGACATATGTTCCTGTTGAAACACAAGTCTGAACCTTTTGAGATATTCACAGAATATAAGCGAGAAGTAGAGAACCAAAATACGGGTATAAGTGTTATGTCCTTTGATGAGATCAAGGAGGAGAATACTTGAGCATGGAATTCCTGGACTATTCTAAAGGAGAATGAGATTCTCTCTCAACATTACTCCTCCGAATACACCATAGCACGATGGTATATCGGGGCGGAGCAATCACACCCTATATGATAAGGTGTGCTCTATGATGAGTACTACTGAGTTACCTTTTTCCTTAAGGGAGTAGTGCACTTAAGAAGCTGCATACCTATTGAATAGGGTTCAAATCAAATCAGCTGCCTACCGCTTCATATGTGATATGGTATGGGAAGAGCCCATGTCTTAAGCCAGTTAAGATTTGGGGTTGTCCGGCCTATGTCTAAAAGCAAAATCCGGACAAGCTCGAGGCAAGGTCTGTAATGTAGAACTGGAAAGGTTCCAGCAATACAAACTACAGTAGATGATTTGGTACAACCAAAGCATTCAGTAGATTCTAACGAACCTCAACCTCTCCGCCGATCTAGTAGGGTTCCTCACCCACCTGAGAGATACTTCGGTTTCTCTTTGACAGTGGGAGCGAGGATTGCATCATGAGATGATGACCCAACTAGTTTCGAGCTGGCCATCGGGGGTAAGACTCTGTAAGAATGGCTGGATGCTTAGTGATCTGAGATGGAATCCTTATACACCAACAAAGTATGGACTTTGGTTGCTATATCTGAAGGGTTAAATCCCCATCAGGAGCAGGTATATCTTGAGAAGATTACTTGGTGTACATGGAAAAGTTGAGACTTTCAAAGCTAGACTTGTTGAAGGTTTTCGTCATTGACCAGGCGTGGATAATGATGAAACCTTTTCAAGTAGCTATGCTCAAGTCCATCCGGATCCTACTTGCCACGGCTACATACCATGACTACGATATCTGGCGGTTGGGTGCCATGACTGCTTTTCTAAATGATGATTTAGAAGAGTGCGTCTGTAAGTACACAGCCAGAGGGCTTCATAAACAGTAGGGGCAGCGGAAACGTGTGCAAGATGTTTTATCTGATAAAGCAGGCATCGCGGAGTTGGAACGTCTGTTTTGATGTGTTAGTCAAAGAGTTTGACATCATCAAAATGGTAGATGAACCTTGTATAAACAAAAAGGTAGTAGGGAGTATGGTGGCGATCCTCGTAGAGTAGGTGGATGACATACTCTTGATAGGGAAGAAGTTTCCTATGCTACGCTCGATCAATCTCCGCTTATCACAATGATTTTCCATATAGGATCAAAGTGATACCTACTAAATCCTGGATTTTGGATCTATGAGATAGATCTAAATGGATGTTAGGCTACTCACTAGCTCTAGTGAGATGGTATCAATCGATCTTGGGGAGAATCACTGGAAGTGTTCCAGGGTGATAAAGACGACTGAATGTCAGTCGCAGGCATTGTCTTTACCCTCAGTAGAGGGACGGTATGTTGGAAGAGTTCCAAGCTAGATACCGTGACATACTAGACGATAAAGGCTGGATACATCGCTACTTAAGATGCTACCAAAGAGGCTGTTTGGGTGTATATTGGTTCATGAGATGAACTACGTTCCTACCATTGTGAGACAATGGAGTTGTGGCTTATGCCAAGGAACGCCGGTCCCATCAGTGATCCAGACATATTCTAAGGCAGTATCACTTGATCATGGAGATGGTTGATCTCCAGGGTGATCGAGGTTAGAAGAGTAGACTCAGAGGACAACACGGCGGATCCACTCACAAAGGCCTGTTCCCAGAGAGAGACTTTTATGGGATGGTTGAGTATGAGATACTGCAACCACTGCTATCAGATGGCCCTAGTGCAAGTGGGAGATTGTTAGTTATATGTATGCCCTAGAGGCCATTACTATACATAGGATGTATATTGTAGTGGATGCTGGGACATATATAGGGAGGACTTTCTTGCTCGACATGATAGTATGCTATCTGGTTAATCTTTATCTTAACGTGTACACTGATTGTCTCCCTGTTACATGTTGGTAAAGCCCTTAGGATCTGTACTTGACTACCTGGACTATGATGCGGATCATACTAGTGGGGACATGGTAGTCCATAAGTACATCCTTCAAAGTCCCTAGTCGTGGGTGTATCGAGACGGGGCATCGATATACCAGAGTAGACTAGCGTATACCTTCTCGACCCATACAGATGGGCGATGGATGATCCTATATCCATCGGTGTTTGACATCAGAGATGATATACGGGTGCTCAGTAGAGACTGGGTACACTGGACGGACTCGCCGAGAACTCCCAGATGGTATTATACCTCACGTCAGATGGCAGTTCTCTGGTGACACTGGTACAGAGTAGTCTGTTGACCCGAGATCATCATAGAGTCTTGTGTGGTGTTGGAGATAGTGCCCTCAGAGTCAATTATTAGGTCACAGGTACGTGATTGTAATGATTGAGGGAGGACCTATCCCGGTAGGACAGTCTTACTCGAGATGATAGTATGCTATCTGGTTTACCTTTATCATCGTGTACTGTTTTAAGTGACCTGACACGTCGCTATTACACGTTGATAGAGCCCCTAGGATTCTTGCTTGACCACCAGCAGTATGAGGGCGATCATATAAGTGGGAGCTGGGGGTCTATAAGCATATCCTTAAAAGGTCCCTAGTCGTGAGAGTTTCGAGACAGGGCATCGATTCTCTATTGTAGACTAGTGTATACAGTCGAGACCCCGACGAGGGGCGGTGGCCGGTCTCACAAGCCACTGGTGTCAGTTGGATCACCTAAGATGTATACAGGTGCTCATTGGGTTATGAGTACACCGGACAGGACTCGCCGGGAACATGCTAGTTGGTCATATACCAGACGTCAGATGGCAGTTCCCTGGTGACATGTGTGCAGGTTAGTTCATCGACCTGGGGATCGTCATTTGTCTCGTGTGAGTTCCCACTGTACTTTGATTACTACCCTACCACGGCTCAAAGGAGTCGTGCAAACAGGTTTTAGTTGGGTGCAGTCCCGAGCCACATGGAGGCAGTGAGCGTATCTTCAGGGGTTCGTCTCTCCCGGTATTGGGGGTGAGGTCGTGCTGTGTCTAGGAGAGCCATTACACGAAGCCCTCGGCCGAGGCAAGGAGATTTACTGGTAGGTATTCCAGTAGTATCTCAGGGTGTTCTGGGCTACACTCCGACACGACTTGTACCGCTTTTGGGGGTCTGACTTTTACCAACCCCCTAGGCCCGCCATGCGATGCTCATAGACGAACGGACCGGACTGCACGGATATTGTCACTGACAGGCTCAGTTTGGTGTCGGGGTGAGCTTCCTCATCGACGTCCCTTTTGGTCAATAGCTGGTGGCCCGTCACGTATTGGCATATACCTCTGACGTGCTAGTGGTTAAATCCGCAGCCATAGTATTGACGAGTCTTTAGAGTCCACCACATTTACAGTTACTCAGCTTTCGGGCGAAAGGTTGTAGAGGCCGTATGGAGATATGGCAAGGTCTGATCAGATACGTGCGGTATTGCACGGATCAGGATCGGACAGTTTGTACTATAGGCCGTATGGTTATATGGCAGGGTTCGATCACATACGTGCGGTATTGCACGGATCAGGATCGAACGGATATTACTGGCCGGCTTTGGTATAAGCCGGATCCTAGTATAGTACAGTGTAGATTTTGTCTCATTGCATTTGTATTTCGGTCGGAATACAAATGCGGGTGTGTATGCACAGTATCGGGGTTTTCCTGTAATTTATTACGGGACCAGTTTTTGGAGTTGCCAGTTTGCTTTCCGTTTCGGCCGATTTCCATTGTTCCGTTCATTGGCCGAAGATTGGTGGAGGAGGGCTTATTTGCATTGTTGCAAATAGGCATTTATGGAAGGGGGTCTTTGCATTTTGTTGTATCATGATAGCACCCTCCTTTGACTTGCTTGACTTCATACTTCATGATGGCTTGACTTTGTTAGCATCATGGTTGTTGATGATGGTTGTGGTTGTGTGTGGTTTTTGCTTGTGATCATATTCTTTCTTGATGCCCTCTTGCATCATTGCTTCCACCCACCCCTTGGCCTTGCTCTCTCTTTCTCTCTCCAATCACACAAGGGGGGGTGTGGGCCGGCCATTCCAAGAGAGGGAATGGGATTCATTTTTATTTTGGATGTGTGGAGAAAAATATGATACATTCCTTCTTGAGTATGCTCCATTTTTTTTCTCACCTCTCTCCAAGCTCTCTTTTCCTTCACCAATGGCAACCTCCACTACCCCAAAAAGAGACACAAGTTCTACTACACATTCTACAGCGAATCTTGGGCACGTCGAGTAGCCGGCTTCGTGCCCGAGTTGCCTCGGCATTGAGGTGGGAGCCCGTAAACGATGTAGGCGACGTGGTGCACTTCCGGCGACGAGGAGGAGACGGAACATTCCGCAGGAGATCGGGACCATGACGAGAAGACCGGAGGACTTGGATCGTCGGTATATCTCTAACCCATCTTCTAGTTAGCTTAGACTTGTTAATGGTAACGATCCGGGTGTTTAGTGCGCGGTGGTGCCGGTTTGCTAAGTCCGCAAAATTTAAGTTTTTCACCGCTTCCGCATTCCAGCGTCGGATTGACGGCCGGGGCGCCGCCGTGCACTTACAGTGGTATCAGAGCCTCGCCATTAATTTCGTCTAGCTTTGTGTAATGTGTTTGCATTTCCGATTGATCAAAAAGTTCCAAAACCCGTATTACCTTCGCATCAGTTTCTGTTGAAAATTTTTGGTCTCGAAAAATTTTTCTGTTGGTCTCAGAATGATGTGCAGGGAGATGTAAAAACACTGGAAAAATTTCGTAGCACGATCCCTCCGTACGACCGCGGAAGGGCGGCCAAAACCCTCTTTTGGCCGCGCTTCCGCCGCAAGTTTGTGGGCTCGTGTGTTTATTTTTTTTTCAGTGGGCTTATGGGCTTATTTCAGGGGTTTTGGGATATTAAAATTGGGTCCAGGTTTTCTTTAACTGCTGCAGTATTCTTTGTGGGCCCACTTGTTAAAGTTTGATCAATCGGAATATTTTAAACACATTTTTCACAGTATTTACATTATATCTGCGACCGTGAATGTCACTCGATCGGTAAATCCGGTCTAACTGCTATAGCCCGGTTAGACGGATTTGCGAACGTGACTTTCACGTTGATGTTCTATGTATTTGCTGTGATGTTGCGGATCGGTCGTGGGGGATAGCCTGGATGCAATGCTAGTACAGTGTGCTGTTGTATTATGTACATTTGTTATTGCGGGGCGAGCGTCCGACATGTGGACTGCCGTCACTGCCTGATTGTATTATTATTTTGGGGCACGACCTGGTTGCGGTCGATGTACCCGGTGTATGTATATTTTACTTTCTGTACTAGGGTTACCCCGCGGAGGGGTGCACGGATAGCCGGGTTCTAGAGGGCAACAAGCCCGCATCTCATGGCATTGAGACGGAGGGGGCTTCACTCTAGGATTGGCGAGCTATTCGCCGCACTCGTAAGGGGTACAGGTTGACCCAGGAGGGGTGCCCAAGTTACCGGATTCCGTGAAGTGCTGGGTGGTCCATTCACGTTGCTGAAGGGGACTGCCTCGCTTCAGGTTTTGGCGGGTAACTTGCCGCGCCCGTAGGGGTCTAGGATCTCATTGCACAGGCTATCCACATGACCAGGGGAACGTCGGGTTTCAGTAGTGGCTCTGTGAAACCCGGGGATCCCAGATATCTGTATTGTTTCTGTGATGCTGTACATTTCTGTGATGTTGCATTTTATTCACGCCTTGAGCGAAATACTATATATTGGTATATATATTAGTAGATGTTGTATATGTTTTGCATCCGCGCTAGTCCAGTCCCCGCTCTGTCGTTAGTTAGCTAACCTAACGGGTAATGACGGGACCCAGTGGCGAATGCGGATGGCATATACGTACATCAGTATATTTTCGTTCTTTTTGGTGTGATCAATTGATGGGACTGCATTGATTCGGATCAATGCAAGTTAAAACAAACCTAATCTGATGTTGTTGGAACACTTTTCAAAAAGCTGTTATTGCAAGGACGTTCACTTTTATTTTGCATCGTGATATTCATTTAGAATATCCTGCTCCTCAGTCGACGAGGCAAGGGCCGAGATCCCTTCACCGGGAGTGACCCCTTGGACAAACTGTTTGCGTCAGGGCATTAACTTCACTATAGCCGATTACTTTTGCTTTGCACCGTGGTATTCATTTGGGATATCCTGCACCCCATTCTACGGGGAAAGAGCCGAGATCCCTTCACCGGGAGTGACCTCTTTAGCAACGGTTTTCGTCACTATATTTTCAAAAAGCTATCCGTTCCTTCAACGATATCAAGTTCTTTACGTTAAAGGTTTTCGCCAGAAACCATTCGTAGCCCTCCGTCGTTTCATATGGGTAGTCAATAGTATTCAAGCTGTGTATGTTGGCCAAAGTCAAGGCACAGTGATTGGTAGCTATTGGATATTCATATGCAGCATAGATAGATGCGTTGGTTTGGGACAGTCGTACTGCCATTTTGGCCAAAGTCAAGGGTATGTACGGGTGGATTCAAATTAACCTGGAGAATGACGGGTAGAACTTGACATGTGACTTATGATATGTTGGCCAAAGTCAAGGTCATAAGAGCATGGGGCAAAAATCACATCGGGAGTTTCAAAAGAACTGAAACTTGCCAGATATGCGCATACCTTCTGGAGTGTGATACCGTGAGCGGATTCCGTCACGTTATCATGCGATGATAGTTGGATCCCGATTCCCACTGATGAGTTAGTTTACTCCTCGGGTAACCCCGACTAATTCTTCTTTCAGGTTTGGAGGAGAATTTGAGGTACAGTGGGAGGTTTCCAGATTAGTTAAATTGGTGACCATTCTGATCTAGGTTAGAGTGCACGCTGAGTGTTTCTTTTCTCTCTCTCTTTGGCAGCGACCATTGACCCGACCCTAAGACTTTGACTCAGTGACCAAGTTGACCGAACCTTCTTAAACACCGGCTTTTGGATTGTCAGAGTTGCAAACCTCATTGCCACTCCTACTTTTACCCTTTTCTCCAGGACACCCCGTATTACTACGAACGTCCACTTCCATTGGACAAAACCATCGTATGGTTAGATACGAACTCGAAAGAATTTATTCGAGGATGGTTTCAGGTTCTGGAGAAAACGGATAGGATTATTCAGTTGTCTTTTCCTTTTACCCTCTCTCAGGTTACGAGTACTCCTTGGTTTAGGGGTAGTACACCTATTACGCAAATTGGATTGTCTTCTTCCAAACCTTAGGCTGGTGCCGACCGGTAGGGAATGAAGAAAACCAATTAGCATAACGATGGTGTGCAGAAGGTATTAAGTTCAGACAAAGCAAGGGATTAGTAAGAGGGCAAAGTAAATTGCAACAGATATTCACGACCAAACCAGGTATTTCATTACCACTCCCAAATCACCTTTGTATTTCTCCAGAACACTCCGTATCACTACGAAGATCCACAGTTTATTGGATACTCCATCGTATGGTTATATACGAACTCGAAAGGAATTTATTCCAGTTCGGGGATGGATTCTGGTTCAGGAGAAATAGGAATAAGGTTTATTCAGGTGTCCTTTATCTTCACCTTCTCTCGCATTGCGAGTGTTCCTAGGATTGGAACAATACACCCATTATGCTTATTGGATAGTCTTCTTCCAACCCATAGGCTGGTGCCGAACGGTAGGGAAGGAAGAAAACCATTTGGCCTAAAGGGGTGTACAGAAGGTAAAGACTAAAGACATATGAAGGGATTTGGAGAGGTGGCAAAGAACTATACGGTTACAGTCGTGAATCTGGAAGAGGCATTACTAGGAATACCAGAATACCCCATCGGAACATTTCAATGTTTCAGTTTCACTGTGTAATGTTAAAAGAAAACTGATTTCCCGATTAGATACTTATTCCAGGGTATGTATTTACCAAGTATGATTCTCACATCTGTATGGTTTTACAGATGATGAGTGGGAGTAGGTTATTGGGAATTGGGTGATCATCCTCATTATATCAGGATTCGTTGTAATCGGTGATATTTGAGGAAATCACCTGGGCTGTTTGCCGGTCGGCAAATATTTGGTTTTGAATATCCGCTGTTATGCACCAATTTCAAATTGATATATCTGTACGTCTATTTTCATAGAGTGAGATATACCTTTTGATATTATGTCGATGACATTTACCTATATCAGTGGATGGTTAGGTAAGGAGCATTAAACAGCGGTGTAATTCTTCTTAACCATAAGTACAGTTTTCAACCTACGACACACAGTGAATGAGTTATTAGACTCAAAGGGACTTATACAGAGTATTGTATGTTGTCCAGGGTCCATCAGGACAGAGGGGTTGGTCCTCGTACTATATTCGGTTTACTTATGACTTCTCTAGTTTTTAGACAGGTGTTTCGCGGAAACACAGGGTCCAAATTTTGAGAAGTTATAGGTATTTGAATAGAGTAGAGAACCAGGTATAGCAAGTATCGGGATTCTTCAAAGAGATCGAGGATGTAGATACTTGTGTATGGTATTCAGTTGATAGTAATGATAAAGAGATCTTGCTTCTCTTTCAGGTTACTCATAATTGGAAGTATTCCTAAGTTGAGTAACGCTGATCGGCCTCCTTCCATTTAGTTGACATGCACTCGAGACAGCTGCATGATTTGAATCTGGTTCAATTAAATCAGTGCCTCTGTTTCTATATTGGATATAGAACAGTTCATATCTTAACGATGTTAAGGTACGGGGAGTTGTCCGGTTTATGATTAAAACCAGACACTGGACAACTCAAGGCACGTTTCCGTAATGGCTGTTTGTGGGTTGACCCAGGCTATGACGAGGGTTGACTTTCTACCATCTGGATGAACAATAGCGACATTGTTCTAGACTCGCCACAGTTTTATTAAAGATGGATTTTTTTCAAAAAAAAACAGTAATGGGAGTATGGTAGAACTGGAAGTGATTCCAGAACCACAAACGATTACTGAAGATTTGATAAGGAACCTAAAGATTCAATCTGGATTGACATTCCATTGGCCACTCCGCAGATAAGGTGGGTAACTTCAGGCACCCGAGAGGTACTACGGTAGCCTCAAGGACGGTGACAGGGAAGTTCTTGTTTACCCACAATTACCATTGCTGTTGTTCCAGGCTGCGAGACCCGGCGGGAGGATGAGTATAGCGTCGTTCTAAACTAGTTTTAGAAGTGCACGTCTATATGACTCTGCCAGAGGGTTGTCGTAGTCAGTGGGAGCAGCGGAAGCATTGGTGGACAGGTAGCTTATGTCTATTTATAGACTAAAGCAGATGTAGCGGAGATAGATCATCTGTTTCTGACGTGACAGTCAGGGGTTTGACTTCATCAGAATAGGGGATGGATCTGTTGAGAAGGTAGTAGGGTGTGATATCCTGGTATTTGGATGACATGCACATAGTAGGAAAGGAAACTCCTATACTACGATCGGTTATACTTTGGTCGTCACACAGTGGTTTCTCCACACAGGACTTGGACATTATATCAGACATACTGGTTACTAGATCTATGGTCTTAGATCTAGATTTGGGTGGTTTCCCAATCAGGGTACTTGACAGCATTCTAAGAGTATTTAGGATGGACGACTCCTGGCACGGTAGTGTACCTGCAGGTAATGGAGTCACCCTCTCCAAAGGTGTCTTACAGACTAAAGGGGAGAGGGACGGGCATGATTGGCAGATCACTTGCTCTGGCAATTGAGTCAATCGTGAGATGTCAAGTACCACACCAGATGTTGTTCTTGCACTAGATGCAATAAGTTGACATTAATCCAATCCTGGAGAAACAGTCGGAAGCAGTTTTAGAACATAAGTGGATGTTCTAGGGAGATGATAACGACAGCCTCATTCAGGAGACAGTTATCACTCCAGGCTTCCAAGGTGACATGGACGACAAGGAGGTTGTCAGAGTTATAGTTTTCCTTCTGGTAAGGGGCAGTATTTTGGACAGGTGGTCCAAGGCAATACTGAGGGAGGCATGGTGCGCAGGATACTGATTAAGTTCAGTTGACGATACAGTCTAAGAAGTTTGGATTTGGAGTTCATTTATGAGCTATGTCCCATCAGACATCCAGACACATTCTAAGACAGGTATTGCTCATTTCGGGAGATGGGTTTTCTCCGCAAACTTGAGATATAGAGAGACATAGAAAGAAACAACTAAGCGGATCCACTCACTGAGGCTATTCCTCGAACGCAATAGTTCCGCAAACGAGCTTTGTGAGACTGACTAGTAGAAGAGTTGGATGTTCGGTATCACACGGGCTGTGAGTATGCGACATCGCAATAATTAGCCTTGAGTGCAAGTGGGAGATTGTTGGAGATAGTGCCCTCAGAGTCAATTATTAGGTCACAGGTACGTGATTGTAATGATTGAGGGAGGACCTATCCCGGTAGGACAGTCTTACTCGAGATGATAGTATGCTATCTGGTTTACCTTTATCATCGTGTACTGTTTTAAGTGACCTGACACGTCGCTATTACACGTTGATAGAGCCCCTAGGATTCTTGCTTGACCACCAGCAGTATGAGGGCGATCATATAAGTGGGAGCTGGGGGTCTATAAGCATATCCTTAAAAGGTCCCTAGTCGTGAGAGTTTCGAGACAGGGCATCGATTCTCTATTGTAGACTAGTGTATACAGTCGAGACCCCGACGAGGGGCGGTGGCCGGTCTCACAAGCCACTGGTGTCAGTTGGATCACCTAAGATGTATACAGGTGCTCATTGGGTTATGAGTACACCGGACAGGACTCGCCGGGAACATGCTAGTTGGTCATATACCAGACGTCAGATGGCAGTTCCCTGGTGACATGTGTGCAGGTTAGTTCATCGACCTGGGGATCGTCATTTGTCTCGTGTGAGTTCCCACTGTACTTTGATTACTACCCTACCACGGCTCAAAGGAGTCGTGCAAACAGGTTTTAGTTGGGTGCAGTCCCGAGCCACATGGAGGCAGTGAGCGTATCTTCAGGGGTTCGTCTCTCCCGGTATTGGGGGTGAGGTCGTGCTGTGTCTAGGAGAGCCATTACACGAAGCCCTCGGCCGAGGCAAGGAGATTTACTGGTAGGTATTCCAGTAGTATCTCAGGGTGTTCTGGGCTACACTCCGACACGACTTGTACCGCTTTTGGGGGTCTGACTTTTACCAACCCCCTAGGCCCGCCATGCGATGCTCATAGACGAACGGACCGAACTGCACGGATATTGTCACTGACAGGCTCAGTTGGGTGTCGGGGTGAGCTTCCTCATCGACGTCCCTTTTGGTCAATAGCTGGTGGCCCGTCACGTATTGGCATATACCTCTGACGTGCTAGTGGTTAAATCCGCAGCCATAGTATTGACGAGTCTTTAGAGTCCACCACATTTACAGTTACTCAGCTTTCGGGCGAAAGGTTGTAGAGGCCGTATGGAGATATGGCAAGGTCCGATCAGATACGTGCGGTATTGCACGGATCAGGATCGGACAGTTTGTACTATAGGCCGTATGGTTATATGGCAGGGTTCGATCACATACGTGCGGTATTGCACGGATCAGGATCGAACGGATATTACTGGCCGGCTTTGGTATAAGCCGGATCCTAGTATAGTACAGTGTAGATTTTGTCTCATTGCATTTGTATTTCGGTCGGAATACAAATGCGGGTGTGTATGCACAGTATCGGGGTTTTCCTGTAATTTATTACGGGACCAGTTTTTGGAGTTGCCAGTTTGCTTTCCGTTTCGGCCGATTTCCATTGTTCCGTTCATTGGCCGAAGATTGGTGGAGGAGGGCTTATTTGCATTGTTGCAAATAGGCATTTGTGGAAGGGGGTCTTTGCATTTTGTTGTATCATGATAGCACCCTCCTTTGACTTGCTTGACTTCATACTTCATGATGGCTTGACTTTGTTAGCATCATGGTTGTTGATGATGGTTGTGGTTGTGTGTGGTTTTTGCTTGTGATCATATTCTTTCTTGATGCCCTCTTGCATCATTGCTTCCACCCACCCCTTGACCTTGCTCTCTCTTTCTCTCTCCAATCACACAAGGGGGGGTGTGGGCCGGCCATTCCAAGAGAGGGAATGGGATTCATTTTTATTTTGGATGTGTGGAGAAAAATATGATACATTCCTTCTTGAGTATGCTCCATTTTTTTTCTCACCTCTCTCCAAGCTCTCTTTTCCTTCACCAATGGCAACCTCCACTACCCCAAAAAGAGACACAAGTTCTACTACACATTCTACAGCGAATCTTGGGCACGTCGAGTAGCCGGCTTCGTGCCCGAGTTGCCTCGGCATTGAGGTGGGAGCCCGTAAACGATGTAGGCGACGTGGTGCACTTCCGGCGACGAGGAGAAGACGGAACATTCCGCAGGAGATCGGGACCATGACGAGAAGACCGGAGGACTTGGATCATCGGTATATCTCTAACCCATCTTCTAGTTAGCTTAGACTTGTTAATGGTAACGATCCGGGTGTTTAGTGCGCGGTGGTGCCGGTTTGCTAAGTCCGCAAAATTTAAGTTTTTCACCGCTTCCGCATTCCGGCGTCGGATTGACGGCCGGAGCGCCGCCGTGCACTTACATGTGGTTCCCACTGTGCTTTGATTTCCATCTTACCACGTCCAAGAGGGCGTGCAAAACGGTGGTTTTTGGGTACAGTCCCGAGTCACATGGAGGCAATGAGCGATAGGAGGGGATTCGTCTCTCCCGGTATAGGGAGTTGATGTTGCGCTGTGTTCGATTGGCTATAACCGGAAATCCCTGGCTAGGGTTGCTGAGATTTACTGGTAAGTGTTACCAGTAGTTTCTCGAATTGTTATAGACCTCATATCGACACGACTTATCGAGCTATTGGGGTCTGACGCTTACCACCCCTAGGCGAGATATGCGACATATCAGACGATCAGACCGGACTGTACGGTAGTGTTACTGGTTGGATTCACAGGAGTGTGAGCGGGCTTGCTCGTCGATCTTCTGATCGCTCAATACCCGGGTGGCCGTTACGTTTAGCAGACCGCTTGCGGCTTGTGGATGCTTGATATGATCATCATCTGCTGCCGGCGTATTGACTGTTAGTTATATGTATGCCCTAGAGGCCATTACTGTACATAGGATGTATATTGTAGTGGATGCTGGGACATATATAGGGAGGACTTTCTTGCTCGACATGATAGTATGCTATCTGGTTACCCTTTACCTTAACGTGTATGCTGATTGTCTCTCTGTTACATGTTGGTAAAGCCCTTAGGATCTGTACTTGACTACCTGGACTATGATGCGGATCATACTAGTGGGGACATGGTAGTCCATAAGTACATCCTTCACAGTCCCTAGTCGAGGGTGTATCGAGACGGGGCATCGATATACCAGAGTAGACTAGCGTGTACCTTCTCGACCCATACAGATGGGCGATGGATGATCCCATATCCATCGGTGTTTGACATCAGAGGAGATATACGGGTGCTCAGTAGAGACTGGGTACACTGGACGGACTCGCCGAGAACTCCCAGATGGTATTATACCTCACGTCAGATGGCAGTTCTCTGGTGACACTGGTACAGAGTAGTCTGTTGACCCGAGATCGTCATAGAGTCTTGTGTGGTTCCCACTGTGCTTTGATTTCCATCTTACCACGTCCAAGAGGGCGTGCAAAACGGTGGTTTTTGGGTACAGTCCCGAGTCACATGGAGGCAATGAGCGATAGGAGGGGATTCGTCTCTCCCGGTATATGGGGGTTGATGTTGCGCTGTGTTCGATTGGCTATAACAGGAAATCCCTGGCCAGGGTTGCTGAGATTTACTGGTAAGTGTTACCAGTAGTTTCTCGAACAGTTATAGACCTCATATCGACACGACTTATTGAGCTATTGGGGTCTGACGTTTACCACCCCTAGGCGAGATATGCGACATATCAGACGATCAGACCGGACTGTACGGTAGTGTTACTGGTCGGATTCACTGGAGTGTGAGCGGGCTTGCTCGTCGATCTTCAGATCGCTCAATACCCGGGTGGCCGTTACGTTTAGCAGACCGCTTGCGGCTTGTGGGTGTTTGATATGATCATCACCTGCTGCCGGCGTATTGACGAGTCTTTAGAGTCCTACACAGAGGTTTCCTGGCTCAAGCGAAACGAAATAGGAGCGCATATGAGATATGTGCGGGACCGAGAATAATGCGTGTATGTGATACCGTATTCTATTCTCGCGATAAATATATCGAATGGTTGTATGCGATATAACCTAGTTATCGATTCAAGCGTTGATTCGATAAGCCGATATATTGTATACTAGTCGGTTGTGTGCGACATAACCGGGTCATTGAATCAAGTGTTGATTTAATGATTTAATGCATATTTATATATTTGATATATTACTTTGCATCAACTAGTATCGGTTTACTTAAGATGGATTTTCTCACTCGGATGGGCGCATTGTATATGCGATATACTTTTGTGCATTTGCTTGTATCATGTTTGATGATACATGATTGTTTAAGTGTAAGTTAAGAATAAACCATGGTTATTAATATGATTAGGGTTTTATTTCCTTTTATTATTTATTTATCTATTTATTTATTTTGGAAATAATTAGAGAAGGAATAAGAAGAAAATGGTGGCTATTTTTGTTTCATATTGAAGCTTCTTGAAGACTTTGACCTAGTGACCATTTTGTTCTTATCCTTAACCCTAACCATTCCATTAACCATGGTCTTTTCTCTACACTTAACTAGGGTTCAAGTTATGATAAGAATTGTTTTTCTTTTCATTATTCTAATAACTTATCATAACAATGATCTTCTTCTTGCTCTTCTTCTTCTTCATGAAAAGCAAGCTCCATCAATGGTGGATTGATGGAAAGAGTGAGAAATCCAATTCTAAAGTTAACCCACCTCCTATTTCTTCATCCTCTACCTCTTGCCAAGTAGTAGAGTGTGTTTCCTTCACAAGATTTTAGGGTTTGGTGAAGGTGGAGCTTGATTCATCGATGCTTCGACGTAGATCATCTTCGGCATGGACATCGACGACCTAGCTTGCCCATTCTCCGACGAAGCCGATCCTAGAGCCCAGATTCGATTTGGACAGCGGAGAGGACCTCGTTGCGGAGCTATGGAGGTGGAGCACCGGATCTACAAAGGTTGTATTTCCGTATTTCATATAGTTAACTGTTAACTAGTTCTTGTTCGCCTAGAAATCTAGTATACGATCCGTTGTTTAGGGTTTGTAGGCACCATAATTTTTGAAATTGCCATGGTTGATGGCTTGGGAGACCTCACTAGAGTGCCTAGGAACCCTGCATTGACGAGTCTTTAGAGTCCTACACAGAGGTTTCTTGGCTCAAGCAAAACGAAATAGGAGCTGTAGGGTTCCTAGGCACACTAATGAGGTCGCACAAGGCATCGAACATGCCATAATAAAATTTTACGGGTGCCGAGAGACCCGACTACGGATCGTTTGCTAGATTTCTAGGCGAAAAAGCTAACTAGTTAACACTTAACTACAAGATACGGAAATACAACCTTTGTAGATCCGGTGCTCCACCTCCATAGCTCCGCAACGAGGTCCTTTCCGCTGTCCAAATCAAATCCGGGCTCAAGCGTCGGCTTCGTCGGAGAATGGGCAAGCTAGGTCGTCGATGTCCATGCCGAAAATGATCTACGTCGAGGCATCGCTAAATCAAGCTCCGACTTCACCAAGTCAAGAAACTTGTGAAGAAAACACACTCTACTACTTGGCAAGAGGTAGAGGATGAAGAAATAGGAAGTGGGTTCAATTTAGAATTGGATTTCTCACTCTTTATCATCAATCACCATTGATGACCTAAGCTTTTCTTCTTGAGTTCAAGGAAGAAGAAGAAGAAAAATGATATGATAAGTTAATTAAAAACAATAGAAAAATCAAAACTTATCATAATGTTAACTAGAGTCAAGTGTAGAGAATGAATCATGGTTAGTGGGAATGGTTAGGGTTAAGGATGAGATAAGAATGGTTGACTTGATCAAAGTTTCATGAAGCTTCAACTAAACTCCAAATTAAGCCACCATTCTTTTCTCCTCTTTTCCAAAATGAATAAACAAATAAATAAATGAATAAATAAAGGAAATGAAACCCTAACCATTCTTTTAACCATGGTTTAATTCTTTGCACTTAACCAAGTAAACATGTATCATCAAACATGATACTGTCAAATGCACAAAATCATATCGCATATGTAATGCGCACACCCGAGTGAGAAAATCCATTTAAAGTGAACCGATACTAGTTAATGCAAAGTAACATATCAAATATATAATTATGCATTAAATCATTAAATCAACACTTGATTCAATGATCCGGTCATGTCGCACACAACCGACTAGTATTCAATGTATCGGCTTATCGAATCAACGCTTGAATCGATAACTAGGTTATATCGCATACAACCTTTCCGATACATTCATCGCGAGAATGGAATGCGGCATCATATACACGCATTATTCTCGGTCCCGCACATATCTCATATGCGCTCCTATTTCGTTTCGCTTGAGCCAGGAAACCTCTGTGTAGGACTCTAAAGACTCGTCAATACGCCGGCAGCAGGTGATGATCATATCAAACACCCACAAGCCGCAAGCGGTCTGCTAAACGTAACGGCCACCCGGGTATTGAGCGATCTGAAGATCGACGAGCAAGCCCGCTCACACTCCAGTGAATCCGACCAGTAACACTACCGTACAGTCCGGTCTGATCGTCTGATATGTCGCATATCTCGCCTAGGGGTGGTAAACGTTAGACCCCAATAGCTCAATAAGTCGTGTCGATATGAGGTCTATAACTATTCAAGAAACTACTGGTAACACTTACCAGTGAATCTCAGCAACCCTGGCCAGGGATTTCCTGTTATAGCCAATCGAACACAGCGCATCATCAACCCCTATACCGGGAGAGACGAATCCCCTCCTATCGCTCATTGCCTCCATGTGACTCAGGACTGTACCTAAAAACCACCGTTTTGCACGCCCTCTTGGACGTGGTAAGATGGAAATCAAAGCACAGTGGGAACCACACAAGACTCTATGACGATCTCGGGTCAACAGACTACTCTGTACCAGTGTCACCAGAGAACTGCCATCTGACGTGAGGTATAATACCATCTGGGAGTTCTCGGCGAGTCCGTCCAGTGTACCCAGTCTCTACTGAGCACCCGTATATCATCTCTGATGTCAAACACCAATGGATATGGGATCATCCATCGCCCATCTGTATGGGTCGAGAAGGTATACGCTAGTCTACACTGGTATATCGATGCCCCGTCTCGATACACCCACGACTAGGGACTTTGAAGGATGTACTTATGGACTACCATGTCCCCACTAGTATGATCCGCATCATAGTCCAGGTAGTCAAGTACAGATCCTAAGGGCTTTACCAACATGTAACAGAGAGACAATCAGTATACACGTTAAGGTAAAGTTCAACCAGATAGCATACTATCATGTCGAGCAAGAAAGTCCTCCCTATATACGTCCCAGCATCCACTACAATATACATCCTATGTACAGTAATGGCCTCTAGGGCATACATATAACTAACAATCTCCCACTTGCACTAGGGCCATCTGATAGCAGTGGTTATAGTATCTCATACTCAACCATCCCATAAAAGTCTCTCTCTGGGAACAGGCCTTTGTGAGTGGATCCGCTGTGTTGTCCTCTGAGTCTAATCTCCAAACCTCGATCACCCTGGAGATCAAATATCTCCATGATCAGGTGATACTGCCTTAGAATATGTCTGGATCACTGATGGGACCGGCGTTCCTTGGCATAAGCCACAACTCCATTGTCACACAATGGGAGGAACATAGTTCATCTCATGAACCAATATACACCCAAACACCCTCTTTGGTAGCATCTTCAGTAGCGATGTATCATGCCTTTATCGTCTAGTATGTCACGGTATCTAGCTTGGAACTCTTCCAACATACCGTCCCTTTACTGAGGGTAAAGACAAGGCCTGCGACTGACACTCAGTCGTCATTATCACCCTGGAACCCTTCCAGTTATTCTCCCCAGGATCAATTGATACTATCTCACTACAACTAGTGAGAATTCTAATATCCATTTAGATCTATCTCATAGATCCAAAACCCAGGATTTAGTAGGTATCATTTTGATCCTATATGGAGAATCATAGTGATAAACGGAGATTGATCGAGCGTAGCATAAGAAACTCTTATCTTATCAAGAGTATGTCATCCACGTACTCTACGAGGATCACCACCATACTCCCTACTTCCTTTTTGTATATACAAGGTTCATCTACCATTTTGATGATGTGAAACTCTTTGACCACATCATCAAAACAGATGTTCCAACTCCGCGATGCCTGCTTTATCCTATAAAGCATCTTGCACACGTTTCCGCTGCTCCCACTGTCTACGAAGCCCTCTGGCTGTGTACTTATAGACGCTCTCTTCTAAATCATCATTTAGAAAAGCAGTCAAGACACCCAACCACCAGATATCGCAGTCATGGTATGTAGCCGTGACAAGTAGGATCTGGATGGACTTAAGCATAGCTACTGGAAAAGGTTTCATCATTATCCACGCCTGGTCGATGACGAAAACCTTTAACAATTCTAGCTTTGAAAGTCTCAACTTTTCCATGTACACCAAGTAATCTTCTTAAGATATACTTGCTCCTGATGGGGATTTAACCCTTCAGATATAGCAACTAAAGTCCATACTTTGTTGGTGTATAAGGATTCCATCTCAGATCGATAAACATCCAGCCATTCTTACAGAGTCCTACTCCTGATGGCCAGCTCGAAACTAGTTGGGTCATCATCTCATGATGCAATCCTCGCTCCCACTGTCATAGAGAAACCGAAGTATCTCTCAGGTGGGTGAGGAACCCTACTAGATCGGCGGAGAGGCTGAGGTTCGTTGGTAACTATTGAATCCTTTGGTTCCATCAAATCATCTGCTGTAGTTTGTATAGCTGGAACATTTCCAGTTCTACATAACAGACCTTGCCTCGAGCTTGTCCGGATTTTGCTTTTAGACATAGGCCGGACAACCCCAAATCTTAACTGGCTTAAGACATGGGCTCTTCCCGTACCATATCACATATGAAGCGGTAGGCAACTGATTTGATTTGAACCCTATTCAATAGGTATGCAGCTTTTCAAGCGCATAACACCCAAAAGGAAATAGGTATCTCAGTATTACTCATCATAGAGCACACCTTATCACATAGGGTGCAATGGCTCCACCCCGATATACCATCGTGCTATGGTGTATACGGAGGAGTAATGCTGAGAGAGAATCTCATTCTCCTTTAGAATAGTCCTGGAATTCCGTGCTCAAGTATTCTCCTCCTTGATCACATCATAGGACATAATACTTATACCCATATTTTGGTTCTCTACTTCTTGCTTATATTCTGTGAATATCTCAAAAGGCTCGGACTCATGTTTCAACAGGAACATATGTCTGAATCTTGAGAGATTATCAGAGAATGTAATGAAGTACAAAGAACCGGTCTTGGCATGTGTAGACTGGGGACCTACATACATCAACATGTATCATCCCAAGAGTTTACTAACTCTTTCTCTGTTTCCAGTAAACGGAGCTATGGTCATCTTATCTTTGTGACATGACTGGCGAGTTTCACAAGATGTAAATTCAAACTGATTTAAATATGCATCTATATGTAACTCTAGCTAGTCGGGTCACATTGATATGACCTAGTCTACAATGCCTCAAGAAGGATTCGTTCATTTCTGAACTCTTCCTCTTGTGTGCATTCAGTATACTAAGAACTGTAGTTTGATTTAGAACGTCAATGCTTTTAGATAACGTGCCTGAACCGATTAACTTTTGATATAGGAAATGTTCAAAACATTATCCAACAATACAAAATTTTATCGTTTCTTTACTAATAAAGAGACAGATATGATTTTGTATATCAGGTTCGGTATCTAATAACATTCGTTCAGAATCAATGTATCGATAATACAGGGTGACAGTGACCGACAGACTTGGCTGCAACACTTGCCCCGTTTTCTGCCTCATGAAACTTATCACCCGTTCTCAGTTCTCTACCTTTCTGTAGCCCTATGTAACAGATTACATATCTGGGATCCTGATCTGGTATCACATACCCAGGACGTAAAGGATACTGAGAAACAGTTCTGTATAATGAACACACCCGAAGATGATGCATCAACATGCACTCTCTTCGTTTGGGCGGCAAGGGAAATCTGGTATTCCCCAAATTCCTGCTCTGTCTTATAACAATTATAAGTTGGAGCGGGACCAACGTTCCCCAGCTCAGTATAACAAGCGGGTTCGGTCAATATTCCGTATTATTATCTTCATTAAGGCGTGATATGGTCGCTACCTGGAGAGAGAGAGAAGAAAACACTCAGCGTGCGCTCTGTCAAGAATAGATTGGTTATTATTTTATCTAATCAGGATGGCTCCCACTGCTTTTTATCAAATCTTCCTTCAAACCCTAAAAGGAAAGACTAGCCGGGATTAATTACACACTACAAGTTCGCCAATGTTTCAGCCAGGCCAGTGTCGGTACTTTGAGGGAGGTCTCCCGTGCTTTCGCACGAACCTAATTAATGTAAACCTCATTTTCCCAGAGGCGTAACCTCGTTAACACCTTTCTAGACACCTACTTGATCGGCTAATTGTAATGTATAAAACTCTCCCAGGAGTAACTCTTACTCGCAGCGGGTATCGGGATCCAACTATCTCATAGAAGGTATGCAATTTCATTGCAAATTTCAACACTTGAAATTCCCGATAATATTTTGCCCCGAACGATCTATGACCTTGACAAGGTCAACAAACCATAGACCGCAAGTCAAGTTCAACCCGTCATTTCTTGATTGAATCAAACCCACCCGCACGACCCTTGACAAGGTCAACAAGGCCGCACGACTACCCTAACCCAATCTGCATCATATGCATAAGCAGATAAATACTGGTTAGCTACTGCACACTGCGCCTTGACAAGGTCAACAAACGCAGCACGAATACTAAACAGGATTTATCTGAAATGACGGAGGGCTACGACAGGTTTTTCTGAAAACCTATTGCGTAATGAACTTGATATCGTTGTAGGATCGAATGAATTTTGAAATGGAGTGTTTTTTAGGCTTTTCCAGTTTTGCTAAAGGAGTCACTCCCGGTGAAGGGATCGTCGGTCCTTTCCTCGTCGAATGAGGTGGGGGATATATCATATATATCACTGTGCAAAGCAAAAACTCTTAAAAGCAATCAAAAGACAAACCGAGTGTGTAGCATCTGCCAGTTATTGCTAAAGGAGTCACTCCCGGTGAAGGGATCTCGGTCCTTTCCTCATCGAATAAGGTGCAGGATATATCTCATATACCGCTGTGCAAAGCAAGAACTGTAGCTACCTGTTTTATTTTGAAATTCGATTCTACAACATCTTAGGTTTCTTTTAATTCATTAATCGCATTAATGAAGTCCCATCATTTAAGTACCTAAACATCACAGATAAATACGACGTACACTTATGCCATCCGCATTCGCCTCGATGTCCCCTCGTGCACCGTTAGGTTAGGTAACTAACAGCAGAGCGGGGCAGGGCTAGCGCGGGTGTAAAACATAAGTAACGCCTATATAATATATCATATATACTATATACTGTATCTATCACAGAACATCACATGATCACATCACAGATATCGCAGCAGAAGAATCATATGAAATATTGGATATACTAGGACGTCCGTGTTTTCAATACGAGCCAGTATAAAACACGGATTCCACGGTCGTGATGAATAGCCAAACCCACACCCCTAGACCCCTACGAGAGCGGCAAGCAACCCTACTAATTCTGGAGTTAGGAGACCCGGACTCGACTCCTCGAGTTGGTCTCCCACTGGACTCCAGAACCCGGTTACTTGTGCCCTCCTCCTTGGGTCTATCCTAGTGCAGAAAAGTAAATAATATACAAACGGTGACTACTTCCGCAACCTGGAAGTGCCCCAATAAAAGAATATTACATACAAGTTTTTACATGAATGAAAATGAAAAACACTCATCTCACATAAAAAACCCCCGGCTATTCGAACACGACGATCCAATATAACATATCCAGCAACACATAACATCACATGTCATCAACGTAAGTAAATATGCGCATCCCAATTGTCGTTGACATATAGCAACGAAACCGGCGATATCACATGTTACACTTACGGTCACAGAAAAGAAAGTGTAAAACTACAACAGTTGGAATCCACAACTTACTTAGACATCGCATGCCTAACAATTATAAACCCCGCATTTTAGTCTCATTATCGAAAACTCTTTTCAATATCAAGTCGGGTAATTCAACAAGATTCCCGACATCCTGATCGAATACTCGTCGCAAACTTCAGTAGACGGCTGCACCCCTGATACCGTCGACGAAGTGCACCAAGGAGGAACACCGCTGCCGCGAGCACCCGAACGGATGCTTTCGGCGACGGGGTTCTCCTACAGTCACTTGGTCGGGGCTATGGAGTGAGGCTGTCTATTAAGTTTACCCGGCGAGTATCCGCGTACGCTACGTGATTGCGACGGACTTTTGATCACATCAAAATTCCGTGGCAACCGATCAAGTGAGACTAAATTGCTAGATTTACAACATTCATTCAGTTATCTCATAACTTATTGTGAATTCCAATTATTGTATCCCATTCCAGATAAACAGAAAATGTTAAACTTTCCGATCGAACAATCGAACACCCAAGTTTTCCCGATACAGATCAACACATGAAGCAAGTCTAACAACATTCCGTTCGTGCCTCAGTATCAACGGTCCAGCCGTAGAAGGGTCAAGCCAACGCCTCATATGTGGCACGCCGTACTGCCCCAAACCCGAAGGTTCAAAGGGCAGTTCAAGACGGTCACATAATCGAGTTAAGGTTTGTTGTCTTCTAGAGGGTCCATCGTGTTACTTGCACTACTTAGAACGTCGTTAAACTTCGGAAAAATCCAACACTTGGAAATTTCCCGACAGGGGAAAAATTGGGTATTTATATCCGGTCGAACTTTTTAACATATTCTAAAATATATCCGGAAAGCCACATAGACAAAGTTAAAAATCCGATCGATTCATCGAGTCCCCAATCCAACCCAGAAAATAAAACTCTGGAATCAATTTAAAATTCCCAGAAAACTCAGAAGAATTTATCAGGAATTACTGTGGAAAAACCAAGGGCCACCAACTTGCCGCGGAAGCGCCGCAGAAGCAGGCTTCTGCCGCGTTTCCGCGGCTGTTTGCACTGTTCATGGGAAATGTTTTGCACAGTAATTCTTGTATTTCATTGCTGAATTTTTTAAGCATTTTTAATTGAAAAAAACCACGTTTTACAGAAATGTCCAGAGAGCATTTTCTCGTCGGGGTTTCGGGTCGATCGGAGTTCTAATTCCGTCTAGACTTCGCCTAAGGCTCTAGCTAGGCTCTGATACCACTGTAGGGTTACTAGGCACACTAATGAGGTCGCACAAGGCATCGAACATGCCATAATAAAATTTTACGGGTGCCGAGAGACCCGACTACGGATCGTTTGCTAGATTTCTAGGCGAAAAAGCTAACTAGTTAACACTTAACTACAAGATACGGAAATACAACCTTTGTAGATCCGGTGCTCCACCTCCATAGCTCCGCAACGAGGTCCTTTCCGCTGTCCAAATCAAATCCGGGCTCAAGCGTCGGCTTCGTCGGAGAATGGGCAAGCTAGGTCGTCGATGTCCATGCCGAAGATGATCTACGTCGAGGCATCGCTAAATCAAGCTCCGACTTCACCAAGTCAAGAAACTTGTGAAGAAAACACACTCTACTACTTGGCAAGAGGTAGAGGATGAAGAAATAGGAAGTGGGTTCAATTTAGAATTGGATTTCTCACTCTTTATCATCAATCACCATTGATGACCTAAGCTTTTCTTCTTGAGTTCAAGGAAGAAGAAGAAGAAAAATGATATGATAAGTTAATTAAAAACAATAGAAAAATCAAAACTTATCATAATGTTAACTAGAGTCAAGTGTAGAGAATGAATCATGGTTAGTGGGAATGGTTAGGGTTAAGGATGAGATAAGAATGGTTGACTTGATCAAAGTTTCATGAAGCTTCAACTAAACTCCAAATTAAGCCACCATTCTTTTCTCCTCTTTTCCAAAATGAATAAACAAATAAATAAATGAATAAATAAAGGAAATGAAACCCTAACCATTCTTTTAACCATGGTTTAATTCTTTGCACTTAACCAAGTAAACATGCATCATCAAACATGATACTGTCAAATGCACAAAATCATATCGCATATGTAATGCGCACACCCGAGTGAGAAAATCCATTTAAAGTGAACCGATACTAGTTAATGCAAAGTAACATATCAAATATATAATTATGCATTAAATCATTAAATCAACACTTGATTCAATGATCCGGTCATGTCGCACACAACCGACTAGTATTCAATGTATCGGCTTATCGAATCAACGCTTGAATCGATAACTAGGTTATATCGCATACAACCTTTCCGATACATTCATCGCGAGAATGGAATGCGGCATCATATACACGCATTATTCTCGGTCCCGCACATATCTCATATGCGCTCCTATTTCGTTTCGCTTGAGCCAGGAAACCTCTGTGTAGGACTCTAAAGACTCGTCAATACGCCGGCAGCAGGTAATGATCATATCAAACACCCACAAGCCGCAAGCGGTCTGCTAAACATAACGGCCACCCGGGTATTGAGCGATCTGAAGATCGACGAGCAAGCCCGCTCACACTCCAGTGAATCCGACCAGTAACACTACCGTACAGTCCGGTCTGATCGTCTGATATGTCGCATATCTCGCCTAGGGGTGGTAAACGTCAGACCCCAATAGCTCAATAAGTCATGTCGATATGAGGTCTATAACTATTCGAGAAACTACTGGTAACACTTACCAGTGAATCTCAGCAACCCTGGCCAGGGATTTCCAGTTATAGCCAATCGAACACAGCGCATCATCAACCCCCTATACCGGGAGAGACGAATCCCCTCCTATCGCTCATTGCCTCCATGTGACTCGGGACTGTACCCAAAAACCACCGTTTTGCACGCCCTCTTGGACGTGGTAAGATGGAAATCAAAGCACAGTGGGAACCACACAAGACTCTATGACGATCTCGGGTCAACAGACTACTCTGTACCAGTGTCACCAGAGAACTGCCATCTGACGTGAGGTATAATACCATCTGGGAGTTCTCGGCGAGTCCGTCCAGTGTACCCAGTCTCTACTGAGCACCCGTATATCATCTCTGATGTCAAACACCAATGGATATGGGATCATCCATCGCCCATCTGTATGGGTCGAGAAGGTATACGCTAGTCTACACTGGTATATCGATGCCCCGTCTCGATACACCCACGACTAGGGACTTTGAAGGATGTACTTATGGACTACCATGTCCCCACTAGTATGATCCGCATCATAGTCCAGGTAGTCAAGTACAGATCCTAAGGGCTTTACCAACATGTAACAGAGAGACAATCAGTATACACGTTAAGGTAAAGTTCAACCAGATAGCATACTATCATGTCGAGCAAGAGAGTCCTCCCTATATACGTCCCAGCATCCACTACAATATACATCCTATGTACAGTAATGGCCTCTAGGGCATACATATAACTAACAGGAGCGCGTATGAGATATGTGCGGGACCGAGAATAATACCAGTATGTGATAATGTATTCGATTCTCGCGATGTGACATTGATCGGTTATATCCGATATAGCCGGGTTATCGGATCAAGTGATGATTCGATAAGTTGTTACTAATGATACTAGTCGGTTATATGCGATATGACCGGATCGTTAAATCAAGTGTTGATTTAATGATTTAATGCATAATTATATATTTGATATATTACTTTGCGTTAACTAGTATCGGTTCACTTTAAATGGATTTTCTCGCTCGGGTGTGCGCATTGCATATGCGATATGATTTTGTGCACATGCTTGTATCATGTTTGATGATACATGCCCTTTTAATTAAGTGTATAGAATTAAACCTTGGTTAATGGAATGGTTAGGGTTTGCTATTTGCTTATTCATTTTATTCATTTATTTATTTATCTTTTTCTTATTGGAAAAAGGAAATGAAATGATAAAATGGTGGCATTTCTTTTGAACATTCATGAAGCTTCATGATTGCTTTGACTTGATGACCATTTTGTTTTTAGCTTAACCCTAACCATTGCATCAAACCATGATTAGTTCTCTACACTTAACTATGGTCAAGTTATGATCAGAATTGATATTCTTTTCTTTTTTAATTTGAACTTATCATATCATTTCTTCTTCTTCTTCCTTGAACTCAAGAAGAAACCTTCACTTCATCAATGGTGGATTGATGAAATGAGTGAGAAATCCAATTCTAAAGTCTACCCACTTCCTATTTCTTCATCCTCTACCTCTTGCTAAGTAGTAGAGTGTGTTTCCTTCACAAGTTTTCATGACTTGGTGAAGTTTGGAGCTTGATCTTGCGATGCCTCGACGTAGATCATCTTCGGCATGGACGTCGACGACCTAGCTTGCCCATTCTCCGACGAAGCCGACGCTAGAGCCCGGGAACTCATTTGGACAGCGAGGGGACTTCGTTGCGGAGCTATGGAGGTGGAGCACCGGATCTACAAAGGTTGTATTTCCGTTATCTTCTAGTTAAGTGTTAACTAGTTTACTTTTCGCCTAGATTTCTAGCAAACGATCCGTAGTCGGGTTTCTCGGCACCTAGAATTTTTGAAATTGGCATGGTTGATGCCTTGTGAGACCTCATTAGGGTGCCTAGGAACCCTACATCCTTGTCATCCTTGACCATGGTTGCATTATTTTTCATATATCATTTCATTATTCATCACAAAAGGATTAATTCATTTTTCATCACCTTCTTCTCTCTTGAGCTTTGAAAAAGCTTATTAGGTTTTCATTTTGTGATGATTTCATGTGAGAATTTGATATAAAAAGAAAGCATAAATACTACTCCATCATCCTCATCTAATCTAGCCAATTAGATTAGGGTGTTCACCTCATTAGAGTGAGAGAGCTTGAGTTATAGAAACTTCGACGTAGATCATCGGAGAAAATGAACACTACAAGCTAGCATGAATCGTTCGAGTCGTGGAGCCTCTCTTGAGTCCGGGAGATCGTTGATCGCGGCGAAGGGACTTCTACTCGGAGCTTATGAAGCGAAGGAGCGGACTACAAAGGTTGTAATCCCTCACACTTAGTTGTAAAGATGTTTACTTGCATGTTAAACCCTAATAATCTAGCAAAGATCCCGGCTTTGGGTTGTTCGGCACGTCTAAAATTTTATTCGGCCATGGTTGATGCCTTATGAACCCTTGTAAGAGTGCCTAGGAACCCTACAACTAGGGCATACAAATAACTAAAAATCTCCCACTTGCGCTAAGGCCATCTGTTATGGTATCACATACCCAACAATTAGCTGCGGTTGAATTATCTCATACTCAACCATCCCATAAAAGTCTCTACCGGGAAAAAGGCCTTTGTGAGTGGATCCGCGCTGTTGTCCTCTGTGTCTACTCTCGTAACCTCGATCTCCCTGGAGATCAACCATCTCTATGATCAGGTGATACTGCCTAAGAATTATATCTGGATTTCTGATAGTACGATAGTTCCTTGGCTAAAGCCACAACTCTATTGTCACACAATGGTAGGAACGAAGTTCATCTCATGAACTTATATATATCCAAACTGCCTCTTTGGTAGCATCCTTGGTAACGATGTATCTTACCTTTATTCGTCTAGTAAGTCACGGTATCTACCTTGGAACTCTTCCAACATACCGTCCCTCCACTGAGGGTAAAGACAATGCCTGCGACTGACATTCAGTCGTCCTTATCACCCTGGAACCTTTCCAGTAATTCTCCCCAGGATCGATTGATACCATCTCACTACAACTAGTGAGAATCCAAACATCCAATTAGATCTATCTCATAGATCCAAAACCAAGGATTTAGGAGGTATCACTTTGATCCTATATGGAGAATCTTTGTAATAAGAGGAGATTGACCGAGCGTAGCATAGGAAACTCCTTCCATATCAAAAGTATGTCATCCATATACTCTACGAGGATCACCACCATACTCTCTACTATCTTTTTGTATATACTAGGTTCATCTACCATTTTGATGAAGTCAAACTCTTTGACTACCACATCAAAACAGACATTCCAACTCCGCGATGCCTGCTTTATCACATAAAATATCTTGCACACGTTTTCACTGCTCCCACTATCTACGAAGCCCTCTGGCTGTGTACTTATAGACGCTTTCTTCCAAAATATCATTTAGAAAAGCAGTCAAGACATCCAACCACAAGATATCGTAGTCATGGTATGTAGCCGTGGCAAGTAGGATCTGGATGGACTTAAGCATAGCTTTGAAAGTCTCAACTTTTCCATGTACACCAAGTAATCTTCTCAAGATATACTTGCTCCTGATGGGGATTTAACCCTTCAGATAAAGCAACCAAAGTCCATACTTTGTTGGTGTATAAGGATTCCATCTCAGATCGCTAAACATGCAGCCATTCTTACAGAGTCCCACTCCTGATGGCCAGCTCGAAACTAGTTGGGTCATCATCTCATGATGTAATCCTCGCTCCCACTGTCATAGAGAAACCGAAGTATCTCTCAGGTGGTGAGGAACCCTACTAGATTGGCGGAGAGGCTGAGGTTTGTTGGTTACTATTGAATCTTTCGGTTCTACCAAATCATCAGCTGCAGTTTGTATAGCTGGAACTCTTTCCAGTTCTACCTCATGACTAATAATTTCTTCACAAGAAATTCCCTTTCACAAAGGTGGCATGCTGAGAAACAAAACATCTTTTGTTCCTCAGTTAGGTAGACGATATTCCCTTGCGAATGCTTGGGATATCCAACAAACTTCCACAGAACTGACTTTGCCTCGAGCTTATCCGGATTTTGCTTTTAGACATAGGCCGGACAACCCCAAATCTTAACTTACTTAAGATATGGGCTCTTCCCATTCCATATCACATATGAAGTGGTAGGCAGCTGATTTGATTTAAACCCTATTCAATAGGTAAGCAGCTTCTCAAGTGCATAACTCCCAAAAGGATATAGGAAACTCAGTAGTACTCATCATAGACCACACCATATCACATAGGGTGCTATTGCTCCGCCCCGATATACCATCGTGCTATAGTGTATACGGAGGAGTAATGCTGAGAGAGAATCTCATTCTCCTTTACAATAGTCTAGGAATTCCGTGCTCAAGTATTCTCCTCATTGATCTCATCAAAGGACATAATACTTATACCCGTTTTTGGTTCTCTACTTCTAACTTATATTCTGTGATTATCTCAAAAGTTTCGGATTTGTGTTTCAACAGGAACATATGTCTGAATCTTGAGAGATCATCAGTGAATGTAATGAAGTACAAAGAACCGGTCCTAGCATGTGTAGACAGGGGACTTTCATACATCAGCATGTATCAATCCCAAGAGTTCACTAACTCTTTCTCTGTTTCCAATAAACGGAGCTGTGGTCATCTTATCTCTGTGACATGACCGGCAAGTTTCACAAGATGTAAAATCAAACTATTTTAAATATGCATCTATATGTAACTTCAGCTAGTCGGGTCGCATTGATATGACCTAGTCTACAATGCCTCAAGAAGGATTCGTTCATTTCTGAACTCTTCCACTTGTGTGTGTTCTGTACGTTAAGAACTGTGGTTTGATTTAGAACGTCTATGCTTTTAGATAACGTGCCTGAACCGATCAACTCTTGATATAGGAAATGTTCAAAACATTATCCAACAATACAAAATTATATCCTTTCTTTACTAATAAAGAGACTAATATGATGTTGTATATCAGGTACGATATCTAATAATATTCGTTCAGAATCAATGTATTCTGATAATACAGGGTGATAACTGCCAACTGACTTGGCTGCAACACTTGCATCATTTCCAACTCTTGAAACTTATCACCCGTTCTCAGTTCTCTACCTATCTGTAGCCCATGTAACAAATTACATATCTGGGATCCTGATCCGGTATCTCATACCCAGGACGTAAAGGATACTGAGAAACAGTTCTCTGTAATAAACATACCCGAAGATGATGTTAGTTATGTATATGCCCTAGAGGCCATTGTTGTACATATGATATATATTATAATGGATGCTTGGATATATATAGAGAGGACTTTCTTGCTCGTCATGATAGAATGCTATTTGGTTTCACTTTATCTTAACATGTTGACTTGTATTGGTTTACTGTCTTACTCTCACATGTTGATAAAGCCCTTAGGATCTGTACTCGACTACTGGGACTATGATGAGATCATACTAGTGGAGATACGGTAGTCGATGAGTACATCCTATAACTGTTCCTAGTCGAGGGTGTATCGAGACAGGGCATCGATACACCAGAGTAGACTAGCGTATACGCATCTTGACCCATATGATGGGCGATGGATGATCCTATATCCATCGGTGTTTAACATCAAGGATGGTGTATGGGTGCTCAGTGGAGACTGGGTACACTGGACGGACTCGCCCAGAACTCCCAGATGGTGATATACCACACGTCAGATGGCAGTTCTCCGGTGACACTGGTACAGGGTAGTCTGTAGACCCAAGATCGTCATAGAGTCTTGTGTGAATCCCACTGTGCTTTAATTTCCACCTTACCACGTCTAAGAGGGCGTGCAAAACGGTGGCTTTTGGGTGCAGTCCCGAATCACATGGAGGCAATGAGCGATAGGAGGGGATTCGTCTCTCCCGGTATAGGGAGTTGATGTTGTGCTGTGTTCGATTGGCTATAACTGGAAGTCCCTGGCCAGGGCTGATATAGAGATTTACTGGTAAGTGTTACCAGTAGTTTCTCGACCCGTTATGAGCCTCACATCGACACGACTTATCGGTTACTGGGGTCTGACGTATACCACCCCTAGACTTGATATGCGACATATCAGACGAAGAGACCGGACTGTACGGGAGTGTTACTGATTGGATTCACAGGAGAATGGATAGGCTAGCTTGTTGATCTTCTGATCGCTCAATACCTGGGTGGCTGTTACGTTTAGCTGACCGCTTGCAGCTTGTGGGTGTTTGATATGATCATCACCTGCTACCGGCGTATTGACGATTCTTTAGAGTCCTACACAGAGGTTTCTTGACTCAGGCAAAACAGAGTACAGGCACATATGTGATATGTGCACGACTGAGGATAATACGATATGAGATACCGTATTATATTCTCGCGATATTTAGATATGAGCCAGGTCATCGGATCAAGTGTTGATTCGATGAATCGGTACATGATATATTAGTCGGTTATATTCGATATAGCCGGATTGTCGGATCAAGTGTTGATTCGATAATTTAATGTATAATAATATATATGATATATTTTATTACATTATCTGATATTGGTTCGCTTTATTATTTCATTTTCTCACCGGATAATACATTGATATATATGCGATATATATTAATTGTATTATTTCCTTTTGTAACAAATATATAATATATATGTGATATATATTAATGTAACATGATATGATTACTAATGCAGCTTGTTTAGTGGAGATTAAACAAGGTTAGGGTTTGATTTGGGTTAGTTCTTTCTTGCACCTTCTAGAAGCTTTTCTTTTGTCATGAAGAAGAAATTATGGTTGATATTTTCTTATGACTCATTATTTAACCCAACTAAACCTTAGCCTTAGTTAATTCTCTACAAGAGTTATCCTTGTCATCCTTGACCATGGTTGCATTATTACTCATATATTCTTTTCATTATTCATCACAAAAGGATCAACTCATTTTTCATCTTCATTTTCAACCTTGAGCTTTGAGAAAGCTTACTAGGTTTTCCTTTTGTGATGTTTTAATGTGAGAATTTGATATAAAAAGAAAGCATAAATACTACTCCATCATCCTCATCTAATCTAGCTAATTATATTAGGGTGTTCACCTCATTAGAGTGAGAGAGCTTGAGTTATAGCAACTTCGACGTAGATCATCGGAGAAAAGGAACACAACAAGCTAGCATGGATCGTTCGAGTCGTGGAGCCTATCTTGAGTCCGGGAGATCGTGGATCGCGGTGAAGGGACTTCTACTCGGAGCTTATGAACCGAAGGAGCGGATTACAAAGGTTGTAATCCCTCACACTTATTTGTAAAGATATTTACTTGCATGTTAAACCCTAATAATCTAGCAAAGATCCCGGATTTGGGTTGTTCGTCATGTCTAAAATTTTATTCGGGCATGGTTGATGCCTTATAAACCGTTGTAAGAGTGCCTAGGAACCCTACAGATGATGCATCAGCATACACTTTTTTCATTTGGGCGGCACGGGAATTCTGGTATTCCCCAATTTCCTGCTCTGTCTTATAACAATTATAAGTTGGAGTAGGACCAACGTTCCTTAGCGCAGTATAACAAGCGGGTTCGGTCAATACATCCGTATTATTATCTTGATTAAGGCGTGACATCGTCGCTACCTGGAGAAAGAGAGAGAGAAGAAAACACTCAGCGTGCGCTTTTACAAGATTAGATTGGTTATCAATTTATCTAATCAGGATGTCTCCCACTGTTTAGTCAAATCTTCCTTCAAACCCTAAAAGGAAAGACTAGCCAGGATTAATTACACTCTACAAGTTCGCCAATCTTTCAGCCAGGCCAGTGCCGGTACTTTGAGGGAGGTTCCCCGTGCTTTCGCACGGACCTAATTAAAGTAAACCTCGTTTTCCTAGGGACGTAACCCCATTAACACCTTTCTAGACACCTACTTGATCGGCTAATTGTAATGTGTAAAACTCTCCCAGGAGTAACTCTTACTCGCAACGGGTATCGGGATCCAACTATCTCATAGAAGGTATGCAATCTCATTGCAAATTTCAACACTTGAAATTCCCGATAATATTTTACCCCTAGCGTCCTATGACCTTGACGGAGGTCAACAAACCATAGGCTGCTAGTCAAGTTCTACCCGTCATTTCCTGATAGAATTAAACCCACCCGCACGACCCTTGACGGAGGTCAACAAGGCCGCACGACTACCCTAAAACAATCTGCATCATATGCATAAACAGATAAATACTAGTTAGCTACCGCACACTATGCCTTGACGGAGGTCAACAAACGTAGCACGAATACTAAGTAGGACTTATCTGAAATGACAGAGGGCTACGCAGGTTTCTAAGAAAACCATGAGCGTAATGAACTTGATATCGTTGTAGAATCGAGTGATTTTAAATGGAATGTTTTGAGGCCTTTTCTAGTTTTTCTAAAGAGGTCACTCCCGGTGAAGGGATCGTCGGCTCTTTCCTCATCGAATAAGGTGCAGGATATTTCACAAATATCACTATGCAAAGAAAAAACTACAGAAACAATCAAAAGACAAACCGAGTTTGTAGCATCTGCTAGTTTCACTAAAGAGGTCACTCCCGGTGAATCAGCTCTTTCCTTATCGAATAAGGTGCTGGATGTTCTACAAGGAACACCGCTATGCAAAGCAAGAACTAGAGCTACCAGTTTTTAAACAAGTTTCTACAACATCTTTAGGTTTCTTTTAGTTTCATTAATCTCATTAATGAAGTCCCATTTTATTATGCTTCACAAGCATCACTTTTGAAACGAAATCTGCAATATAACATATATCCCATATATATATTATAAACATTCGTCTCAGGCAGTAATATGATCTCATCACAGAACATTGCAGCAGAAGAACATATATGAAATATTGGATATACTAGGACGTCCGTGTTTTAATACGAGCCTGTATAAAACACGGATTCCAAGGTCGCGATGAATAGCCAAACCCACATTCCTAGACCCCTACGAGAGCGGCAAGTAACACAGCCAATTCTAGGGTTAGGAGACCCGGCCTCGACTCCTCGAGATGGTCTCCCACTGGACCCTAGAACCCGGTTACTTATGCTCCCCGCCTTGGGTCTACCTAATGCGGAAAAGTAAATAATATACAATGGTGACATCATCCTCAGCCCGGAAGTGCCCCAGTAAAAGAATATTACATACAAATTAATTTTACATGAGTGAAAAAGAAAAACTCTCATCTCATATAAAACCCCCGGCTATTCAGAACACGACGATCCAATATAACATATCACAGCAACACATAATATCTCATATCATCAACGTAAGCAAGTATGCATATCCCGATTGTCATTGATGTATAGCAACGAAGCCGGCGATACACCACATACTACGCTTACGGTCACAGGAAAAAAAGTGTAAAACTACAACAGTTGGAATCCGCAACCTCCTTAGACATCGCATGCCTAACCAAATGAATTCCTTAGACATCGCATGCCTAACAATTATAAACCCCGCATTTTAGTCTCATTATCGAAAACTCTTTTCAATATTAAGTCGGTCAATTCAACAAGATTCCCGACATCCTGATCGAATGCTCGTCGCAAACTTTAGTAGACGGCCGCACCCCCGGATGCCGTCGACGAAGTGCACTAAGGCGGAACACCGCTGCCGCGAGCACCCGAACGAATACTTTTGGCGACGGGGTTCTCCTACAGTCACTTGGTCGGGGCTATGGGGCATGGCTATCTATTAAGTTTACCCGGCGAGTATCCGCGTACGCTACGTGATTGCGACGAACTTTTAATCGCATCAAAATCCCATGGCAACCGATCATCTGAGACTAAACTGTTAGTTATATGTATGCCCTAGAGGCCATTACTGTACATTGGATGTATATTGTAGTGGATGCTGGGACATATATAGGAAGGACTTTCTTGCTCGACATGATAGTACGCTATCTGGTTGCACTTTATCTTAACATGTATACTTTCTGTCTCTCTGATTACATGTTGATAAAGCCCTTAGGATGTGTGCTCGACTTCCAGGGCTATGATGTAGATCATACTAATGGGGCCTGAGTAGTCCATGAGTACATCCTTGAAAAGTTCCTAGTCGAGGGAATATCGAGACGGGGCATCGATATTCCAGAGTAGACTAGCGCATATCTTCTCGACCCATGCGATGGGCGATGGATGATCCCATATCCATTGGTGTTTGACATCGAAGATGGTATGCGGGTGCTCAGTGGAGACTGGGTACACTGAACGGACTCGCCGAGAACTCCCAGAAGGTATTATACCTCACGTCAGATGGCAGTTCTCTAGTGACACTGGTACAGCTTAATCTGTAGACCCGAGATCGTCATAGAGTCTTGTGTGTCTCCCACTGTGCTTTGATTTCCACCCTACCACGGCTCTACTGAGTTGTGCAAACAGGTGGTTTTTGGGTACAGTCCCGATTCACATGGAGGCAATGAGCGATAGGAGGGGATTCGTCTCTCCCGGTATTTGGGGTTGATGTTGTGCTATACTCGACTGGCCATAACAGGAAATCCCTGGCCAGGGTTGCAGTGATATACTGGTAAGTGTTATCAGTAGTTTCACGAATGTTATGGACCCTACGTCGGCATGACTTATCGAGCTATTGGGGTCTGACGTTTACCACCCCTAGGCGAGATATGCGACATATCAGACGAACAGACCGGACTATACGGTAGTGTTACTGGTCGGATTCGCAGGAGTGTGAGCGGGCTAGCTCGTCGATCTTCTGATCGCTCAATACCCGGGTGGCCGTTACGTTTAGCAGACCGCTTGCGGCTTGTGGGTGTTTGATATGATCATCATCTGCTGCCGGCGTATTGACGAGTCTTTAGAGTCCTACACAGAGGTTTCCTGGCTCAAGCGAAACGAAATAGGAACGCATATGAGATATGTGCGGGACCGAGAATAATACGAGTATGTGATACTGTATTCGATTCTCGCGATGTGACATTGATCGGTTATATGCGATATAGCCGGGTTATCGGATCAAGTGTTGTTTCGATAAGATGTTACTAATGATACCGGTCGGTTATGTGCGCATGACCGGATCATTGAATCAAGTGTTGATTTAATGATTTAATGTATAATTATATATTTGATATATTACTTTGCATTAACTAGTATCGGTTCACTTTAGACGGATTTTCTCACTTGGTTCGTGCGCATTGCATATGCGATATGTTTTTGTGCACTTGTATGTATCATGTTTGATGATGCATGCTAACTTGAGTTTGTGTAAAGATTAAACCATGGTTATTCAAATGGTTAGGGTTTTGTTTTTCATATCTATTTATTTATTTATTTATTTATTTTCTTTTTGGAAAATGAAATGAGAAGAATGGTGGCTTTCTTTGTTTTGTAGTTGAAGATTCATGAACCTTTGACTTTGTCCACCATTCTTATCTCATGCTTAACCTAACCATTTGTTTTAACCCTAGTTCAATCTCTACACTTTACCATGGTTTAGTTATGATAAGTTTTGATTATTCTTTTCTTTTTCTAATTAACTTATCATAAGCTTCTTCTTCTTCTTCCTTGACTTCAAGAAGAAAAGCTTCACCTCCATCAATGGTGAATTGAGCAAACAAGTGAGAAATCCAATTCTAAAGTTAACCCAACTCCTATTTCTTCATCCTCTACCTCTTGCCAAGTAGTAGAGTGTGTTTACTTCACAAGTTTCATGACTTGGTGAAGTTGTGAGCTTGATCTAGCGATGCCTCGACGTAGATCATCTTCGGCATGGACATTGACGACCTAGCTTGCCCATTCTCCGACGAAGCCGATCCTAGAGCTCGGATTTGACTTGGACAGCGGAGAGGACCTCGTTGCGGAGCTATGGAGGTGGAGCACCGGATCTACAAAGGTTGTATTTCCGTTTTCTCATTAGTTAAGTGTTAACTAGTTCATTGTTCGCCTAGACATCTAGTTATCGATCCGTAGTTTAGGGTTTGTAGGCACCATAATTTTTGAAATTGCCATGGTTGATGGCTTGGGAGACCTCACTAGCATGCCTAGGAACCCTACAGTGGTATCAGAGCCTAGCTAGAGCCTTAGGCGAAGTCCAGACGGAATTTGAAGTCCGATCGAACCAAAACTTTACCCGGAAACATGCTCTCTGTCCAATTTTCAAAAACAGGGATTTTTCGGTATTAAAAATATTCAGAAAACCCAGCAGGAAAATATAAGAACTACGGAGCAAAATTGAAGTGATGAACAGTGAAACATGGCGCGGAACCGCGGCATTTGCCTACCTCAGGCGGCGGTTCCGCGGCATATTAATGACGTCATCCTTTAATAATTGCACAGTAATTCACTGTTTTCAGTGCTGAGTTTTATGGATGTTTTTAAATTTTATTCAAGAGTTGAATTTTCTGCAGTTGTTTTGGGAATTCGGTGTTTCGATCGGGATATCAAATTTTATCTGTGTGGCTTTCCGGATAAATTTTAGAATATGTTAAAAAGTTCGACCGGATATAAATACCCAACTTTTCCCCTGTCGGGAAATTTCCAAGTGTTGGATTTTTCCGTAGTTTAACGACGTTCTAAGTAGTGCAAGTAACGCGATGGTCCCTCTAGAAGACACAAACCTTAACTCGATTATGTGACCGTCTTGAACTGCCCTTTGAACCTTCGGGTTTGGGGCAGTACGGCGTGCCACATGTGAGGCGTTGGCTTGACCCTTCTACGGCTGGACCGTTGGTACTGAGGTACGAACTGAATGTTGTTAGACTAGTTTCATGTGTTGATCTGTATCGGGAAAACTTGGGTGTTAGAATGTTCGATCGGAAAGTTTAACATTTTCTATTTATCCGGAATGGGATACAATAATTGGAATTCACAATAAGTTATATGATAACTGAATGAATGTTATAAACGTAGCAATTTAGTCTCACTTGATCGGTTGCCACGGAATTTTGATGTGATCAAAAGTCCGTCGCAATCACGTAGCGTACGCGGATACTCGCCGGGTAAGCTTAATAGACAGCCTCACTCCATAGCCCCGACCAAGTGACTGTAGGAGAACCCCGTCGCCGAAAGCATCCGTACGGGTGCTCGCGGTAGCGGTGTTCCGCCTTGGTGCACTTCGTCGACGGTATCGGGGGTGCAGCCGTCTACTGAAGTTTGCGACGAGTATTCGATCAGGTTGTCGGGAATCTTGTTGAATTGCCCGACTTGATATTGAAAAGAGTTTTCGATTTTGAGACTAAAATGCGGGGTTTATAATTGTTAGGCATGCGATGTCTAAGTAATTCATTTGGTCAGGCATGTGATGTCTGAGGTGGTTGCGGATTCCAACTGTTGTAGTTTTACACTTTCTTTTCTGTGACCGTAAGTGTAATATGTGATATCGCCGGTTTCGTTGCTATATGTCAACGACAATTGGGATGCGCATATTTACTTACGTTGATGACATATGATGTTATGTGTTGCTGGATATGTTATATTGGATCGTCGTGTTTGAATAGCCGGGGTTTTTTATGTGAGATGAGTGTTTTTCTTTTTCATTCATGTAAAAACTTGTATGTAATATTCTTTTATTGGGGCACTTCCAGGTTGCGGAAGTTGTCACCCGTTGTATATTATTTACTTTTCTGCACTAGGATAGACCCAAGGAGGGGAGCACAAGTAACCGGGTTCTGGGGTCCAGAGGGAGACCAACTCGAGGAGTCGAGTCCGGGTTTCCTAACCCTAGAATTGGCAGGGTTGCTTGCCGCTCTCGTAGGGGTCTAGGGGTGTGGGATTGGCTATTCATCACGACCGTGGAATCCGTGTTTTATACTGGCTCGTATTGAAAACACGGACGTCCTAGTATATCCAATATTTCATATGTTTCTTCTGCTGTGTTTTATCTGTGATCATGCGATGTTCTCTGTTCTGTGACAGATATTATAGTATATATGATATATTATATAGACGTTGCTTATGTTTTACACCCGCGCTAGCCATGCCTCGCTCTGGCGTTAGTTACCTAACCTAACGGTGCAGACGGGACATCGAGGCGAATGTGGATGGCATAAGCGTACGTTATATTTATCTGTGATGGTTAGGTGGAATTAAATGATGGGATATTCATTAATGAGATTAATGAAAGAAAATAAACCTAAATGATGTTGTGGAATCGAATTTCAAAATAAAACAGGTAGCTACAGTTCTTGCTTTGCATTGCGGTGTTCATTATAGAACATCCAGCACCTTATTCGATGAGGAAAGGACCGAGATCCCTTCACCGGGAGTGACTCCTTTAGCAATAACTGGCAGATGCTACAACCCTCGGTTTGTCTTTGATCGCTTCTATAGTTTCTGCTTTGCACAGTGATATATATATGATATATCCCGCACCTCATTCGACGAGGAAAGGGCCGACGATCCCTTCACCGGGAGTGACCCCTTTAGCAAAACTAGAAAAGCCTCGAAAACATTCCATTTAAAAACCATTTGATTCCGCAACGAGATCAAGTTCAAAGCGTTAAAGGTTTTCACAAAAACCAGCCGCAACCCTCCGTCTTTTTAGGAAGTAGAGTACTTAGTATTCGTGCTGTGTTTGTTGACCATAGTCAAGGCACAGTGTACGGTAGCTAAGTGATGTCTTCCTACACCGCATATGATGCGATTAGTTAGGACAGTCGTGTGACTTTGTTGACCTTAGTTAAGGGTCATGTGGGTGGGTCTAATTAATCACGAAATGACGGGTAGAACTTGACTAGTACTTATGATTTGTTGCCCATAGTTAAGGTCATAGGTGCTAGGGGTAGAAACCATTATCGGGAGTTTCAAGTGTTGAAACTTGCAATGAGATTGCATACCTTCTATGCGATAGTTGGATCCCGATACCCACTGCGAGTAAGTGTTACTCCTGGGAGAGTTTTATACATTACAATTAGCCGATCAAGTAGGTGTCTAGAAAGGTGTCAACGGGGTTACGCCTCTGGGAAAACGAGGTTTACATTAATTAGGTTCGTGCGAAAGCACGGGGGACCTCCCTCAAAGTACCGACACTGGCCTGGCTGAAAGATTGGCGAACTTGTAGTGTGTAATTAATCCCGGCTAGTCTTTCCTTTTAGGGTTTGAAGGAAGATTTGATAAAAACAGTGGGAGCCATCCTGATTAGATAAAATATATAACCAATCTATTCTTGAAAGAGCGCACGCTGAGTGTTTTCTTCTCTCTCTCTCCTGGTAGCGACCATATCACGCCTTAATCAAGATAATAATACGGATTATTGACCGAACCCGCTTGTTATACAGAGCTGGGGAACGTTGGTCCCGCTCTAACTTATAATTGTTATAAGACAGAACAGGAAATAGGGAAATACCAGAATTCCTATGCCGCCCAAACGAAGAAAGTGCATATGATGCATCTCCTTCAGGTGTGTTCATTACAAAGAACTGTTTCTCAGTATCCTCTGCATCCTGGGTATATGATACCGGATCAGGATCCCAGATATGTAATCTGTTACATAGGGCTACAAAAAGGTAGAAAAACTGAGAACGGGTGATAAGTTTCATGAGACAGAAAACGGGGCAAGTGTTGCAGCCAAGTCTGTCGGTCACTGTCACCCTGTATTACGAATACATTGATTCTGAACAAATGCTATTAGATACCGAACCTGATATACAAAATCATATCAGTCTCTTTATTAGTAAAGAAAGGATATAATTTTGTATTGATGGATAATGTTTTGAACATTTCCTATATCAAAAGTTGATCGGTTCAGGCACGTTATCTAAAAGCATTGACGTTCTAAATCAAACTACAGTTCTTAGTATACAGAACACACACAAGAGGAAGAGTTCAGAAATGAACAAATCCTTCTTGAGGTATTGTAGACTAGGTCAGATCAATGCGACCCGACTGGCTAGAGTTACATAAAGATGTATATTTAAATCAGTTTGAATTTACATCTTGTGAAACTCGCCAGTCATGTCACAAAGATAAGATGACCATAGCTCCGTTTACTGGAAACAGAGAAAGAGTTAGTGAACTCTTGGGATGATGCATGATGATGTATGTAGGTCCCCAGTCTACACATGCCAGGACCGGTTCTTTATACTTCATTACGTTCTCTGATAATCTCTCAAGATTCAGACATATGTTCCTGTTGAAACACAAGTCTGAACCTTTTGAGATATTCACATAATATAAGTTAGAAGTAGAGAACCAATACGGGTATAAGTATTATGTCCTTTGATGCGATCAAGGAGGAGAATACTTGAGCACGGAATTCCTGGACTATTCTAAAGGAGAATGAGATTCTCTCTCAGCATTACTCCTTCGAATACACCATAGCACGATGGTATATCGGGACGGAGCAGATACACCCTATTTGATATGGTGTGCTCTATGATGAGTACTACTGAGTTACCTATTTCCTTTAGGGAGTTATGCACTTGAGAAGCTGCATACCTATTGAATAGGGTTCGAATCAAATTAGTTGCCTACCACTTCATATGTGATATGGAAAAGGAAGAGCCCATGTCTTAAGTTAGTTAAGATTTGGGGTTGTCCGGCCTATGTCTAAAAGCAAAATCCGGACAAACTCGATGTAGCGTCTTGAAAAGTCGTTTTGGTGTTTTCCTGAAATTCGGTGAAAATTCGGTATTTTTCCGAAAACCGTCTTTCTCGATATTTTGCAGTTTAGGGCTAATTATACCTTAAATGGATAGATAATTACTTATTTTTAGTAGCTAATGAGTTATTTATGAAATTTTGGTCATTTAAAAATTTTTCCCTATTTTTCAATTTTTTTAATATTATTTTAAGCCGGTAAGAAAATACATTAAATAAGCGATAAATACAAATTTTTCCGGGCTAATTTTAATCTCTAAAATTATGATAATTATATTCTAGTGATAACATGAATTTTTAGTAATTTATTTTGATTTTTAACAAATTTTTGTGATTTGAAACGAATTTATTGAATTTTGGGCTAAAACTTGCAATTTTTGAGTTGTAGGGGGCCTTTTTGCATAAAATTTCTTTTGTAAAACCCCTCTATCTTTTTCCTCAGCCCTAGGACAGCCCCACCTTGTGTGAGACCAGAAATTTCTGGCCTCTCTCTTCTTGGTTTCTTCTTGAGTTAAATTGTTGGTTTTTGGATTTAATTTTAAATATAATGGTTAAAATATGATACATTGACTTTGGAAACTTGAACCAAGACTTTTCCCCACTTGCCCACACCCCCCACCTTACCTCCTCTGGCCGAAACTGAAACCCCCTCTTCTTCCTCTCTTTTCTTTTCATTTTTCTTCTAATTTCATCAAAAAACCACATCAAAATCCATAGTTTATTCAAAAATCCATACAAAATCCATATGCTATCATTTTCCTTAGCCATTCTTGCTTGGATCTTGGTGTTTGAGACCATCATTTGGAGGAAACTTTCTTGCTTGATCTATTGATCAAGAGGTATAAATTCCATCTTGTTAAATTCCTTGTTTAAGTGCTTATGTGTTATGGTTTAGTGTTAATTTAGTGTAGTTAATCTAGTTTTCTTAGATTTTTTGTTTGAAAATTCTAACTAGGTTTTGAACCATGATAATTTATTTAAGTTGTTTATTAGTTAATCTAGTTGTTAGTAAACTAATCTATATGGTTACCTTGTTATGTAGTCTTTAATTATGCTAATTTAGGTAATTTTAGAAGTTGATTTTAGTTGTAAATTATTGTTTTTAAATTTTCAAGAGAAGGTTTTTGTATGGAATTGATATTTGAAACTTGATTAGTGAGTTGATTAAGTTTTAGAAAGCATTATTTAATTGATTTAAACCTAATTTGCTATCTAGTGTTTTGCTAACCTTAATCTAAGAGGTGAACTTGCTAATTGGGGTTGAAATTAGTGTTAATTAAGTTTTTCAAGTATGGTTTTTGATTTGCAATTGCTATTTATAAAAATCAAGAAAGGGTTTGGTTGTGGAATATAGGTTTTGGAGCATGGTTAATGTGTTGTAATTAGTGGGTGTGGATTGCTTGTAGTGTGCTTGGGTGAGTATGCTTTATTGTAGTCGTTTTGTCGCAAATCGGCGATTTTTGCACCGATTTTTGGAATGTATATGCTTACTAGATTTTTATATAAATTATGTGATGGACTATTTTTGATATCTTGATGATTGTAATGGCTTGTCCTACGACTTTTAGGATGCGTGAGTGCGGATTTTGGGTAGTCGGGTTTTAGTTTTGCCGGGTGACCCAAATCGGCGTTTTTGGCAGTTTTTGCGATTTTCGCGTGTGTTCCGCGCACTTTGTGCACGTTGTACCCAGCTAGAGAACTTTAGTAGTTTCGTTGGGGTTTTGCGTCGTTCTTGATATGTAACCTTATATTTGATATAAATTACAGGTTCGGTCGCGGAGACGTCTGACGCGGCGCGAAAGGGAAAGGCGGTGATCGGACACAGCTAGCCAGGAATCCCGGTGAGTAGATTTAACATCTACGGGGGACGATCGTCTGGATGGCGCAAGTCGCCCGATAGATTTAGTAAACTGGAAAATAGTAAATTGGATAATCACTTGTGACATTAGAATAATAATACTGGCATGATAATTGCTGCAATTAGATCGATAGGTTATACCCATATACGCAAACTCAATTGTAGGACACATGCACCATTACCAGGTTTTTATATGCAGCACGAGCACTATTCATGTTTACACACACACCCTGGTAATTGCCATGCCACCACACTAGATAACTTTTAAATTTAAAACTTTTACTAATTGATACTTAAACTGGTGCTATTGCCTTTAATTCCTTAAAATGAAACCGTAGAATTGCTATTCATGTGCATGTACTTCATCATATTAATTGTTCATGCTTAATCCATTAATCACACATCGCAACTTGATTATTGATATCATACGCATTCATTATCATTGATATATGCACTTATGTGGATTTCTGGAGATTTTATGATATTGCTGGATTCCGGGGGAAAGCCGCAAAATTTCTAAACTTATTATATTTTTTAAAATATGTAAAATTGCGGTTTTCTAGTGATGTAAGTGTCGTCCACCATGAGTTTGCTGTGGCTTTGGAAATCCGTGTCGAGGAGTGGAGGAACCGGCACGGGTACATGGTGGGCCCGGTAAGGTACCCCGGGGCAAGAGGAATGTGGTGATGACGTTGAGCCTGGCAGGGGACGGATTACCTACCGGTGACTGTTTGGGACGGCGGATATCCAGAGGATACCGACCGTGGCCACTAGATGATGAGATATTGATATTTGAGATGGGTCAGCCGGACGGCTGAGGCCAGCGATACATTTATGAGATTTGAGACAGCTTTTGGGGTGTCGTTGCTGGACACCGGTTCTCGTCGATTCATTGACATTTGCTGGCATTCTAAAAGAGTTTCAAAAAACAACATCTGATAAAATATTTTTATATATAAACCTATTGAGACCTCAGAGATTCATGTTGCATACATATTCGTACACTGATGTTGTATACACACCTGCTAGTATATCCATATTGCATACATACTCGCCATTATGTCCTGCCTTACCTGTATATAGATGCTAGGATGCTTGTGTGCATGCATTCGATAGCCTGTGTAAATGTTATTTATTACTCACGAGTTGGCAACTCACCCCCGTTGTGCCATAGCCTGTTGCAGGTCCGCTCCGTCAGTTCAGTAGCGGCGGGTGCGCTTGCTTCTTTTGCCTCTTTTGCCTGGACTCGAGATTTGCTCATAGGTGGGTTATGTTAATATTTTTGTACCACCTTGTATATTCTTTGCATCTAGTGTACTCCATCTACTGTTTCTACCAGATTATTGTATATTGACCTAGAGATGAGACTGTGAGGTTTGTGGATTTTATGCTGTATTTTGGGGTCGAGCTCACTTGAGCCGACATGCTGCTTTTTCATGCTTCCTTATGCTTTATTATGATTATTATGCTTGCTGTCATTTACATTGCGTGGGATTTGTGACCGCCTTATGGCGAGGAGCTAGCTCCCGCTTGGGGATGCCCTATTTTTGTTGGATTCATGTATATATTTTGTTGTACCCATTTTTGGGGGTCAGTATTTACAAAGGAGACTTTGGCGAAATTTTCAGGAAAAATTGGTATTGTTTTTAAAAAGGGTTTTACATGACTTATTTGATAACTCGCTTTCAATTGATTGGGTTTTCTTCACTCTTTTGCTTAATTGGTTTTGTTTTCTGGGCTTTGGCTTACTTATTTACGGACGCCTTTAGACGTTTCGTAAACTTAAGTGCCAGTCACGTTCCGTACCCTGCGGGTCGTGACAAAGTTGGTATCAGAGCGATAGGTTTACCTTTTTGAGTGTAGGATGACCCTTGGTAGATGGAGTAAGTGACTTAAGCAGGGTAACGTAGCGTACGTATGTCCGCGGCATACTTACGATACGGTACTCCGCCTAAGTGACTTTAGGATATACTTGCTTGAAAAAATTCCTTCTTCAATTCCGTGTATCCTATGATCCTATTGCACTGTCCTTACTATCCGTTTTCCTGTAACAGCCACTATGCCGCCGAAGGCTACGAGGGCACAGAGGGCTGCCGCCAGAGACGAGATTCGAGCTGGCTCGTCCGAGACTAGGACTGAGCAGGGTGGTATGCCTACGCCGCAGGGACAGACCGATCCACCTTCCCCAGGCCGTATGGATAGGCTCGAGACCGGTATGCAGGAGTTACGACAGATGGTGGAATCGTTAGTAGAGGTCAATCGAGCACAGAGATCGGATATTACTCCCCCTGCAGTCGTTTCGAGACCGAGTCGGATTCGCACTGATATGTTAGCACCTAGGAGGGTTCGCAGAGGCTGTGGTGGATTCTTTAGGGGCCAGTTATATCGCCTTCACCCATATGGTCAGCAGCCATGGTTAGGATGTTTTTGGTGTGGTAGCCTGCATCATCGTATCAGAGACTGTCCGGTGAGACGACAGGGAGCAGCGACAGTTCCGCATGTGACCCTACCACCATCACCACCCCCTCCTCAGAGAGCCCTACTTCCTACCCCAGGCGATGCTCCACGCCAGTTAGGTGCACCGAGAGGCCGTGGACGCGGCGGTCCTGTTCAGAGAGGACGAGGAGGCAGAGGTCGAGGTCGAGGTCAGCCCGCTATCGGTGGAGGACAGGCCCGAGTTTTTGCTTTGACACCGCAGGATGCGCAGGCATCCAATGCCGTTGTGACAGGTACTTTGCCAGTTTGTTCTTTCGACGCGCGGGTATTATTCGACCCAGGTTCCACACATTCGTACGTCTCTACACACTTTGCACCGATGTTGGGCCGTGAGTCGTCGTCGTTGGATCAGCCGCTTGTTGTTGTTACTCCGATAGGCGAGTCGTTTGTCGCTCGGTTTGTATTTCGTTTGTGTTCCGTTCGTATCGGGGAGAGGGATTCATCAGTTGATTTGATACTCCTCGATATGTTGGACTTTGATGTGCTTCTAGGCATGGATTGGCTAGCCACTTGTTATGCTTCGGTGGACTGCCGTGAGAAGGCAGTCAGATTTAGCTTTCCGGGAGAGCCAGTCCTTGTTATTCAGGGAGACCGCAGTGTCGCCCTTCCCAGCTTAATTTCTTCTCTTCGCGCTGGTCAGCTCTTGCGGAAGGGATGTCAGGGATTCTTAGCGTTTGTTTGTGATACTCGAGCTGCAGAGGTTCCGTTGGACCGGGTCCCGGTAGTTTGTGAGTTCCCTGATGTTTTCCCTGATGAGCTACCTGGGCTACCGCCTGAGCGCGATGTTGAGTTCTGCATTGATTTGATTCCCGGTTCGGGGCCTATTTCTATACCACCGTATCGGATGGCCCCGGCAGAGCTTCGAGAGCTGAAGGAGCAGTTGCAGGATTTGTTGGATAAGGGGCTTATTCGACCGAGTGTTTCTCCGTGGGGTGCTCCGGTCCTGTTTGTCAAGAAGAAGGATGGAAGTTTGCGCTTATGTATCGACTACCGCCAGCTGAACAAAGTTACCGTTCGGAACAGATATCCGTTGCCGCGCATTGATGATTTGTTCGACCAGCTTCAGGGTGCGGGGTATTTTTTTCGAGGATCGACTTGCGATCAGGATACCATGAGCTGCGAGTTCGACAGGAGGATATACCGAGGACAGCTTTCCGCACGCGCTACGGCCACTACGAGTTTTTGGTGATGTCGTTCGGACTCACCAACGCCCCAGCAGCATTCATGGATTTGATGAACCGTACATTCAGGCCGTATCTTGACTTGTTCATCATCGTGTTTATCGACGATATCTTGGTGTACTCCCGGAGCAGAGAGGAGCACGAGCAGCACTTGCGGATTACGTTACAGACTCTGAGGGAGCACCAGCTGTTCGCGAAGTTCTCCAAGTGTGCATTCTGGCTGGACAGCGTCGGATTCTTGGGTCACGTGGTTACGAGAGACGGCATTTGTGTGGACCCGAAGAAGATTGAGGCTGTTCAGCAGTGGCCCCGACCTACATCGGTTAATGAGATCCGTAGTTTTCTAGGCTTGGCGGGCTACTACAGGCGTTTTGTTCAGGACTTCTCCCGTATAGCTGCACCGTTGACCAGTTTGACCCGGAAGGGAGTTCCTTTCGTTTGGACAGAGGAGTGCGAGCGCAGTTTTCAGCAGCTACGGACTTGTTTGACTACGGCGCCGGTATTATCTTTACCTTCGGGATCAGGCGGATTTGTTGTCTACTGTGATGCTTCGCGAGTGGGATTAGGATGCGTTTTGATGCAGCATGGCCGGGTGATCGCTTATGCTTCTCGGCAGTTGAAGAAGCATGAACAGAACTACCCCACTCATGATTTGGAGATGGCTGCAGTGGTCTTTGCACTGAAGATTTGGCGACATTACCTTTACGGCGAGTCGTGTCAGATATTCACCGATCACAAGAGCTTAAAGTACATATTTCAGCAGCGAGACCTGAACCTCAGACAGCGTCGTTGGATGGAGTTGGTGAAAGACTACGACTGCGAGATCTTATATCACCCCGGCAAGGCGAATGTGGTGGCAGATGCGTTGAGTAGGAGGCCCGGGGGTAGTCTATCCTTTTTGCGCGCAGTGCAGAGGCAGTCGTCAGCAGATTGGCAGATGTTATGCGACAGCCGAGTTGAGTTCGAGTTCACTCAGACAGGGGGACAGCTCGCGCATGTTCGTGCACGCCCACAGTTGCTTGACCGTATATATGAGGCACAGCGCAGTGACGACCGTTGCTCAGAGATCATGGCACAGATGGGACAGGGCAGATTTTCCGAGTTCGTGGTTGACGATCAGGGGATTTTACGATATGGATCTAGACTGTGCGTACCAGATGCTGATGGATTGCGGTGCGACATTCTTGAGGAGGCACACCGATCAGTGTATAGTGTCCACCCCGGTTCCACCAAGATGTACCATGATATGAGAGAGACCTACTGGTGGGACGGGATGAAGAGGGACATTGCGGAGTTCGTTTCGAGATGCCTGACTTGTCAGCAAGTCAAGGCCGAGCACCAGAGGCCCGCAGGAGAGCTACAGCCGTTACCCATTCCAGAGTGGAAATGGGAGCAGATTTCGATGGACTTCGTTGTGGGTCTACCCAGGACCAGTCGAGGGTACGACTCCATCTGGGTGATCGTGGATAGATTGACGAAAGCGGCTCACTTCCTTGCAGTGAAGACGACTTTCAGCTTCGCTCAGTATGCTCAGCTCTATATTGACGAGATCGTGCGACTACATGGCGTACCGACTTGTATCGTGTCAGATCGAGGCACTCAGTTCACCAGCCGACTTTGGCAGAGACTTCAGGAGGCTTTGGGCACTCGTTTGAGCTTCAGCACAGCGTTTCATCCGCAGACCGACGGACAGTCAGAGCGGACCATTCAGACTCTCGAGGACATGCTCAGAGCGTGCGTTTTAGACTTTGGTGGTAGCTGGGATCGTCATTTACCTCTAGTGGAGTTCTCCTATAACAACAGCTTCCAGGATACGATTCAGATGGCACCTTTCGAGGCATTGTATGGGAGGAGATGCAGATCGCCCGTTTGTTGGACAGAGCTCAGCGAGAGCAGCATTTTGGGGCCGCAGCTTGTTGAGGAGACGACATCGAAGATCCAGTTGATCCGAGACCGGATGAGAGCGGCTCAGAGCAGGCAGAAATCCTATGTAGACAGACGCCGTCGCAGATTAGAGTTCGCAGTTGGCGACCATGTTTTTCTGAAAGTCTCCCCGATGAAGGGCGTGATGCGTTTTGGGCGAAAGGGGAAGCTTAGCCCTAGATTCGTAGGTCCCTTCGAGATCCTCGAGCGGGTTGGCGCTGTTGCATATCGTTTGGCTCTTCCTCCCAGCTTTCCCGATGTTCACCCCGTCTTCCATGTTTCGATGCTCCGCAAGTACCTTCACGACCCTTCGCATGCGATTCAGCACCCGACAGTCCAGCTAGAGCGCGACCTTTCCTTTGCAGAGCAGCCGGTGGCCATCCTAGATCGGCAGGTGAAGAAGTTGAGGTCGAAGGTTATACCAACCGTCAAGGTCCTTTGGCGTAGCCCAAGCAGCGAGGAGGTTACCTGGGAGACCGAGGGCGAGATGATGAAGAAATATCCCCATCTCTTTGATGGTATGCGTAGCTATATTTTTAAATTCGGGGACCGAATTTCTTTAAGGGGGGAAGATTGTAGCGTCTTGAAAAGTCGTTTTGGTGTTTTCCTGAAATTCGGTGAAAATTCGGTATTTTTCCGAAAACCGTCTTTCTCGATATTTTGCAGTTTAGGGCTAATTATACCTTAAATGGATAGATAATTACTTATTTTTAGTAGCTAATGAGTTATTTATGAAATTTTGGTCATTTAAAAATTTTTCCCTATTTTTCAATTTTTTTAATATTATTTTAAGCCGGTAAGAAAATACATTAAATAAGCGATAAATACAAATTTTTCCGGGCTAATTTTAATCTCTAAAATTATGATAATTATATTCTAGTGATAACATGAATTTTTAGTAATTTATTTTGATTTTTAACAAATTTTTGTGATTTGAAACGAATTTATTGAATTTTGGGCTAAAACTTGCAATTTTTGAGTTGTAGGGGGCCTTTTTGCATAAAATTTCTTTTGTAAAACCCCTCTATCTTTTTCCTCAGCCCTAGGACAGCCCCACCTTGTGTGAGACCAGAAATTTCTGGCCTCTCTCTTCTTGGTTTCTTCTTGAGTTAAATTGTTGGTTTTTGGATTTAATTTTAAATATAATGGTTAAAATATGATACATTGACTTTGGAAACTTGAACCAAGACTTTTCCCCACTTGCCCACACCCCCCACCTTACCTCCTCTGGCCGAAACTGAAACCCCCTCTTCTTCCTCTCTTTTCTTTTCATTTTTCTTCTAATTTCATCAAAAAACCACATCAAAATCCATAGTTTATTCAAAAATCCATACAAAATCCATATGCTATCATTTTCCTTAGCCATTCTTGCTTGGATCTTGGTGTTTGAGACCATCATTTGGAGGAAACTTTCTTGCTTGATCTATTGATCAAGAGGTATAAATTCCATCTTGTTAAATTCCTTGTTTAAGTGCTTATGTGTTATGGTTTAGTGTTAATTTAGTGTAGTTAATCTAGTTTTCTTAGATTTTTTTGTTTGAAAATTCTAACTAGGTTTTGAACCATGATAATTTATTTAAGTTGTTTATTAGTTAATCTAGTTGTTAGTAAACTAATCTATATGGTTACCTTGTTATGTAGTCTTTAATTATGCTAATTTAGGTAATTTTAGAAGTTGATTTTAGTTGTAAATTATTGTTTTTAAATTTTCAAGAGAAGGTTTTTGTATGGAATTGATATTTGAAACTTGATTAGTGAGTTGATTAAGTTTTAGAAAGCATTATTTAATTGATTTAAACCTAATTTGCTATCTAGTGTTTTGCTAATCTTAATCTAAGAGGTGAACTTGCTAATTGGGGTTGAAATTAGTGTTAATTAAGTTTTTCAAGTATGGTTTTTGATTTGCAATTGCTATTTATAAAAATCAAGAAAGGGTTTGGTTGTGGAATATAGGTTTTGGAGCATGGTTAATGTGTTGTAATTAGTGGGTGTGGATTGCTTGTAGTGTGCTTGGGTGAGTATGCTTTATTGTAGTCGTTTTGTCGCAAATCGGTGATTTTTGCACCGATTTTTGGAATGTATATGCTTACTAGATTTTTATATAAATTATGTGATGGACTATTTTTGATATCTTGATGATTGTAATGGCTTGTCCTACGACTTTTAGGATGCGTGAGTGCGGATTTTGGGTAGTCGGGTTTTAGTTTTGCCGGGTGACCCAAATCGGCGTTTTTGGCAGTTTTTGCGATTTTCGCGTGTGTTCCGCGCACTTTGTGCACGTTGTACCCAGCTAGAGAACTTTAGTAGTTTCGTTGGGGTTTTGCGTCGTTCTTGATATGTAACCTTATATTTGATATAAATTACAGGTTCGGTCGCGGAGACGTCTGACGCGGCGCGAAAGGGAAAGGCGGTGATCGGACACAGCTAGCCAGGAATCCCGGTGAGTAGATTTAACATCTACGGGGGACGATCGTCTGGATGGCGCAAGTCGCCCGATAGATTTAGTAAACTGGAAAATAGTAAATTGGATAATCACTTGTGACATTAGAATAATAATACTGGCATGATAATTGCTGCAATTAGATCGATAGGTTATACCCATATACGCAAACTCAATTGTAGGACACATGCACCATTACCAGGTTTTTATATGCAGCACGAGCACTATTCATGTTTACACACACACCCTGGTAATTGCCATGCCACCACACTAGATAACTTTTAAATTTAAAACTTTTACTAATTGATACTTAAACTGGTGCTATTGCCTTTAATTCCTTAAAATGAAACCGTAGAATTGCTATTCATGTGCATGTACTTCATCATATTAATTGTTCATGCTTAATCCATTAATCACACATCGCAACTTGATTATTGATATCATACGCATTCATTATCATTGATATATGCACTTATGTGGATTTCTGGAGATTTTATGATATTGCTGGATTCCGGGGGAAAGCCGCAAAATTTCTAAACTTATTATATTTTTTAAAATATGTAAAATTGCGGTTTTCTAGTGATGTAAGTGTCGTCCACCATGAGTTTGCTGTGGCTTTGGAAATCCGTGTCGAGGAGTGGAGGAACCGGCACGGGTACATGGTGGGCCCGGTAAGGTACCCCGGGGCAAGAGGAATGTGGTGATGACGTTGAGCCTGGCAGGGGACGGATTACCTACCGGTGACTGTTTGGGACGGCGGATATCCAGAGGATACCGACCGTGGCCACTAGATGATGAGATATTGATATTTGAGATGGGTCAGCCGGACGGCTGAGGCCAGCGATACATTTATGAGATTTGAGACAGCTTTTGGGGTGTCGTTGCTGGACACCGGTTCTCGTCGATTCATTGACATTTGCTGGCATTCTAAAAGAGTTTCAAAAAACAACATCTGATAAAATATTTTTATATATAAACCTATTGAGACCTCAGAGATTCATGTTGCATACATATTCGTACACTGATGTTGTATACACACCTGCTAGTATATCCATATTGCATACATACTCGCCATTATGTCCTGCCTTACCTGTATATAGATGCTAGGATGCTTGTGTGCATGCATTCGATAGCCTGTGTAAATGTTATTTATTACTCACGAGTTGGCAACTCACCCCCGTTGTGCCATAGCCTGTTGCAGGTCCGCTCCGTCAGTTCAGTAGCGGCGGGTGCGCTTGCTTCTTTTGCCTCTTTTGCCTGGACTCGAGATTTGCTCATAGGTGGGTTATGTTAATATTTTTGTACCACCTTGTATATTCTTTGCATCTAGTGTACTCCATCTACTGTTTCTACCAGATTATTGTATATTGACCTAGAGATGAGACTGTGAGGTTTGTGGATTTTATGCTGTATTTTGGGGTCGAGCTCACTTGAGCCGACATGCTGCTTTTTCATGCTTCCTTATGCTTTATTATGATTATTATGCTTGCTGTCATTTACATTGCGTGGGATTTGTGACCGCCTTATGGCGAGGAGCTAGCTCCCGCTTGGGGATGCCCTATTTTTGTTGGATTCATGTATATATTTTGTTGTACCCATTTTTGGGGGTCAGTATTTACAAAGGAGACTTTGGCGAAATTTTCAGGAAAAATTGGTATTGTTTTTAAAAAGGGTTTTACATGACTTATTTGATAACTCGCTTTCAATTGATTGGGTTTTCTTCACTCTTTTGCTTAATTGGTTTTGTTTTCTGGGCTTTGGCTTACTTATTTACGGACGCCTTTAGACGTTTCGTAAACTTAAGTGCCAGTCACGTTCCGTACCCTGCGGGTCGTGACACTCGAGGCAAGGTTAGTTATGTAGAACTGGAAAGGTTCCAGCTATGCAAGCTACAGAAGATGATTTGATGGAACCAAAGGATTCAATAGTTACCAATGAACCTCGGCCTCTCCGCCGATCTAGTAGGGTTCCTCACCCACCTGAGAGATACTTCGGTTCCTCTATGACAGTGGGAGTGAGGATTGCATCATGAGATGATGACCCAACTAGTTTCGAGCTGGCCATCAGGAGTGAGACTCTGTGAGAATGGCTGGATGTTTATCGATCTGAGATGGAATCCTTATACACCGACAAAGTATGGACTTTAGTTGCTATATCTGAAGGGTTAAATCCCCATCAGGAGCAAGTATATCTTGAGAAGATTGCTTGGTGTACATGGAAAGGTTGAGACTTTCAAAGCTAGACTTGTTAAAGTTTTCGTCATTGACCAGGCATGGATAATGATGAAACCTTTTTCCAGTATCTAAGCTTAAGTCCATCCAGATCCTACTTGCCACGGCTTCATACCATGACTACGATATCTGGCGGTTGGGTGCCATGACTGCTTTTCTAAATGATGTTTTAGAAGAGAGAGTCTATAAGTACACAGCCAGAGGGCTTCGTAGACAGTGGGAGCAGCGGAAACGTGTGCAAGATGTTTTATATGATAAAGCAGACATCGCGGAGTTGGAACATCTGTTTTGATGAATTAGTCAAAGAAGTTGACATCATCAAAATGGTAGATGAACCTTGTATAAACAAAAAGGTAGTAGGGAGTATGGTGACGATCCTCGTAGAATACGTGGATGACATACTCTTGATAGGAAAAGAGTTTCCTATACTACGATCGGTCAATCTCCTTTTATCACTAGGATTCCCCAAATAGGATCAAAGTGATACCTCCTAAATCCTGGGTTTTCATCTATGAGATAGATGTAATTGGATGTTAGGATTCTCACTAGATGTAGTGAGATGGTATCAATCGATCCTGGGGAGAATCACTGGAAGTGTTCCAGGGTGATAAAGACGACTGAATGTCAGTCACAGGCACTGTCTTTACCCTCAGTAAAGGGACGGTATGTTGGAAGAGTTCCAAGCTCAATACCGTGGCACTCTAGACGATAAAGGCTGGTAACATCGCTATTGAAGATACTACCAAAGAGGAAGTTTGGGTGTATATTGGTTCATAAGATGAACTAGGTTCCTGCCATTGTATGACAATGGAAATGTGGCTTTGGCCCTGGAACCCTGGTCCCATCAGTGACCCAGACAAATTCTGAGGCAGCATCACCTTATCATGGAGATAGTTGATCTCCAGGGTGATCGAGGTTAGGGGAGTAGACTCAGAGGACAACACGGCGGATCCACTCACGAAGGCCTTTTTCCCAAAGAGAGACTTTTAGGGGATGGTTGAGTATGTGATACTGCAACCACTGCTACAAATGGCCCTAGTGCAAGTGGGAGATTGTTAGTTATATGTATGCCCTAGAGGCCATTACTGTACATTGGATGTATATTGTAGTGGATGCTGGGACATATATAGGAAGGACTTTCTTGCTCGACATGATAGTACGCTATCTGGTTGCACTTTATCTTAACATGTATACTTTCTGTCTCTCTGATTACATGTTGATAAAGCCCTTAGGATGTGTGCTCGACTTCCAGGGCTATGATGTAGATCATACTAATGGGGCCTGAGTAGTCCATGAGTACATCCTTGAAAAGTTCCTAGTCGAGGGAATATCGAGACGGGGCATCGATATTCCAGAGTAGACTAGCGCATATCTTCTCGACCCATGCGATGGGCGATGGATGATCCCATATCCATTGGTGTTTGACATCGAAGATGGTATGCGGGTGCTCAGTGGAGACTGGGTACACTGAACGGACTCGCCGAGAACTCCCAGATGGTATTATACCTCACGTCAGATGGCAGTTCTCTGGTAACACTGGTACAGCTTAGTCTGTAGACCCGAGATCGTCATAGAGTCTTGTGTGTCTCCCACTGTGCTTTGATTTCCACCCTACCACGGCTCTACTGAGTTGTGCAAACAGGTGGTTTTTGGGTACAGTCCCGATTCACATGGAGGCAATGAGCGATAGGAGGGGATTCGTCTCTCCCGGTATTGGGGGTTGATGTTGTGCTATGCTCGACTGGCCATAACAGGAAATCCCTGGCCAGGGTTGCAGTGATATACTGGTAAGTGTTATCAGTAGTTTCACGAATGTTATGGACCCTACGTCGGCATGACTTATCGAGCTATTGGGGTCTGACGTTTACCACCCCTAGGTGAGATATGCGACATATCAGACGAACAGACCGGACTATACGGTAGTGTTACTGGTCGGATTCGCAGGAGTGTGAGCGGGCTAGCTCGTCGATCTTCTGATCGCTCAATACCCGGGTGGCCGTTACGTTTAGCAGACCGCTTGCGGCTTGTGGGTGTTTGATATGATCATCATCTGCTGCCGGCGTATTGACGAGTCTTTAGAGTCCTACACAGAGGTTTCCTGGCTCAAGCGAAACGAAATAGGAACGCATATGAGATATGTGCGGGACCGAGAATAATACGAGTATGTGATACTGTATTCGATTCTCGCGATGTGACATTGATCGGTTATATGCGATATAGCCGGGTTATCGGATCAAGTGTTGATTCGATAAGATGTTACTAATGATACCGGTCGGTTATGTGCGCATGACCGGATCATTGAATCAAGTGTTGATTTAATGATTTAATGTATAATTATATATTTGATATATTACTTTGCATTAACTAGTATCGGTTCACTTTAGACGGATTTTCTCACTTGGTTCGTGCGCATTGCATATGCGATATGTTTTTGTGCACTTGTATGTATCATGTTTGATGATGCATGCTAACTTGAGTTTGTGTAAAGATTAAACCATGGTTATTCAAATGGTTAGGGTTTTGTTTTTCATATCTATTTATTTATTTATTTATTTATTTTCTTTTTGGAAAATGAAATGAGAAGAATGGTGGCTTTCTTTGTTTTGTAGTTGAAGATTCATGAACCTTTGACTTTGTCCACCATTCTTATCTCATGCTTAACCTAACCATTTGTTTTAACCCTAGTTCAATCTCTACACTTTACCATGGTTTAGTTATGATAAGTTTTGATTATTCTTTTCTTTTTTCTAATTAACTTATCATAAGCTTCTTCTTCTTCTTCCTTGACTTCAAGAAGAAAAGCTTCACCTCCATCAATGGTGAATTGAGCAAACAAGTGAGAAATCCAATTCTAAAGTTAACCCAACTCCTATTTCTTCATCCTCTACCTCTTGCCAAGTAGTAGAGTGTGTTTACTTCACAAGTTTCATGACTTGGTGAAGTTGTGAGCTTGATCTAGCGATGCCTCGACGTAGATCATCTTCGGCATGGACATTGACGACCTAGCTTGCCCATTCTCCGACGAAGCCGATCCTAGAGCTCGGATTTGACTTGGACAGCGGAGAGGACCTCGTTGCGGAGCTATGGAGGTGGAGCACCGGATCTACAAAGGTTGTATTTCCGTTTTCTCATTAGTTAAGTGTTAACTAGTTCATTGTTCGCCTAGACATCTAGTTATCGATCCGTAGTTTAGGGTTTGTAGGCACCATAATTTTTGAAATTGCCATGGTTGATGGCTTGGGAGACCTCACTAGCGTGCCTAGGAACCCTACATAAACTGCTAGATTTATAACATTCAAATTAGTTATCTCATAACTACTTGTGGATTCCAAATATTGTATCACATTCCAGATAAAAAGACAATGTTAAACTTTCCGATCGAATAATCAAACACCCATGATTTCCCAAATTGCTCAACACTTGAGCGGAGTTCAAAAAATATCCATCACATGCTACAGTACCAATGGTCCAGCCGTAGAAGGGTCAAGCCAACGCCTCACATGTGGCAGCGCCGTACTGCCCCAAACCCTAAGGTTCAGAGGCGGTTCAGAGGCGGTTCAGACGGTCACATAATCGAGTTAAGGTTTGTGTTCTTCTAGAGGGTCCACCGCGTTACTTGCAAGATTTTCTGGAAGTTTCAAACTCGAGAAAAAATCCAACTTTTGAAAAAATTTCCGACAGGGGAAAAAGTGAGTTATTGATATCCGTTCAAACTTTTTAACTGTTTCTAAAATTATCTGGAAAAAACTTAAACGAAGTTAAATTATCCGATCGAATCAACGAGTACCCAATACACCCCAGAAAACTCAACACTTGAGTAAAGATTAAAAATTCCCAGAAGCAAGAGGTAACACATACGGATGTTACTGTTGGAAAACGATACCATAACTCTCAATTATTGTCGCGGAACCGGCGCCAATGCCCCAATTTGGCCGCGGTTCCATGGTGCTACAGTGGAGTTAGGGTGTCGTTTTTCACAGGTGTCCATAGAATTCCCTGCTGATTTTTTTGAGCATTTTTAATATGAAAAATGTCAACATTTTGAACAATTTCCAGAAAAGGGAATAAACCGGGTATTCGGAGTTCGATCGGACTTTAAACTTCGCCCAGACTTCACCTAAAGCTCTAGCTTGGCTCTGATACCACTGGAGGGTTACTAGGCACTCTCACAAGGGTATATAAGGTATCAATCATGCCCGATTTAAAATTTAGACGTGCCGAACAACCCTAACCAAGATCTTTAAACTAGAGATTAGGCGAAAACAAGCATGTTAAACACTTTAACACTAAGTGAGAGGGATTACAACCTTTGTAGATCCTGTCCTTCACTTTTAAAGCTCCGTGTTGAGGTCCCTTCGCTGCGATCATCGTGCATCCAGACTCTAGAGAGGCTCCACGAAGAGAATGATGCAAACTTGCTTCCGATCTTCGATAACAAAGATGATCTACCTTGAAGTTTCATTAACACAAGCTCTCACTCACTAAATGAAGTGAACACCCTCATCTAAATGGCAAGGATAGATGAGGATGATGAAGTAGGAATTTAGCTCTCTTTTGTTTTCAATTACTCACTCATAATCATCACTTAGCAAAAAGCTAGAAAGCTTTTTCCAAGGAAGAAAAAAAAAGAAGAAGAATATCCAATTCCATTTGTGATGAATAATGAAAATGTAATAAATCATTACTTATGCAACTATGGTCAATATAACCTTTGTAGAGATTTAACTAGGGCTAGGGTTTGGGTTGGGTTAAAGCATGAGTCACTTAAAATATCAAGCATAATATCTTAGCTCAATCCAAAAGAAAAACCTTCTAGAAGGTTCATGAAAGAACTAACCCAATTCAAACCCTAACCTTATTTAATCTCCACTATGTTGGATATATGTATGCCCTAGAGGCCATTATATGATAGTGGATGTATTTGTACATGTATATATATTCAGTATACATTCTTGCTTGACATGATAGTATGCTATCTGGTTCTTCTTTATCTGACATGTTGATTTGATCATGCTTTTATTCATTCATACATGCTGATAAAGCCCTGAGGATATCGGCTTGACTACTGTGATTATGATGGAGATCATACTAGTGGGACATCTGTAGTGTATAAGCATATCCTGGAAAGTCCCTAGTCGTAGGTATATCGAGACGGGGCATTGATATACCAGAGTAGACTAGCGTATATGATACTAGACCCATACGATGGGCGATGAATGTTCCCACATTCATCGAAGTTTAAAATAAAGATCATATACAGGTGCTCAGTGGTGACTGGGTACACTGGACGGACTCACCGAGAACTCCTATATGGAATTATATCTATCGTCGGATAGCAGTTCTCAGGTGACACTGGTACAGGTTAGTCTGTAGACCCGAGATCGTCATAGAGTCTTGTGTGTTCTCCCACTGTACTTTGATTGCCACCCTACCACGGCTCTACTGAGTCGTGCAAACAGGTGGCCGTTGGGTACAGTCCCGAGACACACGAAGGCGATGAGCGATAGGAGGGGTTTCGTCTCTCCCGGTATTGGGAGTTGATGCCGTGCTGTGCCCGACTGGTTATATCAGTAAGTCCCTGGCCAGGGCTGCTGAGATTTGCTGATAAGTGTTATCAGTAGTTTCTCGATCTGTTATAGACCATTCACCGGCACGACTTATTGAGTTATTGAGGTCGACGTGACCATCCCTAGGCTCGATATGCAGCATATCTGATGAAGAGACCGGACTGTACGGTAGTGTTGCCGGTTGGCTCGACGGGAGTTGTAGCAGGTTCGCTTGTTTTCTTCTGATCGCTCATACCCGGGTGGCCGTTACGTTTAGCTGACCGCTTGCGGCTTAGGGGTGCTTGATATGATCATCACCCACTGCCGGCGTATTGACGAGTCTTTGAGTCCCACAAAGGAGTTACCTAGTCCAGGCGAAATGTTGTGGTGTGCGTATGCGATATGCGTATCGACCCGGTTAAAATGCGCGTATAGGATACCGTATATTAATCGGGCGGCTTGCTTTTTGTGGGGTCATATGTGATATGACCGGATGGATGAATCAAGTGTTGATTTATCATTTAACCATTAGCTTCTCACTTGAAATCCTTTCTTGTGTTTGATGGATGTATGCATGCATGTATGCTTTCTTTATAGATTCATGCACATATGGATGTGCATACATACATACATCATCTTTCATGGTTGATTATACATAGAAAATGGTGGCAATATAAGACTCACACCATGGTTTAAATATATGGATTATTGTTTATATTTGTGTTAAAACAAAATGAAAAAGAAAAGGTTAACAAATGGTTGTTTTCTACACACTTCCTTAACCTAACCATGCTCACCTACTTCTAACCATGAATTAAACTTCTCTTTGTGTTTTAACTCAAATTAAATAATATCTTAAACATTTAACCATGGTTTGAGATGAGAAGTGATAAATATATATACATATATTTTCATTTTCTTTTCAAGAGTTATTCTTTTCACTATTGTTCAAAGAAAGGCCATCATCTTCTTCTTCCATACTCTTTTGCTCTCTAGACTTTTGTAGTGAGCAAAATACTTAACAAGATTGGATTTTGAAGTGAGAATAAGAACCACAACATCATTCTACACAAGTCTAGCCTACTTGTTTAGAGTGTTAGCTTCATTTCATTCTCTTGGAAAAGTGAAGTTGTTAGCTTGGACAAAGAGCTTCGGGTGGATCGTCGTGGACACTAGAAGACCTCAAGCGAACCCTCCTCCAACCCTCAAGTGGCCAAGGAGTCTAGCGTAGGGAGCTACAAAGGTTGTACTCTCAAAACCCTAGTCTTTGCTACTTGTAAAACCATGAAACCCTAACTTTCTAGGATAGATCCTTTGTATGCTTACTTAGCACCATAAAAATTTGATCTTTGTGAGATGTGATGCTTCCAAACCCCTCATAGGGTGCTAGGTAAACCTAACATTAGTATCAGAGCCGACTTAGAACATTAGGCGACACTTTTACGAGGTAAAAACTCCGATCGGATCAAAATACGGTATTTCGAGACCTTCTCTGGACATTTTTTAAAATCTGTTGTTTTTCAGAATTAAAAATACTTAAAAAATATAGCAGGAAAATCTAAAACAAACCCTGAAAAACGAAGCAGTGAACAGTAAATTACGCCGCGGAACCGCGGCAATAGCTTGCTTAGGCCGCGGCTCCGCGGCAGTATAGGTGACTCACTGGGTCGTTTTTGCATGGTCTCTCTCCTACCTGCTTGTGTACAATTTTGGGTATGTTTAATCTAAATCTAGTACTGAATATTCTGGAGATGGTTTTGGACTCGACGATTCGATCGTAATTTTCATTTCGTTGCTTTTCCGGGTAAATTAGAAAGTATTGAAGTGTTCGAACGAGTATCATTTGCTCACTTTTCACGGGGTTTAAATCTTTTGGAGATACGTGCAAGTTTTGTGGTGGACCCTCTAGAAGACAACAAACCTTAACTCGATTATGTGACCGTCTTGAACTGCCCTTTGAACCTTAGGGTTTGGGGCAGTACGGCGTGCCACATGTGAGGCGTTGGCTTGACCCTTCTACGGCCGGACCGCTACTACTGTGTCACACTCCGGGTTTTTGAACTCCGCTCAAGTGTTGAGCTTTAGGGAATCTTGGGTATTTGATTATTCGTTCGAAAACTTTAATACTGTCTGTTTATCTGGAATGTGATGCAATGTGTGGAATTCATATTACTAGACATGAAATACGAAGTATGTGATATTTCGCATTTACGATATCTAAAGAGAATGGGGATTCCAGATATTGCAATTTTACACTTTCTTTTCTGTGACCGTAAGTGTAGTATGTAGTGGTATTGCCGATTGTCGTTGCTATACGTCGACGACAATCGGTGTATGCATACTTACTTACGTTGATGATATGAGATATTGTAAGTGCACGGCGGCGCCCCGGCCGTCAATCCGACGGCCAAACGCGGAAACGGTGGTAAACATAAATTTTTGCGGACTTGGCAAAACGGCACCACCGCGCACTAAAACCGGATCGTGCCATTAAACTAGTCTAAGCTATCTAGAGAGGGGGTAGAGAAGTATACCATACGATCCAAGTCCTCCGGTCTTCATCTCCACTCCGATCTCCTCGCGGGATCTCCGTCCGTCTCCTCCTCGTCGGAAAGGGCACCACGAAGCCGGGTACTTTTACGGGCTCCCACCTCAATACCGAGGCAACTCGCGCATGAAGCCGGCAACTCGACATGCTCAAGATATGCTGTAGGAAGATAGTGTAGAGTGTATGTCTCACTTTGGGGTTGGTTGCCATTGATGGAGGTGAAGGAAGAATGAGGTTGAGAAAAATGGTGCTTTCATTTTTCATGGAAAGAAATTGAGATGAAAGGAATGCTCCAAGCTCACAAAATGAAACTCTCTCATTTTTCTTCTCTTTTCTTCTTCTCTCTTTCTTTTTACAACCATGATGATCATCTCTCTCCATTAGAAATGGTGGAGGATAACAATATGAAGCAAGAGGGAGGTGAGTGTAGTAAAAGGAGGAGGGTGACCACATCCAAACATAATCATCACTAAACTTACATCAACCTCAAATCATTTCTAATCTCATCAAATCATGAAAAGCAAAGATGCTTATCATGTCAACCCTTATGCAAATAAGTCCTCCACAAATACCAATTTGCACAATTGCAAATTAGTCCCTCCATCAGAAAAGTCCGGCCGGGAAAGAACAAAGAAAAACCGGCCGGAACGGAAAGCAAACTGGCAACTCCAGAAAACTGGTCCCGTAATAAATTACAGGAAAAACCCCACACTGTGCATACACACCCGCATTTGTATTCCGTCCGGATACAAATGCAATGAGACAAAATCTACACTGTACTATACTAGGATCCGGCTTAAACCAAAGCCGGCTAGTAATATCCGTCCGATCCTGATGCGTGCAATACCGCACGTATCTGATCGAACCCTGCCATATAACCATACGGCCACTAGTACAAACTGTCCGATCCTGATCCGTGCAATACCGCACGTATCTGATCGGACCCTGCCATATCTCCATACGGCCTCTACAGCGTTTCGCCCGAAAGCTTGAGTAACTGGAAGTGTGGTGGACTCTAAAGACTCGTCAATACTATGGCTGTGGATTTAACCACTAGCACGTCAGAGGTATAAGCCAATACGTGACGGGCCACCAGCTATTGACTAAAAGGGACGTCGATGAGCGAACTCATCCTGACACCCTACTGAGCCTGTCAGTGACAATATCCGTGCAGTCCGGTCCGTTCGTCTATGAGTATCGCATGGCGGGCCTAGGGGGTTGGTAAAAGTCAGACCCCCAAAAGCGGTACAAGTCGTGTCGGAGTGTAGCCCAGAACACCCTGAGATACTACTGGAATACCTACCAGTAAATCTCCTTGCCTTGGCCAAGGACTTTGTGTAATGGCTCTCCTAGACACAGCACGACCTCACCCCCAATACCGGGAGAGACGAACCCCTGAAGATACGCTCACTGCCTCCATGTGGCTCGGGACTGTACCCAACTAAAACCTGTTTGCACGACTCCTTTGAGCCGTGGTAGGGTAGTAATCAAAGTACAGTGGGAACTCACACGAGACAAATGACGATCCCCAGGTCGATGAACTAACCTGCACACATGTCACCAGGGAACTGCCATCTGACGTCTGGTATATGACCAACTAGCATGTTCCCGGCGAGTCCTGTCCGGTGTACTCATAACCCAATGAGCACCTGTATACATCTTAGGTGATCCAACTGACACCAGTGGCTTGTGAGACCGGCCACCACCCCTCGTCGGGGTCTCGACTGTATACACTAGTCTACTAATGGAGTATCGATGCCCGGTCTCGAAACTCCCACGACTAGGGACCTATTAAGGATATGCTTGTAGACCCCCAGCTCCCACTTATATGATCGCCCTCATACTGCTGGTGGTCAAGCAAGAATCCTAGGGGCTCTATCAACGTGTAATAGCGACGTGTCATGTCACCTAAAGCAGTACACGATGATAAAGGTAAACCAGATAGCATACTATCATCTCGAGTAAGACTGTCCTACCGGGATAGGTCCTCTCTCAATCATTACAATCACGTACCTGTGACCTAATAATTGACTCTGAGGGCACTATCTCCAACAATCTCCCACTTGCACTCAAGGCTAATTATTGCGATGTCGCATACTCACAGCCCGTGTGATACCGAACATCCAACTCCTCTACTAGTCAGTCTCACAAAGCTCGTTTGCGGAACTATTGCGTTCGAGGAATAGCCTCAGTGAGTGGATCCGCTTAGTTGTTTCTTTCTATGTCTCTCTATATCTCATGTTCGCGGAGAAACCCATCTCCCGAAATGAGCAATACCTGTCTTAGAATGTGTCTGGATGTCTGATGGGACCTAGCTCATAAATGAACTCCAAATCCAAACTTCTTAGACTGTATCGTCAACTGAACTTAATCAGTATCCTGCGCGCCATGCCTCCCTCAGTATTGCCTTGGACCACCTGTCCAAAATACTGCCCCTCATGAGAAGGAAAACTATAACTCTGACAACCTCCTTGTCGTCCATGTCACCTTGGAAGCCTGGAATGATAACTGTCTCCTGAATGAGGCTGTCGTTATCATCTCCCTAGAACATCCACTTATGTTCTAAAACTGCTTCCGACTGTTTCTCCAGGAATGGATTAATGTCAACTTATTGCATCTAGTGCAAGAACAACATCTGGTGTGGTACTTGACATCTCATGATTGACTCAATTGCCTAAGCAAGTGATCTGCCAATCATGCACGTCCCTCTCCCCTTTAGTCTGTAAGACACCTTTGGAGAGGGTGAACTCCATTACCTGCAGGTACACTACCGTGCCAGGAGTCGTCCATCCTAAATACTCTTAGAATGCTGTCAAGTACCCTGATTGGGAAACCACCCAAATCTATATCTATAACCATAGATCTAGTAACCAGTATGTCTGATATAGAATCCATTTCCTTTGTGGAGAAACAACTGTGTGACGACCAAAGTATAACCGATCGTAGTGTAGGAGTTTCTTTTCCTACTCTGTGTATGTCATCCAAATACCAGGATATCACACCCTACTACCTTCTCAACAGATCCATCCCCTATTCTGATGAAGTCAAATCCATGACTGTCACGTCAGAAATAGATGATCAATCTCCGCTATATCTGCTTTAGTCTATAAATAGACACAAGCCTGATGTCCACCAATGCTTTCGCTGCTCCCACTGACTACGACAACCCTCTGGCAGAGTCATATAGACGTGCACTTCTAAAACTAGTTTAGAACGACGCTATACTCATCCTCCTGCCGGGTCTCGCAACCTGGAACAACAGCAATGGCAATTGTGGGTAAACCAGAACTTCCCTGTCACCGTCCTTGAGGCTACCGGAGTACCTCTCGGGTGCCTGAAGTTACCCACCTTAACTGCGGAGTGGCCAATGGAATGTCAAATCAGATTCAAATTATGCAACTGTCTCCAGTGCATGTCAACTAAATGGAAGGAGGCTGATCAGCGTTACTCAACTTAGGAATGCTTCCAATTATGAGTAACCTGAAGGAGAAGCAATTTCTCTTTATCATTACTATCAACTGAATACCATACACAAGTATCTACATCTTCGATCACTTTGAAGAATCCCGATATTTGCTACACCTGGTTCCCTACTCTATTCAAATACCTATAACTCCTCAAAACTTAGACCCTGTGTTTTCTACGAAACACATGTCTAAGAACTAGAGAAGTTAAAAGTAAACAGAATATAGTATGAGGACCAAGCCCTCTGTCCTGATGGACACTGGACAACATACAATACTCTGTATAAGTCCGCTGAGTCTAACAACTCTATCACTGTGTGTCGTAGGTAGAAAACTGTACTTATGGTTAAGAAGAATTACACCGCTGTTCAATGCTCCTTACCTAACCATCCACTGATATAGGTAAATGTCGTAGACATAATTTCAGAAAGGTATATCTCACTCTATGAATATAGACGTACAGATATATCAATTTGAAATTGGTGCATAAAAGCGGATATTCAAAACCAAATATTTGCCGACCGGCAAACAGCCCAGGTGATTTCCTCAAATATCACCGATTACAACGAATCCCGATATAATGAGGATGATCACCCAATTCCCAATAACTTACTCCCACTCATCATCTGTAAAACCATACAGATGTGAGAATCAAACCTGGTAAATACATACCCTGGAGCAAGTGTCTAATCAGGAAATCAGTTTTCTTTTAACAATACACAGTTGAACTGAAACATTGAAATGTTTCGTTGGGGTATCCCGGTATTCCTAGTAATGCCTCTACCATTATCCAGATTCACAACTATAACCGTATAATTCTTTGCCACCTCTCCAAATCCCTTTATATGTCTTTAGTCATTACCTTCTGCACACCCCTTTAGACCAATTGGTTTTCTTCCTTCCCTACCGTTCGGCACCTGCCTATGGTTTGGAAGAAGACTATCCAATAAGCATAAAGGGTGTACTGTCCTAATCCTAGGAGCACTCGCAATGCGAGAAAAGGTGAAGATAAAAGACAACCGAATAAACCTTATTCCTATTTCTCCTGAACCAGAATCCATCCCCGAACTGGAACAAGTTCCTTTCGAGTTCGTATATAACCATACGATGGAGTATCCAATAAACTGTGGATCTTCGTAGTGATACGGAGTGTCCTGGAGAAATACAAAGGTGATTTAGGATTGGCGAAGAAATACTTGGTTTGGTCGTGAATATCAGTCGCAATTTACTTTGCCCTCTTACTAATCCCTTACTTTGTCTTAATCTTAATACCTTCTGTACACCGTTTAGGCTAACTGGTTTTCTTCATTCCCTACCGGTCGGCACCAGCCTATGGTTTGGAAGAAGACTATCCAATTTGCATAATAGGTGTACTACTCCTAAACTAAGGAGTACTCGCAACCTGAGAGAGGGTGAAAAGAAAAGACAACTGAATAATCCTATCCGTTTTCTCCAGAACCGGAAACCATCCTCGAATTCCTTCGAGTTCGTATCTAACCATACGATGGTTTTGTCCAATGGAAGTGGACGTTCGTAGTAATACGGGGTGTCCTGGAGAAAAGGGTAAAAGTAGGAGTGGCAATGAGGTTCGCAACTCTGACAATCCAAAAGCCAGTGTTAAGAAGGTTCGGTCAACTTGGTCACTGAGTCATAGTCAAGGTTCGGGTCAATGGTCGCTGCCAGAGAGAGAGAGAAAAGAAACACTCAGCGTGCACTCTAACCTAGATCAGAATGGTTACCAATTTATCTAATCTGGAATCCTCCCACTGTACCTCAAATTCTCCTCCAAACCTGAAAGAAGAATTAGTCGGGGTCACCCGAGGAGTACACTAACTCATCAGTGGGAATCGGGATCCAACTATCATCGCATGATAACGTGACGGAATCCGCTCACGCTATCACACTCCAGAAGGTATGCGCATATCTGGCAAGTTTCAGTACTTTTGAAACTCCCGATGTGATTTCTGCCCCATGCTCTTATGACCTTGGCGTGAGGTCAAAATATCATAAGTCACATGTCAAGTTCTACCCGTCATTATCCAGGTTAATTTGAATCCACCCGTACATACCCTTGACGTAGGCCAAAATAGTAGTACGACTGTCCCAAACCAACGCATCTATCTATGCAACAGATAAATACCCGGCAGCTACCAATCACTATGCCTTGGCGTGAGGTCAAAATACATAGCTTGAATACTACCGAATATTTAACTGAAATGACGGAGGGCTACGAATGGTTTCTGGCGAAAACCTTTAACGTAATGAACTTGATATCGTTGAAGGAACGGATAGCTTTTAAAAATATAGTGACGAAAACCGTTGCTAAAGAGGTCACTCCCGGTGAAGGGATCTCGGCTCTTTCCCCGTAGAATGGGGTGCAGGATATTCCAAATGAATACCACGATGCAAAGCAAAAGTAATCGGCTATAGTGAAGTTAATGCCCTGACGCAAACTTCTGTCCAAGGGGTCACTCCCGGTGAAGGGATCTCGGCCCTTGCCTCGTCGACTGAGGAGCAGGATATTCCAAATGAATACCACGATGCAAAACAAAAGTGAACGTCCTTGCAATAACAGCTTTTTGAAAAGTGTTCCAACAACATCAGAATAGGTTTGTTTAACTTGCATTGATCCGAATCAACGCAGTCCCATCAATTGAACACACCAAAAAGAACGAAAAATATACTGATGTACGTATATGCCATCCGCATTCGCCACTGGGTCCCGTCATTACCCGTTAGGTTAGCTTACTAACGACAGAGCGGGGACTGGACTAGCGCGGATGCAAAACATATACAACATCTACTAATATATATACCAATATATAGTATTTCGCTCAAGGCGTGAATAAAATGCAACATCACAGAGAATGAACAACATCACAGAAACAATACAGATATCTGGGATCCCCGGGTTTCACAGAGCCACTACTGAAACCCGACATTCCCCTGGTCGTGTGGATAGCCTGTGCAATGATATCCTATACCCCCTACGAGTGCGGCGAATAGTCAGCCAATCCTGGAGTGAAGCCCCCTCCGTCTCAATGCCATGAGATGCGGGCTTGTTGCCCTCCAGAACCCGGCTATCCGTGCACCCCTCCGCGGGATAATCCTAGTACAGAATGTAAAATATACATACACCGGGTACATCGACCGCAACCAGGTCGTGTCCCAAAAGAATAATACAAACAGGCAGTGACGGCAGTCCACATGTCGGACGCTCGCCCCGCAATATCAAATGTACATAATACAACAACACAGTACTAGCATTGCATCCAGGCTATCCCCCACGACCGATCCGCAACATCACAGCATAAACATAGAACATCATCGTGAAAGTCACGTTCGCAAATCCGTCTAACCGGGCTATAGCAGTTAGACCGGATTTACCGATCGAGTGACATTCACGGTCGCAGATATAATGTAAATACTGTGAAAAATGTGTTTAAAATTTTCCGATTGACCAAAAATTAACAAGTGGGCCCCCAAACAAAACTGTAGCAATCACAGAAAACCTGGGCCCAATTTTAATATTCCAAAACCCCTAATTACACCCCTGAAGCCCACTGGAAAAAGATGGCCCACTGAACTCTCAAGGCTGCGGCGGAACCGCGGCCCATAAGAAGGATGGGGCCGCGGATCCGCGCTCTCTGTGAGAGATCAGAGTGTCGAATTTTCCCAGAGTTCTTAGAATCTCCTGCACATCATTCTGAGACCACCTGAAAAATTTTTAGACACCAAAAATTCTTAACAGAAAACTGATGTGAGGTAAAAATGAGTTTTTGGAATTTTGGTCGATCGGAACCGCAAAACACATCAAACGAAGCTAGACGAAGTTAATGGCGAGGCTCTGATACCACTGTAAGTGCACGGCGGCGCCCCGGCCGTCAATCCGACGGCCAAACGCGGAAACGGTGGTAAACATAAATTTTTGCGGACTTGGCAAAACGGCACCACCGCGCACTAAAACCGGATCGTGCCATTAAACTAGTCTAAGCTATCTAGAGAGGGGGTAGAGAAGTATACCATACGATCCAAGTCCTCCGGTCTTCATCTCCACTCCGATCTCCTCGCGGGATCTCCGTCCGTCTCCTCCTCGTCGGAAAGGGCACCACGAAGCCGGGTACTTTTACGGGCTCCCACCTCAATACCGAGGCAACTCGCGCATGAAGCCGGCAACTCGACATGCTCAAGATATGCTGTAGGAAGATAGTGTAGAGTGTATGTCTCACTTTGGGGTTGGTTGCCATTGATGGAGGTGAAGGAAGAATGAGGTTGAGAAAAATGGTGCTTTCATTTTTCATGGAAAGAAATTGAGATGAAAGGAATGCTCCAAGCTCACAAAATGAAACTCTCTCATTTTTCTTCTCTTTTCTTCTTCTCTCTTTCTTTTTACAACCATGATGATCATCTCTCTCCATTAGAAATGGTGGAGGATAACAATATGAAGCAAGAGGGAGGTGAGTGTAGTAAAAGGAGGAGGGTGACCACATCCAAACATAATCATCACTAAACTTACATCAACCTCAAATCATTTCTAATCTCATCAAATCATGAAAAGCAAAGATGCTTATCATGTCAACCCTTATGCAAATAAGTCCTCCACAAATACCAATTTGCACAATTGCAAATTAGTCCCTCCATCAGAAAAGTCCGGCCGGGAAAGAACAAAGAAAAACCGGCCGGAACGGAAAGCAAACTGGCAACTCCAGAAAACTGGTCCCGTAATAAATTACAGGAAAAACCCCACACTGTGCATACACACCCGCATTTGTATTCCGTCCGGATACAAATGCAATGAGACAAAATCTACACTGTACTATACTAGGATCCGGCTTAAACCAAAGCCGGCTAGTAATATCCGTCCGATCCTGATGCGTGCAATACCGCACATATCTGATCGAACCCTGCCATATAACCATACGGCCACTAGTACAAACTGTCCAATCCTGATCCGTGCAATACCGCACGTATCTGATCGGACCCTGCCATATCTCCATACGGCCTCTACAGCGTTTCGCCCGAAAGCTTGAGTAACTGGAAGTGTGGTGGACTCTAAAGACTCGTCAATACTATGGCTGTGGATTTAACCACTAGCACGTCAGAGGTATAAGCCAATACGTGACGGGCCACCAGCTATTGACTAAAAGGGACGTCGATGAGCGAACTCATCCTGACACCCTACTGAGCCTGTCAGTGACAATATCCGTGCAGTCCGGTCCATTCGTCTATGAGTATCGCATGGCGGGCCTAGGGGGTTGGTAAAAGTCAGACCCCCAAAAGCGGTACAAGTCGTGTCGGAGTGTAGCCCAGAACACCCTGAGATACTACTGGAATACCTACCAGTAAATCTCCTTGCCTTGGCCAAGGACTTTGTGTAATGGCTCTCCTAGACACAGCATGACCTCACCCCCAATACCGGGAGAGACGAACCCCTGAAGATACGCTCACTGCCTCCATGTGGCTCGGGACTGTACCCAACTAAAACCTGTTTGCACGACTCCTTTGAGCCGTGGTAGGGTAGTAATCAAAGTACAGTGGGAACTCACACGAGACAAATGACGATCCCCAGGTCGATGAACTAACCTGCACACATGTCACCAGGGAACTGCCATCTGACGTCTGGTATATGACCAACTAGCATGTTCCCGGCGAGTCCTGTCCGGTGTACTCATAACCCAATGAGCACCTGTATACATCTTAGGTGATCCAACTGACACCAGTGGCTTGTGAGACCGGCCACCGCCCCTCGTCGGGGTCTCGAATGTATACACTAGTCTACTAATGGAGTATCGATGCCCGGTCTCGAAACTCCCACGACTAGGGACCTTTTAAGGATATGCTTGTAGACCCCCAGCTCCCACTTATATGATCGCCCTCATACTGCTGGTGGTCAAGCAAGAATCCTAGGGGCTCTATCAACGTGTAATAGCGACGTGTCATGTCACCTAAAGCAGTACACGATGATAAAGGTAAACCAGATAGCATACTATCATCTCGAGTAAGACTGTTCTACCGGGATAGGTCCTCTCTCAATCATTACAATCACGTACCTGTGACCTAATAATTGACTCTGAGGGCACTATCTCCAACAGATATTATGTGTTGCTGAGATATGATGTGCAGGATTGTCGCGATTGAATAGCCGGGGGGTTTTATGTGAGATGAGAGTTTTATATTTTCATTCATGTAAATTCAAATGTAATGTAATATTCTTTTATTTGGGGCACTTCCGGGTTAAGGTTGATGCCACCAGTGTTGTATATTATTTACTTTTCCGCATTATGATGGACCCAAGGAGGGGAGCACAGGTGACCAGGTTCTGGGGTTCAGTGAGAGGCCATCTCGAGGAGTCGAGACCGGGTCTCCTAAACTCCAGAATTGGTAGGGTCGCTTGCCGCTCTCGTAGGGGTCCAGGGTGTGGGCTTGGCTATTCATCGCGACTGTGGAATTCGTATTTTCTATTTTGGCTAAATACTAAATACGGACGTCCTAGTATATCCCACATTATATCTATGTTTCTGCTGCCTGTGTTCTGTGATATCTGAGACGATTGATATATTATATATCTGATATATAGTAGACGTTGATTATGTTTTACACCCGCGCTAGTCCCGTCCCGGTATGCCGTTAGTTAAGTAACCTAACGGTGCATAACGGAACATTGCGGCGAATGCGGATGGCATAAGCGTACGTGTTATTTTCGTTTCTTTACTGTGATTGGCTTAAGGACTTAAAAGATGGGATTACATTAATGTGATTAATGTAAAGAAAATAAACCTAAAAAGATGTTGTAGAATCGGATTTAAAAACCACTCGGCTTTCTATGAAAAAGCTACATTTCAAAACTGCGGAGCTTAAGCCACTCCTTTTGAAAACCATTTGATTCTACGACGATATAAAGTTCAAAGCGTTAAAGATTTTCTTAAAAATCATCCGCAACCCTCCGTCATTTTAGGAAGTAGAGTACTTAGTATTCGTGCTACGTTTGTTGACCTTAGCCAAGCCGTAGTGTACGGTAGCTAAGTGATGTCTTCCTACAAATGCATATGATGAGATTAATTAGGACGGGCATATGACTTTGTTGACCTTAGCCAAGGGTCATGTGAACGGGTCTAATTAATCAAGAAATGACGGGTTGAGCTTGACTAGTACTCGTGATTTGTTGACCTTAGCCAAGGTCACGAGTGCTAGGGGTAAAAACCACATCGGGAATTTCAATAGTTGAAATTTGCAATGAGATTGCATACCTTCCATATGATGGTTGGATCCCGATCCCACTGTGGGCAATAGTTACTCCTAGGAGAGTTTTACAGTTTACAATTAGCCAACTCATTAGGTGTCTAGAAAGGTGTTAACGGGGCTCCGCCTCTGGAAAAACGAGGTTTACTTTAATTAGGTCCGTACGAAAGCACGGGGAACCTCCCTCAAGTACCGACACTGGCCTGGCTGAACGGTTAGCGAAGTTGTAGACTGTAATTAATCCTGGCTAGTTTTTATTTTTAAGGTTTGAAAGAAAAACTCGATAAAAGCAGTGGGAAACATCGATTAGACAAGATAATAACCAATCTGATCTATGCAAGAGCTTTCGCTGAGTGTATACTTTTCTCTCTCTTAATGGCAGATACCCATGACTGGACTCAAACTTCTACTAGATAAAAAAAACTGAATGGGACCAATTATAAAGACTGGCTGAGGAATCTGAAAATAGCCTTGACTTATGATAAAGTATCATATGTTCTCACGGCTTCAGCCCCGCCCATCCCAGGTCCAAAATCCTCAGTTGCGGACATTGAAGTCCGCAAGACATGGGACACTGACTGTGCCACGGCCAAATGCCTCGCGCTTGCATCGATGGATAACACACATCAAAAGCAGCACGAGGACATGGACATTCACGGCATATTGCTCCATACAAAGGAGTTGTATGGAGAGCAATCCCGCGTATTATGATACGAAGCATCAAAGAAATTGTTTCAGATGCGGATGGTCCCGGCACACCAGTAGGAGACCATGTTCTGAAGATGATAGCTCTTATAGAAGAGCTTGAGGACCTTGGATGGACGATGGACAATGAACAATATACGGATATTATTCTACAGTCCCTCCCCTACACCTTTGCTCAATTCATAGTGAACTTCAACATACACGGCATGGAGAAGGAACACCCTAAACTCCTTAATATGTTAAGGAGTGCAGAGAGCACTATGAAATCAGCAAAAACTCCCGTTATGACTGTTGGACAGTCTTCCTCTTCTCGCCCGAAAGCTAAGGCCAAGGGAAAGAAAAAGAAGAAGCCCACCAATCCTAAGGGTGGAGTTAAAAAGGTGAAGGGAAAGGAAAAGTCCAAAGCTGGAGACTCGAGGAAAGGCGAATGTTTTCATTGCCACAAGACAGGACATTGGAAGCGCGACTGCACGGAGTACTTAAATCTCAAGAAGAAGCATGGGGATGCTTCTGCTTCAGGTGCGTTTGTAACAGAAAACTGTTTTTCAATAAACTCTGCTTCCTGGGTATTGGATACCGGTTCAGGTTCTCACATTTGCAATTCTATGCAAGGGCTGAGAAATAGCAAAGTTTTGAAGACAGGTGACCATACTCTCCGCGTTGGAAATAGTTCCAATGTACATACAATCGCAGTGGGAGAGTATCACTTGGGGTTACCATCTGGATGTATTTTGGTTTTGAATCCATGTTATTTTGTACCAAGTATGCTTTGTAATATAATATCCGTTTCTTTGTTAGACAGTAAAGGATATAATTTTGTATTGCAGAACAATGTTATGAACATTCACCTGAATCAAATGTTGGTTGGGTATGGTACGCTTAATAACGGGATATATGTCCTAAATCAACATACAGTTTTCAGTATACAACACACTAATAAAAGAAAACTTTCAGAATTAAATGAATCTTTTCTTTGGCATTGTGGACTTGGTCATATTAACGAAAAAAGACTAAACAAGTTACACAAAGATGGATATTTAAACTCTTTTGAGTATAAATCTTATGCGACTTGCCAGTCTTGTATCAAGGGTAAAATGACCAAAACTCCGTTTACTGGACACGGAGAAAGATCTACTGAGCTCCTAGGCCTCATACATAGCGATGTATGTGGGCCAATGTCTACACAGGATAGAGGCGGTTTTTCATACTTCATTACGTTCACTGACGATTTCTCAAGATTCGGTCATGTATTTTTATTAAAACACAAGTCCGAGGCTTTCGAGAAATTCATTGAATATAAACAAGAAGTAGAAAAACAAACTGGCTTGAGTATCAAGATGCTTCGATTAAATCGAGGTGGTGAGTATCTTAGTACAGAATTTGCAAACTTCCTAAAAGAGAATTGGATTCTCTCTCAGCTCATTCCTCCTTACACACCACAGCACAACGGTGTGTCAGAACGACGGAATCGGACCCTATTAGATATGGTCTGTTCCATGATGAGTGATGCTGAGTTACCCGTCTCGTTTTGGGGGCATGCATTGGAGACTGCAGCATTTCTACTAAATAGGGTTCCAACCAAAACTGTGTCTACCACGCCATATGAGATATGGCATGGGAAGAGACCATCTCTTAAGAGAATTAAGATTTGGGGTTGCCCGGCCTATGTTAAAAATCAGAATCCGGACAAACTCGAGACACGGTCAGTCATGTGTAACTTTGTGGGATATCCAAAGAATTCTTATGGATATCTATTCTACCACAAAGAGGAACAAAAGGTGTTTGTTTCTCAACATGCCACATTTTTGGAAAAAGAGTTTTTCACAGATAAAGATGATGGCAAGGTGGTGGATCTAGAAGAGGTTCTAGAAACACAAACTACAAATGACGATTTGGTTGAACCGGCTGTTACAATAGAAAATGAGGAACCTCGGCCACTCCGTAGGTCTGGTAGGACTTCTCGCCCACCGGAGAGGTACTACGGTTTCCTCATTGATGGTGACGGAGAAGACTGCATCTTAAATGATGATGATCCTACCAGTTTTCAGCAAGCTATCATGAGTGGAGACTCTATGAAGTGGCTGGATGCCATGAGATCCGAAATGGAGTCTATGTACACCAACAAAGTATGGACTTTGGACGTTGTACCCCCTGAAGTAAAACCTGTGGGGTGCAAATGGATCTTTAAAAGAAAGATTGGTGTAGATGGGCAGGTAGAGACCTATAAGGCATGACTTGTGGCGAAGGGTTTTCGTCAAAGACCAGGTTTGGACTATGACGAGACTTTTTCTCCCGTAGCCTTGCTTAAATCCATTCGAATCCTACTTGCTATTGCTGCTCACTACGACTATGAAATCTGGCATATGGACGTTAAAACCGCATTTCTAAATGGAAATGTAGAAGAATGCGTTTATATGGATCAGCCAGAGGGCTTCATTGACAGTGGGAGCAGCAGGAAAGCATATAAATTGCTTAAATCTATATATGGGTTAAAGCAGGCATCACGGAGTTGGAACATCTGTTTCGATGATGTCATCAAAGAGTTTGATTTCATCAAAAATCCAGACGAACCTTGTGTTTATAAGAAGACTGTAGGGAGAGCTGTCACATTCCTCGTATTGTACGTAGACGACATTCTTCTGATAGGAAATGATATTCCTATGCTACAGTCGGTCAAATCTTTCTTATCACTAACGTTCTCCATGAAGGACCTGGGTGATGCCACATACATTCTGGGCATAAGGATCTATAGGGATAGATCCAAAAGGTTATTGGGATTGTTCCAAACCAGGTACATTAACACCATCCTAAAAAGGTTTAGTATGGAAGACTCCAAGCGGGGTGCCTTACCCGCTTGCCATGGGGTCACTCTCTCCAAGGATTCTTGCCCAAAGACCGATGAAGAGAGTGCTCGCATGAGTGTTATACCCTATGCTTCGGCAGTAGGATCTATAATGTATGCGATGTTATGTACACGCCCAGATGTAGTTTATGCACTTAGTGTTGTAACCAGGTATCAATCCAACCCAGGGGATAATCACTGGACAGCTGTGAAGAACATTCTTAAGTACTTACGAAGGACTAAAGAATTGTTCTTGGTGTATGGTAATGGAGATCTCCAAATAGAGGCCTTTACCGATTCGAGCTTCCAGAGCGATAAGGACGACAGCAAATCTATCTCTGGGTTTGTATTTACTCTCAATGGAGGGACGGTAAGTTGGAAGAGTTCCAAACAGGATACCGTTGCAGACTCTACGATGGAAGCTGAGTACATTGCTGCGAATGATGCCGCCAAGAAAGCCGTCTGGATGAAGAAGTTCGTCTCGGAGCTAGGAGTAGTTCCAACCATTATTGATCCAATACCTTTGTATTGTGATAATAATGGGGCTATGGCATTGGCCAAGGAGCCTAGATCCCATCAGCGGTCCAGACACATCCTGAGGCATTTTCATTTGATCCGGGAGATTGTAGATCGCCGCGAGATCGAGATTAGGAGAGTGGACACAAAGAATAACGCCGCGGATCCATTCACCAAGGCCCTCCCTCAGCCGCAGCATGATTGACTTTTTGAGATGTTGGGTATGAGATACGCCAATAACTGGCCTTAGTGCAAGTGGGAGATTGTTGGATATATGTATGCCCTAGAGGCCATTATATGATAGTGGATGTATTTGTACATGTATATATATTCAGTATACATTCTTGCTCGACATGATAGTATGCTATCTGGTTCTTCTTTATCTGACATGTTGATTTGATCATGCTTTTATTCATTCATACATGCTGATAAAGCCCTGAGGATATCGGTTTGACTACTGTGATTATGATGGAGATCATACTAGTAGGACATCTATAGTCTATAAGCATATCCTGGAAAGTCCCTAATCGTAGGTATATCGAGACGGGGCATTGATATACCAGAGTAGACTAGCGTATATGATACTAGACCCATACGATGGGCGATGAATGTTCCCACATTCATCGATGTTTGACATCAAGATCATATACGGGTGCTCAGTGGTGACTGGGTACACTGGGCGGAATCACCGAGACCTCCTATATGGAATTATATCTATCGTCGGATAGCAGTTCTCAGGTGACACTGGTACAGGTTAGTCTGTAGACCCGAGATCGTCATAGAGTCTTGTGTGTTCTCCCACTGTACTTTGATTGCCACCCTACCACGGCTCTACTGAGTCGTTCAAACAGGTGGCCGTTTGGTACAATCCCGAGACACACGAAGGCAATGAGCGATAGGAGGGGTTTCGTCTCTCCCGGTATTGGGAGTTGATGCTGTGCTGTGCCCGACTGGTTATATCAGTCCCTGGCCAGGGCTGCTGAGATTTTCTGATTAGTGTTATCAGTAGTTTCTCGATCTGTTATAGACCATTCACCGGCACGACTTATTGATTTATTGGGGTCGACGTGACCATCCCTAGGCTCGATATGCAGCATATCTGACGAAGAAACCGGACTGTACGGTAGTGTTGCCGGTTGGCTCGACGGGAATTGTAGCAGGTTCGCTTGTTTTCTTCTGATCGCTCAATACCCGGGTGGCCGTTACGTTTAGCTGACCGCTTGCGGCTTAGGGGTGCTTGATATGATCATCACCCACTGCCGGCATATTGACGAGTCTTAGAGTCCCACAAAGGAGTTACCTAGTCCAGGCGAAACGTTGTGGTGTGCGTATGCGATATGCGTATCGACCCGGTTAAAATGCGCGTATAGCATACCGTATATTAATCGGGCGGCTAGCTTTTTGTGGGGTCGTATGTGATATGACCGGATTGTTGAATCAAGTGTTGATTTATCATTTAACCTTTAGCTTCTCACTTGAAATCCTTTCTTGTGTTTGATGGATGTATGCATGCATGTATGCTTTCTTTGTAGATTCATGCACATATGGATGTGCATACATACATACATACATACATACATCATCTTTCATGGTTGATTATACATAGCAAATGGTGGAAATATAAGACTCACACCATGATTTAAATATTTGGATTATTGTTTATATTTGTGTTAAAACAAAATGAAAAAGAAAAGGTTAATAAATGGTTGTTTTCTACACACTTCCTTAACCTAACCATGCTCACCTACTTCTAACCATGGATTAACCTTCTCTTTTTGTTTTAACTCAAATTAAATAATATCTTAAACATTTAACCATGGTTTGAGATGAGAAGTGATAAATATATATACATATATTTTCATTTTCTTTTCAAGAGTTATTCTTTTCACTCTTGTTCAAAGAAAGGCCATCATCTTCTTCTTCCTTCCTCTTTTGCTCTCTAGACTTTTGTAGTGAGCAAAATACTTAACAAGATTGGATTTTGAAGTGAGAATAAGAACCACAACATCATTCTACACAAGTCTAGCCTACTTGTTTATAGTGTTAGCTTCATTTCATTCTCTTGGAAAAGTGAAGTTGTTAGCTTGGACAAGGAACTTCGGGTGGATCGTCGTGGACACTAGAAGACCTCAAGCAAACCCTCCTCCAACCCTCAAGTGGCCAAGGAGTCTAGCGTAGGGAGCTACAAAGGTTGTACTCTCAAAACCCTAGTCTTTGCTACTTGTAAAACCATGAAACCCTAATTTTCTAGGATAGATCCTTTGTATGCTTACTTAGCATCATAAAAATTTGATCTTTGTGACATGTGATGCTTCCAAACCCCTCACACTAAACATGTTGCATTAGTAATCATATCATGTTACAATATTATATATCACATATATAATATTTATTGTAACAAAATAAAACAATACAATTAACATATATCGCATATATATCAATGTATTACCCGAGTGAGAAAAAGAATCTTTTAGTGTGCTTATATTAGTTAATGTAATTTAATATATCATATATATTATTATACATTAAATTATCGAATCAACACTTGATCCGACAATCCGGCTATATCGAATATAACCGACTAATATATCATGTACCGATTCATCGAATCAACACTTGATCCGATGATCCGGCTCTTATCAAAATAACGCGAGAATATAATACGGTATCTCATATCGCATTATCCTCGGTCCCGCACATATCACATATGTGCTCCTACTCCATTTTGCCCGAGCTAAGAAACCTCTGTGTAGGACTTTAAAGAATCGTCAATACGCCGGCAGTAGGTAATGATCATATCAAACACCCACAAGCTGCAAGCGGTCAGCTAAACGTAACAGCCACCCAGGTATTGAGCGATCAGAAGATCAACAAGCAAGCCTGTACATTCTCCTGCGAATCCAATCAGTAACACTCTCGTACAGTCCGGTCTCGTCGTCTGATATGTCGCATATCTCGCCTAGGGGTGGTAAACGTCAGACCCCAGTAGCTCGATAAGCCGTGTCGATATGAGGTCTATAACAGTTTGAGAAACTACTGATAACACTTACCAGTAAATCTCAGCAACCCTGGTCAGAGATTTCCAGTTATAGCCAATCGAACACAGCGCAACATCAACTCCCTATACCGGGAGAGACGAATCCCCTCCTATCGCTCATTGCCTCCATGTGATTCGGGACTGTTCCCAAAAGCCACCTTTTTGCATGCCCTCTTGGACGTGTTATGATGGAAATCAAAGCACGGTAGGAATCACACAAGACTCTATGACGATCTCGGGTCAACAGACTACTCTGTACCAGTGTCACCGGAGAACTGCCATGTGACATGAGGTATAATACCATCTGGGAGTTCTCGACGAGTCCGTCCAGTATACCCAGTCTCCACTGAGCACCCGTACACCATCCTTGATGTCAAACACCGATGGATATGGGATCATCCATCGCCCATCATATGGGTCAAGATGCGTATACGCTAGTCTACTCTGGTGTATCGATGCCCTGTCTCGATACACCCTCGACTAGGAATAGTTATAGGATGTACTCGTCGACTACCGTGGCCCCACTAGTACGATCTCATCATAGTCCCAGTACTCGAGTACATATCCTAAGGGCTTTATCAACATGTAACAAAGAGACAATCAGAGTACATGTTAAGATAAAGTACAACCAGATAGCATACTATCATGCCGAGCAAGAAAGTCCACCCTATATATGTCCAAGCATCCATTACAATATAAATCGTATGTACAATAATGGCCTCTAGGACATACATATAACTAACATTATTAATATATACTTGGTTTATTGTTTTAATATTGTAGGTTCGCAGGCGGGGACTACGGACACAGCTACAAAGGGAAAACAGGTGGTTGGCTACACTTAGCCAGGAGTGTTGGTGAGTAAATTTAATATCTTCACGGGAATCGCCCGCATGGAGTTATGCGTCTGGGCTAGAGATGTTAATTTTGTCGCATATTCTATGTCATATTTAGAATTGCGCATTCACCCTACTGCTTAGTTATTGTTATGCTTGGACTAGTATCCTTAGGACACTGCACATATTATTGACGATTCATATTGCACGAGCACTGATTGTATGCTACACACACCGTCAATAATTGCCATGTCACGCACAACCCACATATAGAAATGCTATTGTTTGGTTAGGAACATTGAGACAATGATTCATATTTCTTATCGCATATGACATTTAGCATACATGTATATCCACATGCTTACACGTATGCATTCACATACTTACGTGTTAGATACCTATATACCTATAGAGTATCGTACCATTAGTGATAGGTACATACACACTTTATGTCATAACTTCAGGTATACTTTGCATACATACTTCACTTATACCCATGGGGTATACTACATCATTACTTATAGGTAGATACATATATCTTGTTATACCTTTATGTTGCACATATATCTGGTTATAGCTACATGTTTACCTTTACTTGATGTTATTTTAGAATTGGAGAGATTAGGAACCGTATGATATTATATTAACTTGTTACAGTTAATTGCGGCTTTTCCTTTATATGCTCGCATTTCAGATTTATGATGCGTATATTATATTCATGGATTTTCGCATTGAGATATGGATTTTTCATGATATTTTCTGGATTTGGGGACCGTGGGAGTTCATGAAATTATGCATTATTTGAAAAACGTGGTTTCCCTTGATATGATATTTCAGCATCCACCATGAGATTTATCGGTTCTGATTATATACTCCATACGAGGAGTAGTGCCGTATGAGGGTACATGGTGGGGCCCGGTATGGTTCCCCTCGGCAAGATGATCGACGGTCCATGCCGATTGAGCATGGAAGGTGGGCAAGTACCTATCGGTGACATTACCAATGACTCAGCGGCTATCATGGGGATACTGACGGGAGTCATGTATGTATAGATACGTCGAGAGGCGAGGGTCAGAGCTAGGCACTCGTGCTTTCGGGATAGCGTATGATACGTATCTATCAGGGTGCCAGTCATGGTGACAGCACCTGATAGATCAGCATTTCTGTGTCGATACTTGACACATTGGTTTCATGATATTTCTTTTTACTCCTTTGTATATATAACAGGGGATTAGGCCATTGTTATATATGCCCTTACACCAATATTAGTGGAATGGGACGCTAATATATGCGTATTGACATTAATTTATATACATCATCATATTTATTCATGCAAATATACCTAGAATGTAAAGGACTCATTGACATTGGATTTAGGACATTTGAGAATTCATTTGATATTGATTACAGGATATATATGAGATTGCTGATTTTGTACACTCGGGATATGTGAGATCTACTTGATATTGTACATTCGGGGTATACGAGATACACTTGATATTGTACATACGGGATATGTGAGATCTACTTGATGTTGTACATTAAGGATATGTGAGACTTGATATGATAGCCAAATTGGGGGCTGATTTGAGGAAATTGGGATTTGGATTGTCTTGATGGATTTTGATCCTACCACGATGTCAGGATTCCATGGAAATGACATGTTTCATTCCATACTCTATATTTACTGTTTATGCACTGCTTCATGCATTAGTGTACCTGCTAGCGTACCTTTCATGACTGTTGCATTTACATACCCTTATTTATATGCATTGCTTCATGTGTAGTTGTACCTATTAGTGTACCTTCCATGATTGTGGCATATATACATTTTCATATCATTATTGCATGACTATTGCATACTGATTATCATATCACTACTTCATGTACTTGTAGTACCTGATAGAGTACCTTACATGACTGTTACCTTCATATCGTCATATTATTGCTTCATGTATTAATTGTACCTGCTAGTGTACTTTTATGATTATTGCATTACATATGACTATTCATTGATATGAAATGCTTATGTTAGATTCGCGCTGTACGTGCATACTCGCGATTACCTCCATATGTTATTTACTATTCACGAGTTGGCAACTCACCCCTATTGTGCCACAGTGTCTTGCAGGTGTTCCTCAAGATAGTCAAAGGCAGGGCTATTTTCATCCATCGTATCATCTTTTGCTGCGGATATCGCTTCGCCTGACAGTGTGCAGTTTTGCCCAGGTGGGTTTTGTGGTTATCCGATGTTGTATTGTATATTCGTTGTATCCATGTACTCTCCATCTACCAGTATTATGTATGACTTAGTGACTTGGTGTGAGGACGATATTGTATATTATTTTGTGACTTGGAGGTTTTCATGCAGTTTTATTTATATCGTCTCTTTCTTCGCTACGGCGTCGTATATCTGTTGTGGTGTTTGTTTTCCGCCGTTGGGCGTGGATTTTGCTCCCGTTTGGGATGCTTTATGTATATTTATGTTGTACCCATTTTTGGGGCTGGTTTTTACAAAGGAGGTGCTGCCAAAATTTTAAGGAATAAAAGTGAGACTTTAAAGAATTTGGGTTGTGATTTCAAAGGTTTTGAAAATACTATTATCACTTTCTAATTATTTTGATGGTTTAGATTTCTGGGTTTTGGCTTTCTTTTACTGCGTTACGCTTGTAGACGTTGTAGGGTTCCTAGGCACACTCAAGAGGTTCCACAAGGCATCAACCATGCCAAAATCAAATTTTTCCATATGCCGAGAAACCCTAATGCGATCGTTAACTAGAGGATAGGCGAAAAGCAAGCAAGTTAACAACTTAACTACTAAGTGAATGGAAATACAACCTTTGTAGATCCGGTCCTCCACTTCCTTAGCTCCGTGATGACGTCCCTCCGTTGCGATCATCGGATCCCGGACTCTAGCGTTGGTTTCATCGAAGAAATGATCGGGCTAGGTCGACGACTTCAATGCCGAAGATGATCTACGTCGAGGCAACTCAAGCTCAAGCTCCACCTTCACCAAGTCATGAAACTTGTGAAGAAAACACCCTATACTACATAGCAAGTGGTAGAGGATGAAGAAATAGGAAGTGGGTTCACTTTGGATTTGAATTTCTCACTTGAAATCATCACTTGGAAATTTCTAGCAAGCTTTCTTCTTGACTTGAAGAAAATGAAGAAGAAGAAGGAAAAAGAATTATCTTTAAAAAGAAAATCCAAGTGATTCTTATCATATTGCAACCATGGGTGAAGATAACTCATGTAGAGAGCAAACCCTAGTTTAGGTAATGGTTAGGTTTAAGGATAAAACAAAATGGTTACTTATTCAATGCTTCATGAAGCTTCAACCAAAAAACCAAAGCATGCCACCATTTCATTTATCTTTCCAAAAATGAATTAAAGAAAATAAATAAAACAAATATAAAACCTAACCATTAACCTAAACATGGTTTAAAATAAACACACACCCAAGTTTGCATGTATCATCAAACATGATACAAACTAGTGCACAAAACTATGTCATATATACAATGTGCACATCAAGTGAGAAAATCCATCTTAAGTGAACCAATATTAGTTAATGCAAAGTAATATATCAAATATATAATTATACATTAAATCATTAAATCAACACTTGATTTAATGATCCGGTCATACTGCATATAACCGACTAATATCAAGTGTATCAATGTATTGAATCAAAACTTGATTCGGTAACCCGACTATATCTCATATAACCGTCCAATGATACAAATCGTGAGAATATAATACAGCATCACATACTGGTATTATTCTCGGTCCTGCACATATCTCATATGCGCTCCTATTTCGTTTCGCTTAAGCCAGGAAACCTCTGTGTAGGACTCTAAAGACTCGTCAATACGCCGGCAGCAGGTGATGATCATATCAAACACCCACAAGCCGCAAGCGGTCTGCTAAACGTAACGGCCACCCGGGTATTGAGCGATCAGAAGATCAACGAGCAAGCCTGCTCACACTCCTGTGAATCCAACCAGTAACACTAACCGTACAGTCCGGTCTCGTCGTCTGATATGTCGCATATCTTGCCTAGGGGTGGTAAACGTCAGACCCCAATAGCTCGATAAGTCGTGTCGATATGAGGTCTATAACAGTTCGAGAAACTACTGGTAACACTTACCAGTAAATCTCAGCAACCCTGGCCAGGGATTTCCGGTTATAGCCAATCGAACACAGCGCAACATCAACTCCCTATACCGGGAGAGACGAATCCCCTCCTATCGCTCATTGCCTCCATGTGCTTCGGGACTGTACCCAAAAACCACCGTTTTGCATGCCCTCTTGGATGTAGTAAGGTGGAAATCAAAGCACAGTGGGAATCACACAAGTCTCTATGACGATCTCGGGTCAACAGACTACTCTGTACCAGTGTCACCAGAGAACTGCCATCTGACGTAAGGTATAATACCATCTGGGAGTTCTCGGCGAGTCCGTCCAGTGTACCCAGTCTTCACTGAGCACCCGTATATCATCTCTGATGTCAAACACCAATGGATATGGGATCATCCATCGCCCATCTGTATGGGTCGAGAAGGTATACGCTAGTCTACTCTGGTATATCGATGCCCCGTTTCGATACACACATGACTAGGGACCTTGAAGGATGTACTTATGGACTACCATGTCCCCACTAGTATGATCCACATCATAGTCCAGGTAGTCAAGTACACATCCTAAGGGTTTTACCAACATGTAACAGAGAGACAATCAGTGTACACGTTAAGGTAAAAAGCAACCAGATAGCATACTATCATGTCGAGCAAGAAAGTCCTCCCTATATATGTCCAAGCATCCACTACAATATACATCCTATGTATAGTAATGGCATCTAGGGCATACATATAACTAACAATCTCCCACTTGCACTAGGGCCATCTGATAGCAGTGGTTGTAGTATCTCATACTCAACCATCCCATAAAAGTCTCTCTCTGGGAAAAGGCCTTTGTGAGTGGATCTGCCGTGTTGTCATCTGAGTCTACTCTCATTACCTCGATCACCCTGGAGATCAACCATCTCCATGATCAGGTGACACTGCCTTAGAATATGTCTGGATCACTGATGGGACGGACGTTCCTTGGCATAAGCCACAACTCCATTGTCACACAATAGGAGGAACTAAGTTCATCTCATGAACTAATATACACCCAGACAGCCTCTTTGGTATCATCTTAAGTAGCGATGGATCCAGCCTTTATCGTCTAGTTAGTGTCATGACCCGAAAGTATGGAACGTGACCGGCACTTAGATTACGAAGCGTCTAGAAGCGCAACGTAACCTAAGTAAGCCGAAGCCCAGAAATCTAAACCATAAAAGAAGAAGAAGTAAAGGAAAACATGAAGAAAACAAGTTTAAAAGCATCATCCAATTTTCTCAAAAATTTCGGCAGAGTCTCCTTTGTAAAAACTGGCCCCAAACGGGTACAACAAGTATAAATACATATAAACAATAAAAAGCATCCCCAAACGGGAGCTAGCTCTACGCCAAAAGGCGGAAACAACCACACCAATGCATAATAATATACAACGCCAAAGGGCGAGGCTCAAAACTCAAAAGAACACAAATCCACCAGATATCATAATAATACAAGCGCGACTCTAAGGTCGAAATAAATAACCGGCCCAGTAAACTATCAAGTAATACAGGTTTGGTTGATGGAACTTTCTAGATACAAATGAAATAATAAAAGTACAATGGCGGTCCAGATACGAGTGAACCAACCTACCGTGCAAATCACCCTGAGTGAAAAGATATGCCAGCAAGCTGCCAGGAAAACCTGTACATCGAACCTGTAATAAAATTTGGCACAACAGGGGTGAGTTGCTAACTCGTGAGTAGAAGATATCTGCGAAAGAAATCGAATGCACGACGCTGTCCTAGGTCATAATAATATACTAATATACTACTAGTCATCAAGTAAAGACAGGATAATAAGCTATATGTAAGTGCAAATGCCTTGTGCTTGTGTCAGTGCCTCATACAGTACTATGTCATGTGAATGAGTATGCATGCACCATGAATATAAAATAACCAATCCTGAAATTTAGATATATCTGTATATGAAATCTTTAGCTTTTTTCATGGTAAAATGTGTATAGAAATCTGAAATATCAACAATGAAATATCCATGGAAATCCATGTCTTGCATCGACACAAAACATGTAAATCTCAAGTCTCAATATCTCATAATCTCAATGTCTCATAGTCTCAATATCTCGGGTTCCGTCAGTCCGGATCGGCCCATATCATCAAATCTCACGACAACGGTCGGTATCCTCCGGATATCCGCCACGCCAGACATCACCGGTAGGTAGTCCTCCCCTGCCAGGCTCATCATCTACAACTCGATCTTCTTGCCCCGGGGTACCATACCGGGCCCACCATGTACCCGAGACGGTTCATCCACTCCTCGAATCGGATCTCGAAATCCAACAGAAAACATGAAATCTCATGGTGGACGACACATACATCACGAGAAAACCGCATCTTATATTTTAAAAAAGAGAGGAGGAGAGAGAGAAAAGTTTTTATATATTCTTGCAGCTTTCCCCAAAATCCAGAAATCTCATAGAAATCCAAATTCCCAAAATCATGAATAAGTATATGATAAGTGTCGGCATATGCCCCATAATACTGCATGATAACATGAAAATGTGAATACATGAAATGTCTAAGTAATAAATGCCATGTCTATATTAACACCAGAGAGTAATCATAATATTATATCGATCTAGTTGTTAGCTGATTCTACCAATAAAGAATAATGTGATCTAAAGTGTACGTGACATAGCAATTACCGATGATGATGTGTGTGAACCGGCAAATAAGTGTGCGTGGAATATGCGGATCATCGGTAATGGTGCTGGTGTCCTAACAGGCAAAGTTTTATTCTGATTATAGAAAAATATATGTATGAACATGCAACATGATGATTACGATCTGAATGTAAAAATGGATGTGTAATAGCCACTCATTGTAATATACAAGTCTAACTACAACTATAAGACTCGAGCCTAAACTAGTATCAATCTAACCTCCTAAGGAACTAAACCTAAGAAACTAGTCGATAAGAAATAAGGGCAAAGAGATTGTTGTTCTTCTCCTTGCTTGCTCCGAGGCTTGATCCGGACTTTGGTCACCTCCGCGGCCTCCTTGAGTCGTAGTCGATCTACCCGAGAGATGTGCACCGAGCTCCACCTCGAGCCGAGGTAACTAGGGCAAAGAGATTGCTAATCTAAAAGCCCTAGGTTGTGTAGAAGTGATGAAGGGATGGTTTTGTCTTTGTGAGATCTTTATCTCTCAACACATGAGATCAAAAGATAAAACAAGAGGAGGAAGAAGAAGGAGGAAGGTTAGCAACCATGGACTTTTCTTTTCTTCTCACTTGAAAAAAAACAAGAGAGAGAATGAGAAAGAAATTATGATCCAAAGAAAAGTAACCATGGTTGCAATAATGCAAAAACAACATCATTACTAATCCCATCAAGATAAAGTTGATGGCTACTTTGAAATGACCATTATCATAATCCAAAAGAAAAAGAAAAAGAAAAGAAGAGAGTAGATCCCTCTTGAAAGTCAATGGTCAACATGGTCAACCGGTCAACAAAGTCAAGAGAGGTCAACGGGGTCAAATGGTCAATGCAATTAGCCATCATAAAATTATCACTAATAGGATTAGTAAATGGTGTTCGCGGCTCATAATGGTTTTGACCAAACGAACTGTCAAAGCCCTAATGAGTCCGCCTCAAAATGGTTTTGACCGAATCAACTGTCAAAACCCTAATGAGCCTGCCACATAACGGTTTTGGCCGAACCAACTGCCAAAACCCTTATGAGGCACCTCCTCCTTCATCGCTCCGGAAAACTGTGCATACACACCTGCATCCGTATTCCGTAGAATGCGGATGCACAGAAGACAAAACAAATCCATCCGTGCAATACTAGGATCCGGCTTAAACCAAAGCCCACTAGTATTGCCTGCCCGAACACCACACGCATACAAGTATACGTAAGTGATCGCAGCCCTACCGTAAAACCATACGGCCTCTACACGTTTCGCTCAGTGCAGGGAAACTCTCTGTGTGGGACTCTAAAGACTCGACACTACGCTGGCAGTGGGTTTAACCACAGACCGTAAGCGGCACTAGCTGTACGTAACGGTCCCCAGGTAGATGTCGATAAGAAGGCCGATGAGGTAAACCCATCCGAACTCCTACTGAGTCTGAATGTGACAATCTCCGTACAGTCCGGTCTGTTCGTCTGATACATCGCATGGCGGGCCTAGGGGGGCGGTAAACGTCAGTCCCCTAATAGCGGTACAAGTCGTGTCGGAGTGAAGCCCAGAACACCCTGAGATAACACTGGAAACCTACCAGTATATCTCGCTTGCCCTGGCCAGGGACTACTCGTGTAATGGCTCTCCTAGACACAGCGCGATGTCAACCCCCAATACTGGGAGAGATGAATCCTGTCTAACCGTCACTGCCTCCAAGTGCTTCGGGACTGCTCCCAACTACTACCTGTTTGCACGACTCAGTAGAGCCGTGGTAGGGTAGTAATCAAAGAACAGTGGGAACACACTCGAGGCGAAGTGACAGTGTCAAGTCAGCGGACTAAGCTGTACTCATGTCACCTGGGAACTGATAACTGACGATAGGTATAATACCAACCATCAGTTCCCGACGAGTCCTGTCCAGTGTACTCGTAACCTAACGAGCACCCGCATACTATCTCAAGTACGACGTACTGACGGCTGTGGGACAGACCGTCTCCCGTGCTGGGATGAGAAGCGCATACGCTAGTCTACTCCGGATTATCGATGCCCTGTCTCGATGATCCAACGACTAGGGACGTGTATAAGGATGTGCTTGTGGATTACCCAGCCCCCACGAGTGTGATCGCCATCACAACGCCGGTAATCAAGCAAAGATCCTAAGGGCTCCACTAATGCGTATAGATGATATAAAGAAACACACATATACACATTAAAGCAGAGACAAACCAAGTAGCATACTACTATATCGAGCAAGATTGTCTATACAACTGTGAATATCCCAAGCATCCATCAAGTAATATACATACTAGTATGATACAGTAATGGCCTCTAGGGCATATACACTAACAGAAGGCTCATCAAAGTCTATGATGGAATCCTCTCTATCCCCGTCAATGAGAAAACCGTAGTATCTCTCGGGCGGATGAGACTGCCTACTACTCCTGCGGAGTGGCGGGGGAATGTCCTGATCTTTCGAACCCTTTGGTTCTACTAAGCTTTCAGTAATAGCTTGTGGTTCTGGAATTTCTTCCAGTTCTATTGCGTTCCCACTTATTTCTTTTTCTAAGAACTGATGTTCCAGAAAATGGGCATTACGAGAAACAAGGACTTTTTGTTCCTCTGCGTAATAGAAAAGATACCCCCTGGAGTTCTTTGGGTACCCCACAAACTTGCACAGTACTGAGCGTGCCTCTAGTTTGTCCGCATGCTGCTTTTTGACATAAGCTGGACATCCCCAAATCTTCAAGTATTGAAGATAGGGTTTCTTCCCACTCCATAACTCATATGGTGTGGTAGGCACAGTCTTAGTGGGAACACGGTTCAAAAGGTATGCAGCTGTTTCTAGCGCATATCCCCAGAACGATCGCGGCAACTCAGCGTTACTCATCATGGACCGTACCATATCCAATAGGGTTCGGTTCCGTCTCTCCGATACACCGTTATGTTGCGGAGTGTATGGAGGAGTAAGCTGAGAGAGAATTCCATTCTCTTTTAAGTAACCCAGGAACTCGGCACTCAAGTATTCACCACCTCGATCAGATCTCAGTGCCTTGATACTTTTGCCTGTTTGTTTTTCTACTTCATTCTTATATTCCTGGAACTTATCAAAAGCTTCGGATTTATGCTTCATTAAGAAGACATGTCTGAACCTTGAGAAATCATCCGTAAAAGTAATGAAGTAAGAATAACCGCTTCGCGCATGTGTAGACATTGGACCGCACACGTCGCTGTGTATGAGTCCCAAGAGCTCGCTCGCTCTTACTCCGTGTCCAGTGAACGGAGTCTTTGTCATCTTTCCCTTGAGACAGGATTGACAAGTTGCATACGATTGATATTCGAACGAATCCAAATATCCTTCTGCATGTAACTTAGTCAACCTTCTCTCATTGATGTGACCCAGTCTACAATGCCATAAGAAAGTTTTATCGATTTCTGGAGACTTTCTTTTGTGTGTATTCTGGACATTGAAAATCTGTGGCTGGTTTAATACGTATATACCGTTGTTCAATGTACCTGACCCAATCAAAACTTGATTAAGGTGAATGTTCACTACATTACTTACAAATGCAAATTCATAACCTTCTTTAGATAATAAAGATACAGAAATGATATTACAGGTTGCATTTGGTACATAATAACAACTACACAAAACCAAAAAGTGTCCATCCGACAATCCCAGATGATAGTCCCCCACGGCCTCAGCATCCATGCTAGCACCGTTTGCAACTCTGAGGGTCATGTCACCTGTTGGATATAGTGCCCTCTAAGTCAATTATTGTATCGCAGGTACGTGATTGCAATGATTGAGGGAGGACCTATACCGATAAAACAGTCTTACTCGAGATGATAGTATGCTATCTTGTTTGTCTTTATCATCATGATAGAGCCCATAGGATTCTTGTTTGACTACCAGCAGTATGATGGCGATCATATATGTGGGAGCTGGGGTCTATAAGCACATCCTTAAAAGTGTCCCTAGTCGTGGGAGTTTCGAGACAGGGCATCGATACTCCGGAGTAGACTAGTGTATACAGTCGAGACCCCGACGAGGGGCGGTGGCCGGTCTCACAAGCCACTGGTGTCAGTTGGATCACCTAAGATGTATACAGGTGCTCATTAGGTTATGAGTACACCGGACAGGACTCGCCGGGAACATGCTAGTTGGTATTATACATATCGTCAGATAGCAGTTTCCTGGTGACATGTGTACAGGTTAGTTCATTGACCTGAGGTCGTCATTTGTCTCGTGTGAGTTCCCACTGTGCTTAGATTACTACCCTACCACGCTCAAAGGAGTTGTGCAAACAGGTTTTAGTTGGGTACAGTCCCGAGCCACATTGGAGGCAAGTGAGCGGATCTTCAGGGATTCGTCTCTCCCGGTATTGGGGATGAGATCGCGCTGTGTTTAGGAGAGCCATTACACGAAATCCCTGGCCAGGGTAATCAAGATATACTGGTAGGTATACCAGCAGAATCTCAGGGTGTTCTGGGCTACTCTCTGACACGACTTATGCAGCTATTGGGGGTCTGACGTTTACCGACCCCTTAGGCCTAATATGCGACGCTCATAGACGAATGTTCCGGACTGTACGGATATTGTCACTGTCAGGCTCAGTAGGGTTTATAGATGAGTTCGCTCGTCAGCTTCCCTTCCAATCAATATATAGGCAAAACGTTACGTACAGCTTGTACCTCTGACATGCTAGGGTTATACCCAGTGCCAGTGTGTTGATGAGTCATTAGAGTCCCCCACCGACACTTTCCCAAGTTCGGGAGAAACGTTGTAGATGCCGTATGGGTTTATGGCAAGGTTCGGAAAAAGCACGTGCGTTTTCGCACGTGTCAGTTTTCGGGCAGATAATACTGGTAGGCTTTGGTTTAAGCCGGAACCCAGTATTATACTGTGTAGATATAATATCTTTGTCTCAGTTGCATTTGTATTCGGTCATAATACAAATGCGGGTATGTTTATACCAATACGGGGTTATCCTGAAATTCGTTTCGGGATGATTTTTGGAAGTTGCCAGTTTCCAGTTTTCTATCAGCCGTATTTTGACATTCGGTTAAATACGGATTTGTCTTTTCGTCTTCGTGGTGAGTCAGTGTTCTAGAAGATTCTAGAGAGGATGACAAGGCTAGTGACTCACTTGAGTCATTAATGGTTCATTAATGGTAAAGCATGACTAGGTTTAATTTGATTGGTTTGCATTTATTACTTTTAGTGATTCATGCTTTGTGTTTAGGTTTTGATAAGGATGAATGCTTAATGTCACCACTTGAAGCTCCTACCATCACCTCCCTCCTCTCATATATTTGGCCGGCCCCTCTTAGTGTGTGTGTGTGATTTTAAATCATTTCAAATTGGCAAAAAGATTATGATACAAGTGTATGGAAATTCCTAGTTCAATTTCCATTCACCCGATTCCAAATGGCAACTTCTTTTAACCGTTCGTCCATAGTCTTGGACGTAACGAGACAAAGTATTCTACTCATTCTCTACTTCATCTTGGTCGTCTCTTTTAGCAAACTTGACGATCGAGTTGCCTCGGTTCAGAGGCGGGAGCCCGTTTAAAGATCCGTCGACGTGGTGCCACCTGGACGACGAGACCAGAGATCAAGCAAGTTCGGATCAGTTGCAACATAGCGTGGGATGATGGTTGAAGACCGAAGGACTCGGATCATTCGGTATAACAATTCTACCCACTTTACAATTTGTTAGTTTAGCTTTAATGGACGATCCGGGATAAAGTACGCGATAGTGCCAGTCGTAAAAGTTTTGTTCCGCATATCGGCGTCTGTTAAACGTCCGGGGCGCCGCCGCGTACTTACAGTGGTATCAGAGCCTCACCATTTTGCTATACTAACTTGTGCTAACGCGTTTAAAACTTCGATCGAACCGGAAAACTAAAAACTGCAATTTCTAACTTCACAGTTTCTGTTGTTTTTAAACGGTGTCGTAAAAATATTTCACACATCTCAGAAAACTGTGCAGGCTTTTCTAAGAACCACGACAAAATTTGGGCACATGAATCCACCAAGTAGCCGCTGAAACGCGGCCAAACCCATGGTTTGGCCGCGCATCCGCGGCCACTTGGTGAGCTCATGCTCCCAAATTTGTACAGTGGGTTCTCTGTTGGATTTTGGGGTTTTTGGTATATATCGTTTGGGCCCAGGTTTTGTTACTGTACACCAGATTCTTGTGGGGCCCACTTCGGCAAATTTAGTCGATCGAAATTTTAAACTTGTTAGTTTTTCAGTACTTTCATTATATCTCCGACCGGGAATGTCATTTGATCGGTAAACCGCGTCTGATTGCTATAGTTCTTTTAGACGGGTTTGCGAACGTGACATTCGCGTTGATGTTTTGTGTTGTGCTGTAATGTTGCAGATTTGTCGTGGTGGATAGCAGGGTGCAATGATAGTGTTGTTTAAATTTATTTGTACTTTTGATATTGCGGGGCGAGCGTCCGACTTGTGGACTGCCGTCACTGCCTGTTTGTATAATATTCTTTTGGGGCACGACCAGGTTGCGGTCGATGTACCTATTGTACTATTTTTATTTCTGTACTAGGTTTACCCCGCGGTGGGGTGCACGAATAGCCGGGTTCTGGAGGGCAACGGGTTGGTATCTCATGGCATTGAGAGGCAAAGGGACCTCACTCTAGAATTGGCAGACTATTCGCCGCACTCGTAGGGGGTACAGGTTGACCCAAGGTGGGGTGCTCAATTTACCGGATTCCGTGAAGTGCCGGGTATTCCATTCACTATGTTGTGGGGACTACCTCGCTTCAGGTTTTGGCGGGTAACTTGCCGCACCCGTAGGGGTCCAGGTTTCATTGCACAGGCTATCCACACGACCAGGGGAACATCGGGTTTCAGTAGCGGCTCTGTGAAACCCGGGGATCCCAGTTTATCTGTATTGTTCTGTGATGCTTATTACCTTTCTGTAATGTTGCATATTATCACGCCTGGAGCGATTACTGTATATTAGTATATATACTATTAGATGTTGTATATGTTTTACACCCGCGCTAGTCCAGTCCCCGCTCTGTCGTTAGTTAAGTAACCTAACGGGTGATGACGGGACCCAGTGACGAATGCGGATGGCATATACGTACATTTTATTTTCGTTCTTTTCTGGTGTGATTGATTGATGGGACTGCGTTGATTCTTATTAATGCAAAGATAAAACAAACCTAAATTTAATGTTGTTGGAACAAATTTTAAAATTATTACAAAGACGTTTCCTTTTGTTTTGCATAGCGGTATTCAGTTGGAATATCCTGCACCTCATTCCACGAGGAAAGAGTCGAGAGCCCTTCACCGGGAGTGACTTCTTTAGCAAAAGGTTTTCGCTACTATATATTTTTATAAAGCTATCAGGTTCCTTCAACGAGATCAAGTTCATTACGTTAAAGGTTTTTCGCCAAAAACCAGCCGTAATCCTCCGTCGTTTCTTATGGATGGTCAGTAGTATTCAAGCTATGTTTGTTGGCCTACGTCAAGACATAGTGTTTGGTAGCTGCTGGGTATTCATTTGTTGCATAGATAGATGCATTAGTTTAAGTCAGACGTACACCTTGTTGGCCTACGTCAAGGGCTTGTACGATGACTTAAGTTGATCAGGACAACGACGGGTAGAACTTGACATGTTGCTTATGACTTGTTGGCCTACGTCAAGGTCATAAGAGCATGGGATAAAAATTACATCGGGAGTTTCAAACATACAAGAAACTTGCCAGACTTGCGCATACCTGCTGGAGTGTGCTAACTTGAGTGGCTTCCATCAAGTTATCATGCAATGATAGTTGGATCCTGATTCTCACTGATGAGTTGGTTTACTCTTCGGGTGACCCCGACTAATTCTTCTTTCAGGTTTGGAGGAGAATTTGAGAAAACAGTGGGAGGTTTCCTAATTAGATAAAATGATAACCATTCTGATTTAGGCTAGAGTGCACGCAGAGTGTTTCTTCTCTCTCTCTCTCTTTGGCAGCGACTTTTGACCGACCCTAGACTATAACTTAGTGACCAAAGTTGACCGAACCTTCTTAACTTACTGGCTTTTGGATTGTCTATAGTTGCATAAGTCATTGCTGCTCTTTCTTTTACCCTTTGTATTTCTCAGAACACCCCGTATTACTACGAACATCCAATTCCATTGGATAAATCCATCGTATGGTTATATACGAACTCGAAGGACACATTTTCGAGGATGGATTCTGGTTCAGGAAAAATAAGAATAAGGTATTATTCAGTTGTTTTTATCATTACCTTCTCTCAAGTTGCGAGTACTCCTAGGATTAGGAGGGTACACCTATTATGCTTACTGGATATTCTTCTTCCAAACCATAGGCTGGTGCCGAATGGTAGGGAAGGAAGAAAACCATTTAGCCTAATGTTGGTATACAGAAGGTAACGACTAAAGACAAATTAAAGGGAAATGGAAAGATGGCAGGGAAATATACGGTTAAAGTCATGATTTGGATTATGGAAGAGGCATTACCTAGGAATACCAGGAAACCCCTACAAAACATATTTATGTTTCATATTCACTGTGCATTGTTAATAGAAAACTGATTTTCCGATTGGATACTTGCTCCAGGTTATGTATTTACCAGGAACGATTCTCACATCTGCATGGTTTTACAGATGTTGAGTGGGAGCGAGTTATTGGGAATTAGGTGATCATCCTCATTATATCGGAATTTGTTGTAATTGGTGATATTTGAGGAAATCGCCTGGGAACAGTTTTCAACCTACGACGCACAGGTTTTGAGTTATTCAAACTCAGCGGACTTATACAGAGTATTGTATGTTGTCCAGTGTCCATAAGGACAAAGGGGGTGGTCCTCGTACTATATTCTGTTTACTTGTAACTTCTCTAGTTTTTAGACAAGTGTTTCGTAGAAATACAATGTCTAAATTTTGAGAAGTTGTGGGTATAGGAATAAAGTAGAGAACCAAGTGTCACAAGTATCGGGATTCTTCAAAGAAATCGAAGATGTAGATTCTTGTGAATGGTATTCAATTGATAGTAATGGTTTTTGAGAAACTTGTTTCTCTTTCAGGTTACTCATAATTGGATGGATTCCTAAGTTGAATAATACTGATTAGCCTCTCTCCATTAAATTGATATGCACTGGAGACAGCTGCATGATTAGAATATAGTTCGAAATTAAAATAAATGCCTATGTTTCTATATTGGATATAGATTGCTTCATATCTTAAACGATGTTAAGGTAAGGAGAATTGTCCAGCTTATGCTTAAAACCAGACACTGGATAACTCAAGGCACGTTTCTGTAATGACTGTTTGTGGGTTGACCCTAGTTTTGACAAGGGTTGATTTTCTACCATCTGGAAGATCAATAGTGATATTGTTCTTGACTCGCCACAGTTTTATTAAAATGGATTTTTTCAGAAAACAGCAGTGGGAGCATGGTAGAACTGGAAGTGATTCCAGAACCGCAAACAATTACGGAAAGTTTAATAAGACCTATATATTCAATCAGGTTTGACATTCCAATAGCCACTCCGCAGATGTGGTGGGTAACCTCAGACACCCGAGAGGTACTCCGGTAGCCTCAAGGACGGTGACAAGGAGGTTCTAGTTTACCCAGACTTGACACTACTGTTGTTCCAGACTATGAGACCCGGCAGGAGGAAATGTATAGCGTCATTCTGAACTAGTTTTAGAAGTACACTTATATATTATTCTGCCAGAGGGTTGTTGTATTCAGTGGGAGCAGCGGAAGCATAGTGGGCAAGTAGCTTATGTCTATTTATAGGCTTGAGCATATATTGCGGAAATAGATCATCTAATTTTTGATGTAACAGTCATAAGTTTGACTTCATCAGAATAAGGGATGGATCTGTTAAGAAGGTAGTATGGTGTGATGTCCTGGTATTTGGATGACATACACAGAGTAGGAAGTAAAATTCCTATACTACGATCGGTTGTACTTTGGTCGTCACACAGTTGTTTCTCCACAAAGGATATGGATATAATATCTGACATTCTGATTACTAGATCTATAGTTTTAGATCTAGATTTGGGTAGTTTCCCAATTTGGGTACTTTGACAATATTCTAATAGTATTTTAGAATAGATGACTCCAAGCATGGTGGTGTACCTGCAGGTGATGGAGTCACCCTCTCTAAAGGTGTCTTACAGACTAAAGGGGAGAGGGATGTGCATGATTGACAGATCACTTGCTTAGGCAATTGAGTCAATCATGAGATGTCAAGTACCACACCAGATGTTGTTATTGCACTAAATGCGATAAGTATATATTAATCCAATCCTGGAGAAACATTAGGAAGCAGTTTTAGAACATAGGTGAATGTTCTACGGATTTAATGACAACGGCCTCCTTCGGGAGACGGTTATCATTCCAGGCTTCAAAGGTGACATAGATGACAGAATGATTGTCAAGGTTATAGTTTTCCCTCTGACGATGGACAGTATTATGGACAGGTGGTCCAAGAGGATACTGTGGGAGGCATAGTGCTAGACACTGATTAGTTTCAGTGATCGATACAGTCTAAGAAGTTTGGATTTGGAGTTCATTTATGAACTAGGTCCCATCAAATATCCAGACATATTCTAAGACAGATATTACTCAATTCGGGAGATGGTTTTCTCCGCGAAGTTGAGATATAGAGAGATACAGAAAGAAACACCGGAGCGGATCCACTCACTGAGGCTATTTCTCGAACACAATAGTTTTGCAAACGAGCTTTGTGAAACTGATTAGTAGAGGAGTTGGATGCTCGGTATCACACGAGCTATGAGTACACGACATCGCAATAATTACCCTTAAGTGCAAGTGGGAGATTGTTGGATATAGTGCCCTCTAAGTCAATTATTGTATCGCAGGTACGTGATTGCAATGATTGAGGGAGGACCTATACCGATAAAACAGTCTTACTCGAGATGATAGTATGCTATCTGGTTTGTCTTTATCATCATGATAGAGCCCATAGGATTCTTGTTTGACTACCAGCAGTATGATGGCGATCATATATGTGGGAGCTGGGGTCTATAAGCACATCCTTAAAAGTGTCCCTAGTCGTGGGAGTTTCGAGACAGGGCATCGATACTCCGGAGTAGACTAGTGTATACAGTCGAGACCCCGACGAGGGGCGGTGGCCAGTCTCACAAGCCACTGGTGTCAGTTGGATCACCTAAGATGTATACAGGTGCTCATTAGGTTATGAGTACACCGGACAGGACTCGCCGGGAACATGCTAGTTGGTATTATACATATCGTCAGATAGCAGTTTCCTGGTGACATGTGTACAGGTTAGTTCATTGACCTGAGGTCGTCATTTGTCTCGTGTGAGTTCCCACTGTGCTTAGATTACTACCCTACCACGCTCAAAGGAGTTGTGCAAACAGGTTTTAGTTGGGTACAGTCCCGAGCCACATTGGAGGCAAGTGAGCGGATCTTCAGGGATTCGTCTCTCCCGGTATTGGGGGTGAGATCGCGCTGTGTTTAGGAGAGCCATTACACGAAATCCCTGGCCAGGGTAATCGAGATATACTGGTAGGTATACCAGCAGAATCTCAGGGTGTTCTGGGCTACTCTCTGACACGACTTATGCAGCTATTGGGGGTCTGACGTTTACCGACCCCTTAGGCCTAATATGCGACGCTCATAGACGAATGTTCCGGACTGTACGGATATTGTCACTGTCAGGCTCAGTAGGGTTTATAGATGAGTTCGCTCGTCATCTTCCCTTCCAATCAATATATAGGCAAAACGTTACGTACAGCTTGTACCTCTGACGTGCTAGGGTTATACCCAGTGCCAGTGTGTTGATGAGTCATTAGAGTCCCCCACCGACACTTTCCCAAGTTCGGACGAAACGTTGTAGATGCCGTATGGGTTTATGGCAAGGTTCGGAAAAAGCACGTGCGTTTTCGCACGTGTCAGTTTTCGGGCAGATAATACTGGTAGGCTTTGGTTTAAGCCGGAACCCAGTATTATACTGTGTAGATATAATATCTTTGTCTCAGTTGCATTTGTATTCGGTCATAATACAAATGCGGGTATGTTTATACCAATACGGGGTTATCCTGAAATTCGTTTCGGGATGATTTTTGGAAGTTGCCAGTTTCCAGTTTTCTATCGGCCGTATTTTGACATTCGGTTAAATACGGATTTGTCTTTTCGTCTTCGTGGTGAGTCAGTGTTCTAGAAGATTCTAGAGAGGATGACAAGGCTAGTGACTCACTTGAGTCATTAATGGTTCATTAATGGTAAAGCATGACTAGGTTTAATTTGATTGGTTTGCATTTATTACTTTTAGTGATTCATGCTTTGTGTTTAGGTTTTGATAAGGATGAATGCTTAATGTCACCACTTGAAGCTCCTACCATCACCTCCCTCCTCTCATATATTTGGCCGGCCCCTCTTAGTGTGTGTGTGTGATTTTGAATCATTTCAAATTGGCAAAAAGATTATGATACAAGTGTATGGAAATTCCTAGTTCAATTTCCATTCACCCGATTCCAAATGGCAACTTCTTTTAACCGTTCATCCATAGTCTTGGATGTAACGAGACAAAGTATTCTACTCATTCTCTACTTCATCTTGGTCGTCTCTTTTAGCAAACTTGACGATCGAGTTGCCTCGGTTCAGAGGCGGGAGCCCGTTTAAAGATCCGTCGACGTGGTGCCACCTGGACGACGAGACCGGAGATCAAGCAAGTTCGGATCAGTTGCAACATAGCGTGGGATGATGGTTGAAGACCGAAGGACTCGGATCATTCGGTATAACAATTCTACCCACTTTACAATTTTTTAGTTTAGCTTTAATGGACGATCCGGGATAAAGTACGCGATAGCGCCAGTCGTAAAAGTTTTGTTCCGCATATCGGCGTCTGTTAAACGTCCGGGGCGCCGCCGCGTACTTACATCACCTGCCTTCAAAACTCTACGCTTTCTCAACGCCTGCAAAGAATTACAGATATGAGATCCTGATCCGGTATCCAATACCCAGGATGTAGAGTTTATTGATAGACAGTTTTCAATAACATACACACCTGAAGCTGAAGCTGCAACTCGCTTCAAATCCTGTGTTCTGGCCTTCCAAGCCTTGCAATCCTGTTTCCAGTGACCACTTTTGTGACAATAGAAGCATTCTTCCTTCCCCACCAGCTTTCCCGCTACCTTTGTTGCTTTTCATTTTCCTTTCGTATCCACTTTACTGACACCGCATCTTGGTTTGGCGGGGGCTTTCTTCTTCTTGCCCTTGGCTTTCGCCCTGGACCTAGAAGAGGAAGATCCTCTTACAAACAAAGTGGATGTCTCTCTACCCTTCTGTAGGGTGCCTTCAGCACTCCTTAACATGTTCAGAAGCTCGGAAAGTTCAACCTCCTTTCCTTGCATGTTGAAGTTAAGAATAAACTGGGCGTAAGTGGAAGGAAGGGACTGGAGAATCAAATCAGTATAGAGTTCATTCTCCAACGTGGTCCCAAGGTCCGCGAGCTCCTCTATGTAGCCAATCATCTTAAGCACGTGTTCCGCTACCGATGATCCGACGGCCAACCTTGCCGAAAACAACTTCTTCGACACTTCGTATCTTGCGATACGAGACTGCTCTCCATACAGTTCTTTTGTATGAAGAAATATGGACTCTAGGTCTATATTCTCGTGCCTCCTCTGATGTTCGTTGTCCATCGAGGCAAGTACGAGGCATCTGGCCTTCGCGCAATCTATTTTCCAGGTCTTGTAGATTTCCCTATCTACGACACTGGTTTTGGGACCTGGGACAGGGGGAGCTTTGGTGGTAAGGACATACCCTAACTTGTCGTAAGTGATTGCCATCTTGACATTCCTGAGCCAATCTTTGTAGTTTGGCCCTGTCAATATGTTTTTATCTAGTAATAACTTAAGTCCGGTCATGTTGAATGGTCGCTGCAATTAGGAGAGAGAAAAGAAACACTTTAGCATGATGCTCTTGCAAGTTTAGAGTGGTTTTTAGTTTGTCTAAACTGGATGGCTCCCACTGTCTCTCGAATCCCTTCTCAAACCGTAAAGAAAAGATTAGTCAGGATCAATCTCACCGTACAATACTTGCTTAACCGTTCAGCCAGGCCAGTGTCGGTACTTCGAGGGAGGTTTTCCAACGCTTTCGCGAAGTTCCTTAATTAAGTAACCTCTTTTCCCTGTGGGCGTAGCCCCGCTAACACCTTTCTAGACACCTACTAAGTTTATAGCATTGATCGTTAAGTGAGAGTTTTCCCGAGGAGTAGCATATACTCACAGTAGGATCGGGATCCAAATATCATCGTGTGATAAAACCGAAGGAATCCTACCAGAATTATCACACTCCAAATGGTATGCAGCGCTAGCAAGTTTCAGTACTTATGAAACTCCCGATGTGGATTTTTGCCCCATGCTCTTATGACCTTGGCGTGAGGTCAAAATGTCATAAGTCACATGTCAAGTTCTTCCCATCATTATCCTGGTTAATTTGAACCCACCCGTACCTACCCTTGACGTAGGCCAAAATGGCAGTACGACTGTCTCAAACCAACGCATTCTATTTATGCAACAGATAAATATCCGGCAGCTACCAATCACTATGCCTTGGCGTGAGGTCAAAATACATAGCTTGAATACTACCGAATATTTAACTGAAATGATGGAGGGCTACGGATGGTTTTGGCGAAACCGTGAACGTAGTGAACTTGATATAATCGATGGAACGTGATAGCTTTTAAAAGGAGTGGTTCAAGCTCCGCGTTTAAAAGTTTAGTTTTGAAAAGAACCGAGTGGTTTTCAAAATGTTCCAATCGACTTTTACTTGGTTTATTTTCTTGCATTAGTTCTTTTAATGCGTCCCATCATTTAATCCTACCATTGCAGAAAACAACCAAAATATGACGTACGTTTATGCCATTCGCATTCGTCACGGGGCCCCGTCATCACCCTTAGGTTACTTAACTAACGACAGAGCGGGGGCTGGGCTAGCGCGGCTGTAAAACATAAGCAACGTCTAAATAGTTATCATATATAAATATATAGCAATGATAGACATTACAGATCACAGATGAATACATTGGATATACTAGGAATCCGCAACCCGTTCGAGCCTGCAACGAAAAGCGGATTACACGGTCGCGGTGAATAGCCAATACCCCACCCAAGACCCCTACGGGTGCGGCAAACTACCCGCCAAGTACCCGAAGCGAAGCAACCTCCCTCACCACCGTGAGTAGGCCACTCGGCACTTCGAGATACCCGGTAGTTTGTGCACCCCCTCTATGGGTCTATCCTAGGAGCAAAAACAGTAAAAAGAATTATACAATGACGGCTACAACCCCGACCCGGTTGTGCGGCCAAACAAATAATAATATTACATCAATTTACATATTACAATGAATGAAAGAAAAAGCAACACTCATCTCACATCCACCCCGGCTATTCATCCGCGACAATCCAACCCACACATACCATCATCAATCACAGATCACAGATATGTATAACCCCGACTAATCGACATATAGCGATTAGCCGACGTTCAATACATGTAAACATCACAGATATAACCTTTTAGTCAAAGTGTATTGAAGTTCGGAAAAAAAATACGGATTTATAGGCCCCCAAAAACAAATTTCTATTCTGGAAAACCTGGGAACATATAAACCATCTTAAAAATCCCAAAACCTAGCCATAAGAAAACTGCACCAAACTCGACTCAGTGAAGAGTCAAAACGGCGGCGGTTCCGCGGCAATAGCTTGCTATTGCCGCTGAACCGCGGCGGTTTAGACGACTCACTGGACCGGGTTTGCTGTGCTTCTTAAGAAAACCCTGAGATGATTTTTGGAGTATGACAAATTTTATTTCGAACATAAAAAATTTTAACAGAAACTTAGGGTTTTTAAAACTCGGTTTTTCGATTTTTCCGATTCGAACTTTGATACACTCTACTACCTAGCTAGTTTATGTTTAGTTAGGCTCTGATACCACTGTAAGTCCACGTTGCCCACCCCGGTACTTGCGGGGAGGCAGAAAACGGAATAAAAATCAAATTTTTATGAGCTTAGGCAACATGGACTAGACAAAAAAGGATCTTTGCTAAACAAAAACAAGCTAAAGCTAACTAGAAACTAGCTAAGTGCTAGAAAGGTTATACCTTGGGCTTTATGTCCTTCTCTCCTTGCTCCTTGGAGTGGTGGAAGGAGGTCACCTTAGTCGTCTTCTCACGTCGAAGAAAGATCCACCCGAAAGCCTCGACCTTTGGCTTCAACTCCAAGCTAGAAGTAACTAGGGTGCAAGAAGTGCTAATACTTGAACCCTAGATGAGAGTAGAGATTATCAAGAAAGGGTTTTTCTCAAGCTCAAGTGTTTCTCAACACATGAGAGGGGAGAGCTTGAGGGAGAGGAAGAACAAGAGAGAGAAAGTAAATGATAGAATGAGAGAATAATATGAAGCATTCTCTCATATATGTGAATTATTATAATTAGATAATTAGTGAGATAATTGTCATGGCTAAATCAAGACATGACCATTATCATTTCATTTTTAATGCAAATTGCAAGGATCAAAGAGCATCTTCCAAATGAAATGATGATGGTCAAAGTGTCAACAAGGTCAACAAGTCAAGGTGGGTCAAATGGTCAACAACCATAACCATGCACAATTATTAAACTAATATCAATTAATAATAATACACACATAATCATTAGGATTAATACAAATGACAATAGTCATTAACCCTAATCAAAGTCCTCTCCCTCTGTCTCAAGCAACTGTGCATACGCACCCGTATTCGTGATCCGAGGAACACGAATACAATGAGAAAAACCAATCCCAAATCATATACTAGGATCTGGCTTAAACTAAAGCCCGCTAGTATAAGCTGTCCGGACAGCAAACGTGCACAAGTGCGCGGATGTAAACGAACCCTGTCGCAAAACCATGCGACCTCTACTCATTTTGCCTAAAGCCGAATAGCTCTCTGTGTGGGACTCTAAAGACTCGACACTACGCTGGCAGTGGGTTTAACCACAGACCGCAAGCGGCACTAGCTGTACGTAACGGTCCCCAGGTAGATGTCGATAAGAAGACTGACGAGGTGAACCCCATCTGAACTCCTACTGAGCCTGTATGTGACAATCTCCGTACAGTCCGGTCTGTTCGTCTGATACATCGCATGGCGGGCCTAGGGGGGCGGTGAACGCCAGTCCCCTAATAGCGGTACAAGTCGTGTCGGAGTGTAGCCCAGAACACCCTGAGATAACACTGGAAACCTACCAGTATATCTCGCTTGACCTGGCCAGGGACTACTCGTGTAATGGCTCTCCTGGACACAGCGCGATGTCAACCCCCAATACCGGGAGAGACGAATCCTGTCTAACCATCACTGCCTCCAAGTGCTTCGGGACTACACCCAAAAACTACCTGTTTGCACGACTCCTTTGAGCCGTGGTAGGGTAGCAATCAAAGTGCAGTGGGAACACACTCGAGGCGAAGTGACAGTGTCAAGTCAACGGACTAAGCTGTACTCATGTCACCTGGGAACTGATAACTGACGATAGGTATAATACCAACCAACAGTTCCCGACGAGTCCTGTCCAGTGTACTCGTAACCTAACGAGCACCCGCATACTATCTCAAGTACGACGTACTGACGGCTGTGGGACAGACCGTCTCCCACGCTGGGATGAGAAGCGCATATGCTAGTCTACTCCGGAGTATCGATGCCCTGTCTCAATAGTCCAACGACTAGCGACCTGTATAAGGATGTGCTTATAGATCACCCAGCTCCCACGAGTGTGAGCGCCATCACAACGCTGGTAATCAAGCAAAGATCCTAAGGGCTCTACTAATATGTATATCAGCGATATGCTAAAAGAAACACATGCACATATTAAAGCAGAGACAAACCAAGTAGCATACTACCATTTCGAGCAAGATTGTATATACAACTGTGAATATCCCAAGCTTCCATCAAGTAATATACAAACTAGTATGATACAGTAATGGCCTCTAGGGCATATACACTAACACCTATTAGATATGGTCCGATCCATGATGAGTGATACTGAGTTACCTGTCTCATTTTGGGGGCATGAATTGGAGACTGCAGGGTTTCTACTGAACAGGGTTCCAACCAAAACCGTATCTACCACGCCATATGAGATATGGCATGGGAAGAGACCATCTCTTAAGAGAATTAAGATTTGGGGTTGCCCGGCCTATGTTAAAAAGTAGAATCCGGACAAACTCGAGACACGGTCGGTCATGTGTAACTTTGTGGGATATCCAAAGAATTCTTATGGATATCTATTCTACCACAAGGAGGAACAAAAGGTGTTTGTTTCTCAGTATGCCACATTCTTAGAAAAAGAGTTTTTCACAGATAAAGATGATGGCAAGGTGGTGGATCTAGAAGAGGTTCTAGAGACACAAACTACAAATGACGACTTGGTTGAACCGGCTGTTGCAATAGAAACTGAGGAACCTCGGCCACTCCATAGGTCTGGTAGGACTTCTCGCCCACCGGAGAGGTACTACGGTTTTCTCATTGATGGTGACAGAGAAGACTGCATCATGGAGGATGATGATCCTACCAGTTTTCAGCAAGCTATCACGAGTGGAAACTCTGTGAAGTGGCTGGATGCCATGAGATCCGAAATGGAGTCTATGTATACCAACAAAGTATGGACTTTGGACGTTGTACCCCCTGGGGTAAAACCTGTAGGGTGTAAATGGATCTTTAAAAGAAAGATGGGTGTAGATGGGCAGGTAGAGACCTATAAGGCAAGACTTGTGGCGAAGGGTTTTCGTCAAAGACCAGGTTTGGACTATGACGAGACTTTTTCGCCCGTAGCCATGCTTAAATCCATTCGGATCCTACTTGCTATTGTTGCTCACTACGACTATGAAATCTGGCAGATGGACGTTAAAACGGCATTTCTAAATGGGGATTTAGAAGAATGGGTTTATATGGATCAGCCGGAGGGCTTCATTGACAGTGGGAGCAGCGGGAAAGCATGTAGATTGCTTAAATCCATATATGGGTTAAAGCAGGCATCACGGAGTTGGAACATCTGTTTCGATGATGTTATCAAAGAGTTTGATTTCATCAAAAATCCAGATGAACCTTGTGTTTATAAGAAGGCTGTAGGGAGAGCTGTCACATTCCTCGTATTGTACGTGGATGACATTCTTCTGATAGGAAATGACATTCCTATGCTACAGTCGGTCAAATCTTTCTTATCACTAAGGTTCTCCATGAAGGACCTGGGTGATGCCACATACATCCTGGGCATTAGGATCTATAGGGATAGATCCAAGAGGTTGTTGGGATTGTCCCAAACCAGGTACATTAGCACCATCCTAAAAAGATTTAGTACAGAAGACTCCAAGCGGGGTGCCTTTCCCGCTTGCCATGGGGTCACTCTCTCCAAGGAATCTTGCCCAAAGACCGATGAAGAGAGAGCTCGCATGAGCATTATACCCTATGCTTCGGCAGTAGAATCTATAATGTATGCGATGTTATGTACACGCCCAGATGTAGCTTATGCACTTAGTGTTGTAAGCAGGTATCAATCAAACCCAGGGAAGAATCACTGGATAGCTGTGAAGAATATTCTTAAGTACTTGCGAAGGACTAAAGAATTGTTCTTGGTGTATGGTAATGGAGATCTCCAAATGGAGGCCTTTACCGATTCGAGCTTCCAGAGCGATAAGGACGACAGCAAATCTATCTCTAGGTTTGTATTTACCCTCAATGGAGGGGCGGTAAGTTGGAAGAGTTCCAAACAGGATACCGTTGCAGACTCTACGATGGAAGCTGAGTACATTGCTGCGAATGATGCCGCCAAGGAAGCCGTCTGGATGAGGAAGTTCGTTTCGGAGCTAGGAGTGGTTCCAACCATTATTGATCCAATACCGTTGTATTGTGATAATAATGGGGCTATGGCGTTAGCCAAGGAGCCCAGGTCCCATCAGCGATCCAGACACATCCTGAGGCGCTTTCATTTGATCCGGGATATTGTAGATCGCCGCGAGATCGAGATTAAGAGAGTAGACACAAAGAATAACGCCGCGGATCCACTCACCAAGGCCCTCCCTCAGCCGCAGCATGAGCGACTTTTTGAGATGTTGGGTATGAGATACGCCAATAACTGGCCTTAGTGCAAGTGGGAAATTGTTGGATATATGTATGCCCTAGAAGCCATTATATGATAGTGGATGTATTTATACATGTGTTGTTAGTTATATGTATGCCCTAGAGGCCATTACTGTACATAGGATGTATATTGTAGTGGATGCTGGGACATATATAGGGAGGACTTTCTTGCTCGACATGATAGTACGCTATCTGGTTGAACTTTACCTTAACGTGTATACTGATTGTCTCTCTGTTACATGTTGGTAAAGCCCTTAGGATCTGTACTTGACTACCTGGACTATGATGCAGATCATACTAGTGGGGACATGGTAGTCCATAAGTACATCCTTCAAAGTCCCTAGTCGAGGGTGTATCGAGACAGGGCATCGATATACCAGAGTAGACTAGCGTGTATCTTCTCGACCCATACAGATGGGCGATGGATGATCCCATATCCATTGGTGTTTGACATCAGAGATGATATACGGGTGCTCAGTAAAGACTGGGTACACTGGACGGACTCGCCGAGAACTCCCAGATGGTATTATACCTCACGTCAGATGGCAGTTATCTGGTGACACTGGTACAGATTAGTCTGTTGACCCGAGATCGTCATAGAGTCTTGTGTGGTTCCCACTGTGCTTTGATTTCCATCTTACCACGTCCAAGAGGGCGTGCAAAATGGTGGTTTTTGGGTACAGTCCCGAGTCACATGGAGGCAATGAGCGATAGGAGGGGATTCGTCTCTCCCGGTATATGGGGGTTGATGTTGCGCTGTGTTCGATCGGCTATAACAGGAAGTCCCTGGCCAGGGCTGCTCAGAGAATTGCTGGTAAGTGTTACCAGTAGTTTCTCGACCCGTTATGAGCCTCATATCGACACGACTTATTGAGCTATTGGGGTCTGACGTTTACCACCCCTAGGCGAGATATGCGACATATCAGACGATCAGACCGGACTGTACGGTAGTGTTACTGGTCGGATTCACTGGAGTGTGAGCGGGCTTGCTCGTCGATCTTCAGATCGCTCAATACCCGGGTGGCCGTTACGTTTAGCAGACCGCTTGCGGCTTGTGGGTGTTTGATATGATCATCGCCTGCTGCCGGCGTATTGACGAGTCTTTAGAGTCCTACACAGAGGTTTCCTGGCTCAAGCGAAACGAAATAGGAGCGCATATGAGATATGTGCGGGACCGAGAATAATGCGTGTATGTGATACCGTATTCTATTCTCGCGATAAATATATCGAATGGTTGTATGCGATATAACCTAGTTATCGATTCAAGCGTTGATTCGATAAGCCGATATATTAGATACCAGTCGGTTATGTGCGCATGACCGGATCATTGAATCAAGTGTTGATTTAATGATTTAATGTATAATTATATATTTGATATATTACTTTACATTAACTAGTATCGGTTCACTTTAGACGGATTTTCTCACTCGGTTCGTGCGCATTGCATATGCGATATGTTTTTGTGCACTTGATTGTATCATGTTTGATGATGCATACCACTTTGGTTAAGTGTAAAGTTTGAACCATGGTTGTGTTTATGTTTAGGGTTTTATTTTCTTAATTATTCATTTATTCTTTTTTGATAAATGAATAAAAGAAAGTGAGAAAAGAAAATGAGAAAAGAATGGTGGCTTCTTTTGTTGTTTAGTTGAAACTTCATGAAGCTTTGACCTAAGTCCACCATTCTTATCTCATTCTTAACCCTAACCATACAACTAACCTTGGTTAACTCTCTACACTTTACTATAGTTAGAATTATGATAAGAATTGTTTTTCTTTTCATTTTTCTTTGAACTTATCATAACATTTTCTTCTTCTTCTTCCTTGCTTCAAGTGAAGAAGCTTGAAGTCCATCAATGGTGATTGATGCATTTGAGTGAGAAAACCAATTCTAAAGTTAACCCACTTCCTATTTTTTCATCCTCTACCTCTTGCCAAGTAGTAGAGTGTGTTTTCTTCACAAGTTTCATGACTTGGTGAAGTGAGAGCTTGATCTTGCGATACTTCGACGTAGATCATCTTCGGCATGGACATCGACGACCTAGCTTGCCCATTCTCCGACGAAGCCGACTCTAGAGCCCGGATTTGATTTGGACAGCGGAGACGACCTCGTTGCGGAGCCGTGGAGGTGGAGGACCGGATCTACAAAGGTTGTATTTCCGCTTTCTCATTAGTTAAGTTGTTAACTAGCTTTCTGTTCGCCTAGACATCTAGCAAACGATCCGTACTTTAGGGTTTGTAGGCACCATAATTTTTGAAATTGCCATGGTTGATGGCTTGGGAGACCTCACTAGTGTGCCTAGGAACCCTGCATGTGTGTATATATATATATATATTCAGTGTATATTCTTGCTCGACATGATAGTATGCTATCTGGTTCTTCTTTATCTGACATATTGATTTGATCATACTTTTATTCATTCATACATGTTGATAAATCCCTGAGGATATAGACTTGACTACTGTGATTATGATAGAGATCATACTAGTGGGACATCAGTAGTTTATAAGCATATCCTGGAATGTCCCTAGTCGTAGGTGTATCGAGACGGGGCATCGATATACCAAAGTAGACTAGCGTATATGATACTAGACCCATATGATGGGCGATGGATGTTCCCACATTCATCGATGTTTGACATCGAGATCGTATACGGGTGCTCAGTGGTGACTGGGTACACTGGACGGACTCGCCGAGAACTCCTATATGGAATTATATCTATCGTCGGATAGCAGTTCTCAGGTGACACTGGTGCAGGTTAGTCTGTATACCCGAGATCGTCATAGAGTCTTGTGTCTTCTCCCACTGTACTTTGATTACCACCCTACCACGGCTCTACTGAGTCGTGCAAACAGGTGGCCGTTGGGTACAGTCCCGAGACACACGAAGGTGATGAGCGATAGGAGGGGTTTCGTCTCTCCCGGTATTGGGAGTTGATGTTGTGCTGTGCTCGACTGGCTATATCAGTAAGTCCCTGGCCAGGGCTGTTGGGATTTGCTGATAAGTGTTATCAGTAGTTTCTCGATCTGTTATAGACCATTTATCGGCACGACTTATTGAGTTATTGGGGTCGACGTTACCATCCCTAGACTCGATATGCAGCATATCTGACGAAGAGACCGGACTGTACGGTAGTGTTGCCGGTTGGCTCGACGGGAGTTGTAACAGGTTCGCTTGTTTTCTTCTGATCGCTCAATACCCGAGTGGCCGTTACGTTTAGCTGACCGCTTGCGGCTTGTAGGTATTTGATATGATCATTACCTACTGCCGGCGTATTGACGAGTCTTAGAGTCCCACAATGAAGTTTCATGGCTCAGGCGAAAAGATGTGGTGTGCATATGAGATATGCGCGGGGACCCGATTAAATACGGATATGTGATACCGTATATTAATCGGGCATTTTCTATTGGTCGGGTCGTATGTGATATGACCGGTTTGCAAAATCAAGTGTTGATTTTGCAAATGACTTTTAGATTAATTCTTTAATCAAACTCTTTTTCTATTTTGTATGCATACATGTATGCACATGATGTTGTGCATGGATACATACATGCATACATAGTATCATGGTTGTTGATACAAGTTTGGTGGCAATGCAAGACTTACATGATAGAATTATCTATTTATTTTTCATTTTGTAAAAAGAAAAGGATAATTCACAAGAGGTTAGAGTTTATTATCTTTGACCATGCTTCAACCACTTATTAACCTTGAGTTAATTATCCTTTTGCTTTGAACTCATTTTGGAAAAGATCTAGATAATTCTAACCATGGTTGAAGTGAGAAGGAATTAAAATATATATTATTATTCTTTCTCATTTCATGATTATTCCATTCTTATCTCTTTTCCTCTTGTGAGAAAGAAAAGCCATCATCTTCTTCTTCCTCTCTTGATAATTTTCTTGAAGTGAGGTTGATAAAAGAAAGAGTTTTGATTATAGAAAAATAACCACATCATCATACTACACACATCTAGCCGGTTTGTGTAGGGTGTTTACTTTTCTTCTTTCACATATCGGGTAAAACAAGGAGCTTTAGGCAAAGGAGCTTCGGATGGATCGTCGTGGACATTAGAAGACCTCAAGCGAACCTTTTTCCAACTCTCAAGTGGCCAAGGAGTCTAGCGTAGGGAGCTACAAAGGTTGTACTCTCAAAACCCTAGTTTTTCCTACTTGTGATGTTGTCAAGTTTAAGAAACCCTAAAATTCTAGTGATGATTCTTTGTATGTTCACATAGCACCTTAAAATTTTGATTTTGTGACATGTGATGCTTCCAAACCCTTCATGAGGTGCTAGGTAAACCTAACAGTCTTGCTACCCTGTTTACATATTATTGCTTGATGTTATGACGCGATGACGTCTGGGTTTTGCATGGCCCAGATTCCGTACCTTTGTCGCAGTCCGAGCAGGAGTACTTCAGCCAGCAGGCTGAGCAGTGAGGACTTAGTAGTAGTTAGTTCTTTTACTTTTCAGCATTTTATTCCTGATGTGAGCCCGTATTATAGGACATACATTCCAGTTATTCTTGTATTGGATCTTTTGCTTCCGCATTATTTATTCTTGACTCATTTTACTTTGGCTTATGGACATGTGCTAGATAGTTTTATTTTTGTTCTTGATCTCTTTACAGCCGTAATGTGACTGTGGAAGGATAATTCCTATTCACAGGTAACATGGTTGGCTATATCACGTGCCTACCTTATCGTACTCTGTGAAGCGGGGCATGAGAGATGCCCAGTCATGATATTCTCACGACTAGACATTTAAGAATTTGCTTATAAACTACCCAGTTCTCACAAGTGTAATCGCCACAACAACCCTGATAGTCAAGCAAGAATCATATGGGCTCTATCAACATATAATAGTAATATGTAATACTGTACCACATAATACATGTACATAATGATAGAGATGAACCAGATAGCATATTATCATCTCGAGGAAGACTGTTCTACTCGTATGGGTCCTCCCTCAATTATCATAATCGCCTGTCTGCGATTACAATAATTGTCTTGTGGGCACTATAGCCAATAGTACGCTCCAACTTAAGGAAAGAGTGTGAGAATACGTGCAATGTAATCAATTAAATGATTAGAGAAGGGTGAATATATAAGTGGTCATATATATATATATATATATATATATATATATATATATATATATATATATAATGAAGAAAAGATGTCCTAGGAGGCATTTTCGTTAGGTGGCGTCAAAAATCTATATTCTCCACGATTTTTTCGACGATTGGCACCCATCATCATCTTTATCATATAAGATGTGGATACACCAAATTTCATATGGCTCCACCACTTTTTCACCATTGAATTAGCAATGTAAAAAGTTCTATTGTCGGTAAACCGTTAATTTTACACCCACTAAATCAACAGTGAAAAAGTGGTGGAATCACATGAAATTTAGTATATCTACATACATGATAAAGATGATGATGATGGGTTCCGATCGTCGAAAATAATCGTGTAGGGTGTATTTTTTCTATGCTATAGGAGGAAATTCCCTCATATGGCACATTTCCTCCATTATATATATATATATATATAAAGGAGGTCAGAGAGAGATCCTAATCATCCAATTCAATTCCCCTAATATTTCTCTCCTAAACCCTAATATCTCCTAATGGTATCGAACTCTTCTTGTATATTATTGAAGGAGACGGGCCCTTTTCTGAGCCCAGCTCCCATTATCAGAAAAAAAACAGCATTATTAATACAGGTATGCATTCTATAAAGCTACTATGAATTCCACTCATTCCATTCCATGTATTCCAAGGATAGACATCATGAATGCTATAACCATTATGGAGCAAATTAAGTATTTCCGAGGAGGGCTCCGGTTTTCTGAAGTCAACATGAACTATACCATGGGAAGCTAGCCAACATGAATTTTAATGAAATGACCATGAGAATTGCATCTACTAAAAGGGCGGGGTGGGGGGGGGGGGGGGGGGGAATACTCAAAATGTGTGATCCTCATATGCCAAAGTTGTGTGCAAGTAGATAATACCCGGTATTTACTCAATTGAAAGAGAAATATATTGTTCCATTCTAAACCAGTAATTACAAGTCAGAGGTATATATATATTAGGAAGGGAGGCCATGTGCATTTAAAGGCCAGGAAGTGGTGAGAATGTTTTCCAATACCACAGGGATACTCGATCAAAACCATGAAGAGAGCTATTCATTTAAAACATAATGATATCCATTTCAAGTATTTACATAGCCATTTCAGGATAACGCGTCCTACACCTGCAAAAAGATACTTGCATAAACCCTGTGAGGGCAAACTATTGAAACTGTATCATCATGTATGTAAAACAACACATTTATACTTCCATTTGTAGAATCTTCTTCTAAAACTGAAAAAAGGACAAGGCAGAAAAAGTGCTCATTAACAAATATAGCTCATCTAAACACCAATATATCCCTAGTTTTTGTTACTTTTCTTTACTTATATTAAAGCTAACAAAGCATAATATTTAAAAATGGCATCCCAAAGGTAAAAAAGTATCAGGACAAAATTTTGTGTGCATGTAAGTAATTATGTTGTAGACACCACCTGAATGTAAAACTGCAGGTTTCTGATCAAGAAAGTCATATGCTCCCTAACTCCCCACATTGGTCTAGAGTGTTGCCGGCGTTGTTGCAACAAGGAACTGGTTCGATCTTGACGATGGTTAGCAAAATCAGTATGATCTTGATGCATTACTGCAGCCCATGATTTCTCCAGTTCCATTTGTGTCCGTTTAAGTCTGATCAGGTACTGGAAAACCTTGCGGTACCTAAAGAAGCAGGAGCACTGTTTTAAAACATGAGGGGAACGAGGACAACAGCTCCCTCATATGAAGGCATTCATCAAAATTCAACAGTAAATAATAAGTAACAACCTATTTGCATTGTAACGAGATTTTCCGATCACAATTGACTTGAATCAAAGATCCGCATTAAGTCCATTCTTGTTTGCCATAATGGTAGATGAGCTTACTAGAATTATGCAGGATGAGATACCTTGGTGTATGTTATTCACTGATGATATTATTCTGGTAAATGAGACGAAAGCAGGGGTTAATGCCAAATTGGAGTTGTGGAGGCAAACATTGGAATCTCGAAGGTTTAGATTGAGTAGGTCCATGACAGCATATATGCAATGCAATTTAGTAAGCAGAAAAGCCGACATCATAGTGGTATAACACTGGATGGGCAAGAGATATCACTGCGCAATCAGTTTAGATATCTAGATTCCATCATCCAAAAGGATGGAAAGATCGATAGCGATGTCGAACAAAGGATTCAGGCTGGCTGGTCTAAATGGAGGAGTGCTTTCGTTAAGATTGAAAAGGATGTTTTATCGAAACGCTATTTGGTCTGCCTTATTATATGGTACGGAATGCTGGCCCTTATGAAACAATATGCACAGAAGATGCATGTAACGGAGATGTGCATACTTCGTTGGATGTGTGGTAACACTAGAAAGGATACGGTGCGAAATGAGGGTATTCATGCAAAGGTTGGTGTAGCACCCGTGGAGGAGAAGATGCGGGAAAACCGTCTAAGATGGTTTGGTCATATGAGACGCAGACCTACAGAAGCACCTGTTCGATGAATGGATATTCTCGAATTAGGCCAAGTCAAAAGAGCGAAAGGGACACCGAAGAAAACGTGGATGGAGGCAATACGAAAAGATATGGATGACAAAGGTCTTAATGAAAGTATATTTTTCGATAGGAGTGAGTGGAGGAAAGAATTCATGTGCTCGACCCAACATGATTCTCATGTTGGTTCATGTAGCCTATCGCATATGCTTGGGATAAAAGGCTTAGTTGTTGTTGTTGTTGTTGTTGTTGAACCTATTTGCATTGTATAAGATAACTACTGGGGAACTTACTTGGAAAGGACCTCTTGAGTAAAGAAAAGTTGTAAGGGCCAATCAATAAAATATTCAAGAGCAATGCCATCCCAACCATCAAGCAACATGTCTGAGGTAGTTATAGCATGTATACCCAAATTTCCATCAATATTGGCCTTCTTCTGTATCTCTGTCTGGGAAGTAGTCACACTAGTTCCAAAGGAAGGCATTCTGAAAAAGAGAATATATTCAGCATATATATGGAATAAGTAAACAGGGTAATAAGAAAAATTTTAAGGTTGCTGGATGGATAGTCGGAAAGAAAATGTGAACGTGCAAAGGGAGGCACCAACCTAATGTTAGAAATTAAACTTGTTTTCGGTTACAAAGAATTGAAGAGACATCAGTTATAAAAGGAAGGGATACCAATTCATGAATAGGTTTAATGAAAGGATATGTAACGGTTATTGTAATCAATTGGTATTATGAAGAGTCATAATGAAGGGGCATGTAAACTCCTATATAAGGAGATGTTTTGTAAAGTTTTTATAGAGCAAGGAAAATATAAGAATAGTTTATTGATACTTTCTCCATTCTCTATCCATTCTCTCCTCCAAACACATTCGGCTACATCGTAGACCGAACATAAAGTTGTGAAGATCCTAACAAAGTGGTATCAGAGCAAGGTTCGAAGAAAATGTCGAAGACAACACTCTCGTACAACGCCCCACGCCTCACCAAAGATAACTATGAAAATTGGAGCATCAAAATGAAGACTGTTTTGGAAGCAGTAGGCGCTTGGGATGTGGTGGTCCGAGGCTATGATCGGCCTCAAGATGAAGCTGCACTGACGGCAGCTCAGAGAACGACCCACGAAAAATTATTCGAGAAAGATTGTACCGCAAGATACTTTATCGAGCAAGGTGTCGATGATTCGACTTTCGAGAAGGTTTCGGCTGCCACTAATGCAAAGCAACAGTGGGAGATACTTGAGAAAACCTTCCAAGGAATCGAGAAGGTTAAAAAGGTACGCTTACAATCACTAAGGAGGGAGTTTGAATTGTTAAAAATGGAGGAGAATGAATCGGTGATTGACTATAATGCCCGAGTACTTACGGCGGTCAACCAAATGAAGAGGAACGGAGAAAAAATGGAGGATGTAAGGGTGATGGAGAAAATTCTTCGGTCACTACCACCGAAGTTTGACTTCATTATGTGTTCAATTGAAGAGTCAAAGAATCTTGAAGAAATGACGATAGATGAGTTGATGGGTTCACTAAAAGCCCACGAAGAACGGTTCGTGAAAAAGCAAGAACCGATTGAAAAATTACTACAAACACAAGTTAATTTGAAAGGTGATTCGGTTGAAAATGGTCAAAATGACCGAAATCGAGGAAATGCACGCGGCCGAGGAAGAGGCCGTGGCCGAGGTCAATTTGGTCGAGGACAAGGTGGTCGAGGAGGTCAAAACAATGACGATAGAAGCCAAAGCCAAAATTTCGGCCGAGGTCGAGGCCGAGGTCGATCGACTGGTGGAAGAGGGAGACCGAATGTTCAATGCTATAATTGCAAGAAATTCGGTCACTACGCAGCAGACTGTTGGGGAAAAACAGTCGAGGAAAAATCAAACTTTGTGGAGAAAGAAGATTACAATGACGATGTACTTCTGCTGGCTTTTAAAGGTGACGAAGAAAGTGCCGACACTTGGTATCTCGATACTGGTGCAAGTAATCATATGTGTGGCAAGCGAAACATGTTCGTAGACTTGGACGAATCGGTGAGTGGCCAAGTCACATTCGGTGACTGTTCGAAGGTACCAGTAAAAGGCAAAGGTAAAATTTTAATTCGACTGAAAGATGGATCACAAAAATATATCGAAAATGTGTATTATGTGCCGAATATGAAAAACAACATCTTGAGTTTGGGACAACTCTTAGAAAAGAATTTCAATATTCATTTAAAGGATCGAACTCTTTTCTTAAGAGATAACCGAATGAAGTTGATAGCAAAAGTGCAAATGACGAAGAATCGGCTATTTCTATTGGATATCAAATATGGTGAAGCAAAGTGTCTAAAATCATCGGTGAAAGATTCGGCTCGGTTATGGCATATGAGGTATGGACATCTCAATTTCGGCGGACTAAACTTGTTGGCGAGGAAGAACATGGTCAAAGGTTTGCCGATTATGAATGAACCGAAAGAGTTATGTGAAGGGTGTTTACTTGGTAAACATCACCGAGCAAGTTTTCCAAAAGAAGCCAAGTTTAAAGCCAAGGAGCCATTACGACTTGTCCACACCGATGTATGTGGACCAATTACTCCAAATTCATTTGGTGGAAAAAGGTACATTCTAACATTTATTGATGATTTCACAAGGAAAACATGGGTATATTTTCTAGAAAATAAATCGGAAGTTTTTGAAAATTTTAAAAGATTCAAAATGAATGTGGAAAAAGAAAGTGGGTTTTATTTGAAATCGGTCAGGTCAGACCGAGGTGGAGAATTCACTTCAAATGAGTTTGAAAATTTTTGCAAAGAAAATGGGATTCGGCATTTCTTAACGGCCTCCTATTCACCACAACAAAATGGAGTGGCCGAACGAAAAAATAGAACCATATTAGACATGGTGAGATGTATGTTGAGTAGTAAAAATATGCCGAAGGAATTTTGGGCAGAAGCGGTTGCATGTGCTGTGTACATTCTAAACCGATGCCCAACCCAGAGTCTACAAAATGTAACACCGCAGGAGATGTGGCATGGTTATAAGCCGAATATAAGTCACTTTAAAATTTTCGGGAGCATAGCATATGCTCATGTCCCCGAACAAAAGAGAGTAAAACTTGATGACCGAAGTTCTCGGTTGATTTTTATCGGTTATGATCTAAGAACCAAAGGCTACAAGCTGTTTGATCCAGTCAATAAGAAGGTCATTGTTAGCCGAGATGTCGAATTTGATGAAGAAAGCTCATGGAGTTGGAGCGATGAAGCCGAAAGCAGCAGACCGAATGAAGTACTCGGTCAAGAAGAAAAGAAAAGAAATGAAGTCGAAGTTGATGTTCCATCGCCTGCAACAACACCTCGGTTCAATTCGCCTCAAGACGGTTCTCCACAAACCAAAGCGTCGTCAAGTTCAACTCCACCAAGAAATCCAAGGACGAGGACTATGACCGAGTTATATGAGGTAACCGAAATGCAAAATAATCTAACATTATTTTGTTTGTTTGCCGAATGCGAGCCAATGAATTTTGAAGAAGCGGTCAAAGACCGAAGGTGGAAAGAAGCAATGGACGAAGAAATCAGTGCTATTGAGAGAAATGGAACTTGGGAGATCACCGAACTTCCCAAAGGCAAGAAACCCATAGGAGTGAAATGGGTGTACAAGGAGAAAAAGAACGCTAAGGGAGAAATCGAGCGATACAAGGCAAGGTTAGTGGTCAAAGGCTACAAACAACAAGCTGGCATTGATTATGATGAAGTTTTCTCACCAGTAGCGCGACTCGAGACAATTCGACTGATCATTGCTATGGCGGCTCAATTCAGTTGGAAGATATATCAATTGGATGTTAAATCGGCATTCCTCAATGGATATCTTGAAGAAAAAGTCTACATCGAGCAACCACTCGGTTATGAGAAGAAAGGACATGAGTCGAAAGTACTGAAGCTAAAGAAAGCTTTATATGGCCTGAAGCAGGCACCGAGAGCATGGAATAGTCGAATCGACATATACTTCCAAGCACACGGTTTCATGAAGTGTCCTTATGAGCATGCATTATACATAAAGAAGTCCGAAAAAGGTGATATTTTTATAGTATGTTTATATGTGGATGATCTCATCTTCACAGGAAACAATCCACGTATGTTCGATGACTTCAAAAGCTCGATGGTCAAAGAATTTGAAATGACCGACATCGGTCAGATGTCATATTATTTGGGAATAGAGGTAAAGCAAAGACCGAATGAGATTTTCTTATCCCAAGAAGGATATGCTCGGTCGATTTTGAGAAAGTTCAATATGGAGCAAAGCAATTCGGTCAATACCCTAGTAGACTGCGGAACAAAATTATCAAAGTTCGATGAAGGGAGCAATGTGGACTCGACGCATTTCAAAAGCTTGGTAGGCAGTCTTCGGTATCTTACATGCACAAGACCGAATATTCTATATGGAGTCGGCTTGATCAGCCGATACATGGAAGAACCGAAATTGACACATTTATCAGCGGCGAAAAGGATATTGAGATATATCAAAGGTACACCAAATTTCGGTTTGTTCTATTCGAAATCTAACAATTTTGAATTATATGCATATACCGATAGCGATTGGGGAGGAGATATAGATGACCGGAAAAGTACGACAGGGTACATTTTCTTCATTGGTGAATCAGCATTTACTTGGTGTTCCAAGAAGCAACCGATAGTGACACTATCAACTTGTGAAGCCGAATACGTTGCTATATCGGCTGGAGTTTGCCATGCTATATGGCTAAGAAATCTGCTGAAAGATCTAAAGGTTGAACAGGAAGGATCTACGAAGATGTATGTGGACAACCAATCTGCTATAGCACTGGCGAAGAATCCAGTGTTTCATGAACGAAGCAAGCACATTGATACTCGGTATCACTCTATCAGAGAACATGTGAGGAAGAAAGAGGTCGAACTCGTTCATGTCAAATCACAAGATCAACTGGCCGACATTTTTACAAAGCCCCTAAAATTTGAAGTGTTCGCAAAATTGCGAGGAAAGATCGGCATAGTAAAACAAGTTTAAGGGAGCATGTTAGAAATTAAACTTGTTTTCGGTTACAAAGAATTGAAGAGACATCAGTTATAAAAGGAAGGGATACCAATTCATGAATAGGTTTAATGAAAGGATATGTAACGGTTATTGTAATCAATTGGTATTATGAAGAGTCATAATGAAGGGGCATGTAAACTCCTATATAAGGAGATGTTTTGTAAAGTTTTTATAGAGCAAGGAAAATATAAGAATAGTTTATTGATACTTTCTCCATTCTCTATCCATTCTCTCCTCCAAACACATTCGGCTACATCGTAGACCGAACATAAAGTTGTGAAGATCCTAACACCTAAGTGATACTCTTGGAAAGTACTTGTCCTCGTCACCAATTGTCTTCAATGCAGCCTGAAAGAAATGATGAGTTTAGCTGAGATTGCAAGTTGAGACTGTAACCAAAATCATACCCATCCAACTACACAGGAAAAAAACTTATGATAACCAAAATGACTAATTTACCTGACAGGCAGTCCATGGATCATGGCAGATATAATTCATGAATGGTGTCCAATGAATATGATACTGCTAAAGAAAGGAAAATTTGGTTTGCTATCTAATAGTATATTTTTTACATTCAGATATTACGAGTAAAGGCCTGAAGGGTAACACCAGGTGACTGGAAAAAGCAACTCATAAAGGTAAGATGCTAACTAATAAAGGAGAATCCGGCCCAATCTGTCATTGCAACCTTCTCAATACCTTAATGAAATGCACCAACTTGGTATCTTCATCACAGGACCTATACCATGGGATTTAAGAGAAAGGTACAGCCGCAAACAAAACTCTTTCTCAATCTCAAAAGGGTTTCCTTGCCTTATTATTTATGGCACTTGCTATCTGTCTTTACCAGCGAAAAACCTTACCCTTGCCCATCGGACCTTCATCTTCAAGTTTTTAAAGGCTAATAATAGCCTACCACGCGGATTGATGAAATCAAGAGATAAATTAAAAGGTTTGTGCTCTTAGTATACCACCAGGAATAATTAATTTTCCTTCAGTAAACCATGAGTGGACTGCTAGACATGAAAATATAGACTTTAACCACACATAAAAATAAGTTTGTTCAAGTGTATATAGAAGCTACATCAAGCACTAAGATACTAGTTTGTTTTATTATATAAAAGTGCCTTAAGGTGTTTGACCAGCGAAGCAGCTGGACGACCCAGCATCTTCTTGATCTCTCCCATATCAAAGTTAGTTCTAGTATTTCAGTCACTTTTTTTTAGATTGGCCCGCTGTATGTTATTCCGCAGGAAAACATCCTTGCCTAATTCACTAATTAGTGGTAAGATAATACACTTTTTTCTTTAAAAAATGCTTCAGAAGGTATCTCAGAAGTAGATGGTGATTGATGGTAGGGTCATCCTTTTCCGTAATTTCCAGTCTGAGTATACATTATGAAGGAAAAATAAATGTTGACATCTTTGGGGGGTTTAAGTTTTCTTTTAGTATATATAAGTGCCTCAAGAAGTACAATATGAATAAACGACATAATAAGGTCTGGAACATCGATAACAGACATGGTTTCAATTCGCCTTTTTCTTGGCATCAATATTTGGAGCTTCAGTGGTTTCAGGTCAGAATAAAGACTAGCTAGTATCAATAGCTCAACACTTTCAGTATTTGGTCAAGAGTACCAAAATTAACTAACAACGTTCGATGGGTTATGATAAGATTAGGTCTCAATAAAATTGAGTTTGTGGAATAATTGGTGCGTGATAATTCTTAACAGATACAGTATATTTTTAATTAATACTCATGTGATCATTACATATTTACAGGCATTCAATTTTGGAGAAGCTGATTTTTACTTAATATTTCAAATATGTATATAGGGAATAATAATATTAAAGTTGAGGTCTTTGATAGGTATAATACAATTTTATAATTCACTAATAATAAAAGATGTAATTAAATTGAATAGAATGGAGGTTTTGACGATAAACTGATAATCCAACCAGTTTCTGTGTGGATCTAAAGCATGCAAATTTTCACTTTTTTAAATAGTCGGTTTTTTTATCGTGGGAGTTCTTGGCTTTAAGAATTCTTACTGAGAGGATACATCCAACCATTACATACAAAAAAGGTTATAGGTTAATCACGGGCTTGCTGTTCATTAGTTTCTTTTGCTAATTAGCAATAAAAGGGCATCAAATCATCTTTTACTTCAACCCTCAGATCTCCCAATGTATAAATCAATATTGACCACAACAGGCTTAGGTGCTAGTTTTGACCGTTAATGGATCAATTCCTCCGGAAACCAGAAGAATGGTGATTGCTAATGTGGTTCAATCGTTGCTGGATTTCCACGAGTTGGGGAGGAGGATCCAGAGGTTCTGAGTTTTCAGTCGTTGCTGGATTTCAGTCGTTGAAGAAACTAATAGTTATGGAAGGCATGCATAACCAGATCCTAAGACCTAAGTGTTGTTTTCTTTCTCTTCACAAATTCATCTAATATTTTCAGCCGCCAGTCTATCATATTTATTCTGGTATTCCATTCAATCCCGGCATCTTCTATATGCAGCCTATGAAGTAAGAGTCTGGTGTCTGTTTGTGTCTATTGATGGGAAAGTGAACATGACACTAAAATTAAAACAACAACCCGATACGAGTTTCCAGCTTAAATTACTGATAACTACTCGAGCACTTAACATCCTGTAAGGCAAGACGTTAAGAATTGTATCTGTTAATCAAAGTGGATGGTGACATCTATATGTAATTTCCAAGTATTTAAAGGGTGACCTTTCTCTACTAGTATATCGCAATTTTCTTTTGGAGTTCTGCAGTTTGCAGTTTGTGGAAGGCATACATTTCTTTGAATTCCATGTGCCCATCCTTTTGAACGCCTTTTGACATCTTCTACATAATTATTCTGTGAATCTCTTTTGTTGCCTTCAAGACCAAATGAACTTTTTCCCCTGAAGAAAATCTAATAGAATTTATTATTAAAAATTATAAGATTTTTAAAATGGGCTCCATATAGAATTGAGATTTAAAATCCCTCCAATATCTTATGCCTTTCTATAGGCGCATGCATAACAAATCTCAGAATTGTAGCATCCATAACTTCGATTAGCTCTAATTTGCAGAAGAAGAAAAAAACCTAGCCCATGATCAGTAATAAGCTACATGGTGCAATACAAATGGAGAAATATGCATGCTACAATAGAAGGAATTTATCACCATATAGTTATTCACAAAATTAAATAAAGGTCATCTACATAAAGATATTCACAAGGATATGCAAATATCTTTGACCTGCTCACAACAATTTTTAGTAAACCTACATTAGAACATAAGAAATTTGCATATATAGTATGACTTGAGCTAATAATTATGATAAACTTACCAACTGACATGGGACCATAAGGTCTGCTTCAGCAATTGACTGGCGTGGGGGTAGATGCATTAACTGTCGGCTTTCCTCAAGAAAACACTAGTGGTTGCAAACCAAGGTGTAAGATATATTTCTTAGGAGCAAATAATAGAAGTACGCAAATGTCAGCAACTAGAATAGTAAGAGAATTGTCCACTGCAAGCTTAAAGAAGAACTTGGTGATCTGCTAAATAAATATTGGTTATATTGCCAATTCATATAAAGACTAATGCATGCATATTCACAAATATTCAGTATTAATGATACAAGGAAAAGACCGAGTCAGGAATCAGCTAAGCATGAAATTTCAGAAACTACATGAGGATGCCTTCCACTAAAATGCTTTAGTCAAGAAAAAAGTTAAAATATAGGAGCCCGATAAAAGATGAGAAGAGAAGAATTAGTTAATATTTTTCTTTTTCTTTTTTACTGAAAGCATAAATGTTAGCTTCATACAGGAAAATGAAAGGAATCCACACCTGAAAGAAGTCACCTTTCGCTAAAAGAAAATAATCCTTAAGGGCCTTCAGGTGACCATTCAAATCAGCACGTATAACAACAAGCTGTTATGAAGAATATGAAAGTATAAATACGCTGATAGCTCAGAATAATAATAGATCCACCATGCTTGAACCAACATTACCTGCCAGAGATGATTTGCTGCAACTGTACGAATTGAGTTAACAGACGATTCGAATAACCTTTTGTGAAATTCTGATGACTCCTGCATCGAAGGAATGAGAATGCTGTTATACATTAGCAAGAAAATGTAAACGTACTTACAAATATGATTAGCTACAATAGTACAAGATAAAGGAAATAGTATCTGATGAACAAGTTAAGCTAGGATCGCATCGATAGAATTTGGAATCAAACTTTATCAATTTTTTAACTATTAGATACACATTGGGATTTGTGAAAACAATTATGAAGAAAAACTCTCATCCTTTCCAACAATTACATGATTGTTTGCCCAATGTGCATCTAATGGTTAAAAAGTTGATATGATTCATTTTCAAATCCTATTGAAAAGGAGTCTAGAATAACTCCCAGTTGAAAAGTAAAAAGCACCCTAGTATTATATGAGGACATACAAGACCTTTAACTCTTGAAGCATTGCCTCGATCTTATCCGCTTCAGATTGTGGAAATAGTTCTTCTGGAATTAGTTTCATTCCCTTAGGCAGATCTTGCTGGGGATCGCCACTGCCAAGGAAACCTTGGCCTCTTCGAGATCCTCTGAAGATTGGCTGGAGAATAATCGAATCCTGCAGTCTAAAAGAAGAACTTGGATTCCGAAGGACTCTTATTGCTTTGCCAGCAAAGAGAATTGATTCAGCAACATGCATATGTATATACTCTGGCAGCATATCCTGTATGGATTAAGTGAAGACTAACTGATTAGTAGTGTTAAAACTATGCCCCATAGACGAGTAAAAAATTCAGAAAAATCTTCATTAACCCCACCCCCCCCACCCCGGTGGCCCGTGGGAGGGAAAGAAACAAAAACAAAATCATTTATTTGTTCCTTGCCTTTCAACAATTTAACTACCTTATCTTGTAATGATTGGAAGAAACAAATAAATACCAAGGCTGCTAAAAATAAAGAAAATATATATATATTGCATCATATATGTGGCATTGAATCAAATATCGGTCATATCGGCCGATATATTGTATTAGGATCCCTCACGATACGATAAAACCGATAAAGTTTCGCCGATATATTGGCCAATATGGTGATTTTGGCCGATATATCGTCCCTATATGACATAGGAGACACCTAGCCGATCTGATTCCGATATCCACCGATGTCCGATATTTAAAACCTTGATCAGTAGAAATAGTTTAAACAAAAGCATTTGCTAGTGTCATTAGATGCTGAAGAATGGTTAATTACAAGTGTTGATGTGGTTTTCAAGTATACATCATACAGAATAAAGTAATGGGGAAAAAACCAGCAGCTAACAGAATTTATAGATGTGCCATACGTTACTCTCTAATAAAATATAATATTTCCCATCACACATAATAAAGAGATTGTTGTCATCAAATTATAGAAGCATACATGATAAAACACATTTTGCAATTAATCAAGTATTTATGCACCCTCAAATGCATTCACTTTTGGAAGGAACCCTCAATTACATTCATAAACATGTGAATCATGGGATTGCATATATACTTCTGCAAAGGTACTTGGTGCCTCAAAATAATGAACATCTTGCAAATGCCAACCCCATCCCCAAACCACAAATGATTTTGCTGAAAATGAAATTGGCATTTCTGCCAACCATGAAAAAGACATTTTCGGTCGTTATAAAGGAAACAAATGTAGCCTAGCATTCTAACTATGTAATATGATGATATTATTTTATGGGGAACTTATCATAATATTGTGTTTGGGACTTAACGAAGTCCATTAGAGTAATTGATACTGAAAATAGAATAGAAGGCAGGCCGAGAAGGAGGATAGGAGGGAAGCAGGCAACTACGGCAAAGACCCAAAAAATAGGGCAATGAAAAGTCAAAGGAGAACGAGTCCCCACCAACTAGATAATAAGACATGATTCGAAGTTGTTGATGTTTATACTGGTCGGTCATTGAATAGGAATTTAATTTACAGAATTATGTAAGCAAGCAAAGCATGTCCAATATATAGAATGTTGATAATCAATATTTTTTTTAAAAAGAATGGAAGGACAGCTCTAGATAAAAACACCAACTTACAAATTCCCATTATGTAGCTTACCGGTGTATACTCACATTTACTAACAGAAAACATATAAACCAACACAGGAATGCAATAGTGGAAAAATCATTAAGACGGAAATAGACAACAAGAAACATTAAAAATATAATGCAGCAAGAGTATACCAAATATATATGGAAACCCAGGTGCCAATCAGATACAGTCGAGTCTTCGGATGATTTCTGCATCAATTTTTCAGTCAAATCAGAATGAGATGATTCAGTTTCCATATCCCTACCATCTTGTCTGCAAAATAACAATAAGAGTGTTTTTAGACAGTTCTAAAACAAAGCTACGGAAGAGATATATTGGCACTCTCAAAATACAGAAGCACAATACCAGATAAGATATAAAGAAGAAAATGTCACTTAAGTAACTTTTTATCAAAAAAGAAAAGAAGAAGAAGAAAATGAAGACGAAGCCTAAATCCATTCAATGGGGGAAGCTATACATTACTGTCTTTCCAACAAAGTCCTCTAAATGGCTGCACTTAAGTTAGTGTGCAAGCAAAACTTACAGCCAGGAGCGCCAGGACATCAGATAAAACTACGCTTTACCTTGAAGTCAGGACAAACTAAATAATTACTACTTAGGGAAATCTACCTAGAGTTTAAAGAAATAACTATGTATATCTAATAGCACGTATGACCTTGTATCATGCAGAAAAAACAGTTGGTTAATGTGTGTTATGATTAGTTTAATCCTTGCATCAGATTCAGAAAGAAATTTATGAAGTAGGACTAATACAAGAATGATGTATGTTAACATTTAATGGGTATTACCATCATTTCCTATTATGCAAGCTTAACACATGCTTTACTTTGCCATTCAAATATCAGTATATGCTAACTGTTGGCTTATTTTCATCCTGATTTAAAATTGAAGTGCCGAATAATGCCATGTGTATTGATTATTTGCAAAATGTTATAAACAAGAAACTTGCAGAAGACGAATATAAGAAAACCATAAAAATAACCCAAAAATGGCAACCAGCAATCATGGACGGATGCAAGAATTTTGGTCGGTAGGGGCAGAATGTAGACAACAATATTCTAGTCATAGGTCCAACTACATAATATATAAAAGGCTTAATTTCCAAAACTATCAAAAACTTAGAGGTTGTGATAAGTAATTACTAAATTCTTTGAAAACTACAGAAAACTACCAACGTGTACGAACATCCTTAAGCTTTTTTAAACTAGTTTGGTAACTTATTGAATATTCAGTAAACAAATATGATAGTTTATTTAACATTTACTAGACAAGTTGGTAGTTTATTGTTTTATTATTTCACAAGTTTTCGTACACTTGGTAGTTTCCTGTAATTTTCAACAAATTTGATAGTGACTTGTCACGGGTCCTAAGATTTTGGTAGTTTTGGGAATTAAGCCTATATAAATACCATGCAATTTAGAAAGTACAGAACTTTGAAATAATTTAAATACTGACATTGGGGATTTAAAGGCGCATTGGAACTCATACCACTTAAATAAAGGATAAATATGATATTGCAAGTAGTGAGAATTGAACCCAACATAAACAAACTAACATAACATCTCGAGTAGACTCCACTATTGATACTTTGTAGCATATATATGTATGACATATATTCTATAATGTAACACTTTCTTGTAACCAATATTAACCTTCAAGTTTTTAGTTAAGCGTGGTCACTTGCCCCGCTAGTCCCTATATAGATTCACCCTTGCCAACAATCAATAATATATTATAAAGTTACAAAAAATATCAAGGATTAGAACTCCGTACAACCAAAAACCAGCACGGCGACGAGGAGAGTTGGTTGTGGCATCGGCAAGAGAGGCGGGTAGTGGAGATGGTGGCTGAAGTGGAGGAGGGCGGCTAGGGTTAGGGTTAAATTGGGTTAGTTTAAGAATGAAGATCAAAAGATGAAGATGATGAAGGTAGCTGAGGACGGCAGCGAGATTAGGACGGTGGCAGCGAGAGAGGGTAACGGAGGTGGTGGTCAAAGCAGAGGAAGGCGGTCGGTTAGGATTATGGTTAAGATTAGTTTGGTAATGAAGATGAAGATGATGGAGGTGGAATAAGGCAGCATCGAGGCTACAGCTTGGGCGAGGGCAAAGCTAAGGCGGCGTCATAACTGAGGCGATGAGCTCTAGGGCATGATGTGCTAAAGGATATGAGAGCTAAGGCAACGATGTGGCTAGGCCGGCGACGAGGCTATGGTGGTGGCAAGACTATGACAACGATATGGAAGTGACAGCGGCGAAGGAGTTTGTCGGCATCAATTAGATTAGACTTATATTTAGGATTAAAGAATAAAGAAGAGGGTATTTTGGAAAATAAATAAATGTTATGGTGACATGGCAATTTAACTAATGAGAAATGTCTCCTACCCATTTTAATTGCTACCCGCATGTATCCAAGAGAGAAACATTATAGGCCCCCATGTATGATATTAATATTTAGATGATGTAAACCCACTCTTTTATTTCTTGAGTACATGCGGGTAGGAATTACATATGGTAGATTAAGTATTTCTATTAACTAATGGTACCGGCATGACGATGACACGGCATTGTTAATGATGGCTTAGCATCATTAGCAATGGTAGTTTTCTGGTGACAACTTTATGGTAGTTTCTCGTCAAACGTTCAAACCTTTTGTGATTTTTAATGAAGATTAAAGTAAAATTAGTTCTTAAGTTTTATATAAATAGTAAAAATAATTGAAATGGTTTTGGAATAATTTTTGAACCTTTTGATATGATATTCGTTTAATTCAATTTTTGTACATTCGGATTTTATATTTTCTAATTATTATTTATAGTTTAGAGTTTTATATAGGTTTTTAAAGTACTTCTAATTTAAGTTTAGTTATAATATACTTGTTAATTATCATACTTTAGTTTTAGTAATATAAGGAAATCCAAAATTAAGCATTGCATAAGGAAATAAGTAGTGTAGTTCAAGACTTAAAAACTATTTTAGTGTCATAAACATTGCATAAGGATATCCAAAAGCCTATTAATAAACCCACAAACTAATTAATAAACTTAATGCTAGCCCGTTTCTAAGCAAATGGTTAATCCAATTTTATTTGGTGCCTGAGAATATCGGTATCGGATCTTGGACGTGACATTTTTTATCAAACTTGGCCATTTTGGATTGGGATCGGCCAAGATTTCAACCCATGGTGAAAATGCACTGATCTGGAACATAATGTATATATCGCTTATGTATTTGATTTAGAGAATAAGTCCCAAAATTAAAAAAAATTCATAAAAGTAAAAAGAAAGAAACGAAAAATAATAGAGGAAATGTTGATTGTCGAAAATGTGCCAACGAATGCATATAGGTCATATAAGTGAATCAACGAGTAATGAAGTTAACTTTGTTCTAGGAGTACAATGAGTATCGAGGGAATATTAAACTATATCAAGTCTATAAGTCTACAAACAAGAAAAAGATAAACTCATAATCAATTATTATTTCAATTACCAAAATATAAAATATAAACATATTTTGAGTGCTAACTTAAATAGGCATACATCAATTATGTGTTCAAAGGGAAAAGTGAAGAGAAAAAATAAAGAAAAAGTGAAGACTTTAGGGTTCTACATTATTATTTGAAATACTTCACATGAATATATCTGAGGAAGTGGAAAAGAAAAATAAGGCACTGCTTTTCATTTTATGCTAAAAAAGAGGTGGAGGAAAATCCTAATAAGAGAGATCAGATATAAGAATCAAAACAAACCATAGAGAAGAGAAGGAACAAACACACACACACACACACGAGGGGATTGCATAATCTGGTAAGGTATCAAGCCCAAATTTAGCATTATACCTGCCCATGAATATTACATGCTCAAATATGTGGATATATCATGGAATATATGTTCGCATATGCTTGTTATGCAGCTGATAGCCAATTGCATATTGCATAATGCATCCATGCACCCAATATTATTTCTCCATCTGTAGAGCATACAAATATGCTAAAAATAATCCATGATAGCATGCATATGTGGCAAATCAACTTCTGGCAATTGTTCTTACACAATAACAACTCAAAAACATCAACTACATTTACCTTTAGCTTGCCAAATGATAAACCAATATGTTTCGATTGGTTGAACTTCTTTGAGATTAAAGTATTCAATACCTTCTAATGAAAAACTCTCCATGCTGATCTTGAAGAATTTCATATACCATCCAGGATGCTAATTGGTTGTAGAGGACTTGATGACCATGCTAAAAGAGCCTATACTTTGGAAGATTCAGGGGGAAATAATAGAATTAGTATCAAAATTCTAACATTTGTATGGTATATTGAGTTTGAAACGAGCAATGTGAAATAAATAATCAAAAGCTAGAGACTTTATTCCATACATAAAGATGCCATATCTAGCGCTATTTTGAATAACATGTGAAGCAAGGATGATAGCTAAGAATCTAAATAGAATCTATTTGGACAATTAGACTCATTCAAACTAAATAGATTTTATATTCTCAAGTTTAACAACTTGCTAAAGATGCAAAATTCATTTAAGAGTTTTTTCCTTGGGTAAAGATGTCATATCAAAAAGCTAAATTTGCTCCAAAGATTTCTCTATTTTCTATCAAACAAAGAACTTAGAATGTTAGAATACGAACAAATATATCCCAAACCCTCAATAACAGCTTCATGCGTCGTATTCATATTCGGTGATCATCACACAACTCCAATAACAGCCCTCCATAAGACCCTCAGCATCTTTCAAGGTCCTTGGTCATACTATAGCATGAGTAATCAAAAGGTCATGATGAGGGTGAGGGATATATTTTTTTATTAGAGCATGTCTGCACACATGTCGGGCGCCAATTTGTGGGCCAAAAGGCCCAAAACCTTGTCTTTTGTGCAGGGTAATTTTTCAATCCGCTTTTTTATTGCTCACCCACTAAAATTTGAAACTTGGTTATAGTGGCCAAAAACTTGCTATCAACATAAAGCATAAATATGAAAGTATGAGGTGGTTTATGCAAAGGTGTGAACCTATTTTATATTCTCAAATCCTCTCTCTATAACATTTCAAAAATTTTAAAGTTTATTTTAGAATTTAAATAATGATATAATGAGTTTTATTAAAATGATAACATTTATTGAATTGGGTTTTCATAATTTGGTGTGTATAAATTTTCGATAATAAAACCAATATTTTCTTTTCTAATTAATACTTATTTTGGCATGACAGGCATATATTAATATTAATGTTTTCATTATTTTCTCTAAATGATATTTTATGATTTTTCTTCATGATTGATAACTTGGAGGAGGGAAGCACGGGGGTATAGGAGAGGGAGGCATGGGATCACCATACCTATAATTACCCATACCCATTTCTTTTATTCTTACTCCAAAATTCCCCTCACCCATAGTTTCCAAAACATGGCTATCCAAAACCCCATTATTTTCCCTTGCTCATTTTCTCAATATCTCTCTCAATCTCACACAAACTCTAGCTCTCTCTCTCAAATATTCAAACTCTTGTATTTCTCATTAACCATCACTCACTCTCGTTACCTCACTCAACCACCAAGTACTCAACTCCTTCAAGTAGAAGCCTTCATCAATTCTTCAAATGGTATCCTACAAGTCATGGATCTCATTTAGCTCCATTTCAAGGTGAAAATCCCTTATCTCAAGAAAGATTTTAAGAGTTTTGAATGAAAACTCACATTTTTACTTCATAAATTTTGCACAAATGGAGTTTTAAATAGTTACTGGTAATCGTAGTGTGTTTGTGCAGTTTTCTTATTGATACAACTTGTTTTGGATTGAAGAGGGTAGTTTTAAGAAAAAAGTTTTGGTTTTTAAAGTGTTTTGCAACTTCCAGTTTTTCTAGCAGCATCTTCCTTTTTCGGACGTCTGTCTTAGAAGCTTCAGACGTATAGTCGTTCTCTGGGTTTTGCCCCAAGTTGAGTTTCAGACGTTTGATGCTTTGGAAGCAAACGTCCGACGCTCCTTGTGCACCCCAGTATCTGTTCCTCGGACGTCTGACGTCACTTCTTCAGACGTCTACCTTCTCTCTGGACTGCAATGTCCTTGTTCTTCAGACGTTTGTTGTTTACAGCATCAGACATCTGAAGTTCATTTTTGGTTATGTTTTGCTTTTCTGCTTAGTGTTTTGCTCTCTATCCTTCTCGACTAATCTTTACATAAGTATATATCGATTTAGGGAGCAACCAAAAGTAGTTACCTTCGATATCGGTATTTATGTTGGACTCTACGTGTATAGGATCGATTGCGGAGACTCCCGAGTAGACGAGAAAGGGCAAGACCGTCGTAAGTTTCGATTAGCCCGAGCCGTATTTTGGTGAGTAAATTTACATCTAAAGGGGAAAATCGGATGGATGGCGTATAGCACCCCCGACAACCAAAATTCTTATGAACACTTCTTATTGATTTTAATTCATATCTCATATGCTCAGTTTACAATGCCATGTTTCTTTTCCATGCTATGCTTGTGCGAACACACTTGTTAGAACATTTGCACAATTACTAATGATTAGCATGAGGCACCATTACAGACTCGCATGCTACACGTACACATCATTAGTAACTGCCATGACACGTATAGAACTTGCCACGTTTCTTCACGTATATTTTGCGAACACGCTTACTAGAACACTTGCACAATTACTAATGATTACTATGAGACACCATCACAGACTCGCATGCTACACGTACACATCATTAGTAACTAACATGACACGTATAGAACTTGCCACGTTTTTTCGCGTTGTATTTACATCCATGCTAGTATCATATATTGCTTATCATGTTTCGTTATGTTGATACCATTACTACATACATTCTTATATTTTAGTTTCTGTTGCAAAGTTAACTATGCGTTGTTTCTATGAATTTTTATCTTCTCCATGAGATTTGAGAAACTGCATGGTATTATTTTATAAAACTTGGTTATGTTTGCAAATTACGATTTACTGTTGAAATGATGATACATCCACCATGAGTTTTTTTATATATTTATGGTTTGATTTTATCTGATACCGAAGGGGAAAGGAACCGATTACGGATACTTCCGATACCGGGGGGGAAAGAACTAGTTACAGATACATGGTAAACTGGTTTGGTGATGTCCGATACGGAGGAGGAAGGAACCGGTTACGGATACATGATGGACTAGTTTGGTGATATCTGGTAACAAGGGGAAAGAACCGATTATGGATACACGGTGGACCCGATATGATACCGAGGGACAGGAAGTGCGCATAGAAAGGTGGGGAGCCTAGTGAGGTTACTCGATACCAGTGATAGTTTGGAACATGGCGGATATCTGAAAGATACTGACAGGGGTTATTTGATGAGATTGAAAAGAGAGCCGATCCGAGAGGCGGCGTCTAAAATATTTTGGGATTTCGAGTGTTGACGATTGACACGGGATTTGATGATGGTTTTATTGTTGATATTTTTTTCTATTGCGCGCGATCCATTTAAGATGTGACTACATATACTTATGATACATACAAGTTCTCATATATTATGTTAGCCTTGTACTTTATGATTAGTCGATGATTTGTCTATGGATACGATTTCTACTATGTGATGTCTTTTACTCACGAGTTGACAACTCATCCCGTTGTGCCATAACTTCTTGCAGGACCGACAACTTGGATTAAAAGCGGCTTTGTTGGCGCATTTCCTTTTGGGGCGTGATCGTTTTTGCTCTAGGTGGGTTATGAAATCGTATCGTAACCACCTCTTTTGTACTCTTTGTGTCTAGATAATACTCCATCTACCACTTGTATATTCGTTTGATTTAGAGTCATGAGACGAGACTTAAGTGTTGTATATTTGATTGCCAAACTCGATGTGGAGTGGGTTTGTGTATATTGGCTTTGAGATATACACATATATGTATATGTTGACCTTGCCTACTCTTTCGGTTAGCAGCTTCGTATTCTTGTGATTTTTAGTGTTTTGAAAATCCTAAAATGTTTTCAAAATTGATTTTGCTTCTTTTTAAAAGCAGATTTAATACTTTCAACTTATAAGTTTTGATCCTAGCTTAGGCTTACTTAGATTACGTTATTGCTCAATTGGTTTCGCGTAATCTAAGTGCCGGTCACGTGCCGTTTTGGGTCGTGACACTCACTCTCTCCTAGTATTAACAAAGTGTATTAACAAAGTGTATCACCTTGAGTGCTCACGACGTTGCTATTAAGGGATTCTTCATCGTCTTTCTTCGCACACAATTCAAATCGAAGGTAAACCAAACTTGACTGTCTTATTTCCTAAGTGTTATAAGAAGAAAAACAACAACGGAGATAGGAATGAAAAAGTCAAGAGGGGAACCGTGCTTCTCATTCGGCCTTGGTGGTCGTGAGTAGTGATCACCAGAGCCATCGACCTTCATCCAAGTCAGATTAGTGGTGGCCAATCAAGCCGTCGCTGTTAAAGTTAACGTCGGAAAGATAAAATCAGCCCCTATCTTGCTTATATTTATTTGCACCCCTTTATCTTATATTAATATGTATAAAGGTAGGAGGGAAAACAGGAAGATATGAAGATGGTTATTGTGGATGCTGTAAAGTGGAGTTTGTCTTAAATCGATGTTTAGTTCTCATGGGTTATTCGAGTTGACTGCATATGGGAATAATTCGATGTAGCATGTATTTACATTATTACTTATTATGTGTCATTCTAGAGGATAACTAGAATGGGGCAAGAGAGGTCTCGGAGCTATGAACCTTTAAGACGTCTTTAAAGCACTGATGTGTTGATACATTGTTTTTTGTATTTATGATATTTAAAATTCTATAAGAACATGTTATATTCATGTTTTACACAAATGTTGTACAAGGTGTTGATATATGTGTGCGCGCGCGCGCATATATAATACTTATCTCTTTGCGTTGATGAACTTAATAGACATATCAGGATGACATATCATGGTGTATGTTGTCTATTGATGATATTATTTTAGTTGATGAACCAAGAAAAAGGAAAATTACTAAAGCAAAAAAAATGAAGAGACTTTAAAGTCTAAGGGTAGGCTTAGTAGTGTTGGATATAGTGACCACAAGACAATTATTATAATTGCACGTAAGTGATTATGATAATTGGAGGACCTATACAGATAGAACAGTCTTACTCGAGATGATAGTATGATATCTGGTTTGTCTTTATCATTCATTTATATACGTTTTACTTGATATTGCATGTCGCTAATACATAATGATGAAGCCCGTAGGATTCTTGCTTGACTACCAGTATTATGATGGCGATCATATACGTGAGAGCTGGGTAGTCCATAAGCACATTCTTAAATTTCCCTAGTCGAGAGAATATCGAGACTGGGTATTGATATTCCGGCGTATATTAGTGTATACGTTTCAAGACCTGGACGAGGGGCGGTGGCCGATCTCATAAGCCATTAGTGTTGTCACCTAAAATAGTATACAGGTGCTCACTGGATGTGAGTACACTTAACAGACTGGCCGAGAACTTCTAGATGGTATTATATCTATCGTCAGATAGAAGTTCTCTAGTGGCATGAGTATAGGTTAGTCTTTTGACCTAAGATCATCATTTGTCCCGTATGAGTTCTCAATGTACTTTGATTATTACCCAACCACGGCTCAAAGGAGTCGTGCAAACAAGTTTGAGTTGGGTACAGTTCCGAACCACATGGAGGCAGTGAGCGATTGTCGGGGATTCATCTCTCCTTATATTAGGAGTCGATGTCGTGCTGTGTTCGGTTGGCCATCACCCTAAATCCGTGGCCATGGTGCATGAGATTTGCTGATAGGAGTTCAGTAGTTTCTCGGTTGGTGATGGGCTTAACTCCGACACGATTTATCGGGTTATTAGGAATCTGACGTTATCCAACCCTTAGACCGGTATGTGATACTCTTAGACGAAAAAACCGGACTGTACGGAGATTGTCACATTCAGGCTCAGTAGAGTACGGACAGACTTGATTGTCGACCTCCCTTTTGATATATACCTAGATAGCCGTTACGTACAGCTAGTGCCGATGACGTGCTTGTGGTTATGGATTTATCCAATAATCACTGCCAGCGTATTAGCGAGTCTTTAGAGTCCCAGACGGAGAGTTTTCCCGGTTCAAGCGATATAATGTAGATGACGTATGTTGGTACATACAGGTGTCCGATTAAATATATATACAGGCTACACGGACTTTAATCGGACGGTTGATAATACTATCCGGCTTAGAATTAAACCGGAGTATTAAATCAAGTTTTGATTTAATAATTTTTATATATTTTTAATATATATTCTAGTATTATTGTTCACTATTCGTTTTCTCTCTTGGCTATTCGTATTTTTATACGGATACGCGTATATGCATTTCGATACGTATATCGGGTTGTATTCCGTATTTATACGGAATACTTCTAGAAGGACCTCATTATTTGAATTTCCTTTTAGGAATTCAATTGGAAATGAGGAGGGTGAGGTGGCTTTAGGTTTGGTTGTGGACATGTAGAGAGGGATGGGCTTCATTTGCTTATAAAAGATATGCTTGTGATATTTTAATTTGATGTCGAAAAAATAATAGAAAGCCATTCTTTGATTCACTCTCATTCTCACAACATGAAAACACTTGGCCATTTTGAGACATGACTACCTTTTATTCTCTTCTCTTCCTTCTTACTTTGCTCCCTTGAGTATTAGTTTGAGAGTGGAAAATTCCTACATCCCCACTCTCCATTTCTAGCAAGCTTGGAACGTCGGTTTCTTCACTAGGTGAAAATGGAGCTTGGATCGGTTCCTTTATGTGGATCATCTTCAGAAAGGATGGTCGTCTCTCAAGATTGTTCCCGACGGCCTACGAGAAACTTGGAAAGGTCTTTCACGATTGGGTGGACACGCATCAAAAATTGTAATCCCTAAACCTTGAATGCTTGTATTCTAATTTAGTGTTTGGAACGATCGTTAGGGATTAGCTTCTAGTGTCCTGTAAATTTTTGTTTTTTGATTCCGCATTGACCGCGGTAGTAGCGGTAGGGGCACTAGAAACTTTCAATACTATCAGAGCTACTAGGTAGGGATGCCGACCCATGGAAGGTTCTCACTGTGGTGACAGTAGTGGCGAAGCGCAGCCTCTTACCTCTAAGGTGCCACGTGCGGTTATATGGTCCGGCGGGTTGTAGTTCGTCGCGAGAGGACTACGTAAATAGTAGCTGCTAAGGGACCTATAGACGTCACGGTCAGTTTCTGCTGTGCTGACTAACCCTTACAATGGTATCAGAGCCAAACCAAACACTAAAACTAAATTAGACAATGTTTTAGTTTTGTGACCGAAAATTTACCCGTATTTAGTTTTGAATTCCAAATTTCTATCCATTTCAAAACGGAACTTGAATTTTTTTTTATATTTCAGTAGGCTACTTTTTAAAAAAGAAAACTTGGCACAAAAATCGAGGACAAACAGACAGTTTGGCCAACATTTGGCCGAGATTCCCTTCCTATTTTTTTGTTTATCCCCAAATTATGTCAGTTGCTTGGAATTGTAGAAACTAGATTTTTGGTATACATCTTTTTGCCCCAGATTTTGTTTTGTATTGTTTGTGCATACGGGCAATTCGGGACTGTTTTCGGTCAAAACTTTAACATCATTTATGTTTGTATCTTGGTATATGTGTTGTTGAACGTCGTCTAATTGCTATGTGTTCGATTCAACGGGGTTGCACACTTGCTTGTGTTACTTGTTCTTTGTGTGTGTATGTGTGTGTTGGTTTAAACGGATTGTCGTAATGGATAGCCCCTCGTGTGATTTGTGTTGGTTATAGTGCCCTCAAGTCAATTATTGTAATCGCACGCAGGCGATTATGATGATTGAGGGAGGACCTATACGGGTAGAACAGTCGTACTCGAGTTGATAGTATGCTATCAGTTAATCTCTATCATGTACATGTATTATGTGGTATTACGGATCACGGTTACATGTTGATAAAGCTCATAGGATTCTTGCTTAGCTACCAGAGTTATTGTGGCGATCACACTTGTGAGAACTGGGTAGTCTATAAGCAAATCCTTAAATGTCCCTAGTCGTGGGAATATCAAGACTGGGCATCGATATTCCAGAGTAGACTAGTATATACGTTTCTTAATCCCGACAAGGGACGATGGCCGGTCTCACAGCCATTGGTGTTAGTTGGTCACTAAAGATAGTATACAGGTACTCATTGGGTTATGAGTTACACTGGACAGACTCATCGGGAATATACTAGATGGTATTATACCTATTGTCAGATAGCAGTTCTCAGGTGACATGAGTACAGGTTAGTCTGTCGACCTGATATCGTCGTTTGTCTCGTACGAGTTCTCACTGTGCTTTGATTACTATACAACCACGGCTCAAAAGAGTCGTGCAAACATGTTTTAGTTGGGTGCAATCCCGAGCTACATGGAGGCATTGAGCGGATCGTCGGAGATCCGTTTCTCCATGTATTGGGGGTAAATGTCACGTTGTACACAGATGGTCATCGCCGGAAATCCTTGGCCAAGATGGATGAGATTTTCTGATTTGGATCAGTAGTTTCTTAGTGGATGATGGGCTTCACACCGACACGACTTACGCGTTATTAGGAGTTTGACTTTTTCTAACCTTCTAGACCCGGTATGCGATACTCTTAGACGAACAGACCGGACTGTACGGAGAATGTCACCTATAGGCTCAGTAGGGTTTTTGGACGAGTTATCGTGTCGATCTTCCCTTCGAAAGATACCTGGATAGCCGTTACGTACAGCTAGTGCCACTGACGTGCTTGTGGTTAAACTCACTGCCAGCGTATTGACGAGTCTTTAGAGTCCCACACATAGGGTTTTTCCAGTTCAGGCAAAATGATATAGTGGTTGTATATTGATACGTGCAGGGTTCCGATTGGGTATGTGTGCTAACCACACAGACTTTAATCGGCCGGATGATAATGCTAGCCGGCTTAGGATTAAGCCGGATTATTAAATCAAGTTTTGATTTAATAATTTACATATATATATATATATATATTTCGATATGTATATTCTAGTATTATGTTCATTGTTTTTTTATCTCTTGGATATTCGTATTTTGATACGAATACGGACATATATTTGCGGAAACGTATTTTTATATTCATACAAGAATACTTCTAGAAAGATGACACCTCATTTCTAAGATTTACTTTTCTTTTGTTTAAAAGAAATTGTGAAATGAGGTGGAGAGAAATGGTGGTGGGTATGGGCAAATGAAATATTAGTTCATTTGCTTATATCATTCAAACATGGTTGTAATTTTAAAATGGCGAAATTCTTTTAACAAAAGTAAAATGGCAAGCTTATATTTGCGATGGTTATTTTTCATTCAACCATTTAGCTTCTCTCTCTTCCATGGCTCCTCTTTATTCTTCTTCATTATCTTCAACCCTCTCATAAGTTGAGAATCATCAAGATAAAAGAGAAAGAAAAATGCTAGAACACTCACACACATCACTAAGCATCCTAAATTAACAACCTAAGATCCTTAGTTACTTCATTGATGAAATTGAAGCTTGAACTTGGTTTCCTTGGATGGATCATTTTCGACGAAGGAAGACCGACTTGCAAGCACGGTCTGGAGCTCTTGAGAGCATGCTAGAGTCCAACCTAATTGGAGAAAATGAAGACGCTACAAAAATTATGATTTCTACCTTGCTAGTATTACTGTTTATGTTCTAGTTTTGATATTCTATTAATGGTCCTTTGTTATTTGACATGGAGCTCTATTGATTTTTGAAAATATCATGCTTGCTTGCTTGCAAAATACGGTAGAGAGCCTTAGATCCAACAATTTGATTGTACAGTTTTGATTTATTATGTTGTATTCATTTGTTCGGAACGAGCTCCAACCTGTGGCCGCCGTTTCCGTGTTATGTATATTCTTTTATTGGGACACGACCAGGATGCGGTTGATATCACCACTGTATATTTTTCATTTCTGTACTAGAATTAATCCGGGAGAAGTGCTATAGTAGCTGAGTTCTAGAGTGCGCTAGGTGGCCATTTAATAGCGTTTGGGACCGGACAGTCTCACTCTAGAATTAGAGAGTTGCTCGCCACTTGTAGGGTTATAGGATCGACCCGCGGAGGAGTGCCCAAGTTACCGGATTCTAGAAAGCGACGGGTGACCGACTCATGTTACTAAAGGCAATTTACCCAGTTTCTAGAATTGGCAGGTGTCTTGCCGCACTCGTCGGGGTCTAGGATCGATATTGTACGGGTTATCCACACGAATGGAAAACATTGCGTCTCATTTGCGGCTCAAATGAAACGTGGGGCTCCTACTTTATCTGCTATTCCATATTGTTGTTCCCATGCCTGTGATGGTTATTATCTGCCTGTGGTACTAGTTCATGTCGGTCATGATATATATAGTAGATGTTTCTATATGTTTTGCATCCGCACTAGCCTTGTCCTTGCTCTGTCGTAAGTTAAATAACCTTACGGTGAAGACCCGGGACCCCGTGTGTCACGACCCGAAAGTACGGAACATGACCGGCACTTAAACTACGAACGTCTCGAGGCGTACGTAATCTAAGTAAACCGAAAACCCAGAAATCCAAACCAAGACAAGTAGTAGAGTGTAGAAAAAACCAACTTAAAGCAAGTAATTTCAATAGCATAAACCGAATTATGCGGTTTTTAAAACATCAAAAATTTACTGAAAATTTCGGCAAAGTCTCCTTTATAAATACTGGCCCCCAAACGGGATACAACATGAATAGTATACGAAATCAAGAAAAAGGCATCCCCAAGCGGGAGCTAGCTCTTCGTCAAACGACGGTCACAACCATACAAGCAATAATATACAACGCCAACGGCGAGGATCAAAAACTCAAAAGGGAACTCAAAACCACCAGAAATATAACGAGCGACTCTAAGGTCGAAAGAATAAACAACACTGGTCTCTATCTCAATAGATACATGTTTGGTTGATGGAACTTCTAGATACAACAGAATAATGATATACAAGATATATAATGGGGGTATGATACAAGTAAACCCACATACTAGCAAATCACCCGAATGAAACTGAGCCCGCAAGCCGTAATGAAACCTGTACGGCAAATCTGCAAGAAACTGGGGCACAACGGGGGTGAGTTGCCAACTCGTGAATAGAAAAACATCTACGCACAGAAATCGCATAAATAACGTAACCTAGGTCAATGATCATAATATATCCTCAAATATAAGTATAACAGGCAGCCTATAACAATGACTAGGGTAATATCTAACCCGAGTATAATTTCATGTGCCCGTGTCAGTGCCTCAGGTAGCAATATATCATATGAATGAGGTATGAATGCATGAAACAGAATACATGTAAATGAAGAAACTGTTTTCATAAATTAGTGAGATTTCCTTCGTATTTTTAAACTGAGGTAGCATAATGAAATCAGTATCAACAGTGTCTAGCATCGACACAAAACATAAATCTCACTGTCTCAAAATATCAATGTCTCAATCTCAATATCTAGGGCGCCGTCAGTCCGGACCGGCCCCTACCATCCATCTCAAGACCACGACGGTATCCTCCGGATATCCGACGCGTAGGGTAATATCACCGGTAGGTAGTGCTCCCCTGCCGGGCTCAACGTCAACACCACATTCATCTTGCCCCGGGGTACCATACCGGGCCCACCATGTACCCGTGACGGTTCCTCCACTCCTCGACACGGATCTCCAAAACCACAGCAAACTCATGGTGGACGACACTTTACATCACTAGAAAACCGCAACATTTTATATTTTAAAAGATCATAAGTTGTAAATTTTGCGGCTTTCCCCGAAATCCAGAAATATCATAAATCTCAAGAAATCATCACAAGTTCATATGTCAATGATAATGAACTAGGCATGAACAACTGAATAACAGTATGCATGAAGTGGTAGGTAATAACTACAATGTCTAATATGGCGTATCAGGGAAGTACACTAATATCATGTCAAAACTACTAGCTAACAAGCTAAGTCAAGCAAATATATTCTCTAAAGTGTACGTGACATGACAATTACCGATGAAGATGTGTGTGAGCCGGCAAGTAGGTGTACGTGGTACATACGCATCATCGGTAATGGTGCTGGTGTCCTAACAGCATGATATCAATAATGGAATATGCAGCAAAATAAATATGCGAGGCAGAGCGAACAGCAATAATGTGCGGGAGCTGAATACTAGACACAACGATAACTAATCTGCAATAATCTAATATAAGTCCTATGAATGGTGCCTTTTGAAATAACACGAATCATGGGGTTTTGAAAATAGGGGCTACGGTGTTTTTATGAAAAGATACGTCGTTTTTTAAATATCCGTAGATTCCCTTGAGCTGTCTTTAAAAATGCCCACGATTCGTTAGTTTTTGAAATAGGTAGGAGTCTAATCTAATCTAACAACTACACTAAACTATACGGCTGAACTAACAAGCTGAACTACAGGTAAGGAAACCGCCTATCATCTGAGTCGATACATATACATACCTGTGTATGTATAGTCGGTGATCCCGCCTCAATAATATCATATCCGATACCATATCTATAATCAGGCATCCCAAGTCAAGAGTGCGGATCAATCATCAATATAGCTCGTACGTAAATCCGTCGTACGGCATCCCAATCTGGGTACGGGTCAATATCACATTCATCATACTATTCACCTGGTATCCTCTTTATCAAATATTATGATCGGGCTACTGATCTACGTCTAGTACCATACTGATACCGCCTACGTATGCATGGACGTGTGTGAAACACTACGTCAAGGACCCGCTACAACGTCATGTCGTATCTAAGATACGAACCCTGCTATATCACCGATCTCACGGCCTCAAATCGAATCTCATCGACTCAACTCAATCCCAAGTATCATCCTCAAATCCGTATGTGAACACATAGTCTCATACCCATGTGAACACATAACTATAAAGAATCCCATGAGCACATATCAATAGGAATGTATGCAAGTATGTATGTGTGTATGTGTAGTGCAACACTACCCTAGGGTTCGCAACACTAAGGTAATCCAACACACCAATATCCATCCTAAGCAACGTTATTAATCCCAAATAACATATAATAAATGTTGGTGTGTATACGCATCCGTATACACCACCACGGACTGCGGGGGTGCTATACGCCATCCACCCGACTTCTCCCCGTAGATATAAATCTACTCACCTGAACCTCGCTCGCCGGTGCCGACGTCGCCACGCGCTTGCTTGTCGTCTCGAAGTCCACATGGGGTACCTACATATCATAACGCACCGTATCGCATAAAAACCCAATTCGAAATCGAAACGTCATAAGAAAACCAAATCGGCACGCGTATCACGCATAGGTCCAAACCTATTGCCTACGTATGCAAGAATAGTCAAACCAACCCTCGATGTCGATGTACAACGTCAAACCATCGAGAAAAATCCAATCACACTCATTTGCACATTCACGAACACTAATTTTAATATAAACTAGGTTAAAACTCACAAAAACCCCAACTTTACTTAAAAAGTCACTTTTCCGAAAATCTAGCAGGCACAATTCGCCGTTTTTGTACAAAACAGGATGTTTAAATGAATGTAGCGGCCAATATATTTATTAAATATCTTAAATAAGTCATAGAAACAAATTTCCGGAATTTAATCTCATTAAATTCCAAAAACCCTAATATTCTAGTTTACAAAATACCCTTTTTTAACAATTTTCAAAATAACAATTCACAAATCATCAACTTGACTAGGTTTTGCATGAACTAAGGTGGTAAACTACAACTTATAAAATTAATGATATCATGAAGAACCTAATTAGATTTTTAATCTTACAATTTGATTTAATTTTAAAACCTAGTTTGCAATATAGCATAATTATTACAATTTTAAGTTAACAATTTGCAACTAGCAACTAGATTAGGTTTTAACATGTCTTAAGATGTTAAATACATCACACAACCACAATCCCACTACTCAAAACCCTAACTTGAAATCAACCTCATTCTTGAATTTTTCAAACATGCAATTAGAACCAATCTAAAACCAATTTAAACACTTAATAAGCTAACATAAAGCAATTAAACAACAATTTCACTAAAGGGTTAAAATTTATACCTCCCAATTGAGTTCTAGCATGCAAATCCTAGCCTCCAAAAGTAGCTTCCATGCTCCTAGATCCATGCTAGATAGGCAAGAAATAATGGGTAGGGGTTGGATTTGGGATTAGTGATGTTTTTGATGGATTTTGATGCAAAATTGATGAAATTTGGAGGTGAAATGAGGTGGGATTTTTTTGGGCTGAAGCTAGGGGAAGGCTCGGCCAGTGAAGGGAGTGAGTGGGAAAAAAAATGAGTGAGGAATTTGTTAGTCAACTCCCATACATCAAGTACCCATACCTCTTAAATTAATATTTCTTTTTTTCCCTTCATTCTCCTTTCTCTTCTCATCTTGGTGTGGATAAAAAAAAAGAGGAAGTGGGGCAGCTTGGGTTCGGCCAGCCCATGAGGGGGATGAGGTGAGTGGTGGGTTTGGGTGGAAAAAAGATAAATGTTATACCCCACTTCCATTTACACTAATTTCACCCAAAAAAAAAGCCTTATTTCTTCAAAAATTTCTAAACCGTTTTGGCAAATGATTTCGTTCCAAAAACCGCATGATAAATTTTTATTTAATGTTTTATGATGCACAAAATTTGTTTCAACTCATTCCAATTTGTAATTTTCCCTAATTAAATGTATTAGTGACGGCTTAAAATAATAATAAAATAATTTTTTTTTCAGAAAATTTGAAATTTCACCAGCGGCTCAATAAACACCAAATAATAGCAATTACATAGCTAGAATATGTATATTTAATTTTTATAATAAGATATTTGCATTTTGACTTTTTACAGAAAACCCCCTTATTTTACCGATTTTTTTGAAATTTCACCGAAACGATTTTCAAAGCGTTACAATCTTCCCCCCTTAAAGAAATTCGGTCTCCGAATTTAAATTCAAACTCCCCCAAATACTAAAACATCTAAGAAAACCCATCAAGTCGTCGGGGCTCCGAAACTGTAAATACATAAAACAAATCGTAGCGCAGCGCATGCGCTTGAAAAATGAGCATATAACTCAAATCAAAACTCCGTCAAGCATCCCGCAATCATCGGAGTCATGGAGAAGACATCAATGCCAAATCCAAATCAAAACCGATATGACATAACTCGAAACTATACATGTAAATATCGAATCTATATCTGTAAGTGTCTGAAGGAAATGCATGCCAATCTCTTTAAGTCGCTGTGCAACGCGTATAACACTGCACAGTGGCGGACGTCTATCATAAGAAAATAACTATATATATATATACCTTTGTTTGAAATGTACGTTCCGCCGTTTTGGAAACAATTTTGAAGGGTCTCCTTATTTTAAACATTTCGTGTCATATCAGACACGTAGGTAAATACTGAGGCTATAGCTCGCTTTTTGGAAATCCCTTCAAAATATATCAATGCATGCAAAATGTATTCAGGTACTGTCCTCTGACTAGTCCTGCTCAGTACGAAAACATATAGCAATATCATAAAAACGTACTGCTCTATAAGAAATCAATCCCAAAATATGCACATGAATACTACGTGCGTCTGGTGCGCACGGAAATCAAAATCCATGAATGTGCCATACATGCGCACAGAAACAACATCTAAGTGCATCAGGTGTGCACGAAACATCCGTCGTAGGCAACATCTGTGCCTGACAGCAAAATCAGGTGCATCTGACATGCACGAAAAATTCTCAATTTAGTGCCTCTGGTGTGCACCAAAATCACCCTTCAAAACATGCGCCCAACATGCGCGAAAATCCAAATCAGGTGCATCCATCGTGCACGAAATCATGAAATCCAATATCAAGCACCGAACGTGCGCAAAATCAATCAGGTGCACAAGGTGCACAAAACAAATATCGAGTATCACAATCGAAATTGAAGTCCAGTGCATCTAAGTGCACAAAAGGCGTATCACTGCACTGCAAGCATATATAAACTATACAGAGTGCAGGAACCAAATCGTGTGCGTGCATATGCACAAAATCAACTCAAATGTCTAAAACCGTAAAATCACAAATATGTGAAACTAAAGCACGAAAACGATATCAAGTGCAACACTGTGCAAAGATCGTAAATCCTCAATCATCAAAATTAAATCATACGAATAAATCACCCCAAACATCGGAATCAATAATGGCGGAATAGTACTGCTCCAGCGCATCCTCTAAGAATCTCGGCCAACTGTCGCGGTCACTAGTGGGACGTCTCGTCGATGATCATGAACTCTGTCCTGCTGGTGTGCGTAACCATGACCACTCCTGGGTCAAGGTCTTCACTGTGAATTACCAATCTTTCGGTCCATCGGCTCATCGGCCCTGTCGGGTGTGCTAACGGGGATGATCCAGTTCTGGCACGTCTCTTGTCATCTCCCGGTCAATCATCACGACCACTCGTAAGACAGCATATCACTGGCGTCGGCCTCTGGCTCTTTGAATGTACATGACACCTCTGATCCTGGGTGCAAGTATCATTGCAGCAGTGTCCTGGAAGGAATCCTGCTCACGGTCTCTTCCATGTCTCGTCTCTGCCAACTGTCCGGAAGTCGTTGTCCTTTCCTATATCTGCATCTTGCTCTGGAACGACTGCATACTCATCGCGACTCCTTCTGGAAGGTAAGTCCAAGTACCATGCCTCGGCATGCGCATCGCATCTCTGATGTCGGCGGAGTGGAACGTCATCTCATCTAGATCTGGTACGAACCTCTTACTTCACTTTTCTCTAATGTCGTCTGCTTTGGACTCGTCTCGTCGCGGCTGCATGGACTGAGCTCCAACGACTATCCTCGTATCTGGAGTCTCCCAAGAATGCATCTCACCACCTAGCATCCGAATTAAGTCGAGCCATCCGATCGAGTCGTCAAAACCTTATAATCCCCCAAGAGCTCAACCTCTTGGGCACAGTTTAATAGTATCGAGTACATACCACAGCATCGGTGGTCCAGCCGTAGAAGGGCAAACCCAAGCCTCACTAATGGCGCCGTAGAACTGCCGCAAACCCGAAGGTTCAAAGGCTTTCACACGGTCATTAAGTCGAGTTAGGGTTTCATTCTTCTAGAGGGACCATAGAATTGCCTGCATGTCTTTCCGACTACTTTAAACTTGGATAAATAGGTTTCTGACATTCGATCGTCTCTGTCGACTCCCAACGTCTCCGCGTGAAGTCGTCTCTAGCTGGAATCAATCTATCTGATGACCTCGCATCGGGGTAAGCGAACGAACCACCTTTCCTAGTCATTCATCATCGGGTGACTAGCGACCTTCTATCATCTCTTAGTACAATCTGTACTGCAATAGCTCCAATATATGGGGCGATATCTCGTCGCTCGCAGCAACAACTGGCTCACTCGTCTGCATGCTGAACGGTGCCTCAATCATCAGGAGTAAGCAACACACCAACGGTCATCAAAATCTGGCTGGCCTCTATCATTGGCTCAATCCTCTAGTGTCGATCAGCACCTCCGAGTAACCTCATAAAGGCGATCTGCCAATCGCTCGTGGCGCGGAAACACAGTAAAAAGACACATCTCTGCAATCGTGTGTCGCCGGAATTTCGCCCTGGTCAGTCCTCGTTCGTGACGAGCTTGTGCTGACCGCAACTCTAGCCGTAGCTCTCCCTGCCCGTAACCGTAGCAGCAAAACCAAACTGGTACCGATGAGGCTAGATCAGGAAAGAATATAATACTGAACAAGAAAATGTACATCCTAAGGCTTCATAAGTGGAGTGGCGTGTCGTAAATATGCCGCGGAACATATCAACGGTACGTCACTCTACTTTAGTCACCTATTCCATCAACCAAGGGTCATCCTACGCTCCGAAGGTTAAAACCTAACGCTTTGATACCAACTTTGTCATGACCCGAAAGTACGGAACATGACCGGCACTTAAACTACGAACGTCTCGAGGCGTACGTAATCTAAGTAAACCGAAAACCCAGAAATCCAAACCAAGACAAGTAGTAGAGTGCAGGAAAAACCAACTTAAAGCAAGTAATTTCAATAGCATAAGCCGAATTATGCGGTTTTTAAAACATCAAAAATTTACTGAAAATTTCGGCAGAGTCTCCTTTATAAATACTGGCCCCCAAACGGGATACAACATGAATAGTATATGAAATCAAGAAAAAGGCATCCCCAAGCGGGAGCTAGCTCTTCGTCAAACGACGGTCATAACCATACAATCAATAATATACAACGCCAACGGCGAGGATCAAAAACTCAAAAGGGAACTCAAAACCACCAGAAATATAACGAGCGACTCTAAAGTCGAAAGAATAAACAACACTGATCTCTATCTCAATAGATACATGTTTGGTTGATGGAACTTCTAGATACAACAGAATAATGATATACAAGATATATAATGGGGGTATGATACAAGTAAACCCACCTACTAGCAAATCACCCGAATGAAACTGAGCCCGCAAGCCGTAATGAAACCTGTACGGCAAATCTGCAAGAAACTGGGGCACAACGGGGGTGAGTTACCAACTCGTGAATATAAAAACATCTACGCACAGAAATCGCATAAATAACGCAACCTAGGTCAATGATCATAATATATCCTCAAATATAAGTATAACAGGTAGCCTATAACAATGACTAGGGTAATATCTAACCCGAGTATAATTTCATGTGCCCGTGTCAGTGCCTCAGGTAGCAATATATCATATGAATGAGGTATGAATGCATGAAACAGAATACATGTAAATGAAGAAACTGTTTTCATAAATTAGTGAGATTTCCTTCGTATTTTTAACTGAGGTAGCATAATGAAATCAGTATCAACAGTGTCTAGCATCGACACAAAACATAAATCTCACTGTCTCAAAATATCAATGTCTCAATCTCAATATCTAGGGCGCCGTCAGTCCGGACCGGCCCCTACCATCCATCTCAAGACCACGACGGTATCCTCCGGATATCCGACGCGTCGGGTAATATCACCGGTAGGTAGTGCTCCCCTGCCGGGCTCAACGTCAACACCACATTCATCTTGCCCCGGGGTACCATACCGGGCCCACCATGTACCCGTGACGGTTCCTCCACTCCTCGACACGGATCTCCAAAACCACAGCAAACTCATGGTGGACGACACTTTACATCACTAGAAAACCGCAACATTTTATATTTTAAAAGATCATAAGTTGTAAATTTTGCGGCTTTCCCCGAAATCCAGAAATATCATAAATCTCAAGAAATCATCACAAGTGCATATGTCAATGATAATGAACTAGGCATGAACAACTGAATAACAGTATGCATGAAGTGGTAGGTAATAACTATAATGTCTAATATGGCATATCAGGGAAGTACACTAATATCATGTCAAAACTACTAGCTAACAAGCTAAGTCAAGCAAATATATTCTCTAAAGTGTACGTGACATGACAATTACCGATGAAGATGTGTGTGAGCCGGCAAGTAGGTGTACGTGGTACATACGCATCATCGGTAATGGTGCTGGTGTCCTAACAGCATGATATCAATAATGGAATATGCAGCAAAATAAATATGCGAGGCAGAGCGAACAGCAATAATATGCGGGAGCTGAATACTAGACACAACGATAACTAATCTGCAATAATCTAATATAAGTCCTACGAATGGTGCCTTTTGAAATAACACGAATCATGGGGTTTTGAAAATAGGGGCTACGGTGTTTTTATGAAAAGATACGTCGTTTTTTAAATATCCGTAGATTCCCTTGAGCTGTCTTTAAAAATGCCCACGATTCGTTAGTTTTTGAAATAGGTAGGAGTCTAATCTAATCTAACAACTACACTAAACTATACGGCTGAACTAACAAGCTGAACTACAGGTAAGGAAACCGCCTATCATCTGAGTCGATACATATACATACCTGTGTATGTATAGTCGGTGATCCCGCCTCAATAATATCATATCCGATACCATATCTATAATCAGGCATCCCAAGTCAAGAGTGCGGATCAATCATCAATATAGCTCGTACGTAAATCCGTCGTACGGCATCCCAATCTGGGTACGGGTCAATATCACATTCATCATACTATTCACCTGGTATCCTCTTTATCAAATATTATGATCGGGCTACTGATCTACGTCTAGTACCATACTGATACCGCCTACGTATGCATGGACGTGTGTGAAACGCTACGTCAAGGACCCGCTACAACGTCATGTCGTATCTAAGATACGAACCCTGCTATATCACCGATCTCACGGCCTCAAATCGAATCTCATCGACTCAGCTCAATCCCAAGTATCATCCTCAAATCCGTATGTGAACACATAGTCCCATACCCATGTGAACACATAACTATAAAGAATCCCATGAGCACATATCAATAGGAATGTATGCAAGTATGTATGTGTGTATGTGTAGTGCAACACTACCCTAGGGTTCGCAACACTAAGGTAATCCAACACACCAATATCCATCCTAAGCAACGTTATTAATCCCAAATAACATATAATAAATGTTGGTGTGTATACGCATCCGTATACACCACCACGGACTGCGGGGGTGCTATACGCCATCCACCCGACTTCTCCCCGTAGATATAAATCTACTCACCTGAACCTCGCTCGCCGGTGCCGACGTCGCCACGCGCTTGCTTGTCGTCTCGAAGTCCACATGGGGTACCTACATATCATAACGCACCGTATCGCATAAAAACCCAATTCGAAATCGAAACGTCATAAGAAAACCAAATCGGCACGCGTATCACGCATAGGTCCAAACCTATCGCCTACGTATGCAAGAATAGTCAAACCAACCCTCGATGTCGATGTACAACGTCAAACCATCGAGGAAAATCCAATCACACTCATTTGCACATTCACGAACACTAATTTTAATATAAACTAGGTTAAAACTCACAAAAACCCCAACTTTACTTAAAAAGTCACTTTTCCGAAAATCTAGCAAGCACAATTCGCCGTTTTTGTACAAAACAGGATGTTTAAATGAATGTAGCGGCCAATATATTTATTAAATATCTTAAATAAGTCATAGAAACAAATTTCCGGAATTTAATCTCATTAAATTCCAAAAACCCTAATATTCTAGTTTACAAAATACCCTTTTTTAACAATTTTCAAAATAACAATTCACAAATCATCAACTTGACTAGGTTTTGCATGAACTAAGGTGGTAAACTACAACTTATAAAATTAATGATATCATGAAGAACCTAATTAGATTTTTAATCTTACAATTTGATTTAATTTTAAAACCTAGTTTGCAATATAGCATAATTATTACAATTTTAAGTTAACAATTTGCAACTAGCAACTAGATTAGGTTTTAACATGTCTTAAGATGTTAAATACATCACACAACCACAATCCCACTACTCAAAACCCTAACTTGAAATCAACCTCATTCTTGAATTTTTCAAACATGCAATTAGAACCAATCTAAAACCAATTTAAACACTTAATAAGCTAACATAAAGCAATTAAACAACAATTTCACTAAAGGGTTAAAATTTATACCTCCCAATTGAGTTCTAGCATGCAAATCCTAGCCTCCAAAAGTAGCTTCCATGCTCCTAGATCCATGCTAGATAGGCAAGAAATAATGGGTAGGAGTTGGATTTGGGATTAGTGATGTTTTTGATGGATTTTGATGCAAAATTGATGAAATTTGGAGGTGAAATGAGGTGGGATTTTTTTGGGCTGAAGCTAGGGGAAGGCTCGGCCAGTGAAGGGAGTGAGTGGGAAAAAAATGAGTGAGGAATTTGTTAGTCAACTCCCATACATCAAGTACCCATACCTCTTAAATTAATATTTCTTTTTTTCCCTTCATTCTCCTTTCTCTTCTCATCTTGGTGTGGATAAAAAAAAATAGGAAGTGGGGCAGCTTGGGTTCGGCCAGCCCATGAGGGGGATGAGGTGAGTGGTGGGTTTGGGTGGAAAAAAGATAAATGTTATACCCCACTTCCATTTACACTAATTTCACCAAAAAAAAAAGCCTTATTTCTTCGAAAATTTCTAAACCGTTTTGGCAAATGATTTCGTTCCAAAAACTACATGATAAATTTTTATTTAATGTTTTATGATGCACAAAATTTGTTTCAACTCATTCCAATTTGTAATTTTCCCTAATTAAATGTATTAGTGACGGCTTAAAATAATAATAAAATAATTTTTTTTCAGAAAATTTGAAATTTCACCAGCGGCTCAATAAACACCAAATAATAGCAATTACATAGCTAGAATATGTATATTTAATTTTTATAATAAGATATTTGCATTTTGACTTTTTACAGAAAACCCCCTTATTTTACCGATTTTTTTGAAATTTCACCGAAACGATTTTCAAAGCGTTACACCGTGGCAAATGCGGATGGCATATAAAAGCATGTTATTTTGGTTGTTTCTGGTATGGCTTAGTAACTTGTAATGATGGGACTGCGTTATATGTATAATGCAAGGAAAATAAACCTAAATGAAGTTGTCGGAACAATTTTTAAAACTACTCGGTTTCTTCAAAACTATAGTCATATTCTTTTCCTTTGCATAGAGATATTCAGTTAGGAATAACCTGCACCTTATTCTATGAGGAAAGAGTCTTGATCCCTTCACGGGAAGTTCGCTCTTAAACAAAAGTTTATGTTACTAGTTTTAAAAGCGAAACCTAAATCACTCCATTTCAAAGTCGCTCGAGTTACTTCAACGATATCAAATTCATTACCTTAAAGGTTTTTCACCAAAAACCAGTCGTAACCCTCCATCATTTCAGATGGGTAGCGTCTAGTATTCGTGCTATGTTTGTTAGCAAGCGTTAAGACATAGTGTACGGTAGCTGAGTGATACTTATCTGTTACATAGAGATACGATTGATCGGAACAATCGCACAGCTATATTGGCAAGCGTCAAGGGCTGGTGAGGGGGGGTTCGAGTTAATCAAGATAATGACGGGTTGAACTTGACTACCGGCCTATGATTTGTTAGCAAGCGTCAAGGTCATAGGTCGTTAGGGGAAAAACCATAATGAGAGTTTCAATATAAGGGAAACTTGCCAACTTTGCGCATACCTTTTGGAGTGTGGTAATTTTGGTCGGCTTCCGTCAAGATTGTAACACAATGATAGTTGGGTCCCGATTCCCACTAATGAGTAGGTATTACTTCTTGGGAGATTTTCACTCCACAATAAGCTAACATATTAGATGTCAGAAAGTGTTGACGAGTTTACGCCTCTGCGAAAACGGGGTTATTTAATTGGATCTGTACGAAAGCACGGGGTACCTCCCTTGAAGTACCAACACTGGTCTGGTTTAACGGTTAGCGAACTTGTAATGTGTATATGATCTTGACTAGTTCTCTTTTTAAGGTTTGAAGGATAATTCGATGAAACAGTGGTAGCCATCCTGATTAGATAAAGTGATTAACCAATCTAATTTTGATAGAGTGCACACTAAGTATTTATTTTCTCTCTCTGGATACAACGACCCAGACTTACCTTAAACTAAAACTCATTAACCAAGTTGACCGAACTTTCTTACACACTCTGGTTTTGGATTATCATGATTCACGGCAAAGTCACATATATCCCTGCTATTCCTACTTTCTTTTTGCATTTCTTCATAACACTCTGTATTACTACGATGATCCATATTGCTTGGAACGGCCATATAAAGGGTTGAAGTGAGGGTAAAGGAAATTGCGGCTACTGTCATGAATCTAGATAATGAAATATGCATTACTAGGAATACCCGGCCACCCCTAGAAACATTTTCATGTTTCAACTTTTCTGTGTGGTTTCTGAAAATTGTTTTCCCAATTAATTCTGACTCCAAGGTATGTATGTACCGGATTTGGATCTCACATCTGCATGACATTACAGGTGATGAGTAGGAGTAGAATATTAGGAAATTGGCGATTTGATTCTCAATATCGGAATTCGTAGCAATTGTGATATTGGATTAAATCATCTGACTTTACCTAACGGCAAATATTTGGTTTCGAATAACTGTTGTTATGCACCAATTTTAAAAATGAGTATCTATATCTTTATTTTATAAAGTGAGATATAAATTTTGAAAAATTGTGTTCCAAACATTTACCTTTATCGGTTGAGAATAAGGTAAGATGCATTGAATAACGGTGTAAGGCATTCTTGACCAAAATACAGTTATCAACTTACAACACACGGAATTTGAGTTAGTATACTCCTGGGACTTATACATGTTAATGTATATTGTCCGCTGTCCTTAAGGACAAAGGGTTGTACTCTTACTTCATTCAGGTTTACCTATGAGTTCTCTGGTTTTAGACACGCATTTGTTGAAATGCAAGGTCCAAAGATTTTGAGAAATTTATAAATATAAGAATAAAGTAGAGAACCATACGTTAGAAATATCAGGATTCTTCTAAGTGATTGAAGATGTGGATACTTTTGCTAGGTATTCTGTCGTAGTAATATTGAGAACATGATTCTCTTTCAGGTTACTCATCCACGGGTGCGCTCCATAATTAGTAATGTTGTATGATCTTTTCCATTTTTTGACATGCATTGGAAACAGCTGCATGACATTTGATTCAGTTTCTATCTAAATTAGTGCCTTTGATTCTATATGGACATATATTTGTTGTATATCTTGAGATTGTTAAGATATGGAATTATTCGTTTTCTGTTTAAAAGCGGAATTCGGACAAACTCAAGACACTTTGGTAATAGCAGTTTGTGGATTATCCCAAGCATTCGCAAGGGTTTTGTTTCTCCCATTTTCAAGATCAATAGTTACATTGTTCTTGACTCGCCACCTTTTTATAAAAAAAAATCTTTTTACAAAAAACTAGTGGGAGTATGGTAGAACTGGAAGTGATTCTAGGACCACAAACGGTTGCTAAAAATTTAGTAGCACCTAAGAATTCAATTGGACTTGACAAACCATTAGCCACTTCGCAGATTTTAGTAGGTAAACTCAGCCACCTAAAAGATACTTACGTTTTCTGGTAGACGGTGACAGGAAGATCAGCATCACTGTGATGATGGCCCTACTAGTAATCATCATATGAAACGGTAATTTCCAGGTGACCAGATACTTTATATCTAAGTTGGACTCCACGCATTTTAGGAAATTATGAAATTTGTTGGGTGCTCCTGAAGGGGTAAAAACCCATTAAAAGCAAGAAAATTTTTTAAGATCTGTGCAGGTGGAAAGGTATTAACCCAATATGGCTAGACTTGTTGTAAAAATTCTCATCAAATACCTGTTGTGGATTGTGAAGAGATTTTTACTTCAGTATCTACGATGAAATCCATACGGATGACTTGGCACTGCTGTTGTTTTTAACTATGATATCTGGCAGGTAGATGACTATAATATCTTTCTAAATAGGAATTTAGAAATGCATGTGTATATGACTCTGCCAGAAGGTTATCGTAGTCAGTGAGAGCAACGTAAGGTGTGCAAGTTGCTTATATCTATTCGTCTTGTTGGTATTGATCTTCAACCCAGTTTTTGAAGACGTAGCAATCCTCGATCACGTGACCCAGTACTCGGTGATACGGACAGTAGTTGGGCTCATTGACGTCATTTGGTTGCGACGGACGTTTTGGCTCCGGCAGATTTATGAGTCGGTTGCGCAACGCCGGCTCGAACAGTCCTCTTGTTTTATCTTGCGGAAACGAGTAAGGACGTTTCAACTTTTCTTGGAGGGGTTGCTGCTTGTTGTTTTAGCAAACAACCGGTCTAGGGCCACTCGATTGCTGTTGAGCATTGGCTACGAGGGCTGTTTTTCCCTTCCCTTTATCTTTTTTACTCGATCCTTTGTTTGCGGGGCCGAGATTTTTTTCGAGTAGTGTACGATTGCATGGCTGAACGTCCTCGCAACTTCTCAATTCTTTCATCTTTGAAATAGATTCCTTGAGGAGAGGGTTGAGGGCAGCTTCTTCCTCAGAGTCACTTCCAAAGGTGATAATTTGTGATCCCTTGGAGTCGGCTATATGACAATCGTTGGCGGCACTTTTGCGCTCATCTATCGCATTTTTTCGACGTCTACGAGCTTCACATTTTGTCCTGTCGAAGTGTTGCTTTTGAGCGACATACCCTTGCCACCAACAGTTAAAGGATTCGCAGTCTTCAGTAGGATGTATGATCTTCTGATGATATAAGCAGAAGTTAGGATGCATTTCTACTCGACCGAAAGTATTTTCTTCAGAGGGCGGTAGCCTCATTCCCGCTGATAGGGCTTTGGCGAACCTTTTCCTTGTCTTGAATTTGTTTTTATCTGCAGTGGATGGCTTTTGATTTGACGGGAGTGTCTATGGTTTTAGATCTAAATTTAGGAAGTGTCTCAATCCAGGTGCTTTGACACCATTCTAAAGTAGTTTAGAATGGGCGACTCCTGGCGTGGTAGTGTACCCGTAGGTGATGGAGTCATCCTCTCTAAAAAGATATCTTTCAGACTGATGAAGAGAGGAACTCACATGAATGACATATCATTTACTTAGGCAATTGAATCAATCATGCAATATTTTGTACCAAACCAGATGTTGCTACTGCACTTGCCGTAGTAAGCAGATATTAATCCAATAATAGAGAAACAAAAGGAAGCAGTGATGAACATAAGAGGATGTTCTTGGTAACGGCGGCCTTCTTCAGGAAGCGGTTATCGGTTCAAGCTTCTCCCCAGATGACCTGGATGACAGAAATGCCGTCAGAGTTTTGAGTTTACCCTCTTCTGAGGAACAGTATATTAGATAGGTTTCCAATAGGGATACCGAGATAGACATGGTACAGAATGCTGGCTATGACTCAACGGAGTATACAGCCCAAGAAGTTTGTTGGATAAACCTGTTCATTTATGAACTTGGTCCCATCATGTATCCAAACAAATTCCTGAGGCAGGGTATTGCTCATTTTGGAAGATTGTTGATCTCCGCGAAGTTGAGACAGAGATGAAATTAGAACATTTTAGCGGATCCACTCACTTAAGCTATTTCTCGAACACGGGTGTTCCATAAATACAGTTTGCGAATCTGATTAGTAGAGAAATTGGGTATTTGGTAGCATACGAGATGTGGGTATGCGATACCGCAATAATTAGCCTTAAATGCAAGTAGGAGATTGTTGGATATAGTGCCTCAAAGCGATTATTGTAATTGCGGTATGCGATTATAATAATTGAAGTACCTATACAGGTAGAACAATCTTGCTCGAGATAATAGTGTAAGTGCACGGCGGCGCCCCGGCCGTCAATCAGACGCCGGAATGCGGAAGCGGTGAAAAACTTTAATTTTGCAGACTTAGCAAACCGGCACCACCGCGCACTAAACACCCGGATCGTAACCATTAACAAGTCTAAGCTAACTAGAAGATGGGTTAGAGAGATATACCGACGATCCAAGTCCTCCGGTCTTCTCGTCATGGTCCCGATCTCCTGCGGAAAATCCTGTCTCCTCCTCGTCGCCGGAAGTGCACCACATCGCCTACTTTGTTTACGGGCTCCCACCTCAATGCCGAGGCAACTCGGGCACGAAGCCGGCTACTCGACGTGCCCAAGGTTTGCTGTAGAATGTAGTGTAGAGATCCATGTCTCATTTTGGGGTTAAGGAGGTGCCATTTGGTGGAGGGATGAAAACAAGAACAAAATGTGGAGGAGCTTGGGGTATTTTGGAGCATCAAATGAACAACATTTCCCCACCTCCAATTTTGGACAGCCCCCATTCAAAAAGAATGGCCGGCCAATGCACTAGTGAGGGAGGGAGAGAATGAGAGGTCTTCCAAAAGGAATGAGAAGCCACCATGACAATAATGCAAAGAGGGCATCATGAAAGAATATGATGACAATACCAAAACCACACTCAACACCACCATCATCACCTCACAAAGTCCAACCATGATGAGAAAAGAAAAGTCAATGATGGTGCACATCATGAAAACCATCATGATGCTACAATAAGCAAAGACCCCCTCCACAAAAGCCTATTTGCAACAATGCAAATAAACCCTCCTCCACCAATCTTCGGCCAATGAACGGAACAATGGAAATTGGCCGAAACGGAAAGCAAACTGGCAACTCCAGAAAACTGGTCCCGTAATAAATTACAGGAAAACCCCGATACTGTGCATACACACCCGCATCTGTATTTCGACCGAAATACAAATGCAATGAGACAAAATCTACACTGTACTATACTAGGATCCGGCTTAAACCAAAGCCGGCTAGTAATATCTGTTCGATCCTGATCCGTGCAATACCGCACGTATCTGATCGAACCCTGCCATATAACCATACGGCCTATAGTACAAACTGTCCGATCCTGATCCGTGCAATACCGCACGTATCTGATCGGACCTTGCCATATCTCCATACGGCCTCTACAACCTTTCGCCCGAAAGCTGAGTAACAGAATGTGGGGGACTCTAAAGACTCATCAACACCTTGGTTGTGGATTTAACCACTAGCACGTTAGAGGTATAAGCCAATACATAACGGGCTACCAGGTATTGACCAAAAGGGACGTCTGTGAGCGAACTCAGCCTGACAACCCTACTGAGCCTGTCAGTGACAATATCCATGCAGTCCGGTCCGTTCGTCTATGAGTATCGCATGGCGGGCCTAGGGGGTTGGTAAAAGTCAGACCCCCAAAAGCGGTACAAGTCGTGTCGGAGTGTAGCCCAGAACACCCTGAGATACTACTGGAATACCTACCAGTAAATCTCCTTGCCTCGGCCGAGGGCTTCGTGTAATGGCTCTCCTAGACACAGCACGACCTCACCCCCAATACCGGGAGAGACGAACCCCTGAAGATACGCTCACTGCCTCCATGTGGCTCGGGACTGTACCCAACTAAAACCTGTTTGCACGACTCCTTTGAGCCGTGGTAGGGTAGTAATCAAAGTACAGTGGGAACTCACACGAGACAAATGACGATCCCCAGGTCGATGAACTAACCTGCACACATGTCACCAGGGAACTGCCATCTGACGTCTGGTATATGACCAACTAGCATGTTCCCGGCGAGTCCTGTCCGGTGTACTCATAACCCAATGAGCACCTGTATACATCTTAGGTGATCCAACTGACACCAGTGGCTTATGAGACCGGCCACCACCCCTCGTCGGGGTCTCGACTGTATACACTAGTCTACTAATGGAGTATCGATGCCCGGTCTCGAAACTCCCACGACTAGGGACCTTTTAAGGATATGCTTGTAGACCCCCAGCTCCCACTTATATGATCGCCCTCATACTGCTGGTGGTCAAGCAAGAATCCCAGGGGCTCTATCAACGTGTAATAGTGACGTGTCAGGTCACCTAAAACAGTACACGATGATAAAGGTAAACCAGATAGCATACTATCATCTCGAGTAAGACTGTCCTACCGGGATAGGTCCTCCCTCAATTATTACAATCACGTACTTGTGACCTAATAATTGACTCTGAGGGCACTATCTCCAACAATCTCCCACTTGCACTCAAGGCTAATTATTGCGATGTCGCATACTCACAGCCCGTGTGATACCGAACATCCAACTCCTCTACTAGTCAGTCTCACAAAGCTCGTTTGCGGAACTATTGCGTTCGAGGAATAGCCTCAGTGAGTGGATCCGCCTTGATGTTTCTTTCTATGTCTCTCTATATCTCAAGTTCGCGGAGAAACCCATCTCCCGAAATGAGCAATACCTGTCTTAAAATATGTCTGGATGTCTGATGGGACATAGCTCATAAATGAACTCCAAATCCAAACTTCTTAGACTGTATCGTCAACTGAACTTAATCAGTATCCTGCGCCATGCCTCCCTCAGTATTGCCTTGGACTACCTGTCCAAAATACTGCCCTTCGTCAGAAGGAAAAACTATAACTCTGACAACCTCCCTGTCGTCCAGGTCACCTTGGAAGCCTGGAATGATAACTGTCTCCCGAATGAGGCTGTCGTTATCATATCCCTAGAACATCCACTTATGTTCTAAAACTGCTTCCGACTGTTTCTCCAGGATTGGATTAATGTCAACTTATTGCATATAGTGCAAGAACAACATCTGGTGTGGTACTTGACATCTCACGATTGACTCAATTGCCTGAGAAAGTGATCTGCCAATCATGCACGTCCCTCTCCCCTTTAGTCTGTAAGACACCTTTGGAGAGGGTGACTCCATCACCTGCAGGTACACTACCGTGCCAGGAGTCGTCCATTCTAAATACTCTTAGAATGCTGTCTAAGTACCCTTATTGGGAAACCACCCAAATCTAGATCTAAAACCATAGATCTAGTAACCAGTATGTCTGACATAATGTCCAAATCCCATATGGAGAAAACACTGTGTGACGACCAAAGTATAACCGATCGTAGTATAGGAGTTTCCTTTCCTACTTTGTGTATGTCATCCAAATACCAGGATATCACACCCTACTACCTTCTCAACAGATCCATCCCCTATTCTGATGAAGTCAAACCTATGACTGTCACGTCAGAAATAGATGATCTATCTCCGCTACATCTGCTTTAGTCTATAAATAGACATAAGCTACCTGTCCACCAATGCTTCCGCTGCTCCCACTGACTACGACAACCCTCTGGCAGAGTCATATAGACGTACACTTCTAAAACTAGTTTTAGAACGACGCTATACTCATCCTCCCGCCGGGTCTCGCAGCCTGGAACAACAGCAATGGTAATTGTGGGTAAACACGAACTTCCCTGTCACCGTCCTTGAGGCTACCGGAGTACCTCTCGGGTGCCTGAAGTTACCCACCTTATCTGCGGAGTGGCCAATGGAATGTCAATCCAGATTGAATCTTTAGGTTCCTTATCAAATCTTCAGTAATCGTTTGTGGTTCTGGAATCACTTCCAGTTCTACCATACTCCCACTACTGTTTTCTGAAAAAATCCATTTTTATTAAAACTGTGGCGAGTCTAGAACAATATTGCTATTGTTCATCCAGATGGTAGAAAATCAACCCGCGTTATAGCCTGGGTCAACCCACAAACAGCCATTACAGAAACGTGCCTTGAGTTGTCCAGTGTCTGGTTTTAATCATAAACCGGACAACTCCCCGTACCTTAACATCGTTAAGATATGAACTGTTCTATATCCAATATAGAAACAGAGGCACTGATTTAATTGAACCAGATTCAAATCATGTAGCTGTCCCCAGCGCATGTCAACTAAATGGAAGGAGGCCGATCAGCGTTACTCAACTTAGGAATACTTCCAATTATGAGTAACCTGAAAGAGAAGCAAGATCTCTTTGTCATTACTATCAACTGAATACCATACACAAGTATCTACATCTTCGATCTCTTTGAAGAATCCCGACACTTGCTATACCTGGTTCTCTACTCTATTCAAATACCTATAACTTCTCAAAATTTGGACCCTGTGTTTCCGCGAAACACCTGTCTAAAAACTAGAGAAGTCATAAGTAAACCGAATATAGTACGAGGACCAACCCCTCTGTCCTGATGGACCCTGGACAACATACAATCCTTTGTATAAGTCCCTTGAGTCTGATAACTCAATCACTGTGTGTCGTAGGTTGAAAACTGTACTTATGGTTAAGAAGAATTACACCGCTGTTTAATGCTCCTTACCTAACCATCCACTGATATAGGTAAATGTCGTAGACATAATTTCAGAAAGGTATATCTCACTCTATGAAAATAGACGTACAGATATATCAATTTGAAATTGGTGCATAACAGCGGATATTCAAAACCAAATATTTGCCAACCGGCAAACAGCCCAGATGATTTCCTCAAATATCACCGATTACAACGAATCCCGATATAATGAGGATGATCACCCAATTCTCAATAACCTACTCCCACTCATCATCTGTAAAACCATACAGATGTGAGAATCGTACCTGGTAAATACATACCCTGGAGTAAGTGTCTAATCGGGAAATCAGTTTTCTTTTAATAGTACACAGTGAAACTGAAACATTTGAAATGTTTCGTTGGGGTATCCTGGTATTCCTAGTAATGCCTCTTCCAGATTCACGACTGTAACCGTATAGTTCTTTGCCACCTCTCCAAATCCCTTCATATGTCTTTAGTCTTTACCTTCTGCACACCCTTTTAGGCCAAATGGTTTTCTTCCTTCCCTACCGTTCGGCACCAGCCTATGGTTTGGAAGAAGACTATCCAATAAGCATAATGGGTGTACTGTCCCAATCCTAGGAACACTCGCAATGAGAGAGGGTGAAGATAAAAGACAACCGAATAAACCTTATTCTTATTTCTCCTGAACCAGAATCCATCCCCGAACTGGAACAAGTTCCATTCGAGTTCGTATATAACCATACGATGGAGTATCCAAATAAACTGTGGATCTTCGTAGTGATACGGAGTGTCCTGGAGAAATACAAAGGTGATGTGGGAGTGGTAACGAAATATTTGGTTTGGTCGTGAATATCTGTTGCAATTTACTTTGCCCTCTTACTAATCCCTTGCTTTGTCTGAACTTAATACCTTCTGCACACCATCGTTATGCTAATTGGTTTTCTTCATTCCCTACCGGTCGGCACCAGCCTAAGGTTTGGAAGAAGACAATCCAATTTACGTAATAGGTGTACTACCCCTAAACCAAGGAGTACTCGTAACCTGAGAGAGGGTAAAAGGAAAAGACAACTGAATAATCCTATCCGTTTTCTCCAGAACCGGAAACCATCCTCGAATAAATTCTTTCGAGTTCGTATCTAACCATACGATGGTTTTGTCCAATGGAAGTGGACGTTCGTAGTAATACGGGGTGTCCTGGAGAAAAGGGTAAAAGTAGGAGTGGCAATGAGGTCTGCAACTCTGACAATCCAAAAGCCGGTGTTTAAGAAGGTTCGGTCAACTTGGTCACTGAGTCAAAGTCTTAGGGTCGGGTCAAATGGTCGCTGCCAAAGAGAGAGAGAAAAGAAACACTCAGCGTGCACTCTAACCTAGATCAGAATGGTCACCAATTTATCTAATCTGGAATCCTCCCACTGTACCTCAAATTCTCCTCCAAACCTGAAAGAAGAATTAGTCGGGAACACCCGAGGAGTAAACCAACTCATCAGTGGGAATCGGGATCCAACTCTCATCGCATGACAACGTGACGGAATCCGCTCACGGTATCACACTCCAGAAGGTATGCGCATATCTGGCAAGTTTCAGTACTTTTGAAACTCCCGATGTGATTTCTGCCCCATGCTCTTATGACCTTGACTTTGGCCAACATATCATAAGTCACATGTCAAGTTCTACCCGTCATTCTCCAGGTTAATTTGAATCCACCCGTACATACCCTTGACTTTGGCCAACATGGCAGTACGACTGTTCCAAACCAACGCATCTATCTATGCTGCATATGAATAACCAACAGCTACCAAACACTGTGCCTTGACTTTGGCCAACATACACAGCTTGAATACTATTGACTATCCATATGAAACGACGGAGGGCTACGAATGGTTTCTGGAGAAAACCTTTAACGTAATGAACTTGATATCGTTGAAGGAACGGATAGCTTTTATAAAAATATAGTGACGAAAACCTTCGCTAAAGAGGTCACTCCCGGTGAAGGGATCTCGGCTCTTTCCCCGTAGAATGGGGTGCAGGATATTCCAACTGAATACCACGGTGCAAAGCAAAAGTACTCGGCTATAGTGAAGTTAATGCCCTGACGCAAACTTTTGTCCTAGGGGTCACTCCCGGTGAAGGGATCTCGGCCCTTGCCTCGTCGACTGAGGAGCAGGATATTCTAAATGAATACCGCAATGCAAAACAAAAGTGAACGTCCTTGCAATAACAGCCTTTTGAAAAGTGTTCCAACAACATCAGATTAGGTTTGTTTTAACTTGCATTGATCCGAATCAATGCAGTCCCATCAATTGATCACACCAAAAAGAACGAAAATATACTGATGTACGTATATGCCATCCGCATTCGCCACTGGGTCCCGTCATTACCCGTTAGGTTAGCTAACTAACGACAGAGCGGGGACTGGACTAGCGCGGATGCAAAACATATACAACATCTACTAATATATATACCAATATATTATATTCGCTCAAGGCGTGAATAAAATGCAACATCACAGAAAAATACAGCATCACAGAAACAATACAGATATCTGGGATCCCCGGGTTTCACAGAGCCACTACTGAAACCCGACGTTCCCCTGGTCGTGTGGATAGCCTGTGCAATGAAATCCTAGACCCCTACGGGCGCGGCAAGTTACCCGCCAAAACCTGAAGCGAGGCAGCCCCCTTCAGCAACGTGAATGGACCACCCAGCACTTCACGGAATCCGGTAACTTGGGCACCCCTCCTGGGTCAACCTGTTCCCCCTACGAGTGCGGCGAATAGCCCGCCAATCCTAGAGTGAAGCCCCTTCCGTCTCAATGCCATGAGATGCGGGCTTGTTGCCCTCCAGAACCCGGCTATCCGTGCACCCCTCCGCGGGGCAATCCTAGTACAGAAAGTAAAATATACATACACCGGGTACATCGACCGCAACCAGGTCGTGCCCCAAAATAATAATACAAACAGGCAGTGACGGCAGTCCACATGTCGGACGCTCGCCCCGCAACAACAAATGTACATAATACAACAACACTGTACTAGCATTGCATCCAGGCTATCCCCCACGACCGATCCGCAACATCACAGCAAAAACAAAACATCAACGTGAAAGTCACGTTCGCAAATCCGTCTAACTGGGCTATAGCAGTTAGACCGGATTTACCGATCAAGTGACATTCACGGTCTCAGATATAATGTAAATACTGTGAAAAATGTGTTTAAAATATCCGATCGATCAAAAATTAACAAGTGGGCCCCCAATCAAAACTGTAGCACTCACAGAAAACCTGGGCCCAATTTTAATATTCCAAAACCCATATTTTAAGCCCAGAAGGCCTCTGTAAAAAATTGGTGAAGTGATCTCCACAGTGCGCGGCGGAAGGGCGGCGGGAAGGGGGTTTTCGCGGCGGTTCCGCGCTCCCACTGTGGAGTTACTTCGTCGAATTTTTACAGAGCTCTTAGATTTTCCAGTACATCAATATTTTACAACCTGAAAAATTTTTCGACACCAAAAATTTCCAACAGAAAACTGATGCTAACAAAAATGTAGTTTTGGAACATTCGATCGATCGAAACAGAAAAACACACTACACAAAGCTAGACTAAGTTAATGGGGAGGCTCTGATACCACTGTAAGTGCACGGCGGCGCCCCGGCCGTCAATCAGACGCCGGAATGCGGAAGCGGTGAAAAACTTTAATTTTGCGGACTTAGCAAACCGGCACCACCGCGCACTAAACACCCGGATCGTAACCATTAACAAGTCTAAGCTAACTAGAAGATGGGTTAGAGAGATATACCGACGATCCAAGTCCTCCGGTCTTCTCGTCATGGTCCCGATCTCCTGCGGAAAATCCTGTCTCCTCCTCGTCGACGGAAGTGCACCACATCGCCTACTTTGTTTACGGGCTCCCACCTCAATGCCGAGGCAACTCGGGCACGAAGCCGGCTACTCGACGTGCCCAAGGTTTGCTGTAGAATGTAGTGTAGAGATCCATGTCTCATTTTGGGGTTAAGGAGGTGCCATTTGGTGGAGGGATGAAAACAAGAACAAAATGTGGAGGAGCTTGGGGTATTTTGGAGCATCAAATGAACAACATTTCCCCACCTCCAATTTTGGACAGCCCCCATTCAAAAAGAATGGCCGGCTAATGCACTAGTGAGGGAGGGAGAGAATGAGAGGTCTTCCAAAAGGAATGAGAAGCCACCATGACAATAATGCAAAGAGGGCATCATGAAAGAATATGATGACAATACCAAAACCACACTCAACACCACCATCATCACCTCACAAAGTCCAACCATGATGAGAAAAGAAAAGTCAATGATGGTGCACATCATGAAAACCATCATGATGCTACAATAAGCAAAGACCCCCTCCACAAAAGCCTATTTGCAACAATGCAAATAAACCCTCCTCCACCAATCTTCGGCCAATGAACGGAACAATGGAAATTGGCCGAAACGGAAAGCAAACTGGCAACTCCAGAAAACTGGTCCCGTAATAAATTACAGGAAAACCCCGATACTGTGCATACACACCCGCATCTGTATTTCGACCGAAATACAAATGCAATGAGACAAAATCTACACTGTACTATACTAGGATCCGGCTTAAACCAAAGCCGGCTAGTAATATCTGTTCGATCCTGATCCGTGCAATACCGCACGTATCTGATCGAACCCTGCCATATAACCATACGGCCTATAGTACAAACTGTCCGATCCTGATCCGTGCAATACCGCACGTATCTGATCGGACCTTGCCATATCTCCATACGGCCTCTACAACCTTTCGCCCGAAAGCTGAGTAACAGAATGTGCGGGACTCTAAAGACTCATCAACACCTTGGTTGTGGATTTAACCACTAGCACGTTAGAGGTATAAGCCAATACATAACGGGCTACCAGGTATTGACCAAAAGGGACGTCTGTGAGCGAACTCAGCCTGACAACCCTACTGAGCCTGTCAGTGACAATATCCGTGCAGTCCGGTCCGTTCGTCTATGAGTATCGCATGGCGGGCCTAGGGGGTTGGTAAAAGTCAGACCCCCAAAAGCGGTACAAGTCGTGTCGGAGTGTAGCCCAGAACACCCTGAGATACTACTGGAATACCTACCAGTAAATCTCCTTGCCTCGGCCGAGGGCTTCGTGTAATGGCTCTCCTAGACACAGCACGACCTCACCCCCAATACCGGGAGAGACGAACCCCTGAAGATACGCTCACTGCCTCCATGTGGCTCGGGACTGTACCCAACTAAAACCTGTTTGCACGACTCCTTTGAGCCGTGGTAGGGTAGTACTCAAAGTACAGTGGGAACTCACACGAGACAAATGACGATCCCCAGGTCGATGAACTAACCTGCACACATGTTACCAGGGAACTGCCATCTGACGTCTGGTATATGACCAACTAGCATGTTCCCGACGAGTCCTGTCCGGTGTACTCATAACCCAATGAGCACCTGTATACATCTTAGGTGATCCAACTGACACCAGTGGCTTGTGAGACCGGCCACCGCCCCTCGTCGGGGTCTCGACTGTATACACTAGTCTACTAATGGAGTATCGATGCCCGGTCTCGAAACTCCCACGACTAGGGACCTTTTAAGGATATGCTTGTAGACCCCCAGCTCCCACTTATATGATCGCCCTCATACTGCTGGTGGTCAAGCAAGAATCCCAGGGGCTCTATCAACGTGTAATAGTGACGTGTCAGGTCACCTAAAACAGTACACGATGATAAAGGTAAACCAGATAGCATACTATCATCTCGAGTAAGACTGTCCTACCGGGATAGGTCCTCCCTCAATCATTACAATCACGTACTTGTGACCTAATAATTGACTCTGAGGGCACTATCTCCAACAAATAGTATGCTATCTGGTTTGTCTTTATCATTCATGTGTATATGTTTTACTTGATATTGCGTGTCGCTAATACATAATGAAGCCCGTAAGATTCTTGCTTGACCATCAGCATTATGATGACGATCATATACATAAAAGCTGGGTAGTCCATAAGCACATCCTTAAATGTCCCTGGTCAAAGGAATATCTAAACTGGGCATTGATATTCTGGAGTAGACTAGTGTATACGTTTTGAGACTCCAGCGATGGGCGGTAGCTGGTCCCAAAAGCCATTGGTGTTGTGTCACCTAAAATAGTATATACTCATTGGAGGTGAGTACACTGGACGGACTCATCGAGAACTTCTAGATAGTATTATATCTATCGTCAGATAGAAGTTCTCTAGTACCATGAGTACAGATTAGTCTTTTGACCTGAAATCGTCATTTGTCTCATGTGAGTTCCCACTGTATTTTGATTATTACCCTAGCACGGCTCAGAATCGTACAAACATGTTTTAGTTGAGTACAGTGCCGAGCCACATGAAGGCAGTGAGCGATTGTCGGGGATTCGTCTCTCCTGGTATTAGGAATCGATGTCGTGCTATGTTCGGTTAGCCATCACCCCAAATCCGTGGCCACGGTGGATGAGATTTGATAATAGGAGTTCAGTAGTTTCTCGATTGGTGATGAGCTCAACTCTGGCACGACTTATCGGGTTATTAGGAATCTCACGTAATCTACCCCATAGACCCGGTATGCGATACTCTTAGACGAAGAGACCGGATTGTACGGAGATTGTCACATTCAAGCTCAGTAGGGTACGGCCGGACTTAATTGTCGACCTCCCTTTCGGCATATACCTGGGTAGCCGTTACGTACAACTAGTGCTGCTGATGTGCTTGTGATTATGATTTATCCAGTAATCACTAACGTATTTTCGAGTATTTAGAGTCCCACATAGAGGGTTTTTCTGGATCAGACAATATGATATAGATGACGTATGTTGGTATATACAAGCGTCCGATTAAATATGTGTACAAGCTATACGGACATTAATCGGACGGTTGATAATACTAGCCGGCTTAGCATTAAGCTGGATTATTAAATCAAGTTTTGATTTAATAATTTATATATATATTTTTAATATATATATATATTCTAGTATTATTGTTCACCATTCATTCACTCTTGGCTATTCGTATTTTTATACGGATACGCGTATATGTATTTTGATACGTATATCGGGTTGTATTCCGTATTTATACGGAATACTTTTAGAAGAAATACACCTCATTATTTGAATTTCCTTTTAAGAATTCAATTGGAAATCAGGTGGAGGGTGATGTGGCTTTGGGTATGGTTGTGGACACGAGAGAGGGATGGGCTTCATTTGTTTATAAAAGAAATGGTTGTGATATTTTTATTTGATGTTGAAAAAATAATAGGAAGCCATTCTTTGATTCACTCTCTCATCCTCACATGCAAACACATAGCTATTTTGTGACATGGCTACCTCTTATTTTCTTCTCCTTCTTGCTTGCTCTCTTGAGCATTAGTTTGAGAGTGGAAATAAGACTGGAAAATTCCTACATCCCCCTCTCCATTTCTAGTAAGTTTGGAGCGTCGGTTGCTTCACTAGGTGAAGCTGAAGCTTTGGATCGATTCCTTCAGGTGGATCATCTTCGGAAAGGGCGGTTACCTCTTAAGGTTATTCCCGACGGCTTACGAGGAGTTTGGAGGGGTCTTCCACGATTGGGTATACACGCATCAAAGGTTGTAATCCCTAACCCTTGCATGCATGTAATCTAGTTTAGTGTTTGGAACGATTAATAGGGATTAGTTTCTAGTGTCCTATAAATTTTTGTTTTTCGATTCCGCATTGGCCGCGGTAGTAGCGGCAAAGGCATTAGGAGCTTTCAGGTAGGAGGTAATCTAGGTGATAATCCTAGATTCCTATGAAATATTACCAAGCTTATTTAGGTGTAAAAAATATTTTCGGGAATATAGGATTACCATGGTAATCAAATAACCCTATTTCATGGTAATCATATATTCCCCCAAAACAGATATCTATCCTAATTTACTATGAAATATTCCTACCTAACACGAGAAGTGCCATGACCGTCCGTCTACCGTACGCTCACTTACTGACCCGCTGTCGGTCTGCAGATCGGCTGTCAATCGCCACCAGCCCGCCACCGGTCGACAGTTGCATATTATATATATATATATATATATATATATATATATTACCAGGGATGATTAAAATGTACCAAGCTCGTTAATACAAGATTCCTTGAAATTAGATGCCTGGTCATCACATTCCTGGAAATGTGAGAAATCCCGATAATCCTCCATTCCAACTAAGCACAACTTAAAGGATCTAGAATTAACATAGCAAATTTTGAATATATAGGATATAACTTCAGCAAAGTGCAAAGAAATGAGCGTTTGGTGCAAATTAATGGCTATGAAATATCTAAAAAGAACATTTTTTTGTCATTTAGGATCTATAATTAATAATGATTGGGATATCGAGAAGGATGTAACTCACATAACGGCATGATTGAAATAGAAAAATGCTTCAAGAGTGTTATAAGATTGTTTGAAATATTTGAAATTGAAAGAAAAATTTTATACGACAATGATAAGACCCGAACTTTTATATAGATCATAATGTAGAGCAATTAAGAAACATGTCAAAAAGATGAGTGGCTGAAATTAGAATTAAAGGATGATCACTAAAAATGCACTAAAAGTTAGGATAAGAAATGAATGTATCCATAATAAGGTAGAGGTAGTTCTCATAGAGGATTATGATGCGAGAGAACCAATTGTTATGGTTTGGACTTTGGACTTGTGCAACGGAGACCAATCAATTCTCGAATAAAAAAGTGCAGTTTATGGTTGCTGACGCAACTAGGGGTCAAAGTAGGCCTACACGAATATGGATAGAAAGAATTAAGAATGGTATGTTAATTGTAAATTTAACCGAAGAGACGGCCCTTAACAAAGCAGAATTGAAGAAAAAGAATTGTATAACCAACACCAAAAATTTGGGATGAAGGTGGTCGTTGTGTGTATAATTGTTGTATATATATGATCGTATTGAAAGCTATAAATTATGAATCAAAGTAGTATATGGAAACATTCGATTGCATGTGTGTCGTATCCGAAGTATGTCATGCTTATCGTTTAATTCAATGATGTGATGTTTGTATGAAGTTATGAGATAAGTTCATTATTAAGAATGTTCCCCACCGAACGGCGGCGCGACGCGTGGTCGTCTCGCCTAAGGTTCGGGGCAGGTGCTAATTGGTGCTATCCGTCTACCTCTCCGAAGATGCCAAGTTGATTTATGGCACCGTATATCGAAGGTTTAAGCGGATGCATCCGATGTAGCAGACTTCGTCAGATTCCCCCTCGCTTGAGGGGTTTTTGATTGTGGGGACGCTCTTCCCTGCAGGCGCAAGCCCCTGCAGTTAATTACGCTACCGTATCGCGGTAACCACTTTCTCCTTCTCCAGATGGTCACTTCGTGTCGTGTGTGTTTATTTTATGTTTGGTTGCCCGTGGATTGTATACGGAGACTGAGTTATGTCGTCGCCCGTAGGGCGTGGACTAGTCCAAATCCGTATTTACTTAGATTTGGATTTGGGGTTTTTAGTTTAAGGATACGTTAGCCGCATTTGAGACTAAGATCAACTTAAACGTTCGTTAAGGATACGTTAGTCTGATTTGAGACTAAGATCAACTTAACGGGATCGTCTAGATCCATTTAATATATGGCCGTCGGGACTCGTCACCTCTCTGACGTCGTTGAAGGATTACAACGATAGGTGTCAGAGGAGTTCAGAGATGTACCCTTGAACCAAAGTCGATTTGGAGTTTTATAGCACATTTGAATGTTTAAGGATACGTTAGCCGTGTTTGGGGCTAAGATCAACTTAAACGGGACCGTTTAGATCCGACAAAAGAGCATTTGGGAGCTCTATTGTTCCAGTTTAGGGACGTAGTGGTCCATGTTCCAGTTTAGGGACATGGGGGTCCGTATTCCAGTTTAGGGATGTGGTGGTCCATATTCCAGTTTAAGGACGTGGTGGTCTATCGCCAGTTTAAGCACGTGGTGGTCCATCATTAGTTTAAGGACGTTTCGGTCCGATATTAGTTTAGGGACGTTTCGGTCCGATATTAGTTTAAGGACAATTCGGTCCAACATTCCCATTTTGGGATGAATATTAGTTTAAGGACGTTTTGGTCTACGAGTTTAAGGACCCCGCAGTCCGTGTTGATGTGTGGTCGCCGGGACCCGTCACCTCTCTGACGTCGTTGAAGGATTACAACGATAGGTGTCAGAGGGGTTCGGAGATGTACCCTCGAACCAGTCGTAAATTGATTTAAGAGAGCAATCTTGCTCAGTCAATTTAGTTTAAGGACTTACGGCCAAAATTGGGCTAAGTCCAGTTAAAAATGTCCACATTTTGTTTGCATTTGGCCTTTGTATGGGCTTTCCCCTTTTTAGAATAATGCATAGCATTACTTCAGGCCATTTATGCCCATTTTGACTGGGCTCTGCCCTTTTTATTATAATGCAGAGCATTTGTTTTGGTCCATTGGACCTCTCAATTGGGCTCTGCCCTTTTAAATAATGCATAGCATTTTTATTATTTTGTTTGGGCTCTGCCCATTTATAAATGATGCAGAGCATCAATTTAATTAGGCATGCTTGGTCTTTTTGATTTGGGCCTGGCTCTTTAGGAAATGCATTGCATTTTCAGACGCTTTGCGCCAATCAGAGAGCGCAAGCGCTTGTAGTGTTGACACGTGTCGCGCAAGCGCAGTGCGCTGCGCTAGTGCATTGCGCTAGTGCACTGCGCTGCTGACATGTGACGCACTCTGGTGAGTTGCGCCAATTACAGAGAGCAAAGCTCTGTCTTAAAGCGCATAGCGCAAGTAGTTCAGATGTTGACACGTGGCGCTTTTCCAAGAGCGCAACAGCGCAATTTGGAAGTGCAAAGCACTAAGAATCATTTTAGATTCAAGAACAGAAGTGCAAAGCACTATTTGATTTTTTGATCTAATTTAGATCAAAGAAAAATAAGTTTTTCTTGTCTTTCGTATCTCAGAGAACCAAAGGTTCATAAAAAAGTGCAAAACACTATTTTATTTTTTTGTTTTTATTAAAGATCATTGATCTTGTTTTTAGATCTATGATCTGTTTATAAGAGAACTTTCTCTTTTCTCTAAAGGCTTTTTACCTTTATTGCTCTTGAGGAGTTCTTCAGAGTTCTCTTTTTTTCTGAAAATGTTGATGCCTTTGAATTGAGGCTTAGGGTCCTTTTTATAGTGCCCATAAATTAGTTAAATTTGTTAAAGAGATCTTTCTCTGAGTGATTTGGGGAATTTTCCCCACCGTTGGATCTTTGATCCAAGGGCTTCTGTTTTACAGAAGAAAATCTTCTTGTTTTAACAAGAACAGAAAAGATTTCTTTAGAATTTTAATTCTGTTTGGCGCAAATGCCCCAGCGCGTGACACGTGTCGCGCAGCGCACAGCGCAGCGCAACTGCGCTGACACGTGTCGCGCAGCGCTGCGCTGACACGTGTCGCGCAGCGCAGTGCTTGCGCAACTGAAGCATTGCTTCCTTTAATTTTAGTTTAAATAGAATTTTGCTCTGATTGGGTGCGCTGTTTTGGGCGCTGCGCTGATGTGTCTGCGCTTGACACGCGGCGCATTGCACGCAGCGCAAAGAATTTGAAGCGTTGCTTCATTTATTAAAATTTAAATTTTCAAAGCAGAGCTTTGCTCTGATTAGGGGAAGATGAAGCGTTGCTTCATCTCCCGTCTCGGAATTTGAACAGAGCTTTGCTCTGATTGGGGTACACAAATGCCCCCCTACCGTTGCGCTTATGTGGCCCCAAACGTGAGCGCAACGATGGCAGAATTCCAACCGCCGTGGCAACTTTTGGAAGTTGAAGAGGCACTTGATGCCTATAAATAGGACCTTTGGTCCCCCACAGATGCTTATCATCTTTCAGATTTTTGTTTTCAAAAAACTTCAGAGCTTTGCTCTTGCCTTTAAGAACTCCAGAGCCTTGCTTTCCTTTCCAAAGTTTTTAGAAAAACTTTAGGTAAAATTGATTCTTTGATTAAATTAATTTTAATCAATCTTAACCAACAGAGCTTTGCTCTCATAGATCTTCTGATCTAAAGAAAATCCCTTCGGGGTTTCACCAGCAGAGCTTTGCTCATTTTCAAAGTTAGAAATTTTAGGTAAAATTAATGTAAATCAAATTAATTTAAATTAATCTCAACCAAAGAGCTTTGCTCTCATAAATCTTTTGATCTAAAGCGATCCCCATTGGGGTTTCATAAACAGAGCTTCACTCTCAAAGAACTTATAGATCTGCAGAGCTTTTGTTCATGGGTTCTAATCCCTGAACAGAGCTTTGCTCTCGAGGAATTTAGCCCTCTGTGTATATTATTTTTTTCCTCTATCGCTAATCTTCCTGTGGTATTTCCTCCAGGCATAATGGCGGTGCGTCTATACAGTTTGCACAAGTTCATCACCTATGACGATATCCGCACACAGGGTCGTCAACAAAACCAGGAGTTTACAGACGCTCAATATGCAGAGGTCATGGGTCGTCTGAACGCAAGCGGTGGTTGGCTGCTTCCTCGTCGTTCGGCTCTCTTGAAAGTCATGCTGGGAGCAATATGGAGAGCACTTCCGGGTCTTCACGAGGCCCTACCGCTCAATGCGCTGGATGATGCCGAAGACAAGGTGCATTCAGTGTACCGGACGGGGCTGATCTCGAAGAAACGGCGGGACAGCCTCATTGACATCCTACATCAAATCTTCCAGCAGACAATGATAGTTGCTGCTTATCGAAGGCCGGGAAGGCTTGCCGAGGATCTTGACACACAGGAGCGCGAGAGGCTGCGCATAAGAATAATTAGAAAGGCCAGAAGAACTATGGATGGCCTTACTTTTGAATTCCTCAATCCGTGCCCTGGATCTGAGGTTATTCCATTGTAATAATATTTTTCGTTTATTGCTTTTATGATTGTAAGAACTTTTGGCAATATTAATGGAAAAAAAATTATCTCAGCTTGTCTCCATTTTTTTTTTGTTCTGAATCTTTTGCTTATGCATGAATGAGTGTGTCTCGAACGCCTGATCAAATGTAAATTGGATGCTATTTCTGTCGCTTTCTTCTTTCTCTTATTATCAGCATGTTGTCACAATTAGCAGATAATAGAGTAAGCACCTTGATTTCTTCACGATATAGCGATGGCTTAGGCCGCAGGTTCAGATCTGCCGCCCAAGACTTTTCATCTCTATGAGCCGTGAGGGTCTCATAGAGACTTTTCTCCCTACGGATCGAGAGGATCTCGTAGGTGGGTTTTCTCCTTAGGAATCGTGAGGATTCCTAAGTGTGTTCTCTTGAAAGTCGTAAGGATCTTACAAGAGAATTTATTCCCTTGCGAGTCGTGAGGACCCGCAAGTGATGGGTGAAGTTGTCCTTATCCGCATTTCACGGAGTCAGGAGTTGCTCTGGATGCTTCCCACGGGTTCACTGCCGTGTTCGGCGAGGACTAGGTTCCGCTCTGGATGCTTCGCATGGGTTCACTGCCGTGCTCTGCGAGGACCAGGATCCGCTCTGGACGTTTTCCACGGGGTCAGGATTGACATAAGCCGCTTTCCACGTAGCCAGGAATTTTTTGCTCTGGACGTTTCACACGGGGTCAGGATCGACATAAGCCGCGTTCCACGTAGCCAGGAATTTTTGCTCTAGATGCTTCCCACGGGTTCAATGCCGTGTTCGGTAAGGACTAGGTTCCGCTCTGGATGCTTCGCATGGGTTCACTGCCGTTCTCTGCGAGGACCAGGATCCGCTCTGGACATTTTCCACGGGGTCAGGATTGACATAAGCCGCTTTCCACGTAGCCAGGAATTTTGCCGATTGTATCCGCATTTTACGGAATGGAGGTTTGACTGTTGGTGATATGTGTATCGCCGAGCCATGGAACTGGGGGGGTTGCCGCTGTTCCGCTTTGCTTGAAGTTGTGTCCGTTGTTACACGACAAGTATTGGGATGATCTCTAGGTCGATTGCGGCCCGTCGAGATTTTGGCTTCTTCTCATGATGAGACCTGGGGGGAGTATGATCACTTCTTTGTTTACGCCCTTGGATTGTATACAGGGTGTGATGGAACATCACCTGTAGGGCATAAATTAAAAACTCTTTTTTTTATTTCTTTTTCCGCGATGCTCTATCATTTCAGCTTTTATATCGCGAAGGTCGCGATTGCCCTATCATTTCGGCTATTTTTCGCGGTGCCCAATAATTTCGGCTATTTATTTCATTTTTACTCGCTGCTTTTTATTGCGAGTTGCCCCATCATTTCGGCTATTTTTCATGCATACATTTTTACTTGCTGTTTTTATTGCAAGTTGCCCCATCATTTCGGCTATTTCGTATGCATTTGTGGCTTGCTGGATTTTCGCCGTAAATCTGAAAGTAGACACCGATTTCGGCATCAGCACCGCTACAACTAGGATATTGCCAGGAGCGAATCATCATCTGCCTCTGTCGATGTTGAACAAAGGTAGCTTAGCAAACAGAGTTAGGGTCCTGTCAACTAAGACTTTTGACTTCATGAGCCGTAAGGGTCTCACAAAGGTATTTCTCCCTACAAGTCGTGAGGATCTTGTATGTGTATTTTCTCCCTAGGAATCGTGAGGATTCCTAAGTGTATGTTCCTCTGTAAGTCGTAAGGATCTTACAAGAGGGCTTTCTCCTTATAAGTCGAGAGGACTTATACGGGTTGCTCATCATATGGACGTATCCCTAGTCATGGATGGGACTTGGTTAGGAAAATATTTATTCGCGCCCGTGGATTGTATACAAGGGTCAGTATTGAGCCACTTGTAGGGCCATATCGGGAGTTATGGGGGTTGCTTAAGAACAGGTTCAGGTCTCTGAAACTTAAGACTTTCAAATCTTATGAGCCGTGAGGGTCCCATAAGAGAGTTTTCCTTACGAGTCGTGAGGATCTCGCAAGTGTAATTTCTCCTTAGGAATCGTGAGGATCCCTAAGTGTGTTGCTTCCTTTGTGAGTCATAAGGATCTCACGCGGGTGGTTTCTCCTTACAAGGTCGAGAGGACCTTGTAAGTGTCTTTTAACGAGATTGCGCCCTTTCGGGTTTTCACAAACACTCGCCGGTAGCCCTGCTGTTTTTACTCACAGAGCCCTTTCGGGTGTTCATCCGTGCCCATTTTGCTTATGGACATACCGTTTTTTTTACGAGGTCGCGCCCTTTCAGGTTTTCACGAACACTCGCCGGTAGCCCTGCTGTTTTTACTTACGGAGCCCTTTTGGGTTTTCATCCGTGACCGTTTTTCTTACGGACATACCTTTTTTTTTTAACGAGGTCGCGCTCTTTCGGGTTTTCCCGAACACTCGCCGGTAGCCCTGCTGTTTTTACTCACGGAGCCCTTTCGGGTTTTCATCCGTGCCCGTTTTGCTTATGGACATACCGTTTTTTTTTGTTCAGCCTACGGATGCTGCGGTATTAGTTTAAGGACGTTTCGGTCCGCTATTAGTTTAAGGACGTTTCGGTCCGTCATTAGTTTAAGGACGTTTCGGTCCGTCATCGCCGTATTTGAGGCGAAGCTCTAGTTTACTGACTTTTCGGTCCCTGGGGTCTTCCCTATTAATGAGCATGATGCCCCCGGCGTCTCCATCTTTCCCGATGCGTGCGGTTGTGGCGGGCTTACCTTCCGGTTTTCGGAGATGACGAACTTGCCTTGTTGGTATTGATCTTCAACCCAGTTTTTGAAGACGTAGCAATCCTCGATCAGGTGACCCAGTACTCGGCGATAGGGACAGTAGTTGGGCTCATTGACGTCATTTGGTTGCGATGGACGTTTTGGCTCCGGCAGATTTATGAGTCGGTTGCGCAACGCCAGCTCGAACAGTCCCCTTGTTTTATCTTGCGGAAACGAGTAAGGACGTTTCAACTTTTCTTGGAGGGGTTGCTGCTTATTGTTTTGGCAAACAACCGGTCTAGGGCCACTCGATTGCTGTTGAGCATTGGCTACGAGGGCTGTTTTTCCCTTCCCTTTATCTTTTTTACTTGATCCTTTGTTTGCGGGGCCGAGATTTTTTTCAAGTAGTGTACGATTGCATGGCTGAACGTCCTCGCAACTTCTCAATTCTTTCATCTTTGAAATAGATTCCTTGAGGAGAGGGTTGAGGGCAGCTTCTTCCTCAGAGTCACTTCCAAAGGTGATAATTTGTGATCCCTTGGAGTCGGCTATATGACAATCGTTGGCGGCTCTTTTGCGCTCATCTATCGCATTTTTTCGACGTCTACGAGCTTCACATTTTGTCCTGTCGAAATGTTGCTTTTGAGCGACATACCCTTGCCACCAACAGTTAAAGGATTCGCAGTCTTCAGTAGGATGTATGATCTTCTGATGATATAAGCAGAAGTTAGGATGCATCTCTACTCGACCGAAAGTATTTTATTCAGAGGGTGGTAGCTTCATTCCCGCTGATAGGGCTTTGGCGAACCTTTTCCTCGTCTTGAATTTGTTTTTATCTGCAGTGGATGGCTTTTGATTTGATGGGAGTGTCTTGGCTCTTTCCAATATGGCCATCTCACGCTCTTGATTGGCTTTTGCTTTCAGACGAGTTTCATTTAGGAAGATATCGATCAACTCGTCTGCCGGCCGTAGAACTTCCGGCTCAGGGTTCGCCCTTGGTTTCTCGGCGCAAGGAGCCTCTTCATCATCCGCCAGTGAATGAGAGATCACATGACAAGTCGTTACGTAGTCTTCGGATTCGTCTGATGAGTTTTCCCCATCATTTTCGTCCTTGACAAAAGAACAAGCTACCCCCATCGTGTCCGTCTTCTTTGGAGTGTGCGGTTGGGGTGGATTTACCTTCCACTTTTCAGATAGGGCAAACTTGCCTTGTAGGTATTGATCTTCAATCCATCCCTTGAAGACGAAGCAATCCTCAATCGGATGGCTTGCCGTTTGATGATAAGGGCAATAATTGGGGTTATTCTCCTCGTTGGGTTGTGGCGATTGCCTTGGATTCGGCAGTTTGATAAGCCTGCTGCGCACAACCAACTCGAATAGCCTCTTCGTCTTATCCCGCGGGTATGAGTAGGGGCGCCTCATTTTCTCAATATAGAACCGCCGTCTCTCTCCCAACTGATCTGCTAGCTTTGGGGTGCTGGGTAGCTGATGAGCATTCGCAACGAAGGTTGCCTTCCCTTTACCCTTGTCGTTCCGCGGTTCTGGCTTTGGGGGAGAAGGTCTGTGACCCATTTGATCCATCTGGGCCAGCTTGTCGATCAAAGCCTGGAATGTGGTCGGCTTAAAGAACATCATGAACTGTGAGATAGTGGCATGAGGGTCTAGGGTACCTACGAACATGCCCACCGCGGGCGCTTCTTCAATGCGTTGTTCGCATTTTAACCACAAGTTTCGCCGTCGTATAGCGTACTGAACCCACGTCTCGCCCGGCCTTACTCTGGCATTAATCAATGCTGCTATTGGGGCCCGTTCGCTGGCGCTCGCAAATCGCTGAGTGAATAGCAACTCCATTTCAGCGAACGTCTTGACAGAATCATTCGGAAGTTCGGAATACCATTCGAACGCTGTTTCTGACAAGCTGCCGACGAATTGGCGAAGCATCAATTTGTCATCGCCTCCAGTATTGCCGCATAAGGCCCTGAATTGAGCGACATGCTGATGCGGATTCCCTGTCCCTTTATATATATGGAACTTAGGTATTGTATAGCCCGTCGGGTACTGTACCTGATCATACCAGCCCAGATATGGTCGTCCTGTTTTGACGACCTGACCGGCTGCCTCAGTCGCATGATGAACCCGTATCTGCTGGGCTATATATTCGTCCAGGTCAGCTTTGGAGATTGCCTCCTCCTTGGCTGTTGACAAAGCCAGTGGAGGATTTGACGTTTCTCCCCTGTCGTCTTCAAGGACAACCGGAGGATCTTCAGCAGGAGGGTTCTGCTGAATCATCATCCCTACCATATCTTGGAAGAGAAGCGCCATTTGTTTTATATTAGCCGCTTGCTCTGCAGCTTCTTCGTCCTTCTTTTCGAGGACTCTGCGTAGGTAATCAGCGTCGGTTTCTTGTTCATGACGCTGCTCCGATGATGCCTCTAAGCTTTCTTTTGGCTCGGTAAGGGCGGCCATTGCAGTCATCATCTCTTAAAGCTTTTGCTGCTGCTCCTGGGCTTTGGTCATGGATCGGGTGAGTGGTCGGTGACCCGTCGAAGCACGGCTTTCCTCCTTTCCAGAAGCCATATAAACAGTGTGCACCACCATGCCCCTAGACTTGGGGCGTTTGTGTCCATCGCTTTTACGTTTCGCCTTGTTCACAGGGGCTTTTTGCGGCCTCCTTTTCTTTTGAGTGATTGATGTTGAGGGTGTCGTTGTAGTGGACACTCGAATAACTGTCGCTTCTTTCATTTTGACAGAGTAGTCTTCCTCCTGCCGAACCTTCGTCTTTTTCTGTCGGCGGAGATAGTTTTCATCAATCACCGACTCTTGGACCTGTCGCCAAACTTTGTAAATTTTAGAGGACAGCCGGTGAGGGGGCTGCTCTAGCTTCTTCTCTGGAGTGTTCTCCACAGGTGAAGGAGTTCGCTCCAGCACCGCAACAGGAAAGTTTCTGCGCACCGTGTTCAGTAATTCAAAGCTGTTCCCGGTTGGAACAGCAGCATCGATCCCCACCGTTGGAGCTGGCAGAATTATCCCAGAGGGGGATTTGCCCCCAGCCTTCCTCACTCGGCGCCAGTGGCGACGTCGAGTATGACGAGCCGTTGGGACTGGCTCGGAGATAGAGACAGCTTCTTTTTGCCCCCTGTCTGAATGAGGCGCCGCTGGTGTTAACCTCTTAAAGACTGAGGTTGTCCTTTGAGGGGTGATATTCAACCTGTCGAAGACAGATCCTTGAGCAGGGGCAGGAGCAGGAATAGTCAGTCTTGAAAAGACCGACTTTTTGACAGGGGAAGCCGCCTTGACGACTTCTAGAGCAACGATTATTTTCTCAGGAGCAGCCTTCTCTAGGATTGCAGGCCCCATTGCGGTTTCACGGAGCTCTGGCCTAGACTGGAGAAGACCGAGGCACTGGTGTTGGGCGACCCGTTGAGAGGGGCCGCGGAAGGGGTAAGACGATCAAAGACCGACTTCTTGGGAGCTTCCGTTGTCAGCATCGGAGCGGTGAAGCTTGTCGGCGGGAGCATGGTCCCAAAAAACAGTCCTGTGGTGGCTCGAGTGACCTGTTCCACGGGCATTGTGAATAGCGAAGCAGCTTGGGGTCCGTAGGCTATACCTCCTGGCGAGGCAGAGCGTTGGTTGCAATTGCAGTTGGAGCATGTCGCACAAGTGGAAGCCATTGATTCTTTGCTTTCTGCAGCAAACGAAACACAAAATCTTAGTACTTCGAAACCCAAGGGAAACCATTAGCGAACCGCGATTGGTTCGCGAATCACGACACACGAAGTGTGGAGTGGAAAGAGGAAAAGGTCCCACCGGGCGTGCCAGAATCAGTTCCCCTCCAAACGGCGACGCGACGCGTGTTCGTCTCGCCTGAGGTTCGGGGCAGATACTAATTGGTGCTATCCGTCTACCTCTCCGAAGATGCCAAGTTTATTTATGGCACCGTATATCGAAGGTTTAAATGGATGCGTCCGATGTAGCAGACTTCGTCAGATTCCCCCTCGCTTGAGGGGTTTTTGATTGTGGGGACGCTCTTCCCTGCAGGCGCAAGCCCCTGCAGTTAATTACACTACCGCATCGCGGTAACCACTTTCTCCTTCTCCAGATGGTCACTTCGTATCGTGTGTGTTTATTTTATGTTTGGTTGCCCGTGGATTGTATACAGAGACTGAGTTATGTCGTCGCCCGTAGGGCGTGGACTAGTCCAAATCCGTATTTACTTAGATTTGGATTTGGTGTTTTTAGTTTAAGGATACGTTAGCCGCATTTGAGACTAAGATCAACTTAAACGTTCGTTAAGGATACGTTAGTCTGATTTGAGACTAAGATCAACTTAACGGGATCGTCTAGATCCATTTAATATATGGCCGTCGGGACTCGTCACCTCTCTGACGTCGTTGAAGGATTACAACGATAGGTGTCAGAGGAGTTCAGAGATGTACCCTTGAACCAAAGTCGATTTAGAGTTTTATAGCACATTTGAATGTTTAAGGATACGTTAGCCGTGTTTGGGGCTAAGATCAACTTAAACGGGACCGTTTAGATCCAACAAAAGAGCATTTGGGAGCTCTATTGTTTCAGTTTAGGGACGTAGTGGTCCATGTTCCAGTTTAGGGACATGGTGGTCCGTATTCCGATTTAGGGACGTGGTGGTCCGTATTCCAGTTTAGGGACGTGGTGGTCCGTATTCCAGTTTAGGGACGTGGTGGTCCATCGCCAGTTTAAGGACGTGGTGGTCTATCATTAGTTTAAGGACGTTTCGGTCCGATATTAGTTTAGGGACGTTTCGGTCCAATATTAGTTTAAGGACGTTTCGGTCCAACATTCCCATTTTAGGATGAATATTAGTTTAAGGACGTTTCGGTCTACGAGTTTAAGGACCCCGTAGTCCGTGTTGATGTGTGGTCGCCGGGACCGGTCACCTCTCTGACGTCGTTGAAGGATTACAACGATAGGTGTCAGAGGGGTTCGGAGATGTACCCTCGAACCAGTCGTAAATTGATTTAAGAGAGCAATCTTGCTCAGTCAATTTAGTTTAAGGACTTACGGCCAAAATTGGGCTAAGTCCAGTTAAAAATGTCCACATTTTGTTTGCATTTGGCCTTTGTCTGGGCTTTCCCCTTTTTAGAATAATGCATAGCATTACTTCAGGCCATTTATGCCCATTTTGACTGGACTCTGCCCTTTTTATTATAATGTAGAGCATTTGTTTTGGTCCATTGGACCTCTCAATTGGGCTCTGCCCTTTTAAATAATGCATAGCATTTTTATTATTTCGTTTGGGCTCTGCCCATTTATAAATGATGCAGAGTATCAATTTAATTAGGCCTGCTTGGTCTTTTTGATTTGGGCCTGGCCCTTTAGGAAATGCATTGCATTTTCAGGCGCTTTGCGCCAATCAGAGAGCGCAAGCGCTTGTAGTGTTGACACGTGTCGCACAAGCGCAGTGCGCTGCGCTAGTGCGCTACGCTGCTGACACGTGGCGCACTTTGGTGAGTTGCGCCAATTACAGATAGCAAAGCTCTATCTTAAAGCGCATAGCGCAAGTAGTTCAGATGGTGACACGTGGCGCTTTCCCAAGAGCGCAACAGCGCAATTTGGAAGTGCAAAGCACTAAGAATCTTTTTAGATTCAAGAACAGAAGTGCAAAGCACTATTTGATTTTTTGATCTAATTTAGATCAAAGAAAAATAATTTTTTCTTGTCTTTCTTATCTCAGAGAACCAAAGGTTCATAAAAAAGTGAAAAGCACTATTTATTTTTTTGTTTTTATTAAAAATCATTGATCTTGTTTTTAGATCTATGATTTGTTTATAAGAGAACTTTCTCTTTTCTCTAAAGGCTTTTTACCTTTATTGCTCTTGAGAAGTTCTTCAGAGTTCTCTTTTTTTTCTGAAAATGTTGATGCCTTTGAATTAAGGCTTAGGGTCCTTTTTATAGTGTCCATAAATTAGTTAAATTTGTTAAAGAGATCTTTCTCTGAGTGATTTGGGGAATTTTCCCCACCGTTGGATCTTTGATCCAAGGGCTTCTGTTTTACAGAAGAAAATCTTCTTATTTTAATAAGAACAGAAAAGATTTCTTTAGAATTTTAATTCTGTTTGGCGCAAATGCCCCAGCGCGTGACACGTGTCGCACAGCGCTAGCGCATCTGCGCTGACACGTGTCGCGCAGCGCACAACGCAGCGCAACTGCGCTAGCGCATTTGCGCTGACACGTGTCGCGCAACGTAACCGCGCTAGCACATCTGCGCTGACACGGGTCGCGCAGCGCAGTGCTTGCGCAACTGAAGCGTTGCTTCCTTTAATTTTAGTTTAAATAGAGATTTGCTCTTATTGGGTGCGCTGTTTTGGACGCTGCGCTGATGTGTCTGCGCTTGACACGCGGCGCGTTGCACGCAGCGCAAAGAATTTAAAGCGTTACTTCATTTATTAAAGTTTAAATTTTCAAAGCAGAGCTTTGCTCTGATTGGGGGAAGATGAAGCGTTGCTTCATCTCCCGCCTCGGAATTTGAACAGAGCTTTGCTCTGATTAGGGTAAACAAAGAATTGTATTTTTCATATAATTAATGTGATGCCTATGTATGTTTGTCGTAGTTTGTTGGTCTTATATATAAAACACAATTGGTGGTATATAGTTAATATTTATACAAGTTTAAAATCCATTTTTGATGCATTTATGTTAGTTATATGTATGCCCTAGAGGCCATTACTGTACATAGGATTTATATTGTAGTGGATGCTGGGACATATATAGGGAGGACTTTCTTGCTCGACATGATAGTATGCTATCTGGTTGATCTTTACCTTAACGTGTATACTGATTGTCTCTCTGTTACATGTTGGTAAAGCCCTTAGGATCTGTACTTGACTACCTGGACTATGATGCGGATCATACTAGTGGGGACATGGTAGTCCATAAGTACATCCTTCAAAGTCCCTAGTCGTGGGTGTATCGAGACGGGGCATCGATATACCAGAGTAGACTAGCGTGTACCTTCTCGACCCATACAGATGGGCGATGGATGATCCCATATCCATTGGTGTTTGACATCGGAGATGATATACGGGTGCTCAGTAGAGACTGGGTACACTGGACGGACTCGCCGAGAACTCCCAGATGGTATTATACCTCACGTCAGATGGCAGTTCTCTGGTGACACTGGTACAGAGTAGTCTGTTGACCCGAGATCGTCATAGAGTCTTGTGTGGTTCCCACTGTGCTTTGATTTCCATCTTACCACGTCCAAGAGGGCGTGCAAAACGGTGGTTTTTGGGTACAGTCCCGAGTCATATGGAGGCAATGAGCGATAGGAGGGGATTCGTCTCTCCCGGTATAGGGAGTTGATGTTGCGCTGTGTTTGATTGGCTATAACAGGAAATCCCTGGCCAGGGTTGCTGAGATTTACTGGTAAGTGTTACCAGTAGTTTCTCGAATTGTTATAGACCTCATATCGACACGACTTATCGAGCTATTGGGGTCTGACGTTTACCACCCCTAGGCGAGATATGCGACATATCAGACGATCAGACCGGACTGTACGGTAGTGTTACTGGTTGGATTCACTGGAGTGTGAGCGGGCTTGCTCGTCGATCTTCAGATCGCTCAATACCCGGGTGGCCGTTACGTTTAGCCGACCGCTTGCGGCTTGTGGGTGTTTGATATGATCATCATCTGCTACCGGCGTATTGACGAGTCTTTAGAGTCCTACACAGAGGTTTCCTGGCTCAAGCGAAACGAAATAGGAGCGCATATGAGATATGTACGGGACCGAGAATAATACGGTATGTGATACTGTATTCGATTCTCGCGATGTGACATTGATCGGTTATATGCGATATAGCCGGGTTTTCGGATCAAGTGTTGATTCGATAAGTTGTTACTGATGATACCAGTCGGTTATGTGCGACATGACCGGATAGTTAAATCAAGTGTTGATTTAATGATTTAATGTATAATTATATATTTGATATATTACTTTGCATTAACTAGTATCGGTTCACTTTAAATGGATTTTCTCACTCGGGTGTGCGCATTGCATATGCGATATGATTTTGTGCACTTGCTTGTATCATGTTTGATGATACATGCTTTTTGGTTAAGTGTAAAGTATTAAACCTTGGTTAATGAATAGGTTAGGGTTTATTATTTGTTATTCATTTATCTTATTTAATTATCCATTTATTTATGATAAATGAATAAAAGAAAATGAAATGAAATGGTTGCTAATTTTGGATTCTAGTTGAAGCTTCTTGATCTTTTGACTAAGTGACCATTTTGTCTCTAGCTTGACCCTAACCATTCCTTTAACCATGATTGATTCTCTACACATTACCATGGTTAAAGATTATGATAAGTATTCTTTTATTTTACATTTTCTAAATAACTTATCATAATAATTTCCTTCTTCTTCTTCATTTCTTCAAGTGAAGAAAGCTTGCCTCCATCAATGGCAAGTGATGAAAAAGAGTGAGAAATCCAATTCTAAAGTCTACCCACTTCCTATTTCTTCATCCTCTACCTCTTGCCAAGTAGTAGAGTGTGTTTACTTCACAAGTTTCTTGACTTGGTGAAGTCGGAGCTTGATTTAGCGATGCTTCGACGTAGATCATCTTCGGCATGGACATCGACGACCTAGCTCGCTTATTCTCCGATGAAGTCGACTCTAGAGCCCGGATTCTTCTTGGACAGCGGAGAGGACTTCGTTGCGGAGCTATGGAGGTGGAGAACCGGATCTACAAAGGTTGTATTTCAGTATCTCTTAGTTAAGTGTTAACTAGTTAGCTTTTTCGCCTAGTTTTCTAGCAAACGATCCGTAGTCGGGTCTCTCGGCACCTAGATTTTTTGAAATTGGCATGATCGATGCCTTGTGAGACGTCACTAGAGTGCCTAGGAACCCTACAGTGGTATCAGAGCCTAGCTAGAGCCTTAGGCGAAGTCTAGACGGAATTTAAAACCCGGACGAACCGAAAACCCGAACCCACTCTCTGGACGATTTCTGAAATCTGGTCTTTTTCAAAATTAAAAATATGCAGAGAACACATCACAAACATCTAAGAGTTACTGTGAAAATTTACAGTCCAATTCCACTATGGCAGCGCGGATCCGCGGCATGAGCAATAGCTCATGCGGCGGTTCCGCAGCCGTACGGCCACAATATTTAATTTATTTTGCACAGTAACTGTTAGTTTCCAGTGGTGTTTTTTCTGGGAATTTTTAATATTTTTTTCAAGAGTTGAATTTTCTGGGTTGTTTTGGGGATTCGAATGTTCGATCGGATTATCAAATTTTGTCTGTGTGGCTTTCCGGATAAATTTTAGAATATGTTAAAAAGTTCGACCGGATATAAATACCCAATTTTTCCCCTGTCGGGAAATTTCCAAGTGTTGGATTTTTCCGTAGTTTGACGACGTTCTAAGTAGTGCAAGTAACGCGATGGACCCTCTAGAAGACAACAAACCTTAACTCGATTATGTGACCGTCTTGAACTGCCCTTTGAACCTTCGGGTTTGGGGCAGTACGGCGTGCCACATGTGAGGCGTTGGCTTGACCCTTCTACGGCTGGACCGTTGGTACTGAGGCATGAACGGAATGTTGTTATACTTGTTTCATGTGTTGATCAGTTTCGGGAAAACTTGGGTGTTCGATTGTTCGATCGGAAAGTTTAACATTTTCTGTTTATCCGGAATGGGATACAATAATTGGAATTCACAATTAGTTATGAGATAACTGAATGAATGTTATAAACATAGCACTTTAGTCTCACATGATCGGTTGCCACGGAATTTTGATGTGATCAAAAGTCCGTCGCAATCACGTAGCGTACGCGGATACTCGCCGGGTAAACTTAATAGACAGCCTCACTCCATAGCCCCGACCAAGTGACTGTAGGAGAACCCCGTCGCCGAAAGCATCCGTTCGGGTGCTCGCGGTAGCGGTGTTCCGCCTTGGTGCACTTCGTCGACGGTAACGGGGGTGCGGCCGTCTACTGAAGTTTGCGACGAGCATTCGATCAGGATGTCGGGAATCTTGTTGAATTGCCCGACTTGATATTGAAAAGTGTTTTCGATAATGAGACTAAAATGCGGGGTTTATAATTGTTAGGCATGCGATGTCTAAGGAATTCATTTGGTCAGGCATGTGATGTCTGAGGTGGTTGCGGATTCCAACTGTTGTAGTTTTACACTTTCTTTTCTGTGACCGTAAGTGTAATATGTGATATCGCCGGTTTCGTTGCTATATGTCAACGACAATTGGGATGCGCATATTTACTTACGTTGATGACATGTGATGTTATGTGTTGCTGGATATGTTGTATTGGATCGTCGTGTTTGAATAGCCGGGGTTTTTTATGTGAGATGAGTGTTTTTCATTTTCATTCATGTAAAAACTTGTATGTAATATTCTTTTATTGGGGCGCTTCCAGGTTGCGGAAGTTGTCACCTTTTGCATATTATTTACTTTTCCGCACTAGGATAGACCCAAGGAGGAGGGCACAAGTAACCGGGTTCTGGAGTCCAGTGGGAGACCAACTCGAGGAGTCGAGTCCGGGTCTCCTAACTCTAGAATTGGTAGGGTTGCTTGCCGCTCTCGTAGGGGTCTAGGGGTGTGGGTTTGGCTATTCATCGCGACCGTGGAATCCGTGTTTTATACTGGCTCGTATTGAAAACACGGACGTCCTAGTATATCCAATATTTCATATGATTCTTCTGCTGCGATATCTGTGATGTGATCATGTGATGTTCTCTGATAGATACAGTATATAGTATATATGATATATTATATAGACGTTACTTATGTTTTACACCCGTGCTAGCCCTGCCCTGCTCTGCCGTTAGTTACCTAACCTAACGGTGCATGAGGGGACATCGAGGCGAATGCGGATGGCATAAGTGTACGTCGTATTTATCTGTGATGTTTAGGTACTTAATGATGGAACTTCATTAATGTGATTAATGAAATAAAAGAAACCTAAGATGTTGTAGAATCGAATTTCAAAATAAAACAGGTAGCTACAGTTCTTGCTTTGCACAGAGGTATATGTGATATATCCTGCACCTTATTCGATGAGGAAAGGACCGAGATCCCTTCACCGGGAGTGACTCCTTTAGCAATATCTGGCAGATGCTACCCACTCGGTTAGTCTTTTGATTGCTTTTAAGTGTTTTTGCTTTGCACAGTGATATATACGATATATCCCGCACCTCATTCGATGAGGAAAGGACCGATGATCCCTTCACCGGGAGTGACTCCTTTAGGAAAACTAGAAAAGCCTCAAAAGCACTCCATTTTAAAATCATTTGATTCTACAACGATATCAAGTTCATTACGCAATAGGTTTTCAGAAAAACCTGTCGTAGCCCTCCGTCATTTCAGATATGTACTAGTTAGTATTCGTGCTGCGGTAGTTTGGCATTCGTCAAGGCGTAGTGTACGGTAGCTAACTAGTATTTATCTGCTTGAGCATATGATGCGATTGGATTAGGGTATTCGTACGGCGTTGTTTGGCATTCGTCAAGGGTCGTGCGGGTGGGTTTAATTCGATCAAGAAATGTACGGGTTGAACTTGACTAGTGGACTATGGGTTGTTTGGCATTCGTCAAGGTCATAGCGAGCTAGGGGCAAAATATTATCGGGAATTTCAAGTGTTGAAATTTGCAATGAGATTGCATACCTTCTATGAGATAGTTGGATCCCGATACCCGCTGCGAGTAAGAGTTACTCCTGGGAGAGTTTTATACATTACAATTAGCTGATCAAGTAGGTGTCTAGAAAGGTGTCAACGGGGTTACGCCTCTGGGAAAACGAGGTTTACATTAATTAGGTTCGTGCGAAAGCACGGGGGACCTCCCTCAAAGTACCGACACTGGCCTGGCTGAAAGATTGGGGAACTTGTAGTGTGTAATTAATCCTGGCTAGTCTTTCCTTTTAGGGTTTGAAGGAAGATTTGATAAAAAGCAGTGGGAACCATCCTGATTAGATGAAATAATAACCAATCTATTCTTGCAAGAGCGCACGCTGAGTGTTTTCTTCTCTCTCTCCTGGTAGCGACCATATCACGCCTTAATCAAGATAATAATACGAAATATTGACCGAACCCGCTTATTATACTGAGCTGGGGAACGTTGGTCCCGCTCCAACTCATAATTGTTATAAGACAGAGCAGGAAATTGGGGAATACCAGAATTCCCGTGCCGCCCAAACGAAGAGAGTGCATGCTGATGCATCATCTTCGGGTTTGTTCATTATACAGAACTGTTTCTCAGTATCCTTTACGTCCTGGGTATATGATACCGGACCAGGATCCCAGATATGTAATCTGTTACATAGGGCTACAGAAAGGTAGAGAACTGAGAACGGGTGATAAGTTTCATGAGGCAGAAAACGGGGCAAGTGTTGCAGCCAAGTCTGTTGGTCACTGTCACCCTGTATTACCAATACATTGATTCTGAACGAATATTATTAGATACCGAACCTGATATACAAAATCATATCAGTCTCTTTATTAGTAAAGAAATGATAAAATTTTGTATAGTTGGATAATGTTTTGAACATTTCCTATATCAAAAGTTGATCGGATCAGGCACGTTATCTAAAAGCATTGATGTTCTAAATCAAACTACAGTTCTTAGTATACGGATCACACACAAGAGGAAGAGTTCAGAAATGAACGAATTCTTCTTGAGGCTTTGTAGACTAGGTCAGATCAATGTGACCTGACTAGCTAGAGTTACATATAGATGCATATTTAAATTAGTTTGAATTTACATCTTGTGAAACTCGCCAGTCATGTCACAAAGATAAGATGACCATAGCTCCGTTTATTGGAAACAGAGAAAGAGTTGGTAAACTCTTGGGATGATACATGTTGATGTATGTAAGGTCCCCTGTCTACAAATGCCAAGACCGGTTCTTTGTACTTCATTACATTCTTTGATGATCTCTTTCGAGTTTCAGACCTATGTTCCTGTTGAAACACAAGTCCGAACCTTTTGAGATATTCATAGAATATAAGTTAGAAGTAGAGAACCAATAAGGGTATAAGTATTATGTCCTTTGATGTGATCGAGGAGGAGAATACTTGAGCACGGAAATCCTGGACTTTTCTAAAGGAGAATGAGATTCTCTCTCAGCATTACTCCTCCGCATACACCATAGCACGATGGTATATCGGGGTGGAGCTATTACACCCTATGTGATAAGGTGTGCTCTATGATGAGTAATACTGAGCTACCTATTTCCTTTTGGGTGTTATGCACTTGAGAAGCTGCATACCTATTGAATAGGGTTCCAATCAAATCAGTTGCCTACCATTCCATATGAGATATGGAAAGGGAAGAGCCCATGTCTTAAGCTAGTTAAGATTTGGGGTTGTCCAGCCTATGTCTGAAAAGTATAATCCGGACAAGCTCGAGGCAAGGTCTGTTATGTAGAACTGGAAATGTTCCAGCTATACAAACAACAGCAAATGATTTGGCAGAACCAAAGGATTCAATAGTTACCAACGAACCTCAGCCTCTCCGCCGATCTAGTAGGGTTCCTCACCCACCTGAGAGATACCTCGGTTTCTCTATGACAGTGGGAGCGAGGATTGCATCATGAGATGATGACCCAACTAGTTTCGAGAAGGCCATCGAGAGTGACGACTCTGTAAGAATGGCTGGATGTTTAGTGATCTGAGATGGAATCCTTATACACCAACAAAGTATGGACTTTAGTTGCTATATCTGAAGGGTTAAATCCCCATCAGCAGCAAGTATATCTTGAGAAGATTACTTGGTGTACATGGAAGAGTTGAGACTTTCAAAGCTAGACTTGTTAAAGGTCTACATCATTGACCAGGTATGGATGATGATGAAACCTTTTCTAAGTAGCTATGCTTAAGTCCATCCAGATCCTACTTGTCACGGCTACATACCATGACTACGATATCTGGTGGTTGGGTGTCATGACTGCTTTTCTAAATGATGTTTTAGAAGAGTGCGTCTATAAGTACACAGCCAGAGGGCTTCGTAGACAGTGGGAGCAGCGGAAACGTGTGCAAGATGCTTTATAGGATAAAGCAGGCATCGCGGAGTTGGAACATCTGTTTTGATGGATTAGTCAAAGAAGTTGACATCATCAAAATGGTAGATGAACCTTGTATATACAAAAAAGGTAGTAGGGAGTATGGTAACGATCCTCGTAGAGTACGTAGATGACATACTCTTGATAAGAAAGGAGTTTCCTATGCTACGCTCGATCAATCTCCGCTTATCACCATGATTCTCCATATAGGATCAAAGTGATACCTCCTAAATCCTGGATTTTGGATCTATGAGATAGATCTAAATGGATGTTAGGATACTCACTAGCTGTAGTGAGATGGTATCATTCGATCCTGGGGAGAATCACTGGAAGGGTTCCAGGGTGATACAGACGACGGAATGTCAGTCGCAGGCATTGTCTTTACCCTCAGTAAAGGGACGGTATGTTGGAAGAGTTCCAAGCTAGATACCGTGACATACTAGACGATAAAGGCTGGATACATCGCTACTTAAGATGCTACCAAAGAGGCAGTCTGGGTGTATATTGGTTCATGAGATGAACTATGTTCCTCCCATTGTGTGACAATGGAGTTGTGGCTTATGCCAAGGAACGCCGGTCCCATCAGTGATCCAGACATATTCTAAGGCAGTATCACTTGATCATGGAGATGGTTGATCTCCAGGGAGATCGAGGTTAGGAGAGTAGATTCAGAGGACAACACAGCGGATCCACTCATAAAGGCCTGTTCCCAGAGGGAGACTTTTATGGGATGGTTGAGTATGAGATACTACAACCACTGCTACAGATGGCCCTAGTGCAAGTGGGAGATTGTTAGTTATATGTATGCCCTAGAGGCCATTACTGTACATAGGATGTATATTGTAGTGGATGCTGGGACATATATAGGGAGGACTTTCTTGCTCGACATGATAGTATGCTATCTGGTTGATCTTTACCTTAACGTGTATACTGATTGTCTCTCTGTTACATGTTGGTAAAGCCCTTAGGATCTGTACTTGACTACCTAGACTATGATGCGGATCATACTAGTGGGGACATGGTAGTCCATAAGTACATCCTTCAAAGTCCCTAGTTGTGGGTGTATCGAGACGGGGCATCGATATACCAGAGTAGACTAGCGTGTACCTTCTCGACCCATACAGATGGGCGATGGATGATCCCATATCCATTGGTGTTTGACATCGGAGATGATATACGGGTGCTCAGTAGAGACTGGGTACACTGGACGGACTCGCCGAGAACTCCCAAATGGTATTATACCTCACGTCAGATGGCAGTTCTCTGGTGACACTGGTACAGAGTAGTCTGTTGACCCGAGATCGTCATAGAGTCTTGTGTGGTTCCCACTGTGCTTTGATTTCCATCTTACCACGTCCAAGAGGGCGTGCAAAACGGTGGTTTTTGGGTACAGTCCCGAGTCACATGGAGGCAATGAGCGATAGGAGGGGATTCGTCTCTCCCGGTATAGGGAGTTGATGTTGCGCTGTGTTCGATTGGCTATAACAGGAAATCCCTGGCCAGGGTTGCTGAGATTTACTGGTAAGTGTTACCAGTAGTTTCTCGAATTGTTATAGACCTCATATCGACACGACTTATCGAGCTATTGGGGTCTGACGTTTACCACCCCTAGGCGAGATATGCGACATATCAGACGATCAGACCGGACTGTACGGTAGTGTTACTGGTTGGATTCACTAGAGTGTGAGCGGGCTTGCTCGTCGATCTTCAGATCGCTCAATACCCGGGTGGCCGTTACGTTTAGCAGACCGCTTGCGGCTTGTGGGTGTTTGATATGATCATCATCTGCTACCGACGTATTGACGAGTCTTTAGAGTCCTACACAGAGGTTTCCTGGCTCAAGCGAAACGAAATAGGAGCGCATATGAGATATGTGCGGGACCGAGAATAATACGGTATGTGATACTGTATTCGATTCTCGTGATGTGACATTGATCGGTTATATACGATATAGCCGGGTTATCGGATCAAGTGTTGATTCGATACGTTGTTACTGATGATACCAGTCGGTTATGTGCGACATGACCGGATCGTTAAATCAAGTGTTGATTTAATGATTTAATGTATAATTATAAATTTGATATATTACTTTGCATTAACTAGTATCGGTTCACTTTAAATGGATTTTCTCACTCGGGTGTGCGCATTGCATATGCGATATGATTTTGTGCACTTGCTTGTATCATGTTTGATGATACATGCTTTTTGGTTAAGTGTAAAGTATTAAACCTTGGTTAATGAATAGGTTAGGGTTTATTATTTGTTATTCATTTATCTTATTTAATTATCCATTTATTTATGATAAATGAATAAAAGAAAATGAAATGAAATGGTTGCTAATTTTGGATTCTAGTTGAAGCTTCTTGATCTTTTGATTAAGTGACCATTTTGTCTCTAGCTTGACCCTAACCATTCCTTTAACCATGATTGATTCTCTACACATTACCATGGTTAAAGATTATGATAAGTATTCTTTTATTTTACATTTTCTAAATAACTTATCATAATAATTTCCTTCTTCTTCTTCATTTCTTCAAGTGAAGAAAGCTTGCCTCCATCAATGGCAAGTGATGAAAAAGAGTGAGAAATCCAATTCTAAAGTCTACCCACTTCCTATTTCTTCATCCTCTACCTCTTGCCAAGTAGTAGAGTGTGTTTACTTCACAAGTTTCTTGACTTGGTGAAGTCGGAGCTTGATTTAGCGATGCCTCGACGTAGATCATCTTCGGCATGGACATCGACGACCTAGCTCGCTTATTCTCCGATGAAGTCGACTCTAGAGCCCGGATTCTTCTTGGACAGCGGAGAGGACTTCGTTGCGGAGCTATGGAGGTGGAGAACCGGATCTACAAAGGTTGTATTTCCGTATCTCTTAGTTAAGTGTTAACTAGTTAGCTTTTTCGCCTAGTTTTCTAGCAAACGATCCGTAGTCGGGTCTCTCGGCACCTAGATTTTTTGAAATTGGCATGATCGATGCCTTGTGAGACTTCACTAGAGTGCCTAGAAACCCTACAATTTATTGCATAAATCTCGTAGATCAATACCGGTATGAGTTGGAAATTATGTGGGTTAAAACACAAGCAAATAATAAGTCCCGCTAAAATTATTATGCGCTCTGTATAACATCCTCACCGTAGGCCATAATATGTACCTTGGGCTATTAATAGATTTACCTATATCAAGCAGGCTAGAAATGTTGACCTACTTAACCGTAACCTAGCTAATTTTCCATTGTATGAAAATAATATAGTTGGAAAGCATTGCATTTTCTCTTGCATAGGCGCTGGTTAATTTTACAAGATTATCAATTTATTAATTCTAATGGTTTAATAGATTATTGGAATTTGTTATTCCTGAATATAATGTTTTAATATGTGTCCCACACGCATTTGCTTTTCTTTACTTGGGAATAGAAAGACTGGAAAGTTTTCCAGCTGCCTCATTTGATATTGTCAAAGGTATATAGACCATGATTTTAAATCAAGAGAGGCATTAAGAAAGCTAGATAGTTAAGAATGATTAGAAAGCCAATTCAATTTCCATCTAACAAAACCACCATAAAAAAGAAAAGCTGTTGTTAGGTATGTATCTATTTTCTTATTGGGCTGTAAAGCTCACCTACCTGTGACTATTAATCAAAATGCAGGTTATTTAATTGGAGAAATAAAGTTGCAAGAGAATAAAGATCTAGCAAGATTTGTTGGCATTAGTATGTATAAGATGTTATATTGATGAATATCAACATGGGCTTGTCATATAAGATAATGTCCACGTAAATTGATGATTAGTATATAACTATGTTGTCTATTGTATTTATATTTTGATGGAAATAACTTGTGATATGTAAACCGTGTTCTAAAAGGCGGTCGCCTAAACGCGTAGGCAGTTGTCTAGATGTGTAAATGAGTCATACCACACTGTCTTAGACCGCTTAGTTATGAATTATGTATACCATTGTGTTCTTATAGATATACTCTCTTATTTGTTGATTGGACTATAATATATAACAAATTGGGGTTGTTTTAGCACTATTAAACAACGAGGGCCACCCATGAGGATCTTCCATCGCCGACTTCAAGAGACACCACCGATTTCGAAGACTGTGAGGGCTAGCTGCTGCCGCCGACTTCAAAGTTCTCCATGTCGATCTCGATCCAAGGTCTCTATTTCGATCTCAACTTCAAATTTCGATCTTGTTTTCTCCTTCGATTTTCAACTTCGAACTTATTTTTGACTTCAAAATTCAACTACGCGACAACCGCCTTCAAGCTTTGACCGCTTCCTCAAGTTTCGAGCCTTTGACGACAATGGTTTTTCGTTTTTTTTTCTTTTTTCCCATTTTGGGACTTAAAATTGAAGAGAGACTTAGGTTAGACAATTTACTTACTATTTAATTAATTTTACTATTTAATTAATTTTTTGGATCTTTCAAAAATTAGCAGAATTTGCTTCATTACCGGCTTGCATTTAATTGTTAACACCTTTAAAAATGCTTATTAAGCTGCATTACATTAAGAAACCAAAGCAGTTAGCAATCAAATTAGAATTAATTTTCAACAAGTAAGCTTAAAAGAATAACAAAATTAACTCTAAATACGGCTAAATTGATGTCAATGCGGTAAGATATTCCATTCAAATTTTGGGCATAATATTATATATTGGAAATTCTATATTTCTTGTAATTTGAAAGCTAGCCTCGAGACTCGATATGCGACATATCAGACAAAGAGACCAGACTGTACGATAAGTCTTGCTTTTAGGTTTTATTGGAGTTTGGACAAGTTTGCTTATTGATCTTTTATTCGTTCAATACCTGGGTAGCCGCTACGTCCAGCTAGTACCGCTGACGGCTTGTAGGTCTTTGATATGATTATTACCTACTGCTGGCGTATTGATGAGTCTTTAGAGTCCCATATAGAGGTTTCCTAGCTCAAGTGAAACGAAGTAGGGCACGTATGGAGATATGCGCGGGACCTTGATTAAATACGAGTATATGATACTGTATTCTAATCTAGCGTTTTTGATATCAGCCGCGTTATATTTGATATAACCGGATTATCGAATCAAGTGTTGATTTAATGATTTGATATGTGTGTGTGTGTGTGTGTGTATTTGATATTAGCCAGGTTATATAGGATATAACCGGATTATTGAATCAAGAGTTGATTTAATAATTTGATACATATTTATATATTTGATATACATATATATTAACTAATATTAAGCTCACTTAAGATTTTCTTCTCCTTGTGTGTGTGTATATTGTATCATGGTTGATGATACATATAATTAGGATGTGTAAGAATCACATGAGAGAAGAGATAATGATAAAGATATATAAATTAAAAGAAAAGGAGAACGAGTCATTATCTTGGATGCTTGGAGAAGCCATGACTCATCTTCAATTCTTGTTGTATTAATAGATATTTGGCATTCTCACTCTCTCATCTTATCCTCAAGGTTCATACATACTTCCAAGTTCATCCTCTTCATCTCCTCACTAGTTTTTTTTAGGTGAGAGAAAGAAAACGAAAGAAAGATTTTTTGTGCGCAAAATTCCTACTTCATCAAGCTACACTGCTCTAACAAATTAGTATAGGTTGTTATCTTCACTAATACCTTTATTAGTGAAGTGTGAGCTTGAGTGTGAGAAATTTTAAGGTGAATCATCTTCGACAACGAAGACTGTGAGTAAGCTCGTTCCAACCTTCAAGTAAAGTTAAAAAAGAATTCTAGGACTACTACTCGGAGCATTTGAAGTGAAGGACTAGACTACAAAGGTTGTAGTTTTCCATCACTTAGTTTAGAACTTGTTTTGTTCATCTTAGAAACCCTAATTCCCTAGTTCGATTCTTATTTAGTATATTTAGCCCTCTAGATTTTTAAAATTGCATACTTGATGCTCATAAAACCCTAGTTGAGGTGCTAAAAAATATTTTCACGGACTAACTTGTACTCATGTCATCAGAAAACTGTTATCCGACAATAGGTATAATACCAACCAGCAATTCCCAGCGAGTTCGTCCAGTGTAACTCATAATCTAATGAGCACTTATATATTATCTATGGTACCGTATACCAACGGCTACGAGACCGGCCATCTACCCAGACGGGGATAATAAACGTATACACTAGTCTACTCTGAAGTATCGATTCCCAGTCTCGATAATCTTACGACTAGAGATAATTTTAAGGATGTGCAGATTACCTAGCTCTTACAAGTATGATTGCCGTCACAACGCTGATAGTCAAGCAAATATCCTACAGGCTCTATCAACATGTATTAGCGATACGTAAAAAGAAATATATACACATGTTAACATAGATACAAACCAGATAGCATACTATCATATAGAGCAAGACTGTTTTATACATGTATATGTCCCAAGCATCCAAAATATAATATACAATCCTATACTATATAATAATGGCATCTAGGGTATATATCCCTAACAAGTTGTTGTTGATGATGATGATGATAGGAGAGGGGTCGGAGAGAGGACGCAGCGACGGTGGTGGTCGGAATAGGGAGGCGGTGGTAGAGGCGGCAACGGTGGTGAGTAAGGTGGAAGAAGGAGATGATTTTTTATAATTAGTTCGTTTGTTTTTTAAAATTAGAGTAATGGTTAGAATAGGGGTATTTTGGGGGTTTTAAAAAAAATTTGCTGACGTGACGACTTAAGTGACGTGACAATGACGTGACGCAAACGGTGTTGACTTGTCACCGTTAAGTTTGGTAGTTTCTTGATAGTTTCAAAGGTAATTGTAGTTTTGTTAAAATGACCCAAAATTATTGAAAGTTTTGAATAAATAATCTTAAAATTATAGATAAAAAATATATAGCTTATTTCTGTGTGAAGCCGTATGATTAAATCAATATTGTAAAAATAGAAGAAAGAAGTATACTAATTTTAAATGGCTTTTAAAATCATTTGGTAAATGTTTCACCCGGCCCCTCCGAAGCAAAAATTTCTAGCTTCGCCCCTAGAAGTGAAGTGAGGAATGTTAATGGTTATCACTGGTTTCGATGTGGAAGACAAGTAATTGAAGAAGGAAATGTTGATGGATATCAATGGTATCGATATGGAAGATACGTAATTGAATAAAAAATTTGAAGAATTTGTTGGTTGTTAGAGGTTTTTGTTTCGTGGTTGATGAATAATTGAAAACAGATCTTGAAGAATTTTGTTGGATTTAATTATTTTACATGAGAGATAGTAAAATATTGTTTGGATTTAAGGTTTTTAATGCTAAATCAGAATTTGAGGATATAAGGTTTTGAATGTAGAAAGATGATAAAATTCCAAAAGGTTTTAAAGTATGAATGTAGAATTTAAGAAATTAAATTTAGGGTTTTAGGGTTTTGGAGGTTGAAGATGAAGTTATGATAAAAAAAATCTGGATTTTAAGAAGATTTTTAAGTATCAAAAATCATTTTAGTGGATGGAAAATGTTTAGAGGGTTAAAAGAGTAACTTAAAACATTGAGAGAGCATTAGGTAAATAATGATTTAGAACAAAGATGGAGGTAAATATCATAGTTTAAGAAGGTTAAAAGTAAAGAATACCTGAATATTTAAGTGAAAGGTATTTTGGGAATCAATTGAAGTTGAAAAGGGCAAACTGTTGGTTTTACAAGATGAGGGGTCCCGTTGAGATGGAAAATAGGAGTATTTCCTAGCATTTAGTCATAAATTGGAGGGCAAATTCATCTCCATACACATAAAAAGTTTAAAAGAATAAATTGTTGAAAAGCAATGAAAATTGATTAATGGAGGAAAAAGGTTCCTCCACCTAAGTGAGGCATGAGGGTGAGAATTACAAACCACAAGTAAAATTTAGATTGCTAGGTAAAAAAAAAATATGACCAACAAATCAAATTCATAATGAGCATTATTTTGTTGGATTGCTGAAAACGAGCAATTAAATGACTACCAAACTAAATTCATAATCAGCATTTTTTTAGTTATCTACAAATCAACATGGGCTGATCAAGATTTGAAATTTTATGCAAGTGTAATTTATGTGTTTGCAAGCACTACAGTGTCCCATTACAACTCTACATAGCACACAATTAACTCCTACATAAACAACACCACAATAATGCAAGTCATAATGACTAACATCATGGCTTGACCAATCTTGAGCAACCGACACTTATAGCTTCATATAGTAATCGATTCATATAATACAGCATTTGATCATCAAAGCTTGTGTTAATTGGCTCCAGGAATTCACTTGCAAAGTAAAGGACCATTATTTTTACCCATTTTTCACCAAATAAAACAAAGCTTTTCTCAAAAAGAAAAAAACATCAACTTCAGAGAACATAAACACTCACATCCTACACTCACATCCTGTCTTTTTTCTCTCATGAACTTCTTCAACAATCCTCGCTAATTACTTAACATAAAAAAGTACATCATTTGTTCATCAAAGGAAAAGAAAGGGTGATGTTATTTGCCTCCAGGTACTATCTTGCAGGGTAAAGTACCAATTTTCTCCATTTCTCCACAAAAAAATCTGAAGCTTCTTCGGAGAGGGAGGGAGTGTTAGGGGTTTTGGAAGTTGGAGCATTACGCAAACCATCCAGTTTCAGGCTATTATTGAAGAAGACTTGGGTTTGGACGTGACCTGACAACATCAATAACTCCTCTCGCAGTAGCCTGTTGATTGAGAGGAGAAAAGAGAGTGAGCAATCATAATTCAACACTCATAATTTCATAATACAATAATTTCATTCCCATTATCATGAAATTACCTCAAAGAAGGAATTGAAATTTAAGCGCATAAGGAACTGTCGAAGATAGGGTGCTCTTTGACTCCCCGCAAGCCGGCTACTTCGAAGTATCGTGTATAAAGAATTAGATTTCTTGTTGAACTCCTGGGGCACAAAAGAACGTTTAAAGAAAATACTTTGAATTAGTAAAATGAGTAGATCAAACACAAGGAATATATCATTTTGCAACATTCTTGTCATCTTGCAAACAGAAGTTGACTAATTAATTTACTTGGAACTACAAATAGTGGCGCAAACAAAGTGCAGAAGCGGAAAGTTGCAATTAATCTTCTCTTTGATATTCTTTCATCAAGGTTTCTAGAGCATTAGTGAAAATTGTAATGTATGATAACATTATTGTCTAGGAAGATGTTGAATTGTCACAAGGGAATAGATGGCATTTGACCTCGATCATAAATTTAAATTTCATGTCTCCTTCAATTATATCCAAATTTTCCTTTGGCTTTTGGCTAACATTGTGCACCAAAGGTGGACGTAAATTGAAACTTACCATATTGCCTTCTCATCTAGATTCTTTTATATACTCATGAATTTGGAAGCTTGGGCAGTTGCTCCTTTCTCACATAGGCTTAAAATTCATGGCCATTAAAGGCAACTTTACCTATACACGTTGGCATTATAAACACTTTTAGTTTATGGCTGAGCAATCCAGGAGTGGGCCACCAACTAATAGAATTTTCTGGCGCTTCTCGACTATTGAAATACTCCAAAGCCACCCTAATATAGAGCATGTTTGGTGAGCAACAAAAAAGAATTGATTGCCTGCGGCATTTGTTGCAAAAAAACTGATCCAAATCCAGTGTTTGGTTATCTTCAAGTTCTGTAATTGGATTTCCAAATCCAAACCATTTTTTGTGTTTGGTTGAACAAAAGACTAAAGGAAATGTAATATTTGTTCCAAATTTGCATGTATGGCATATACAAAGCTTATGTGACACAAAAAATAATTACTATGCTCATCATTCCCAAAATTGCAACTCTTGTTACAACCAAAATAAGTGCAACAAATGTTGCAAGAATTTGATGCTTTTTGCATCTCCATTTCCATTTCCAACTCAACTTTGTTGCTAACAATACAAAGGAAATGATGATTTTTTTGCAACAAATGTTGCATAAATATCCGTTTTCAAGCTACCAAACAGCCCCAATAATGTAAAAGTGAAGCTTCCACTTTGCGACAATGACACAAGCACATTAGCTGATCTCATTGATTGATAGACTGACAGAATAAAGTGGATGAAAAATTTACAAGGACTTCATAGGAATAGTCTAAAAATAAAAGATAGTATTTATGGTCATAGAACTAAAAAGTATCAAGATAAGGTATGTTGATCACATGCGGCATGCTAAAATGAAACTCCAATATTTAGTGAGGGCAGAGATGTGTCTCTAATGTGATCCAGGTTACTCTTTTACCTTTTGTCCTAACAAACTTCAGACTTGTTCCTGGTAACCAAGACTAGATGGAGCTGCCAAGAATGATGCATACCAATTATTTTGATAAACAGATCTTTAAACATTTGTTGATGAAAAATAATTTATTAAATTCCATCAGAAAAATATGATCGTCATCCTCCTCATTTCCACTGTTTTGATAAGCACACCCTAACTCCAAAGACAATTGACACAAATCTTTTCCAATTTGGCATTCATGAAAAAGATGATCGTCCTCCTCCTCACTTCCACAGTAACAAAGCACATATTGGATCAGAACTTGAATGCCCCCTATTATTTAACCACTTTGCTATAGGTAGCTTCTTCTTTAAAAGCCTCCTTATGAAGCAATATGTTCTCCTTACCCTAAATTTTTCTAGTAGTCTAACTTGAGGTTCAATCGAATGGTAAACAGTCTCCTCTCTTAGCATATGCCATTCTTACTGAAAATTTTGATTTTGTGTTGCCATTTTTTTCTCCAACTAGCCAAATCCAGTCCCTCCTCGCTGTCCATATTCCAAATGTCATCTACAACATGAAGTGGCCTATGTGGCACGGGTATGAGGACGGATACGGGATACAAATACGTGGATACACAATTTTCAAAAAACCTAGCACATAGGATACGATTTTATATCGAATTTTTTAATTAATTAAATATAGAAACCAATTAATATATACATGTAAATCTATATAACAAGATGGGCATATGATGCTCGCTTTAAGTGCGAGAGGTCCGAGTTCAATTCTCGGAGTACCCACTCAACATATATAACAAAAAATTACCATTCAACTATATAAAATAGAACTCTCAAATATGGATAAGATCCATATATCATATACCATAAGATCTTTAAGAACAAGTTATTAAACACCATACTTCAATAGCTTAACTTCATCACATATTTACATATAGAAATATGAAAAAACACAAAAAAGACCCAAAATAGATACATTCCAAATATCTTGTTCATCAACCAATCAAGTTCTAATTTTCCATCGCATCAACATCAACCCCACCAACTTCCACAACAAAGCCCTCCAACCCCGGCTCATCATGCGAGACGTTAACGATCTCAAGTATACCTACATTCTCGAATAAATCAAATGCATCGCCCGCAATATCCAATAGCTTGGACTCCCCTTTATGATATTTCTCCTCTCTTAGAAAGAAATCAATGATTTCTATGAATATTTACAAAGTCTTCGGCTCGTTGCAGTGTCATTCGGTTCCTTTTCACTAGATGGATAAAGAAGCAAGCACTCCAATTTCTTTCCACACATGAAGATGATATGGGTTGGACAGGAAGCTTCAAGGCTGTGGCTTGAAACAAAGGAGAGGGCGAACCATGATTAATCCACTATGTCTTTGGATCCAAAAGGTAACGTTTTTTAATTAAATCATAATCGTTCGAATCCTTGTCTTATCAATGAATTCGGCATACTCTTTAGCCATCTTATTACGATCAATCAAGGTTAGAAAGTATTTTTTCAAACACTTGGGTCTTTCTTTGCTAGCTTCCGGATCCTTGTGAGGGGAAACTCGATTTGGACCTCGTCAAGCCATTGTTCGTTATAATATCTTGTAGAAAGGATAAAAATAAAGTGATCAAAATTCAATAATTAATACAAGAACATAAAAATTATAAATTTATAACTAAAAAATAAATTATGATATTTAACTTAGATTCAAAGAATGAGCCAAGCAATGAAGCGGGGTAATATTTTTGTTCCAACGATCCACAAGAATAGTATACACCACTTCAAAAAAGGTGGATCTCCTTCTCTTTTCCGCTGATGTGCATAGGTAGTCTTCTTCACCTATTCTATCATCGAATCCCATATATTATATATTAAGTGAAGCCAAGGCTTATCCGTGTCATAAAATCTTATCATGTCATAGATAAGAGTCATGAATGAAAGTATGTAATCATCCCCACCACACATCATCCAACACTTTCTCTTTCACATTCCTAGCCTTCTCCATGTCGTCCTTACGATATAACCTCCATTTATCACTAATGACCATTGTTTGGAGACAACCCTTTAGAAGTTTGAGCCGTTTCAACATTATAATCATCGATGCAAAATGAGTTTCGGCAACGGATAGCAATTTCAAGCTCATTAAACGTCGCCCATCTCATTGAATGGTTAATTATATAATTTTTAATGAACATGACATCAACGCCAACATCGATGATCCACGAGCATTATTCATATATGACCGTATTGTTTTTTCGAATGCTTAGCGGCCCATATGTTTTTCAAAGCTAAATTAAAGGTGTACACCACATATGGAGTCCAAAAGATTAATGAAAACTCACTTTCAATTAGTTGGCCCGCCCCTTTGCAATTTGTGACATTATCGGTGATAACTTAGACTATCTTTTCATGCCCAATCTCATTAATCACCTTTTAGTTTGATCAAAAAGGTTATGAAATATTTCCTTCGTTTGTCCCTCGCAATTGCCCGTCTTAAGAAGCGTCGTTTTTCTATCCATTATCGCCATGAAATTGATGAGTGGCCTACTTTGGGAATCATTCCAACCATCGCTCATGATACCTACTCCCTTATCAACCATTTAGCTTAGATAGGCTTCAACCTCCTTTTTATATTAACCTTCTCTTTTAGCAAAAGAGTAGTCCTCAATGAATTATAACCCGAAAGAACATAATCGATAAGATTATGGCTGGCCACGAAAGTATAAGATTCTCTCCAATACAGATTCCTTTCTTGGTTAAATAGCAATCCCACCGAATAAAATACCTTAGCAATCAACGCATCCAAATACGACATCTCCTCATTGTTAAACCCATTTGAAATAGGATTGCTTTCACTTCCACTTCCACCGCCATTTCTTTTTCGTTTATCTCCAACACTCAATGTTTCCAATTCCACTTGAAATTGTAGGAGGCAATATTACAAACTTCGGAATTCTTTGTTTCTCTCTTGTGCTTCTTTATCTAGCTTTAGCATATCCTTATATATGACCGTCAGAACTTTGGTACATGCTCCAATTACGTTGCTCTTTATCTTCAAGAGGTTAACCTGCATGCGAGTGTATGAACTTATGTAAGGTTTGCTACAAAAATTGCATTTCTAACTTATATTTTCACCTCCTTCACCTACTTTGTTTCCTCTTGTCACATATTTCAAAAGAGGCTTATCGTCACTTGGTGTACTACTAGCACCGCAACTTGAAGCCATTCTAATGAATCTAATTTTAATAACAAATCAATATTTATTATTATTATTAACAACAATTAATGATAACAAAACACACAATTATAACTTGAACTATCTATACATAAAGTAAAACAATAAAAAAAACATGAAATAAGGAATCAACATTACGTTTAACGTTCAATGTACTTTCAAATTAACAATGTATATTGAATAATTTAAATAAATATAAACAAAATAGTAATTTTCTATTAATCATTTGGCACAACACAAAACTATGATGCAACTAACAATAGACAAATATAATTGGCATTTAAACTATTTGTGATGTAAATATATGATAAAGATGTATAATATTTGGATAATAGATGTTGTATTTGTCTTTTTGGATAATTCCCTTTTTGTAATTGTGTGAGAGGGGTTTATTTTGCCTCATTTAGAGAAATAGAGAAAGGTGGTGACTGGATGAAAGATAAGGGGATTAATAGCATTTGTCTCTTTGTGAGTAAAAGAGAGTATGTGACTCGGTGTGTGTCTGTGAGAGAAAGAGGAGAGAGATAGATCTGCATGTGTCTGTGAGAAAGAGAGCCTGAGAAAGAAGTGGTAATTCGAGTCAAGAAAACCATAAATTGGAGTTGACTCGCGAGGAGGCATATCCCTAGAATTCGAGTCGAGTTGAGATCTAAGGGTGGAGGATGCAGCTGCTCACCAGTGTCTCCGTTGAGAAAGAGGCGTCGACGATGATAATTCAAACTTGGAGGAGGCTGAGAGCTTGGAGGAGGCTGACTTCAAGTCTCGTCGCTTTAAAGAGGAAGCAGAACCATAGAATTTGGGGATATTTGATGGTGTTTAATCTACTAGTTATTGCCTTTTGGGTTCGAACCCAAATCGATTACAATTTAAAACCCGCTCACTCTTCACCCGATCCAAAACGCTTTTCTAGGACGAGAATCGCCAAAATTAGAACCAACTAAAGAGCATTTCTTGCCGAGTTTTCAATTTAAAGGGGAAAGGATGATTCGCGACCCAGGAACGCGTTTCCGAGCGATTGTGACTCCAAAACGAGTTTGGGGGCAATACGAGAGGCGATTACAAGTATCCGTGTTTCATAGGCTGTGGCAATATGGATAATTTGTTCCATATCCACAAGGGTGTAAACGAAATGAGCGTGAACGAGCTAGGTCCATCTTGTGTTCGACTATGGCTTTTTTGGCGACTCGAGTTTGACTCAAGATCAGGTCCAGCTAAAGACACCTAGCTTCAATTTGGCTCGTTTAAATAGGCTCGAATGTAGCTCATCCAAAATCAGCTCAATAACAAAACGAAAGGGGCTTTAAGAGCGAGGTTTAAGGACTTCAAAGAGGGCTTCGAGAAATGGGGCTTCGAGGGAGAGGGTGCTTCTAGGACTTAAAGAGAGGGAGTATCGAGAACAAGATCTCAAGAGTCGCAGCAACTGCTTGAGAGAGAGGGCAACTGGGAGAACACTCTAGAATAGAGGGCTTAATGGTTATGTTTTTGGGATATAAAGAATATATAGTATTCCTTATTGTACAATGGGTTCTAAACTTATATATTGTGAAATGTCCCTTCCACCACCAAAACTATAAAGTTATGAGGGTTGAGAAAATATATTTTATATTCTAATACGCTCCCGCAAATCGAAGGCCATTTAGGCTGAAACGTAGACTTTTGGGCAGCGGTATTTTACATTTTAATAAAACCGTATTTAATACACGCCCGGTAGGAATTGAACCTGGGTTGCTCTGATGCCATATGAAATGTCCCTTCCACTACATCAAAACTTCAAAGTTATGATAAGGGTTTGAGAATATATTTTATATTCCAGTATATATATAATGAGAATAATGTTGAAAAGGTGTCCTAATAGGCTTTTTCGTTAGGTGGCGTCAAAAAAATATACGCCCACATTTTATTCGACGATCGGCATCCATAGTAACATTTTAGAAAAATACTAAATATTATTTTAGAATTAAAGAATAATATTTTGGATTTTACGCATATGTGTCGGGTATAGATCTAAGTTTTCATAAATTGGTATAATTATTTTTGGGAAGTAATTGGAATTAAAATGAATTTATAATTTTAAAAGCATTTATTTAATTGGGCTTTACTTAAATTAGCGTATAATTATATCCATACAAGTTATAATATTAAAACTAATTGATATTTTCCTATTTTTGTACACTAAACCATGATTTATTTGTTAAACCATGCTTATGGTGCCATGACATATTAATGAGGGGGGTTAACATTTCATTTTTGTTTCTATGAATGGTTTTATTCATTTGTGTTTTATAGTTGTTTTCATTTTTTTTTAAATGAGAGAGGGAAAGATATGGAAGTATGGGTAATATATTGTATTGGAAATGGGTGTGAGAAAGAGAGGAAGCGGGTTATGTTGGCACAACCATATCATTCATCTTCATATCTTTTCCTCTTCTTCTCCTTCTCCACCTCCTCCAACTCCAACCACAAACACCAATACAAATCCCTTCAAATCACCATGAAGCCTTAATTAAAAATGTTCAAATCATCATCCTACACATGACAAAGTGGTCAAGTCTTCAACTTGAGACCATTTGCAAGCTTGGAACTTTCTTTAATCCCAATCTAAAGGTAAAATGCTCTCTTTAACCATGTTTTAAGTACACATGCCATGACAAACCGGATATAGAGCTAAAGTTCATATTTTCTTAGTTGTGAGATTTCAAAAGTGAGTTTTTTTGTGGATACAACTAGTAGGGGTGGTGTAGTAAAGGGTTGATTAGTGATTACAACCTTATTAGTGATAGATGGGGGTATTTTAGTGCAAGTATCATTGGTTTTAAAATGTTTCAAGTTTTAGAACTTGCTTTTCGTTGAGTTTTGATGTTCAAATGGAATCTAGAACTTGGGACCTCTGAAAAATATTTAAGAGTACCGTAAGATGTTAGGACCAGTAGAAGACCGTTGTCGAAACCCGAACACTTATTTCCTTGATCTAGCCGCAGATTTAACCCTATTGGCAGCAAATTGCGGCCATGATGATGAGTTAGGGTTTGGGGTGAAAGTGTATGCTAGCACCGCCACAAGGTTTTACAAGCATCAAGCATTGCCAAATTTAAATTTTTCGGGGTGTTAATCTACACTAAACAAGATCTAACTAGATTATTAGGGTTTAAGCATGATGATATGAAGAAGAAGAATACATAGTAGATCGAGTCCTTCACTTCTTAAGCTCCGGGTTATAGTACCTACGACTCCACTAGGCTCCACTTGAAGTTTATGCAAGCTTCCTCCGATGATCTTCGTGCCGAAGATGATCCATCCGAAACTCCGCTAATCCAAGCTACCTCTTCAAGTTAGTGAGCTATGATATTAGTTAACATATAATTATATCAAATATAATATATATCAAATTATTAAATCAACACTTGATCTAATAATCCGGTTATATCACATATAACCGACTAATATCATTTATTTGTATATCACATTATCAAATCAACACTTGATTCGATAATCCGGTTATATCATATATAACCCAACCGATAACAAATAACCGCCAGATTACAATACGGTATCATATACTCGTATTTAATCAGGCCCACGCACATATCAGCATATGTGCCATACTTCGTTTCGCATGAACCAGGAAACTTCTGTGTGGGACTCTAAAGACTCGTCAATACGCCAGCAGTAGGTGATGATCACATCAGTCACCCGCAAGCCGTCAACGGTACTAACTGGGCGTAACGGCTACCCGTGTATTGAGCGATTAGAAGATCAACAAGCAAGCTTGTCCATACTCTCCTGAAGCGTATCAGTAACACTACCGTGCAGTCCGATCTCATCGTCTGATATGTCGCATATCATGTCTAAGGGTGGAAAATGTCAGACACCAGTTACGTGATAAGTCATGCCGATGTATGGCTCATAAAAGTTCGAGAAACTACTGATAACACTTACCAGTAAATCTCAACAGCAGTACTAGCCAGGAACTTCCTGTTACAGCCAATCGAGCACAGCGCAACATCAACTCCCAACATCAGGAGAGACGAAACCCCTTCTATCGCTCACTGCCTCCATGCGACTAGGGACTATACCCAAAATCAATATGTTTGCACGACTCCTTGTGCCGTGGTAGAGAGGAAATCAAAGCACAGTGAGAGCCACACAAGACTCTATGACGATCTCGGATCTACAGACTAACATGTACTAGTGTCACCAGAGGACTGCTATCTGACGATAAGTATACTACCAACTAGGAGTACTCGGCGAGTCCTGTTCAGTGTACTCATTCTCTATTGGGCACCTGTGTACAATCTTTGATGTCAAACACCAATGGTTATGGGATCAATCATCGCCCTCTAAGGGTCAAGAAACGCACACACTAGTCTACTCTGGATTATCGATGCCCTGGTCTCGATACTCTCTCGACTAGGAACTTGTTAAAGGATGTACTTGTGGACCACCCTGGCCCCACTAGTATGATCTCATCATAATTCTGGTAGTCAAGTACATATCCTAAGGGCTTTATCAACATGTGAGAGAAAGACAGTATAAGAATACAAGTCAACATGTTAAGATAAAAAATAACCAGATAGCATACTATCATGGCGAGCAAGAAAGTCCTCTATATATATGTCCAAGCATCCACTATAATATACATCAATGTACAATAATAGCCACTAGGGCATAAATAATCCTAACAATCTCCCACTTGCACTAAGACCATGTGTTGTAGTATCTCATACCCAACATCCCAAAAAGTCCCAAACTGCGTCTGGGGGAGGGCCTTTGTGAGTAGATCCGCTACGTTGTCCTTCGTATCAACTCTCCTGACCTCGATCACTCGGCGATCTACTATCTCTCTGATCAGCTGATACCGCCTAAGAATATGCTTGGATCGCTGATGGGACTAGGGTTCCTTGGCCAAAGCCACAGCTCAATTATTATCACAATACACTGGTATTGGATACTCAATGGAAGAAACCACACCAAGTTCAGCTATGAACTTCTTCATCCAGACAGCCTCTTTGGCAGCATCGTTGGTAGCGATGTATCCAGCCTCCATCGTCGAGTCTGCTACGGTGTCTTACTTGGAACTCTTCCAACACACCGCCCCTCCATTAAGGATGAAGACAAAACCCGAGACCAACTTACTGTCGTCCTTATCACTCTGGAAGCTCGAATCGGTAAAGGACTCCACCTGAAGTTTACCGTTACCATACACCAAGAACATATCTTTAGTCTTTCTCAAGTACTTAAGAAAGTTTTTCACAGCTGTCGAGTGGTTCTCCCCAGAATCTGATTGATACTTGCTCACTACACCTAGTGGGTATGCTACATCCGGTCTGGTACATAACATCGCATACATGATTGACCCGACTGCCGAAGCATAGGGTATCCCTTGCATGCGGGCCCTCTCCAAATCAGTCTTGGGAGACATCTATTTAGAAAGTGATTCCTAAACAAGCGGGTAGATTACCACGCTTAGAATCTTCCATACTAAACCTCTTTAGTATGGTCTCTATGTACCTGGATTGGGACAATCCCAACATCCGTTTAGATCTATCTCTATAAATCTTTATGCCCAGGATATAAGAGACATAATCTAGATCTTTCATGGAGAATCTATGTGATAAGAAGAGCTTGACCGAGTGTAGCATAGGAACATCGTTTCCTATCAAGAGTATATCATCCACGTACAATACGAGAAAGAAAAACTTACTCTTTACAACCTATTTTATATATCCAAGGTCCATCTACATTTTTGATGAAGTCAAACTCTTTAATAGCTTCATCAAAACAGATGTTCCAGCTCCGCGATACCTGCTTTAATCCGTAGATGGATTTAAGCAGCTTGCACATCTTACCGCTGCTCCCACTGTCTACGAAGCCCTCTGGCTGTGTCATATGCACGCTCTCTTATAAATCATCATTTAGAAAAGCGGTCTTGACGTCCATTTGCCAGATTTCGTAGTCATGGTGTGCTGCAATGGCAAGTAGGATCCTTATGGACTTAAGCATAGCAATAGGAGAAAATGTTAAATCATAATCGACGCCAGGTCGTTGACGAAAACCTTTAGCAACAAGTCTGGCTTTGAAAGTCTCAACTTTTCCATCTACACCAAGTTTCTTCTTAAAGATCCACTTGCTCCCGATGGGTTTTACCCCTTCAGGAGCAACTTTCAAAGTCCATACTTTGTTGGTGTACATGGCTTCCATCTCAGATCGCATAGCATCCAGGTATTTCACAGAGTCTCCACTTGTGATAGCCTGTTCGAAACTAGTTGGGTCATCATCTTCCATGATGCAATCTTCGCTTCCACCGTCTACAAGAAAACCGTAGTATCTCTCAGGTGGATGAGAAACCCTACTAGATCTGCGGAGTGGCTGGGGTTCGTTGGGTACTATTGGATTCTCCGGTTCCACCAAATCGTCAATTGTAGTTTGTGTTGCTGGAACTTCTTCCAGTTCTACCTTATTACCATTAATTTCTTTCACAAGAAATTTCTTTTCCAAAAAGGTGGCATGTTGAGTAACAAACACTTTTTGTTCCTTAGTGTGGTAGAAGATATATCAATATGGATCTTTTGGATATCCAACAAACTTACACAAAACAGACATTGCCTCGAGCTTGTCCAGATTTTCTTTTTTAACATAGGCTAGACAACCCCATATCTTAACACGTTTAAGAGATGGTCTCTTCCCATTCCATATCTCATATGGAGTGGTAGGCACTGATTTGGTCGGAACTCTATTCAATAGATATGTGGTTGTCTCAAGCGCACAACCCCAAAAGGAAATAGGTAACTCAGCGGTACTAATCGCAGAGCGCACCATATCTAATAGGGTGCGATTCCTCCACTCCGATACACCGTTGTGCTGTGGTGTATACGGAGGAGTAAGCTGAGAGAGAATTCTATTCTCTTTTAGATAGTCTCGGAATTCCCAGCTCAAGTATTCTCCTCCCCGATCAAATCCTAGGATTTTAATACTTTTATCCGTTTGGTTTTCAACTTCGTCTTACATTTTTTGAATTTCTCAAAAGTTTCAGACTTGTGTTTAAACAAGAACACATGTCCGAATCTTGAGAGATCATCGGTGAATGTAATAAATTATGAAGAACCATTCCTGGCATGTGTAGACATAGGACCGCATACATCACTATGTATCAGTCCCAAGAGTTCAGTAGCTCTTTCTCTGTGTCCATTAAACGGAGTTTTGGTCATTTTACCTTTGAGACATGACTCGCAAGTGTCATAAGATGTAAATTTGATTTGATTCAAATATCAATTTTTATGTAACTTAGCTAGTCGTGTTGCATTGATATGACCTAGTCTACAGTGCCACAAGAAGGCTTCGTTCATTTCTGAACTTTTCCTCTTGTTTGTGTTCAGTACGTTTAGAACTGTAGTTTGATTCAGGACTATATACCGTTACATAACGTACCAAACCCAATCAACACTTAATTCTGGAAAATGTTCATAATATTATCGTCTAATGTGAAATTATATCCTTCTTTAGTTAGCGAAGAAACCGATATAATATTACACATCATTTTTGGTACGCAATAACAGTCGTTCAGAATCAATGTATTACCAACTGGTAATACAAGGAGATAATCGCCAACTATCTTGGCTGCAACAATTGCACCATTCCCTACTGTTAGGGATTTATCACCATTTCCCAATTGTCTACCTCTCTTTGGCCCATGTAACAAATTACATACGTGGGATCCTGATCCGGTATCCAATACCCAGGACATAGAACAAACTAAGGAACAGTTCTCGATAACGAACACACCCGAAGAAGATACATCAACATTCTGTTTCTTCGTACGGGTGGCGTGGAAATCCTGATATTCCCCTATTCCTACGGAACCAACGTTCCCCAGCTCAGTATAATAAGCGGGTTTGATCAATACATCCATATTATTATCTTGATTAAGCCGTGACATTGGTTGCTGCTTGGAGAGAGAGAAGGAAAACGCATTAGCGTGCGCTCTTTGTAAGATTAGATTGGTTATTATCTTATCTAATCAGGATGGTTCCCACTGTTTTTACCAAATTTTCCTTCAAACCATAAAAGGTAAGATTAGCCGGGATTAATTACACCCTATAACTTCGCCAATCGTTCAGCCAGGCATGTGTCGGTACTTCGAGTAAGGTTCATCGTGCTTTCGTACGGACCTAATTAAAATAAACCCCGTTTCTCTAGAGGCATAACCCCGTTGATACCTTTCTAGACACCAACTGGATTAACTAATTGTAAAGTGCAAAACTCTCTCAGGAGTAACTTTTACTCGCAGTAGGTATCGGGATCCAACTTTCACATAGAAGGTATGCAATCTCATTGCAAATTTCAACACTTGAAATTCCCAATAATGGTTTACCCGTAGCGACTCATGACCTTGGTTATGGTCAACAAATCATAAGCGCTAGCCAAGTTCGACCCGTTATTTCTTGATTGAATTAAACCCACCCGTATGACTACCCTAATCCAATCGAATCTCATGCTGCAGACAAGCACTAATCAGCTACCGCACACTGCGCCTTGACTAAGCTCAACAAACACAGCACAAATACTAAATAGTATTTATCTGAAATGACGGAGAGCTACGACTGGTTTTAATGAAAACCTTCAACGTAATGAACTTGATATCGTTGTAGAATTTAGTGATTTTGAAAAGGAGTGTTTTTGAGGCATTTGCTAGTTTCGCTAAAGAGGTCACTCCCTGTGAAGGGATCTCGGCTCTTTCCTCATCGAATGAGGTGCTGGATATTCATCAAGGAATACCACTATGCAAAGCAAGAACTAGAGAAGGTATCAAAAACAAAACCGTGTGGGTTGTTGTATATGCTAGTTTCGCTAAAAAGGTCACCCCCGGCGAAGAGATCTCGGCTCTTTCCTTATCGAATGAGGTGCAGTATATTCATCAAGGAATACCACTATGCGAAGCAAAAACTAGTGCTACCCTTTTTGAAAATTTAATTCTACAAAATCTTTAAGTTTCTTTCTTTTCATTAATCTCATTAATGAAGTTCCATCATTTAATGTTTCCCTAAACATCAAAGAAAAGAAACGAAAATAGAACGTACGCTTATACCATCCGCATTCGCCACAGGGCCCGTCATGCACCGTTAGGTTACTTAACTAACGGCAGAGCGGGGGCTGGACTAGCGCGGGTGCAAAACATAAGGAACGTTTATTATATATCATATATATAATATAACATTCGTCTCACGCAGTTATATGATCACATTACCGAACCAAGCAGCAGAAAATAAACATATGAAATATTAGATATACTATGAGATCTGTGTTTTAAATTCAGCCAGTAATGAAAAACACGGATTCCACGATCATGACGAATAGCCAACCCCACATCCCTAGACCCCTACAAGAGCGGCAAGTAACACTACCAATTCTAGAGTTAGAAGACCCGGTCTCAGCTCCTTGAGATGGTTTCCCACTGGACTCTAGAACCCGGTTACTTGTGCTCCCCGCATTGGGTCTATCCTAATGCGGAAAAGTAAATACTATACATCAATGGTGACATCATCCTCATCTCGGAAGTGTCCCAATAAAAGAATATTACATACAAATATTACAAGAATGAAAATAAAAACTCCCATCTCACATAAAAACCCGGCTATTTAATTACGACGATCAAATAAAACATATCACCAGCAACACATGATATCACATATCATCAACGTAAATAAATATACGTATCCCGAAACTCGTTGACATAAAGCAACGAGATCGGGATACCCCACATATTACACTTACGGTCACAGAAAAGAAATGGAAGTCGGATAATTCAACAAGATTCCTGACTTGGTGATCGCGTACAATACGCAATTGCGACGGAGTTTTGATCCGAATCAAAACTCCGTGGCAATCGATCAAATAAGACTAAACGGCTAGATTTACAATATACAAACTAATTTTCACAAAACTAATTAATCCGGATTCTAAACATCGTATCACATATCATCAAGATCTATACAACGTTAAACATTTCGATCGGTTTACCAAACATCCACAAACCCAAAGACCTCAACAACTTGAGTCTCATTAAAAATACCCAGAGAGTGCCACAAGTACCTACGGATCGGCACAAGAAGGCATGGTTCAAGCCTCACCAACGGCGCCGCGAAACCGCGTCTAAACCCATGGTTTTGCAGTGGTTGCGCGGCCGTTTGGTCGAGTTAGGCGCTCGTTCTTCTTGTAGGTCCATAGAAAACCCTGCACAATTTTCTGCATATTTTTAATCACCAAAATTCCAACTTTTGAAAATTCGACAGAAACTTGATAAAAAAATTCGGTTTTGAAAATCGATCGAAGACTTTAACGTCGTAAACACTTACCCAATGTTCTAGCTTGGCTCTGATACCATGAAAGTGTATGCTAGCACCACCACAAGGTTTTACAAGCACCAAGCATGCCAAATTTAAATTTTTCGGGATGCTAATCTACACTAACCAAGATTTAACTAGATTATTAGGGTTTTAAGCATGATGATATGAAGAAGAGAAGAAGAATACTATCTAGTAGATCGAGTCCTTCACTTCTTAAGCTCCGGGTTGTAGTCCCTACGACTCCACTAGGCTCCACTTGAAGTTGGTGCAAGCTTCCTCCAATGATCTTCGTGCCGAAGATCATCCACCCGAAGCTCCGCTAATCCAAGCTACCTCTTCACTAAACTTTTTAGTGAAGGCAATACACTACATTAGAGTGCTAATGTACTATAGGATGGTGAAGTTGGGGTTTTGTTTGGCTCACTAGTATACTCATAAGCTCAAGGGATCACAACTCATGTAAAGGATTTGAGCTTGGAGGTGAGGTGAGGGAAATGGAAAGAGCTAGAGAGACCATGAGAGTAACTCAAGAAAATGGCTAAGTGTTTTGAATGAGAGAAGAATGGCTCATCTTTTGACCTCACTCATTCAAGCATTGAATAAATTGCAATAAGAAATTGCAACCATACTTAAATAGTGAGTCAAGACAAATAAAGAAATGTAAAATGCCATGCCTTGCCCATTCCACAAATATCTCCTCATTTTCCATCTCATTTTCTATTTTCAAAAAATAGAAATCATGTCATGCTTCATATATATATATATATATATATATATATATATATATATATATTAACATAAATATATTAATAAAGCAATTAGTGAGCTAATGATATAAGTTAACATATAATTATATCAAATATAATATATATATATCAAATTATTAAATCAACACTTGATCTAATAATCCGGTTATATCACATATAACCGACTAATATCATTTATCAGTATATTACATTATCAAATCAACACTTGATTCGATAATCCGGTTATATCACATATAACCCAACCGATAATAAATAACCGCCAGATTACAATACGGTATCACATACTCGTATTTAATCAGGCCCACACACATATCAGCATATGTGTCATACTTCGTTTTGCTTGAACCAGGAAACTTTTGTGTGGGACTCTAAAGACTAGTCAATACGCCAGTAGTAAGTGATGTCACATCAGTCACCCACAAGCCCTCAGCGGTACTAGCTAGACGTAACGGCTATCCGGGTATTGAGCGATTAGAAAATCAACAAGCAAGCTTGTCCATAATCTCCTGAAGCCTATCAGTAACACTACCGTACAGTCCGGTCTTTTCGTCTGATATGTCGCATATCATATCTAGGGGTGGTAAACATCAAACCCCAGTAACGTGATAAATCATGCTGATGTATAGCTCATAACAGTTTGAAAAACTATTGATAACACTTACCAGTAAATCTCAACAGCAGCACTGGCCAGGAACTTTCTGTTACAGCCAATCGAGCACAGCGCAACATCAACTCCCAATGCCGGAAGAGACGAAACCCCTCCCATCGCTCACTGCCTCCATGCGGCTAGGGACTGTACCCAAAATCAACCTATTTGCACGACTCCTTTGAGCCGTGATAGAGAAGAAATTAACGGCACTAGCTGTACGTAACGGCTGCCCAGGTACCTGTCAAAAAGAAAACCGACGAGTAAGCTCATCCGAACCCCTACCGAGCCTATCTGTGACAATCTCCGTACAGTCCGGTCTCTTCGTCTAAGAGTATCGCATACCGGGCCTAAAAGATGGTAAACGTCAGACCTCTGATAACCCGATAAGTCGTGTCGATATGGCTCAGGACCGATCCGAGAAGCTACTGATCTAACTTTCAGTAAATCTCAACTGCCTTAGCCAAGATCTTATGCTTCTAGCCAACCGGACACAGCGCGATATTGACTCACAATACCGGAAGAGACGAATCCCGACAATCGCTCACTGCATCCATGTGGCTCGGGACTGTACTCAACAAAACCTGTTTACACGACTCAGTAAAACCGTGGTAGGATAGTGAGCTAAGTATAATAGGAACTCACACAAGACAAATGACGATCTAAGATCCAAAAACTAACATGTACTCATGTCACGTGAAAACCGCTATCTGACGATAGGTATAATACCATCTAGAAGTTCTCGGCGAATCCGTCCATGTCCTCACCTCCAGTGAGCACATGTATACAATCTTAGGGGATCACACCAATGGCTATGGGACCAATCACCGCCCATCGTCGGGGTCTAGAAACGTATACACAAGTCTTCTATGGAATATCGATTTCCGGTCTCGATACTCCTGCGACTTTGGACATTTAAGGATTTGCTTATTGACTACCCATCCCGCACATGTATGATCGCCATCATAACGTTGGTGGTCAAGCAAAATTTTACGGGCTTTATCAACATGTATCAGTCATATGTGATATCGAGAAAAACATATGCACATGTTAAGATAAAGACAAACCAAAATAGTATACTACTGTAACGAGTCTTTATTAACATGTATAAGTAATATAAAACAGCAAGAAAAGCAAATACACATGTTCAGATAAGGACAACTCAAATAGTATACTATACAACTGAGTAAGAGTGTCCTGTACATGCATATCCCTAGCATCCTATACAGGCCTCTAGGGCATCATATCCAACAATCTCTCACTTGCACTAAGGCCTATAATTAGCGTACCGAATAACCAACATCTGCTTTAGAGCCAGTTGTTGGCGTATCGCATACCCAACATCACAAAAAGTCGCTCGAACTGCGGTTAAGGGAGGGCCTTGGTAAATGAATCCGCCATATTGTCTTTCGTATCTACTCTCCGAACCTCGATCTTCCGGCGATCTACGATCTTCCTGATCAGGTGATATCGCCTCAAGTTGTGTCTGTATTTCTGATAGGACCGTGGTTCCTTCGCTAAAGTCATAGCCTCAATGTTATCGCAATACAAAGGTATTGGATTAACAATGGACAGAACCACCTTAAATTCAGTAATAAACTTATTCATCCATACCGCTTCTTTTGCGACATTGTTGGCAGCAATGTATTTAGCCTCCATCGTCGAGTCTGTGACGGTGTCATGTTTGGAGCTCTTCCAACAGGCTGCCTCTCCGTTGAGGGTAAACACTAAACCCGAGAAAGATTTGTTGTCATCCTTATCACTTTTGAATCTTGAGTCGGTAAAGGACTCGATCTGAAGGTCTCCATTACCGTAAACCAAGAATATCTTCTTAGTCCTTCTCAGGTACTTGAGAATATTCTTTACAGCTGTCCAATGATTCTCACCTGGGTTCAACTGATACCGGCTCACCACGCTAAGCGCATATGCAACATCTGGTCTGGTACATAGCATCGCATACATTCTAGATCCTACCGCCGAAACGTAGGGTATAATGCTCATGCGAGCCCTCTCTTCGTCAGTCTTGGGAGACATCTTTTTGGAGAGGGCGATTCCGTGCAAAGCGGATATATTACCGCGCTTGGAATCTTCTATACTTAATCTCTTCAGTATGGTCTCTATGTGCCTGGACTGTGAAAGTCCGAACATTCTCTTGGATCTATCTCTGTAGATCTTAATCCCAAGAATATAGGAGGCATCACCCAGGTCTTTCATGGAGAACTTTTGTGACAAGAATAGCTTGACCGATTGCAGTATAGAAATGTCATTTCCTATCAAGAGAATGTCATCGACGGACAAGACGAGAAATACGGCAGTTCTCCCTGCAATCTTCTTGTAGATACATGGCTCATTTTCGTTTTTGATGAAGTCAAATTGTTTGACTGTCTCATCAAAACAGATGTTCCAGCTCCGTGATACCTGCTTTAATCCATAAATGGATTTAAGCAACGTGTACACCTTTCCGCTGCTCCCACTGTCTACAAATCTCTCCAGCTAATCCATATAAACGCACTCCTCTAAACTTCCATTTAGAAAAGACGTTTTTACGTTCATCTGCCAGATATCATAGTCATGGAAGGCAGTAATGGAAAGTAGGATCCGAATAGATTTCAGCATAGCCACTGAAGAAAAGGTTTCGTCATAGTCCACTACTGGTCTTTAATGAAAACTTTTTGCAACAACTCTAACCTTATAGGTTCCTACCTCTCCATCTACACCAATCTTCTTTTTGAAAATCCACTTGCATCCAACAGGTTTTACACTAGGAGCCACATCCAAAATCCAAACTTTGTTGGTGTACATTGACTCTATTTCGGATCGCATAGTATACAGCTATTTTACAGAGTCCCTACTGGTAATGGCCTGCTCGAAACTAGTAGGATCATTTTATTCCAAGATGCAATTCTCTCGATCCCCGTCTATGCGAAAACCGCGGTATGTCTTGGACGGATGAGAAATCCTACTAGATCTGCGGAGTGGCTGAGATTCGTCCGGTATCATTGAATCTTGTGGTTCTACCAATTTTTCAATTATAGTTTGTGTTTCTGATATTTCATCCAGTTCTACCGTGCTCCCACTAATTATTTTTGCAAGAAATTCCTTCTCTAAAAAGACTGCGTGGCGAGCAGCACAATTAATTTCTCGGTGTGGTAGAACAGATATCCTTGCGAATTTTTAGGATATCCCATAAACTTACACAAAACTGACCATGTCTCGAGCTTGTCCGGGTTCTGCTTCTTTACATAAGCAGGACATCCCCATATCTTAATAAAATTAAGGTATGGTCTCTTCCCTTCCCACATTTCATGTGGAGTGGTAAGCATAGATTTGGTAGGAGTCATATTCAATACATATGCAGCTGATTCAAGTGCATATCCCTAAAATGAAAGAGCTAATTTAGCATTACACATCATGGAGCGAACAATATCCAATAGGGTACGATTTTTCCACTCTGATACACTGTTGTGCTGTGTTGTATACGGAAGAGTAAGCTAAGAGAGAATACCATTCTCTTTTAAAGTCAAGGAATTACGAGCTTAAGTACTCCTCTCCTCTGTCAGATCGGAGGATCGTGATATTTTTGCCGATCTAGTTCTCTACTTCGTTTCTATATCCTTTGAATTTTTCAAAAATTTCAGATTTGTGTTTCAAAAGATACACATCCGAATCTAGAGATATCATCAGTGAATATAATGAAATACGAGAACCCACCCCTTGCATGTATAAACATTGGACCACATACATCACTGTGTATGAGTCCCAAGAGCTCTGTTGCTCTTTCTGTGTCCGGTAAACGGAGATTTGGTCATTTTTCCTTTGAGACACGACAGACAAGTTTCATAGGATGAAAATTCGAACGAATTCATATATTCATCCTTATGCAATTTGGCTAGTTTTTTCTCATTGATATGACCAAGTCTACAATGTCATAAGTAGGATTCATTCATATCTGAACTTTTCCTTTTGCGTGTATTTTATATATTAAAAACTGTGTTTTGATTTAGAACGTAGATACCATTACACAGTGTACTCTTTGCAAACAATACCTGATTGAGATAAATGTTCATGATATTTCTATCTAGAATAATGTTATATCGATCTTTATTAAGTAAAGAAACTGATATGATGTTACAAAGTATAGAAGATACATAGGAGCAGTTGTTCAAAATCATAGTATTGCTATTTGGCAACACCAAGTGATATTCTCCAACAACAGCACCATCAACTTGTTCTCCGTTCCCTACCCTGAGGGATATATCACCTTTTTCCAGTGGTCTACTTTTCCTTAATCCCTGTAATAAATTACATATGTGGGATTCTGAACCGGTGTCTAATACCTAAAAAGTATAGCAAATTGAGAATCAGTTCTCAATAAACAATGCATCCAAAGAAGATGCATTAGAATTCTTCTCTTTCATTTGGATCATGTGGAAGTCCTTATAGTTCTCTTTCCCTTGCCCATACTCATGACAATTGTCATAAGTTAGAACCGAACCGACATTCCCCAGCCTAGTGTAATAAGCTGATTCGGTCAAGTCAAACATTTTATTATCTTGATTAAAACGTGACATGGTTGCTACCTGGAGAGAGAAAAGAAACACTTAGCGTGCGCTCTTACAAGATTAAATTGGTTATTAGTTTATCTAATCAGGATGGCTCCCACTGTTTCCTTAAATTCTCTTTCAAACCTTAATAGAAGAATTAGTCGGGATCATTTACACCTTACAAGTTCACTAACTGTTCAGCCAGATGGGTGTTGATACTTCGAGGGAAGTTTCCCGTGCTCTGGCATGGACCTAATTAAAATAAATTTCTGCAGAGGCGTAGACCCGTTAACCCTTTCTAGATACCTAATAGGTTAACTAATTGTGAAATGAAAAATATCTCCCAAGAGTAATCCTACTCATCAGTGGGATCAAGACCCAACTATCATCATGAGATAACCTAGATGGAAGCCATTTTAGTCACCACACTCCAGAAAGTATACAACACTATCAAGTTTCATGTTGTTTGAAACTCCCGATATGGTTTTTATCCCTAACGACCTACAATCTTGACGTTTGCCTACAAATCATAGGCCGCTGGTCAAATTCAACCTATCAATTTCCTAAATTAACTCGAATCCACCAGCACAAACCCTTGACGCTTACTAACATAGCTGTGCGACTGTCTCGATCAATCGCATATCCATGTAACAAGGTAGTTAAGACTTATGGAGTGGCTCTGATACCATATTGGTTAGTTGCGCTCACTCTATAATGAAAGTAGAGAGGCGGAATGCATACAAATTAAATTTTGAGCAAGCGCAACCAACTAAACCCTAAGTAATCAAACCATAACCATAAACTAGCAACAATTAGGAGTTTTACTCGGTTAAAAAATTATACTAAAACGATTCGTGTCCTTCGGGTCTTCTTAATCCTCTTCTTAAACTCTTTTGAAGTCCTTGATCAAGTTGCTCGGAAAGCCTCCTCGTTTCTAGATGATCCACCCGATGGAATATGGCTCAAGCTTGCATCTCAAAAAAATCAACTAAACAAACTACTTTGATAATCTAGTTTGCTTAGGTGATGTAGAGATGTTTAGTAGTGTTATTCTATCTTTAAAACCCTATGTTTCTCATCTCATGAGAGGGATAGGGTTTGAGGAAGAAGATGAACTCAAGAGAGGAGAGAGAATGACAAAGTTAGAATGAATGAAAAAAATAGCTAAGGAAAAATATCAAGCATATTATTTTTCAATAAAGAATACAAACCATGCTTGAATAGTTATCCCAAATGAATAAATAAAACTAATAGTCATTCTTCTCACCATGCTTGAAGCCATCTCACCCCTCCACCTCATTTTATATTTCTAATAAATAGAAAAAATATATAATGATGTGTCATCTTCTAGAAGGTATTTTGTATAAATACAAAATACTTTTTCCCGTAAATACATACCCGTATTCGTACCAAAATACGAATACTCTAGAGATAGAATAATACTACTAATATAATACTAGCATTAATCAATATCTGATTTAACAAACCGGCTTAATCCTAAGCCCGCTAGTATTATAATCCATCCGATTAAATTTCACGCAACTAGTGCACGTAATTAATCAGAACTCTGCACGTATAAACACACGGCATCTATATCGTTTCGCCTGAACCAGGAAAACCCTCTGTGTGGGACTCTAAAGACTCGATAGTACGCTGGCAGTAGGTTTAACCACAAGCACATCAGCGGCACTAGCTGTAAATAACGGCTGTCCAGGTACCTGTTGAAAAGAAGACCGACGAGCAAGCTCATCCGAACCTCTACTGAGCCTATATATGACAATCTCCGTACAGTCCAGTCTCTTTGTCTAAGAGTATCGTATACCGGGCCTAGGGGATGGTAAACGTTAGACCCCTGATAACCCGATAAGTCATGTCGATACGGCTCAGGACCGATTCGAGAAACTACTGATGAAACTATAAGTAAATTTCAACTGTCTTGACCAAGGTCTTATGGTTCTGGTCAACCGGACACAGTGCGATATCGACTCCCAATATCGGGAGAGACAAGTCCCTGACAATCACTTACTGTCTCCATGTGGCTCGGGACTGTACCAACCAAAACATGTTTGCACGACTCAGTAGAGCCGTGGTGGGGTAATGATCTAAGTACAGTGGGAACTCATACGAGACAAATGACGATCTAAGGTCTAAAGACTAATCTGTACTCATGTCACCTGAGAACAACAATCTGACGATAGGTATTATAGCATCTAGAAGTTCTTCTTGGCGAGTCCGTCCAGTGTACTCATCCCCAGTGAGCACCTGTATACAATCTTAGAAGATCACACCAATAGATATGGGACCAACCACAGCCCCTCGTCGGGTCTAGAAACGTATACACAAGTCTACTCTAAAATATCGATGCCCGGTCTCGATACTCCTGCGACTTGGGACATTTAAGGATGTGCTTATGGACTATCCAACCCCCACATGTATGATCGCCATTATAACGCTGGTAGTCAAGCAAAATCCTACGGGCTTTATCAACATGTATCAACCATATATGATATCGAGTAAAACATATGCACATGTTAAGATAAAATCTAACCAAAATAGTATACTACTGTAATGAGTCTTTATCAACATGTATAAGCAATATAAAGCAGCAAGAAATACAAATACACATGTTCTGATAAAGACAACTCAAATAATATACTATACAACCGAGCAAGGTTGTCCTGTACATATTCCTTGCATTTTATACAATACAGGCTTCTTAGGCATATATATCCAACATTATATTATTGTTTTGTACTTTTATATGTTGTTCCATTATTGTCATGTTCTAATGAGATAGTGTTTTCATAGGATTTCTGTTTCTATGAGATTTGAGAAACAGCAAATTTGACTTTATAAAACTTGTGAATGTTTTTAAAAACGGTTTTCTCTTGATATGATGATTTGGCGTCTATCATGAGTTTTCTGGGTTCTGAGATATGAGTATTATCCGAATCGAGGGAGGGAACTGATTGCGGATACATGGTGGACCCGGTACGATACCGAAAGGCAAGAAGCCCGTATAAAAAGACGGATGAGTCTAGCGAGAATGAGGCCGACCGGGGATAGTATGAAAACTCGGCGGATATCCGGAGGTTACCGACCGGAGTTATATGATTCGGATGGATATAAAGGCCGATCCGAGAGACGGCGCCTAAGATATGAGGATTTCAAGTGTCAATGCTGGATACAAGATTTATGAGGATTTCGAGTGTCGATACTGGACACTCAGTTATATTTATGAGGATTTCGAGTGTCGTTGATACACTCATTAGATGATATACATATATGTTATGGAAGACATATTTCCATATATTGATACTGACACGATATTATGTATATACACGTTCACTTTTGTTACCATATAGTATGATAGTATTATACAGTATGACTTTAGGTAGATCGTTATGCATTCGATTTCTACCTGATGATATCTTCTACTCACGAGTTGGCAACTCACCCCCGTTGTGCCATAGTTTTTTGCAGGATCGACCGCTCGGATCAGTAACGGCTTGCTGGCACGCTTCTTTTTCGGGTGATTGCTTTGATAGGTGGGTTATATTCCAGATCGTAATCGCCACTAGTATATGTATATTCTTTTGTAATGTAATTAAAAACTCCATCGACCCAAAAATTATATATTTTTATGGACTTAAAGACAAGACTTGTATGTTATTCATTTATATGTCGAGTTGGATATAGTTGAGTTGATACCTTGGTATTTCTTTTACTTTTTGTGTTGATGTTAGTCTTGGGCGTCATATATTACTGCAGGGTTGTGATTCTGCAGATTGGGCGATGAGATAGCTCCTGATTAAGGATGTTGATATTATTTATGTATATGTACTGATTTTTATCAAAATCTACAAAGGAAGTGCTGTCAAAATTTCAAATGACGAAAATGTTTTCAAACCTTAATCTACAACCTACTTGAATTTTCAAACAAACTTTACTTATACTTTAAAAGTGGAACTTGATTTCATTAATAACCATTTTCCAAAACTTCACCTCCACTATTTACTTAAAAAGGTTTAGATTCTTGATTTTCGGTTTACTTGAGTTACTGTGGGGTCCTATAGACTTCACGTGATTCGAGTGTCGGTCACGTGCCGTTTCCGGATCGTGACATCCATCATCATCATCATCTTTATCATCTAAAGATGTGGATACACCAAATTTCATGTGATTTCGTTGTTGGATAAAGTGACCTCAAGGCAATTATTGTAATTGCAGGTAGGCAATTATGGTAATTGAGGGAGGGCCTATACGGGTAGAACAGTTTTGCTCGAAATGATAATATGCTATCTGGTTTGTCTTTATCATTCATGTGTATATGCTATATTACATGTCGCTAATACATAATAATAAAGCTCATAGGATTCTTGCTTGACTACCAATATTATGATGGTAATCATATATGTGGGAGCTGGGGAGTCCATAAGCTCATCCTTAAATGTCCATAGTCGTGGGAGTATTGAATATGGGCATCGATATTCCAAAGTAGACTAGTGTATACGTTTCTAGACCCGACGAGAGGCGGTGACCGGTCTCACAAGTTATTGGTGTTTTGGCACCTAAGATTGTATACATGTGCTCACTGAAGGTGAGTACACCGGATAGACTCACCGAAAACTTCTAGATGGTATTACACCTATCGTCAGATAGTAGTACTCTTATGGTATGAGTACAGGCTAGTTTTTAGATCAGAGATCGTCATTTGTCTCGTGTGAGTTGCCACTGTACTTAGATTACTACTCTACCATGGCTCAAAGGAGTAGTACAAACAGGTTTTAGTTAGGTACAGTCCCAAGCCACATGAAAGCAGTGAGCGATCGTCAGATATTCGTCTCTTCTGGTATAGGAAGTTGATGCCGCACTATGTTCAGTTGGTTATCACCATAAATCTCTAGCCATTATGAATGAGATTTACTGATAGGAGATCGGTAGTTTCTAGGTAGGTGATGAGCTTGACACCGGTACGACTTATCGGGTTATTAAGAGTCTAACGTTATCTACCCCTAGACCCAGTATGTGACACTCTTAGACGAGAAAACCGGACTGTATGGAATTGTCACATTCAGGCTCAGTAGGATACGGACGGACTTGATTGTCGACCTCCCTTTCGGCATATACCTGGGTAACCGTTACGTACAGCTAGTGCAGCTGATGATCTTGTGGTTATGGATTTATCCAGTAACTCACTGCCAGCGTATTGTCGATTCTGTAGAGTCCTACACAGGGTTTTCCCGGTTATGGTGATATGATGTAGATGCCGTATGTAGATACGTGCAGGGGTCCAATTAAATACGTGTACTAGCTATACGGACTTTAATCGGACGGTTGATAATACTATCCGGCTTAGAATTAAGCCGGAATATTAAATCATGTATTGATTTAATAATTTACATATATATATTTTGATATATATACTCTAGTATTATGTTCACTGTTCATTTTCTCTCTTTGGCTATTCGTATTTTTATACGGATACGCGTATATATTCGATACATATACCGGGGTTCTATTCCGTATTTATACGGAATAATTTTAGAATGAGGACACCTCATTTATGCATTTCCTTTTATGGAAATTCAAGTAATGTATAAAGGTAAGCATGTAGAGAGGGATGGCTTTGAGTTTTATATTGTAAAAGAAGTATGACATATTTTAAAAGGTTTTTAAAATCTCTCTCCTCATGCTCTCTAGCTCATTTGAGAAAGGAGAGCTCGGATCTTCTTCCTTCTCCTTCTCTTCTTATGCTCATGTGCTGAGCTTTCTTGAGATGGTGAAATGAGATAAATAATTAGTGGAAAAATCATATATCGCTCACACTCTATTCGTAGCGAGCTTCAAGTGCCAGTTGCTTCACTAGGTGAAGCTAAAACTTGGATCGATTTCTCTCGGGTGGATTATCTTCGGCAAGGACGGTCTCCTCTCTAGCTTGTTCCCGATGGCCTATGAGGAGTTTGGAGGGGTTTTCCACGATTGGGTGGACACGCATCAAAGGTTGCAATTCTTAAACCTTGTATTTAAAATTTCTAGTTTAGTGTTTGGAACGATTGCTAGGGATTAGTTGCTAATGCTTCCCATAAAAAATTTGTTTTTCAATTCAGCATTGGCCGCGGTTATAGCGGCATGAGCACTAGGAACCCTTTCATCCACCTCTTTTTCATCGTTGGTTTAGTAATGTAAAAAGTTCTATTGTCAGTAAACTGTTAATTTTGCACCCACTAAATTAACGATGAAAAACTGATGGAATCACATGAAATTTGGTGTATCCACATCTTAAATGATAAAGATACTGATGGGTGCCGATCGTTGAAAAAAATCATGGGGGTTGTATATTTTCGACTCCTATGACACCTTTCTTCCATTATCCTCCTATATAATAGGCTTTGAAGTATTGGGCTTTTAGTTAATTGGTGTAAATGTAATGGGTAATACTCTTACCGGCTTATCATAAACAAGCCGAACTCGAGTGCTAGCTAACGAGCTAGGTTTGTCTCAAGCCTGGCTCGCTAACGAAATAAGGCTAGTTTTTGGCTCATGTTTAGTTCATTTAGTAAACGAACCGAGCTTGAAGGAGGTCTTACCGAGCCGAACAAAAGCTGGCACGTTTGATTAAGCATTTCATAAACGCCAATCACACAACTTTCTCATCAATGATATTAATATCTATAGTCCAGGGGTATCTCGCTACAGGGCATCAAAAACCTCACCAATCATGCCAAAAAGACACCTCTCGACCATTGTTTACAGTCCATTGCGTTGATATACTGATTCATTTCATCTCCGATAAGATCACCCTCCATGTAAATGTCATGGGTCCTGAAGCTACCTATTTTCTCGATCTAGGCTAATAGTACTTATTTCTCATTATCTTCATAGTTCTCTCGAGGAATTTTACCGCCTACTTCGCCAACAAGACTAAGTTTATATCTACCACTGATCGAATTCTTAATCATCCTTTCTTGATAGACAACCAAATCCCTTTCCAACTGTTGTGTTTCCCTCACCCCAAAAGAAAATTCATCATAATTTTATCGATATCATGATGGCTTTAGGTACTTCCCTTGAGTTAAAATAATACGATGGTAGCATTCCCAATACTGACTTTATATGAATAACTCGTGCAGGGAACGATAGATACTTCATTTCTAATTTTCAACTCGTTCTTTAATATTTCCCAAAACCACCAAGAACTCTCGCTTTCCAAATTGCCTTCATGTTATCAGTATGCCCAAGTAAACAAAATCACCACCTAATATTTCTAAAAATTCCTAGTGCCTTCGCCGCTAACCCACGGTCAATGCGAAATCCGAAAACAAAAAAATTTCAAGACACTAAAAACTTATATCCTAGAATCTAAACCAAACACCTAAATTAGAACACTAACAAGATAGAATTCACAATCTTTATAGCGTCTTCATTTGCTCCAACGGGGTTGGACTCTAGCATGCTCTCAAGAGCTCCAGATCGCGCTTGCAAACCGGTCTCCCTTCGCCGAAAATGATCCACCCGAGAGAACCAACTTAACGCTTCAACTTCATTCGTGAAATAACTAAATATCCTAGTATACTAATCTACGATACTTAGTGATGTGTGTGGGTGTTCTAATAATTTTTCTTTCTCTTAATCCTCTTAAATCTCAACTCATGAGAAGGTAGAGAAAGAAGGAGTCATGGAAGAGAGAAACAAAAATGGTGAAATAAAAATCCTTTTCAAATTCAAGCATGCTTTAACAATTTTGTAAAAAAGAATTTTTCCATTTTAAAACTACAACCATGCTTGAATAGTATTTGCAAATGAATTATAAATTCATTTGCCCATAACCTCCACCATCTCTCTTTTCCATCTCATTTCTTAATTTCTTAAAAAGAAAAACCTAGAAATGAGTTGTCTTTCTTCTATTAGTATTCTTGTATAAATACAAGAATACGTCCCCGAAAATACATGCCCGTATTCGTATCAAAATACGAATACCCAAGAGAAAGAAAAATACAGTGAACATAATACTAGAATATAAATATCGAAATATATATATATATATATATATATACATATACATATGTAAATTATTAGATCAAAACATGATTTAATAATCTGGCTTAATCCTAAGCCGGCTAGTATTCTCATCCGCACGATTGAAGTCTGCATGGCTAGCACACATACATAATCGGAACCCAGCACGTATCAATATACGGCCAATACATCATTTTGCCTGAACTGGGAAAACCCTTGTGTGACTCTAAAGACTCGTCAATATACTGATAGTGGATTTAACCACAAGCACATCAGCGGCACTAGCTGTACGTAACGGCTACTCGGGTATTGAACGAAAAGAAGGCCGACGAGCAAACTCATTCGAATCGCTACTGAACCTGTCTGTGACAATCTTTATATGGTCTGGTCTCTTCATCTGAGATAATCGTATGCCGGCTCTGAGGGTGGATAACGTCAGACCCCTACTAACCCGATAAGTCATGCCGGTCTGAAGCTCATCACCCACTAAGAAACTACTGACATCACATCAGTAATTCTCATCCACCTGGGCCAAGAATTTCTGGTGATGGCTGACCCAACACAGCGCGACATCGACTTCTAATACCGGGAGAGACAAATCCCTGACGATTGTTCACTGCCTCCATGTGGCTCAGGATTGTACCCAACTAAAACCTGTCTGCACGACTCGTTTGAGCCGTGGTAGGATAGTAATCTAAGTGCATTGGTAACTCACACGAGACAAATGAAAATCTCAGGTCAAAGGACTAATCTGTACTCATGTCACAAGAGAACTTTCATCTAATGATAGGTATAATAATGTCTAGAAGTTCTCGGCAAGTCCGTCCGGTGTACTACCCCCAGTGAGCACCTGTATATTATCTTAGGTGACTCAACACCAATGCTTGTGAGACCATCCACCGTCCCTCGTCGGGGTCTCGAAAAGTATACACTAGTCTACTCCAGAGTATCGATGCACAATCTCGATACTCCCTCGAATAGGAACATTTAAGGATGTTCTTATGGACCACCCAGCTTCCACATATATGATCATCATCATAATACTGGTAGTCAAGCAATAATCATGCGGGCTTTATCAAAACGTATACACATAATGATAAAGACAAACCAGATAGCATATTATCATCTTGAGTAAGATTGTTCTACATGTATAGGTTCTCGTTCAATTATCATAATCGCCTATTTGCAATTACAATAATTGCCTTGAGGTTAACTATATCCAACAATCCTCCACTTGCACTTAAGACTAATTATTGCGGTATCGCATACTCACAGCTCGTGTACTACCGAATACACAACTTCTCTACTAGTTAGTTTCTCAAAACTCGTTTTGAGAAACTTACATGTTCGAGAAATAGCCTCAGTAAGTGGATCCGCTCCAATGTTTCTATCTTTATCTCTCTATATCTCAACTTCGCGGAGAACAACTATCTCCCGAAATAAGTGATGCATATCTTAGAACTTGTTTGGATATCTGATGGGATCTTGTTCATAACATGAACACCAAATCCAACAAGTTTCTTAGACTGTATCCATTGTTTATATAATCAGCACCCAGCGCCATAACCACCTCAGTATTCTGCTTAGAAAACTATCAACATACTGCACCTCAGAAGAGGGTAAACTTATAACTCTAACAGCTACTCTGTCATCCAGGTCACCTTGGAAGCCTAAACTGGTAACCGCCTCATACAGGAGGCTGCCATTACCATACACCAAGAACATCATCTTATGTTCTTAACTATTTCCAAATGTTTCTCCAGGATTGGATTAATGTATGGTTATTACACTAGTGTAAAAGCAATATCTGGTGTGGTACTTGACATCTCATGATTGACTCAATTGCCTAAGCAAGTGATATATCAATCATGCAAATCCCTCTACTCATCAATCTAGAAGACATCTCTTTAGATAGGGTGACTCCCACACCTGCGGGTACACCGCCATTCCAGGAGTCATCCATTCTAAAACACTTTAGAATAATGTCAAGGTACCCGAATTGGGATACTTCCAAAATCTAGATCTAAAACCATAGATCTAATTACCAGAATCCGTGATATACTGTCCATATCCTATGTGGAGAAATATCTCGTAACCAAAGTTTCACTGATCGTAGTATAGGAACATCACTTCCTATCAGGAGCATATCATCCAATTACCAGGACATCAGTCCCTACTATCTTCTAACCAGATCCATCTGTTGTTCTGATGAAATCAAAATCATTGACTTTTACATCAAACTAGATGGCCAATTCTGCTTTCCTTACTTTAGTCTATAAATAAGCATAAGCAACTTAACCACCATGCTTCCGCTGCTCCCACTGACTGCAACCCTCTGGCAGAGTCATATACACGTGCACTTCTAAATTCAATTTAGAATGACGTTATAGTAATCCATCTGCCAGATCTCATTGTCAAGAACAGCAGTAGTGACAATTTTGGGTTATCAAAACTTCCCTGTCACCGTCTTTGAGACAATCGAAGTACCTCTCGGATGGCTAAGATTACCCACCAAATCTGCGGATTGACTAATGGATTATCGAATGCAATTGAATTCTTAGGTTCTCTAAAAAATTTAGTAACCATTTGTAGTTATGGAATCGCTTCCAGTTGTACCATACTCCTACTAATTTTTCTGAAAAGAATTTATTTTGCTAAAAAGATGGCGAGTCAAGAACAATATCAACTTTTGATCTTGAAATGGTAAAAGTTAAACCCTTGCTAAAAGCCTGGAATAACACACAAACTGCCATTACAGAAACGTGCCTTGAGTTTATCCGGATTCAGCTTTTAAATAAAAACCGGATAACTCCATATCTTAACATCCTCAAGATACGCAACCATTTTATGTCCACATAGAATCATAGGCACTAATTTAGATGGAAACACATTCAATTGATATGCAACTATTTCCAGTGCATATCATCAAATGGAAGGTCATTCAGCATTCTCATCAAGAAACGCACCCACGGATGAGTAACCTGAAAGATAATCATATTCTTAACATTACTATGATGGAATACGTAGCATAAGTATATACATCTTCGATCACCTTGAAGAATTCTGATACTTGCAACGCATGGTTCTCTACTTTATTCTTATACCTATAACTTCTCAAAATTTGGACCTTATATTTCAACGAAATACATGTCTAAAACTAGAGAAGTCAGAAGTAAACGGAATATAGTACAAGTACCAACTCCTTGTTCTCATGGACACTGGACAACAAACATTTCAATATATAAGTCTCTAGAGTGTACAAACTCAAATTCCTTGTATTGTAGGTTGAGAACTGTATTTTTGTTAAGAATGTATATATCATCATTCAATGCACCTTACGTTATACTCAACTGATAAAGGTAAATGTTTAAAAACACAATTCTTAAAATATATATCTCACTTTATAAAATAAAAATACAGATATTCAATTTTAAAAATTGGTACATAACGGTTATTCAAAACCAAATATTTGCCGTAAGCAAAACCAGGTGATTTAATCCAATATCACCAATTACAAAGAATTCTGATATTGAGGATCAAAATACCCATTTCTCAATATTCTACTCCTCAACGTCTGTAATGCCCTACAGATGTGAGATCCAAACCTGGCAAATACACACTCCGGAATCAGAATCTAATTGGGAAAGCAGTTTTCAATTAACTCCGCACAGGAAAACTGAAACATGAAAATGATTCGAGGGGATGGCCGAGTGTTCTTAGTAATGCCTTTTCCACTATCCCACTATCCAGATTCATGACAGTAGTCGCAAATTTCTTTGTCCTCACTACTATACATTTATATGTCTTTACTTCTTACCTTCTGTAAACCACACTTAAGTTAATTGGTTTTTTTCTTTCTCTACCATTCGACACCAGCCCAAGGTTTGGAAGAAGACTATCCAATAAACGTAATACGCGTACTCTCCTAATACTATAAGCCCTCACGACCTGAGAGAAGATAAAGATAAAAGACAACCGAATAATCCCTATTCAATTTCTTCAGAACCCATGACTATCCTAGAACTGAAGCAAGTTTCTTCGAGTTCGTATGTAACTATACGAAATGGTTTTTCCAAACAATATGGATCTCCGTAGTGATAGGAGTGTTTTGGAGAAAAGCAAAGGGAAAGTAGGAGCGGCAGGGATATATATGACTTTGTCGTGAATCATGACAATCCAAAACCAAAGAATGTAAGAAGGTCTGGATAACTTGGTTCATGAGTTTTAGTTTAAAGTGGGTCATGGACGCAAACTAGAAAGACAAAAAAAACACTCAGCATGCACTCTAACCTAGATTAGATTGGTTAATCACTTTATCTAATCAGGATGGCTCCCACTGTTTTCTCGAATTCTCCTTCAAACCCTAACAGGAGAATTAGTCGGGATAACCCGAGTAAGGTACTCATCGGTAGGAGTCGGGACCTAACTATCATTGTGATAATCTTGACGGAAACCGACCAAAATTACCACACTTCAGAAGGTATGCGCAAACTTGATATGTTTCCCTTATATTTGAAACTCCCGATATGGTTTTTGCGCCAAGCGGCTTATGGCCTTGACAGAGATCAACATACCATAATTTGTAAGTAAAATTCTACCCGTCATTATCCTGGATTAATTAGACCCACATGTACGAGCCCTTGACAGAGGTCAAAATGACCGTAACCAATCGCATCACTATGCAACATAAAAGTATTATAGAGCTACCGAACAATCCGCCATGACAGAAGTCAACATACGTAACACGAATACTAAGCAATACAATCTGAAATGACGGAGGACTATGGCTGGTAATTGGCGAAAAACCTTTAACGTAATGAACTTGATATCGTTGAAGAAAAGGTTTAGGCTCCGCTTTTAAAACTAGTAACATAAAATTTTGCTTAAGAGTGTACTCCCCGTGAAGAAATCAAGGCTCTTTCCTCATCGAATGAGGTGCAGGATATTCCTAACCGAATACCTCTATACAAAGCAAAAGAATACAACTATAGTTTTGAAGAAAACCAAGTAGTTTTAAAAATTGGTTCTAACAACATCATTTATGTTTATTTTCTTTGCATTAATCAGAATTAATGCAGTCTCATCAATTAATCATATCATAGGGATATATGTTGGTTAATCTACAAGTGTACTTATAGCCTGTGTAAATAAACGTAATCAGAAGAGCATATATGAGCACTTTGCAACAAAGGCAGGTCTCTTTTAATCAGCATATGCATTGAACCTACAAAAGGTCTATCTGATTAAACCTACAAATTTACAAATAGAAAAATAGATAGCAGAACCTACCTATGCTTCTAAATGTTGTAAGAACAAACATGCGGCCGTTTATGCACTTATATACTCACATGCACTATGATAACATGTTCGACAGGCATAATGCCATCATCTTATGCAAATGGAGTCAATATGCAGGTGGGGTTTTATTAGCCATCCAAATAATGATGCACGATCAATATCTAGATTACCTAGATTACCTAGATCAGGAATAATCAAGTTTACAGCTAAGACTTACCCAACCCAAATGAAAATTGCATAACTTAATATATTGAGCCTTCTCTCCTGCATATTTATTACTCACTTTCTCTTGTTAGGTTGCCACTCTATATGGCACTCCAGCCCTGTCTAGACATTGGACAGAGATCAACTCCAGTGAGATTCCTCTAGTGATGGTTCTGTATGGTGATATTCCTCGCTAGCCTCTTGGTCAGTGTTTCTATTCCAATTTTTTCAACTAGTTGTCTTTCTGTCGTCCTCATTCTAAATCCCTTTTCTAATTAACATTAGTTTTTGGGTTTTAACAATTTAAATTTGACCGATAAAATTTTGATCAGAATTTTTTCCAAAAAAATTAAGCATTAAAAATAATTTAAGAAAATACTTCTCAATGCCACGTAATCCGTAGACATGCCACGTTGCTTATGCATTATATGGTCCCAAGCAGATGTGTTAAAATTATGAATAAAATAACATTGGTCTCCTAAATATTGATATAACCTTATACGATCAACCCTAAATTTAGGCCCATGGTTGATTACATATTTAATTATACGAAACAAGCTTAACTACTATGGTTATGAACAGGAATCGTCTATCTATCTAATCCATGTAATTTTTAGGAGAATTTAGTTGATGGATTTCGTATATATTTTTATATTCACTGTAACAAGATGGACATATATTGATCGTTATTAGTGTTACGAATTGGAAATATTATTCATTGATCCTAAAATATTACAAATGAAATACTACATACACATACAATGATAACATAAGAAAGAGATAATCAAAGAGAAAATCAAGAAAGGAATTAAGGCAGGATTGGAGGGAATTGAGAAAGGAAATAAAAGAAGCTTTGACTTCTTAATAGCCCCTTCAAACTCACGGAGGATTGTAAACTGAGAGTTTGGGCAAGAAATACAGAAGTTGGGTGTATTTGAAGATACGCGATGAGGGTCGATGCACCATGAGGGCCAATACATGAAGGGAGCTGATATGCGGCGAGGGCCGATGCATGAGGACTAATGCGCCATGAGGGACGATTGCACACAAAATAGAGCACGGAGGCTCAAAGTCCGGCTGAAAGCACGGATCACACACAAGAAAGCACAACGGCTCAAGGGCGCCCGATAGCTTGCACGAAATAGAGCATGGAGGCTCAATGAACTAGAGCTCGAAGGATCAACAGAACCGAGAGAATGCATCTCAAATCAATGTTGGAGCTCAAGTCGACAGGGAGCTTGGAGGTTTCGGGTTTGAAACCGAGAAGATGAAGATCTAGTCGATGATGGAGCTCAAGTCGACGGGGAGCTAGGAGGTCTCAGGTATGACAATTAGGAGCTCAAGAAGGCGCCATTGGAATCCAATACCAAAAGCAGTGAAACAACAATGAGAATCCAAGGTGATGCAGAGGCCAATGGAGATCGTGATGCAGAGGCCGTAGGGGCTAAGCCTCGGTCTTGCCGAGGCATAGGCCGAGGGTGCCGAGGCATTGCAGAGTCCAATGGCGATGCCGACAAGGAGTTCCTTTGGGGAATTTTGTCGAACAGTTGGAGGGCCATGGAATCCATTTAGTCAAAGCTCATTTTATTTCCCTTCTCAATTCCCTTCTATTGTGTCTTAATTTTTTTTTGATTTCCTCCTTGATTACATATTTCTTCATATTGTCATGGTGTATATATATGTTGTATTTCATTGTAAACATTTAAGGATCAATGAATAATATTTCCAATTCGTAACATGGTATTAGGGCAAGGGTTTAAAATCACATACCGTAGTTGTCGTTGCCATTGATCCTCCCCGTCAGCTTCGTGGGCTATTTCTATGACTTCTCTGTCGTCGAGCTCTCCTTTCCGCCAACGGCCTCATGGATCCCACCTATGACTTCTTCACCGTCGTCAAGTCCCACTTCCGCTGCCGCTTATTCTTCGCCGATCCGAGCATTGCCTCAACATCGATTTTGCCTATGAGCTTTGCCTCATCGTCGACCAGGACACATCGGAACTCCATCACCGCTGCCCGATCTCTCCGCTGTCAATTCTTCCAACATCAAGATCCAGCCATCGCCTCATCATCGAGTTCTGAGCCCATTGTCGCCTTCGCTGCGCAGCATAGCGCCTTCGCTGTGCCTCCATCAAGATCTGAGCCGCCGCCATTTTCAACATCCATGGCCTCCCCTTGCTGGCCTCAAGATCTCTCAAGATCTACACCTCACCTCAAGTCTGCGCCTCAGGAGCCACCTCAGGCATCGACTCCACCAAGACTTAGACCTTGGCTTGTTGTGGGTTTTGGTGTTGAATACATCATGGGTTGTTTGTTAGATTCTCTTGCAAGTGTCTTGAGATCTAGTTTTGGTGCTAAATTTTGGATTTTGTGATGTGGGTATTTTTAGTTGGAAGGTAATTTATTAGAAGGGGGCTGCAGCCAACTTCTTTGATGTTACGCATTGGAAATATTATTTATTGATCCTCAAATCTTTACAAATGAAATACTACACACACACTGATAATATAAGGAGGAAATCAAGGCTGGATTGGAGAGAATTGAGGGAAATAAAAGGAGCTTGACTTCGTAACAGTTAGGACTTCTATGACATCCATCCATCCATCAACATATTTAGTGAATCTTCCTGTATTAACTCTGAAACAATTGACAGTAATGTGGACCCATAGTGAGCTCTGCCCCTCCCTATCTATCCAAATCAAAGGGATGGGTATTTCCATCGATATGAGAAGATGCGCCTCTTGCTGCCGGGAAAAATTTGTACAGTCCATTAATTTGTAAGTCATATATAAATTTGAAAGGTGGTCAGTGGTGATGATTACTTCAAATTTAAGATGGTAAATAAATTAGTTTTAAGCAGACGATAAACAAAAGTACTGGACCCTTCACGTTTTAATTAAAGGATTCTGAGTTCTTTGAAGACTATACAGGTTTTTCATCCAGAAGATTCCTAGAAGAATTAATATCAGTGGTTTACAGCATCAAAAAAGTGGCCAAAGCTATTGCGGTCCTCACTGAAATACAAAGGGACATAGAATGAAATAGTATGTTACTTCTTCAGGACCAGCAAATTTAAAAATTAACGGATTCAGGTTATTTGAAGACCATACAGATTCATCATCCAGAAGAATCAGTAGTTTACAGTGTCAAAAAGTGTCCAATGATGTTGAGGTCCTCACTGAATACAAGGGACAGAATGCATTAGTATGTTACTTCTTCAGGACCAGCAAATTTAGAACCATTCGAAGCATTTATCTATGTTATAAGTATACAAAACAAAATTACATTAGCTGGTTATATTGGAAAGTCCTATTCAGCACTTACTTGTCCAGCTTCTAGTCTTACTGATTAAATAATTTACATAATGTGATAACACTGTGATACACTAATGATGTAAGGATAGTAGGGAGATCTACAATTGGAACCATAGAATTCATGATAAAATAAATTTGAATGATTTAGAGACGGTACCTCAGTTATATGTTCGAGCTCGGATGAATTTGGATTGCTTTCATAATTTTCAATGTTCCAGCAGAATTGCAGACAGAGTTTCATGATGCTATCAAGTATTCTGGAGACAGAGCCAATATCCAGAAAGGACTGCGATATCAAAGCAGACAAATATCTGCAATAAATAATAGATAGATTATCAGGAATTTGCCAAATATGAACCATATGCGGTCTATTAAAAGAATGAGATGCACCAAGCATATAGTTATCGGGAGGAATGAGAAACAACAAATTAAGTTTATATGCAGAAAGAGAAAATCCAGAGTAAAGATAGTGAAACTATGGTTTAATGAATTTTGTGTTGCTGTTGAGATGTGAGAGACTAAAATAGTCCCACATTAGAAAAACTATGAGAGGTATATAGGTATAAGATATAAAATGGGCCAAACCTCAACAAGGCTTAAGTCTTATTATTGGAATCCACTTATATCAAAAACCGTGTACACTCATATAAATAAAATATATAATCCCCCCTCAACTTTAAATAATCAAAATTCTAACAGTTGCCAATAAAATTGGTAAATGATACCCGACAATACTTTAAATATGTTGGCTGCTAATTTATGTATTGCAATCAAGAGACGGTTATAAATATTGAAGCCAGAACCCTCTAAAATATGAACTCTTGTTCTGAAGCATTGACAAACATTACTGCATGCAATTTACTCAATTCCCTACTAGCATGGTATTGTTCCGGTTACAGCGTTAAAGACATGCAAAATTAGAAACATGTGTTAATCTTTATCTAGTTGTATAGTTGCCATTGATTGATTGTCATGCAATGTTGTAAAACACCTATCCGGTCGGCCAGCGCATAACGCATAAACAGATCATATGCTATATAGTTGGATTATGTGATGCAACAAATAGATTTTCCAATGCATATACGTTAAAAATATCAAAATAGACTAAAAAAAAACTAGGTCAATGTGGAGAAAAAGAACGAATCGAGCCTTTATCAAGAAAGAATTGAGTTAGTGTATTGGGTTTTGAATAGCGGATAGGATATGTGCATCCTATAAGCCCATAATAAAATGGTCGTTCATAACATATTTCGTGCAGGATCAATTATACGGTCATTCGACCTTTTAATACTATTTAATCGGTTGCTAGCCAAAAACTTTTAAACGCCAATTAATTGGCCTTTTAAACCTTGTTTTACAACCCTGTTGCCATATATACTCAAGAATTAGCCTCGAGTACTTGTATATAAGCGACCCTAGAAGTCCTCATTAAGAAATTAAAGTTTTCTCTACATCTTTTCTCTGCTCAATTTCTTTAAGGTGTCCTCCTTCCATGCAAGATTATGCACGATTGGATCCAGTCCTTATTTTGGTTGTTCAAAGATGAAATATCTGATATACAATGATGAAAAAATATTCAGAACCATAGTTGACACCACTTTAATGGAGAAAGTCTAAGATGATGGTGGTGATGGTGGTGAATCTCTATAATATTTTTCACCAAGCGGCCCCTAGTGAATTATCTAAAGCAAAATCATTATCTTTAGTTGGAATTTGGAACAGAAACAGAAAGTGATTTAAGAGCTCAAATTTAGCATATACTTTAATATACAACTAAAAAGAAATACCGTATTCAATTTGCAGAATATCTATACAAGAAACTTTTTATAAATACTGGATTAAGTGATCGACTTATTACATACTGTTGATGAAACCCCACTAGTTCAGTAAAATCATGGGAAGCGTGCACATGGGCTTGCAAAACATTCCATTGTGACTCAATGACATCAACCTGCAAAAGTAGTAATCTCATATAAGCATACACTGACATTACTAGAAATTGTCTCACATGAATACTCCATTTTCTCAATATATATTTGCATTACAAAATAGTTTTATCTTAGTAATCAACAACATTAATAGATTGCTCCTGGTGGGAATGGGAGGGCCTTCGCTATCGGTAGCTTCCCCCGACATACTACAATACAACAGTCGCGACGATGTCAACTGTTTGAAAATATCTGGAGGTTGTTTTCTAAGATTACGGAGTAAAGTATTTGCACCATATATATATGATGCGGCCTTTTTAATTGGTATCATGCATCACAAACCACACTCGCTAAAGACTTGTGCCCTCTTCAAGCCTTTCAAGTTTTCTTTCCTCCTTTCTCTCCATGTTTCTTTCGTTATCACCTCTCTCACAATATTATTTAATTTTTACTTTGTTTGCATATTAACAAATGGCTGGAATTAGTTATACATCACTACTACGTGATTAAAAAAATAACTGTTTCTTTTTTAATAACAGGAATATTCCTCTTATTTCTGAGTTCTCTCTAGCTGAAAATGTAAGAGAGTCGGGTGGGACACTTCTATTGTTGATTCATATTGCAGTTAGAACTTAGAAATGTGTTTATGACAATGTCCAGTTTTACCGAGTATCAAAAGTTTTGAAGATCCTTGATCCAGACCTGCTGAAATAAAGATTTTTTGGGGGCCTGGTGTCATCTCCAGGTGCTATAGAGGAAGCGTGCACATGAGTAGTTTATAGTCACGTAAACATTGCCAAAGAGGTCACTCCCTGTGAAGAGATATAGGCTCTTTTTCATCGAATGAGGTGCAGGATATTTCTAACTGAATATCTCGACGCAAAGCAAAAGTAAACGCCTATAATTTTCAATAATTGGTTCCAACATCATATATGTTTGTTTTCCTTACATTAATCAAAATTAATGCAATCCCATTAATTAAACATATGCATATCTGAAAGAAACGAAAATAGGCACGCACATATATGCCATCATCATTTGCCATAGGGTCCCGGGTCTTCACCGTAAACTTAACTTACGGCAGGGCGAGAAAAGAACTAACGTGGATGCAAAACATATATAGCGTCTACTATATACAGAGTGAGTAACATTCGTCTCACGCATGATATCAAGTAACATCACAGAAATATCAAAGCAGAAGCAAACACAGTATGGAAATGTGGATAATCTAGGAAAAGTACATTTCAATAGAGCCAAATATGAAATGCAATTTTTCCGGTCGTGTGGATAGCCCGTAGTATCATACCCTAGACACTTACGAGTGCGGCAAGCCATCCACCAATCCCAGAAGCGAGGCAACCCCAATCAACGAAGTGAGTAGGCCACCCAGCACTTTCAAAATCCGATGATTTAGGCACCCATCTGCGGGTCAATCCTATACCCCTACAAGTGCAGCGAATAGCCTGCCAATTATAGAGTAAGGCACCTCGGTGTCAACGCCATGAGATGGAGGCTCGTTGCTCTCTAGATCTCGGCTATTAGAGTACTCTGCCGCGGGATAATCCTAGTGCATGTAATGAAAACCTGAATATACAATTGTAATTACATCCGCAATCAGGACGCGCCCCAAAAAATAATACAAGCCGCGATGACGGCGGTCAACATGTCGGACGCTCCTCATGCAATATGATTATACATTACATCACAGAGAATTATATCTAATACTATATACTCCAGGCTATCCGTCATGACAAAACCAACACAACCATGATCAACAAGCAATATCCATCACAGAATATGCAAACTTGTGAGTATCAATTCCGTAACCCTGTCTAATTGATCATATAGCAATTAGACGATGTTTTATCAAACGTTATGATACATGCAACCATCACTAAGCCAACGACAATCGAATACCGCACACAAATAGCCAAAGCTTCAATTTTCCAAAATACTGAAAATCAAGTGTGCTAAAAGCCGGCAAAAATTTCATGCTAAAACCCAATCCGGGAGGCCGAAATGAGCTCGGATTGATCCGAAACTTCACGGAGGGCCCCGGCACACGTTGACCCCGAAGCACCTAAGGGGTACCACCGGGGAAGTGCACAGGGACCCGGGGGACGTCCCGGATGGACCTAGGGAGGGCCCACCCCCAGACCACCCTAAGGTGGCCTTAGGGGTGGGGACCCGAGCTCTGCCCTAAGTGGGCAGGCTAGGGTCTGCCTACCCCCTCAAGGCCACCTTAGGGTGGTCTGGGGGGTGGGCCCTCCCTAGGTCCATCCGGGACGTCCCCAGGGTCCCTGTGGACTTCCACACGGCTTCTCGGTCCAAACCGAGAACCCATGGGGACTCAAAACATCAAAATAACATGGAATTCCTTACTGGTTATACGGCAGTTTTTGCGGGCAAAAACCGACGGGATTGGGGAGTCGTATCTATTTAGTTTAGGGTGTTTGGGTAGCTCTGATACCATTGAAAGTACTTAGTGCCCTCGCCGCTAACCCACGGCCAATGCAGAATTCAAAAACGAAAATTTTCATGACGCTAGAAAGCTACACCCAAGAATCTAACCAAACATCTAAACTAGCAAACACAAAAAGATAAAAATCACAACCTTTGTAGCATCTTCATTTGCTCCAATTGGGTTGGACTCTAATACGCTCTCAAGAGCTCTGGATCGTGCTTGCAAGCAGGTCTTCCTTAACCGAAAATGATCCACCCAAGAGAACCAAATTCAGGCTTCAACTTCATCAATGAAGTAACTAAGGATCCTAGCTTGCTAATCTAGGATGACAAGGATGTGTGAGTGTTCTAGTATTTCTCTCTCTTTTATCTTCTTGTTTATCGACACATGAGAATAATAAAAGATAATGAAGGAGGAGCCATGGAATAGAGAGAAGCAAGAATGGTAGAATGAAAATCACATTTTTCAAATCAAGCATGCATTCTTTTATTTTGTTAAAAGAATTTTTACCATTTTAAAATTACAATCATACTTGAATAGTATATACAAATGAATTAATAATTCATTTGCTCATACCCTCCACCATTTCTCTTTTCAACCTCATTTCATAATTTCTTTTAAACAAAAGAAAAATAAATCCTAGAAATAAGGTGTCATTCAAGAAGTATTCTTTTATAATATAAGAATATGTCCCCGCAAATACATGCATGTATTCGCATCAAAATATGAATACCCAAGAGATAGAAAAATACGATGAACATAATACTAGAATATACATATAGAAATATATATATATATATATGTAAATTATTAAATCAAAACTTGATTTAATAATCCCGCTTAATCCAAAACCAGCTACCGCCCGATTAAAGTCCGTGTGGCCAGCATACATACCTAATCGGAACCCTGCACGTATCAAAATACGACCACTACATCATTTTACCTGAACTGGGAAAAACCCTCTGTGTGGGGCTCTAAAAACTCGTCAATAATTGACAGTGGGTTTAACCACAAGCACATCAGCAGCACTATCGGTACGTAATGGCTACTCAGGTATTGAACGAAAAGAAAGCCGACGAGCAAACATATATGTACCCCTACTGAGCATGTCTGTGACAATCTCCATACAGTCTGGTCTGTTCATCTAAGAGTATCGCATACCGGGTCTAAGCGGTAGATAAAGTCAGACCCCTAATAACACGATAAGTCTTGTCGGTATGAACCCCATTATCCACTGAGAAACTACTGATCCAAATCAGTAAATCTCGTCCACCTTGGCCAAGAATTTCTGGTGATGGCTGCTCGTGCACAGCGCGACATCTACCCCCAATACCGGGAGAGACAAATCACTAACGATATGCTCGCTGCCTCCATCTGTCTCGGACTGTACCCAACTAAAACCTGTTTGCATGACTCTTTTGAGCCATGGTAGGGAAGTAATCAAAGCACAGTAGGAACTCACACGAGACAAATGACGATCTCAGATCGACAGACTAAGCTGTACTTATGTCACCTGAGAACTGCTATCTGACAATAGGTATAATACCATTTAGAATGTTCCCGTCGAGTCCGTCCAGTATAACTCATAACCCAATGAGCACTTGTATACTATCTTTGGTGACTAACACCAATTGCTGTGAGACCGGCCATCGCCCCTCGTCGAGGTAAAAAAACGTATACACTAGTCTACTCTGGAATATTGATGCCCAGTCATGATATTCTCACGACTAGACATTTAAGAATTTGCTTATAAACTACCCAGTTCTCACAAGTGTAATCGCCACAATAATCTTGATAGTCAAGCAAGAATCATATGCATATAATGGTAATCTGTAATACCACATAATACATGTATATGATGATAGAGATGAACCATATAGCATACTATCATCTCGAGAAAGGTTGTTCTACTCGTATGGGTCCTCCCTCAATTATCATAATCGCCTGTCTGCGATTACAATAATTGTCTTATGGGCACTATAGCCAACAGTACGCTCCAACTTAAGAAAAGAGTGTGAGAATACGTGAAATGTAATCAATTAAATGATTAGAGAAGGGTGAATATATAAGTGGTCATATACATACATATATATATATATGAATAATAAAGAAAAGATGTCCTAGGCGGCATTTTCGTTAGGTGGCGTCAAAAATCTATATTCTCCATGATTTTTTCGACGATTGGCACCCATCATCATCTTTATCATGTAAAATGTGGATACACCAAATTTCATATGGTTCCACCACTTTTTCACCGTTGAATTAGCAATGTAAAAAGTTCTATTATCGGTAAACCGTTAATTTTATACCCACTAAATCAACAGTGAAAAGTGGTGGAATCACATGAAATTTGGTGTATCCACATACATGATAAAGTTGATGATGATGGGTTTCGATCGTCGAAAATAATCGTGGAGGGTGTATTTTTTCTATGCCAGAGGAGGAAATTCCCTCATATGGCACATTTCCTCCATTATACATACATATATATATATATATATATATATATATATATATATAATGGAGGTTAGAGAGAGATCCTAATCATCCAATTCAATTCCCCTAATATTTCTCTCCTAAACCCTAATATCTCCTAATGGTATCGAACTCTTCTTGTATATTATTGAAGGAGACGGGCTCTTTTCTGAGCCCAGCTCCCATTATCGGAAAAAAAAAACAGCATTATTAATACAGGTATGCATTCTATAAAGCTATCCATACTCCAACGACTATGGATTCCACTCATTCCATTCCATGATTCCAAGGATAGACATCATGAATGCTATAACCATTATGGAGCTAATTAAGTATTTCCGAGGAGGGCTCCGGTTTTCTGAAGTCAACATGAACTATACCATGAGAAGCTAGCCAACATGAATTTTAATGAAATGACCATGAGAATTGCATTTACTAAAGGGGGGGGGGGGAATACTCAAAATGTGTCATATGCCAAAGTTGTGTGCAAGCCGATAATACCCGGTATTTACTCAATTGAAAGAGAAATATATTGTTACATTCTAAACCAGTAATTACAAGTCAGAGGTATATATATTAGGAAGGGAGGCCATGTGCATTTAAAGGCCAGGAAGTGGTGAGAATGTTTTCCAATACCACAGGGATACTCGGTCAAAACCATGAAGAGAAGTATTCATTTAAAACATAATGATATCCATTTCAAGTATTTACATAGCCATTTCAGGATAACACGTCCTACACCTGCAAAAAGATACTTGCATAAACCCTGTGAGGGCAAACAATTGAAACTGTATCATCATGTATGTAAAACAACACATTTATACTTCCAATTGTAGAATCTTCTTCTAAAACTGAAAAAAGGACAAGGCAGAAAAAGTGCTCATTAACAAATATAGCTCATCTAAACACCAATATATCCCTAGTTTTTGTTACTTTTCTTTACTTATATTAAAGCTAACAAAGCATAATATTTAAAAATGGCATCCCAAAGGTAAAAAAGTATCAGGACAAAATTTTGTGTGCATGTAAGTAATTATGTTGTAGACACCACCTGAATGTAAAACTGCAGGTTTCTGATCAAGAAAGTCATATGCTCCCGAACTCGCCACATTGGTCTAGAGCGTTGCCGGCGTTGTTGCAACAAGGAACTGGTTCGATCTTTACGATGGTTAGCAAAATCAGTATGATCTTGATGCATTACTGCAGCCCATGATTTCTCCAGTTCCATTTGTGTCCGTTTAAGTCTGATCAGGTACTGGAAAACCTTGCGGTACCTAAAGAAGCAGGAGCACTGTTTTAAAACATGAGGGGAACGAGGACAACAGCTCCACAAAAAATCGCTCATTTGAAGGCATTCATCAAAATCCAACAGTAAATAATAAGTAATAACCTATTTGCATTGTAACGAGATTTTCCGATCACAATTGACTTGCATCAAAGATCCGCATTAAGTCCATTCTTGTTTGCCATAATGATAAATGAGCTTACTAGAATTATCCAGGATGAGATACCTTGGTGTATGTTATTCGCTGATGATATTATTCTCGTAAATGAGACGAAAGCAGGGGTTAATGCCAAATTGGAGTTGTGGAGGCAAACATTGGAATCTCGAAGGTTTAGATTGAGTAGGTCCATGACAGCATTTATGCAATGTAATTTAGTAAACAGAAAAGCCAACATCATAGTGGTATAACACTGGATGGGCAAGAGATATCACTGCGCAATCAGTTTAGCTATCTAGATTCCATCATCCAAAAGGATGGAAAGATCGATAGCGATGTCGAGCAAAGGATTCAGGCTGGCTGGTCAAAATGGAGGAGTGCTTTCGTTAAGATTGAAAAGGAAGTTTTATCGAAACGCTATTTGGTCTGCCTTATTATATGGTACGGAATGCTGGCCCTTATGAAACAATATGCACAGAAGATGCATGTAACGGAGATGTGCATACTTCGTTGGATGTATGGTAGCACTAGAAAGGATACGGTGCGAAATGAGGATATTCATGCAAAGGTTGGTGTAGCACCCGTGGAGGAGAAGATGCAGGGAAACCGTCTAAGATGGTTTGGTCATATGAGACGCAGACCTACAGAAGCACATGTTCGATGAATGAATATTCTCGATTTAGGCCAAGTCAAAAGAGCGAAAGGGACATCGTAGAAAACATGGATGGAGGCAATACGAAAAGATATGGATGACAAAGGTCTTAATGAAAGTATATTTTTCGATAGGAGTGAGTGGAGGCGGAGAATTCATGTGCTCGACCCAACATGATTCTCATGTTGGTTCATGTAGCCTATCGCATATGCTTGGGATAAAAGGCTTAGTTGTTGTTGTTGTTGTTGTTGTTGAACCTATTTGCATTGTATAAGATAACTACTGGGGAACTTACTTGGAAAGGACCTCTTGAGCAAAGAAAAGTTGTAAGGGCCAATCAATAAAATATTCAAGAGCAATGCCATCCCAACCATCAAGCAACATGTATAAGGTAGTTATAGCATGTATACCCGAAGTTCCATCAGTATTGGCCTTCTTCTGTATCTCTGTCTGGGAAGTAGTCACACTAGTTCCAAAGGCAGGCATTCTGAAAAAGAGAATATATTCAGCATATATATGGAATAAGTAAACATGGCAATAAGAAAAATTTTAAGGTTGCTGGATGGATAGTCGGAAAGAAAAAGTAACCGTGCAAAGGGAGGCACCAACCTAAGTGATACTCTTGGAAAGTACTTGTCCTCGTCACCAATTGTCTTCAATGCAGCCTGAATGAAATGACGAGTTTAGCTGAGATTGCAAGTTGAGACTGTAACCAAAATCATACCCATCCAACTACACAGGATAAAAACTTATGATAACCAAAAAGACTAATTTACTTGACAGGCAGTCCATGGATCATGGCAGATATAATTCATGAATGGTGTCCAATGAATATGATACTGCTAAAGAAAGGAAAATTTGGTTTACTATCTAATAGTATATTTTTTTACATTCAGATATTACGAGTAAAGGCCTGAAGGGTAACACCAGGTGACTGGAAAAAGCAACTCATAAAGGTAAGATGCTAACTAATAAAGGAGAATCCATCCCAATCTGTCATTGCAACCTTCTCAATACCTTAATGAAATGCACCAACTTGGTATCTTCATCACAGGACCTATACCATGGGATTTAAGAGAAAGGTACAGCCGCAAACAAAACTCTTTCTCAATCTCAAAAGGGTTTCCTTGCCATGTTAATATTTATGGCACTTGCTATCTGTCTTTACCAGCGAAAAACCTTACCCTTGCCCATCGGACCTTCATCTTCAAGTTTTTAAAGGCTAATAATTGCCTACCACGCAGATTGATGAAATCAAGAGATAAATTAAAAGGTTTGTGCTGTTAGTATACCACCAGGAATAATTAATTTTCCTTCGGTAAACCATGAGTGGACTGCTAGACATGAAAATATAGACTTTAACCACACATAAAAATAAGTTTGTTCAAGTGTATATAGAAGCTACATCAAGCACTAAGATACTAGTTTGTTTTATTATATAAAAGTGCCTTAAGGTGTTTGACCAGCGAAGCAGCTGGACGACCCAGCATCTTCTTGATCTCTCCCATATCAAAGTTAGTTCTAGTATTTCAGTCACTTTTTTTTAGATTGGCCTGCTGTATGTTATTCCGCAGGAAAACATCCTGCTTAATTCACTAATTAGTGGTAAGATAATACACTTTTTTCTTTAAAAATGATTCAGAAGGTATCTCAGAAGTAGATGGTGATTGATGGTAGGGTCATCCTTTTCCGTAATTTCCTGTCTGAGTATACATTATGAAGGAAAAATAAATGTTGACATTTTTGGGGGGTTTAAGTTTTCTTTTATTATATATAAGTGCCTCAAGAAGTACAATATGAATAAACGACATAATAAGGGCTGGAACATCGATAACAGACATGGTTTCAATTCGCCTTTTTTTGGCATCAATATTTGGAGCTTCAGTGGTTTCAGATCAGAATAAAGACTAGCTAGTATCAATAGCTCAACACTTTCAGTATTTGGTCAAGAGTACCAAAATTAACTAACAACGTTCGATGGGTTATGATAAGATTAGGTCTCAATAAAATTGAGTTTGTGGAATAATTGGTGCGTGATAATTCTTAACAGATACAGTATATTTTTAATTAATACTCATGTGATCATTACATATTTACAGGCATTCAATTTTGGAGAAGCTGATTTTTACTTAATATTTCAAATATGTATATAGGGAATAATAATATTAAAGTTGAGGTCTTTGATAGGTATAATACAATTTTATAATTCACTAATAATAAAAGATGTAATTAAATTGAATAGAATGGAGGTTTTGACGATAAACTGATAATCCAACCAGTTTCTGTGTGGATCTAAAGCATGCAAATTTTCACTTTTTTAAATAGTCGGTTTTTTTATCGTGGGAGTTCTTGGCTTTAAGAATTCTTACTGAGAGGATACATCCAACCATTACATACAAAAAAGGTTATAGGTTAATCACGGGCTTGCTGTTCATTAGTTTCTTTTGCTAATTAGCAATAAAAGGGCATCAAATCATCTTTTACTTCAACCCTCAGATCTCCCAATGTATAAATCAATATTGACCACAACAGCCTTATGTGCTAGTTTTGACCGTTAATGGATCAATTCCTCCGGAAACCAGAAAAATGGTGATTGCTAATGTGGTTCAATTGTAGCTGGATTTCCATGAGTTGGGGAGGAGGATCCAGAGGTTCTGAGTTTTCAGTCGTTGCTGGATTTCAGTCGTTGAAGAAACTAATAGTTATGGAAGGCATGCATAACCGGATCCTAAGACCTAAGTGTTGTTTTCTTTCTCTTCACAAATTCATCTAATATTTTCAGCCGCCAGTCTATCATATTTATTCTGGTATTCCATTCAATCCCGGCATCTTCTATATGCAGCCTATGAAGTAAGAGTCTGGTGTCTGTTTGTGTCTATTGATGGGAAAGTGAACATGACACTAAAATTAAAACAACAACCCGATACGAGTTTCCAGCTTAAATTACTGATAACTACTTGAGCACTTTAACATCCTGTAAGGCAAGACGTTAAGAATTGTATCTGATAATCAAAGTGAATGGTGACATCTATATGTAATTTCCAAGTATTTAAAGGGTGACCTTTCTCTACTAGTATATCGCAATTTTCTTTTGGAGTTCTGCAGTTTGCAGTTTGTGGAAGGCATACATTTCTTTGAATTCCATGTGCCCATCCTTTTGAACGCCTTTTGACATCTTCTACATAATTATTCTGTGAATCTCTTTTGTTGCCTTCAAGACCAAATGAACTTTTTTTCCTGAAGAAAATCTAAAAGAATTTATTATTAAAAATTATAAGATTTTTAAAATGGGCTCCATATAGAATTGAGATTTAAAATCCCTCCAATATCTTATGCCTTTCTATAGGCACATGCATAACAAATCTCAAAATTGTAGCATCCATAACTTCGATTAGCTCTAATAAGCTACATGGTGCAATACAAATGGAGAAATATGCATGCTACAATAGAAGGAATTTATCACCATATAGTTATTCACAAAATTAAATAAAGGTCATCTACATAAAGATATTCACAAGGATATGCAAAAATCTTTGACCTGCTCACAACAATTTTTAGTAAACCTACATTAGAACATAAGAAATTTGCATATATAGTATGACTTGAGCTAATAATTATGATAAACTTACCAACTGAAATGGGACCATAAGGTCTGCTTCAGCAATTGACTGGCGTGGGGGTAGATGCATTAACTGTCGGCTTTCCTCAAGAAAACACTAGTGGTTGCAAACCAAGGTGTAAGATATATTTCTTAGGAGCAAATAATAGAAGTACGCAAATGTCAGCAACTAGAATAGTAAGAGAATTGTCCACTGCAAGCTTAAAGAAGGACTTGGTGATCTGCTAAATAAATATTGGTTATATTGCAAATTCATATAAAGACTAATGCATGCATATTCACAAATATTCAGTATTTATGATACAAGGAAAAGACCGAGTCAGGAATCAGCTAAGCATGAAATTTCAGAAACTACATGAGGATGCCTTCCACTAAAATGCTTTAGTCAAGAAAAAAGTTAAAATATAGGAGCCCGATAAAAGATGAGAAGAGAAGAATTAGTTAAGATTTTTCTTTTTCTTTTTTACTGAAAGCATAAATGTTAGCTTCATACAGGAAACTGAAAGGAATCCACACCTGAAAGAAGTCACCTTTCGCTAAAAGAAAATAATCCTTAAGGGCCTTCAGGTGACCATTCAAATCAGCACGTATAACAACAAGCTGTTATGAAGAATATGAAAGTATAAATACGCTGATAGCTCAGAATAATAATAGATCCACCATGCTTGAACCAACATTACCTGCCAGAGATGATTTGCTGCAACTGTACGAATTGAGTTAACAGACGATTCGAATAACCTTTTGTGAAATTCTGATGACTCCTGCATCGAATGAATGAGAATGCTGTTATACATTAGCAAGAAAATGTAAACGTACTTACAAATATGATTAGCTACAATAGTACAAGATAAAGGAAATAGTATCTGATGAACAAGTTAAGCTAGGATCGCATCGATAGAATTTGGAATCAAATTTTATCAATTTTTTAACTATTAGATACACATTGGGATTTGTGAAAACAATTATGAAGAAAAACTCTCATCCTTTCCAACAATTACATGATTGTTTGCCCAATGTGCATCTAATGGTTAAAAAGTTGATATGATTCATTTTCAAATCCTATTGAAAAGGAGTCTAGAATAACTCCCAGTTGAAAAGTAAAAAGCACCCTAGTATTATATGAGGACATACAAGACCTTTAACTCTTGAAGCATTGCCTCGATCTTATCCGCTTCAGATTGTGGAAATAGTTCTTCTGGAATTAGTTTCATTCCCTTAAGCAGATCTTGCTGGGGATCACCACTGCCAAGGAAACCTTGGCCTCTTCGAGATCCTCTGAAGATTGGCTGGAGAATAATCGAATCCTGCAGTCTAAAAGAAGAACTTGGATTCCGAAGGACTCTTATTGCTTTGCCAGCAAAGAGAATTGATTCAGCAACATGCATATGTATATACTCTGGCAGCATATCCTGTATGGATTAAGTGAAGACTAACTAATTAGTAGTGTTAAAACTATGCCCCATAGACGAGTAAAAAATTCAGAAAAATCTTCATTAACCCCACCCCCCACCCCGGTGGCCCGTGGGAGGGAAAGAAACAAAAAAAAATCATTTATTTGTTCCTTGCCTTTCAACAATTTAACTACCTTATCTTGTAATGATTGGAAGAAACAAATAAATACCAAGGCTGCTAAAAATAAAGAAAATATATATATATTGCATCATATCTGTGGCATTGAATCAAATATCGGTCATATCGGCCGATATATCGTATTAGGATCCCTCACGATACGATAAAACCGATAAATTTTCGCCGATATATTGGCCAATATGGCGATTTTGGCCGATATATCATCCCTATATGACATAGGAGACACCTAGCCAATCTGATTCCGATATCCACCGATGTCCGATATTTAAAACCTTGATCTGTAGTAATAGTTTAAACAAAAGCATTTGCTAGTGTCATTAGATGCTGAAGAATGGTTAATTACAAGTGTTGATGTGGTTTTCAAGTATACATCATACAGAATAAAGTAATGGGGAAAAAACCAGCAGCTAACAGAATTTATAGATGTGCCATAGCGTTACTCTCTAATAAAATATAATATTTCCCATCACACATACTAAAGAGATTGTTGTCATCAAATTATAGAAGCACATGATAAAACACATTTTGCAATTAATCAAGTATTTATGCACCCTCAAATGCATTCACTTTTGGAAGGAACCCTCAATTACATTCATAAACATGTGAATCATGGGATTGCATATATACTTATGCAAAGGTACTTGGTGCCTCAAAATAATGAACATCTTGCAAATGCCAACCCCATCCCCAAACCACAAATGATTTTGCTGAAAATGAAATTGGCATTTCTGCCAACCATGAAAAAGACATTTTCGGTCGTTATAAAGGAAACAAATGTAGCCTAGCATTCTAACTATGTAATATGATGATATTATTTTATGGGGAACTTATCATAATATTGTGTTTGGGACTTAACGAAGTCCATTAGGGTAATTGATACTGAAAATAGAATAGAAGGCAGGCCGGGAAGGAGGATAGGAGGGAAGCAGGCAACTACGGCAAAGACCCAAAAAATAGGGCAATGAAAAGTCAAAGGAGAACGAGTCCCCACCAACTAGATAATAAGACATGATTCGAAGTTGTTGATGTTTATACTGGTCGGTCATTGAATAGGAATTTAATTTACAGAATTATGTAAGCAAGCAAAGCATGTCCAATATATAGAATGTTGATAATCAATATTTTTTTTTAAAGAATGGAAGGACAGCTCTAGATAAAAACACCAACTTACAAATTCCCATTATATAGCTTACCGGTGTATACTCACATTTACTAACAGAAAACATATAAACCAACACAGGAATGCAATAGTGGAAAAATCATTAAGACGGAAATAGACAACAAGAAACATTAAAAATATAATGCAGCAAGGGTATACCAAATATATATGGAAACCCAGGTGCCAATCAGATAGAGTCAAGTCTTCGGATGATTTCTGCATCAATTTTTCAATCAAATCAGAATGAGATGATTCAGTTTCCATATCCCTACCATCTTGTCTGCAAAATAACAATAAGAGTGTTTTTAGACAGTTGCAAAACAAAGCTAGGGAAGAGATATATTGGCACTCTCAAAATACTGAAGCACAATACCAGATAAGATATAAAGAAGAAAATGTCACTTAAGTAACTTTTTATCAAAAAGGAAAAGAAGAAGAAGAAAAAGAAGACGAAGCCTAAATCCATTCAATGGGGGCAGCTACACATTACTGTCTTTCCAACAAAGTCCTCTAAATGGCTGCACTTAAGTTAGTGTGCAAGCAAAACTTACAGCCAGGAGCGCCAGGACATCAGATAAAACTACGCTTTACCTTGAAGTCAGGACAAACTAAATAATTACTACTTAGGGAAATCTACCTAGAGTTTAAAGAAGTAACTATGTATATCTAATAGCACGTATGACCTTGTATCATGCAGAAAAAACAGTTGGTTAATGTGCGTTATGATTAGTTTAATCCTTGCATCAGATTCAGAAAGAAATTTATGAAGTAGGACTAATACAAGAATGGTTTATGTTAACATTTAATGGGTATTACCATCATTTCCTATTATGCAAGCTTAACACATGCATTACTTTGCCATTCAAATATCAGTATATGCTAACTGTTGGCTTATTTTCATCCTGATTTAAAATTTAAGTGCCGAATAATGCCATGCGTATTGATTATTTGCAAAATGTTATAAACAGGAAACTTGCAGAAGACGAATATAAGAAAACCATAAAAATAACCCAAAATGGCAACCAGCAATCATGGACGGATGCAAGAATTTTGGTCGGTAGGGACATAATGTAGACAACAATATTCTAGTCATAGGTCCAACTACATAATATATAAAAGGCTTAATTTCCAAAACTATCAAAAACTTAGAGGTTGTGATAAGTAATTACTAAATTCTTTGAAAACTACAGAAAACTACCAACGTGTACGAACATCCTTAAGCTTTTTTAAACTAGTTTGGTAGCTTATTGAATATTTAGTAAAAAAATATGATAGTTTATTGAACATTTACTACACAAGTTGGTAGTTTATTGTTTTATTATTTCACAAGTTTTCGTACACTTGGTAGTTTCCTGTAATTTTCAACGAATTTGATAGTGACTTGTCACGGGTCCTAAGATTTTGGTAGTTTTGGGAATTAAGCCTATATAAATACCATGCAATTTAGAAAGTAAAGAAATTTGAAATAATTTAAATACTGACATTAGGGATTTAAAGACGCATTGGAACTCATACCACTTAAATAAAGGATAAATATGATATTGCAAGTAGTGAGAATTGAACCCAACATAACATCTCGAGTAGACTCCACTATTGATACTTTGTAGCATATATATGAATGACATATATTCTATAATGTAACACTTGCTTGCAACCGATATTAACCTTCAAGTTTTTAGTTAAGCGCGGTCACTTGCCCCACTAGTCCCTATATAGATCCACCCTTGCCAACAATCAATAATATATTATAAAGTTACAAAAAATATCAAGGATTAGAACTCCGTACAACCAAAAACCAGCACGGCGACGAGGAGAGTTGGTTGTGGCGTCGGTGAAAGAGGCGGGTAGCGGAGGTGGTGGCTGATGTGGAGGAGGGCGGCTAGGGTTAGGGTTAAATTGGCTTAGTTTAAGAATGAAGATCAAAAGATGAAGATGATGAAGGTAGCTAAGGACGGCAACGAGGTTAGGACGGTGGTGGCGAGAGAGGGCAACGGAGGTGGTGGTCAAAGCAGAGGAAGGCGGTCGGTTAGGATTATGGTTAAGGTTAGTTTAGTAACGAAGATGAAGATGATGGAGGTGGAATAAGGCAGCAGCGAGGCTGCGGCTTGGACGACGGCAAAGCTAAGGCGGCGTCATGACTGAGGCGATGAGCTCTAGGGCATGATGTGCTCAAGGATATGAGAGCTAGGGCAACGATGTGGCTAGGCCGGCGACGAGGCTATGGTGGTGGCAAGACTATGACAACGATATGGAAGTGACAGCGGCGAAGGAGTTGGTCGGCATCAATTAGATTAGACTTATATTTAGGGTTAAAAAATAAAGAAGAGAGTATTTTGGAAAATAAATAAATATTATGGTGACGTGGCAATTTAACTAATGAGAAATGTCTCCTACCCATTTTAATTGCTACCCGCATGTACCAAAAAGAGGAACATTATAGGCCCCCACGTATGATATTAATATTTAGATGATGTAAACCCACTCTTTTATCTCTTGAGTATATGCGGGTAGGAATTACATATGGTAGATAAAGTATTTCTATTAACTAATGGTACCGGCATGACGATGACACGGCATTGTTAATGATGACTTAGCATCATTAGCAATGGTAGTTTTCTGGTGACAACTTTATGGTAGTTTCTCGTCAGACGTCCAAACCTTTTATGATTTTTAATGAAGATTAAAGTAAAATTAGTTCTTAAGTTTTATATAAATAGTAAAAATAATTGAAATGGTTTCGGAATAATTTTTGAACCTTTTGATATGATATTCGTTTAATTCAATTTTTGTACATTCGGATTTTATATTTTCTAATTATTATTTATAGTTTAGAGTTTTATTGGGTTTTTAAAGTACTTCTAATTTAAGTTTAGTTATAATATACTTGTTAGTTATCGTACTTTAGTTTTAGTAATATAAGGAAATCCAAAATTAAGCATTGCATAAGGAAATAAGTAGTGTAGTTCAAGACTTCAAAACTATTTTAATGTTCTAAACATTGCATGAGGATATCCAAAAGCCGATTAATAAACCCACAAACTAATTAATAAACTTAATGCTAGCCCGTTTCTAAGCAAATGGTTAATCCAATTTTATTTGGTACCTGAGAATATCGGTATCGGACTTGGCCATCTTGGATTGGGATCGGCCAAGATTTCAACCCATGGTGAAAATGCACTGATCTAGAACATAATGTATATATCGCTTATGTATTTGATTTAGAGAATAAGTCCCAAAATTAAGAAAATTCATAAAAGTAAAAAGAAAAACGAAAAATAATAGAGGAAATGTTGGTTGTCGAAAATGTGCCAACGAATGCATATAGGTCATATAAGTGAATCAACGAGTAATGAAGTTAACTTTGTTGTAGGAGTACAATGAGTATCGAGGAAATATTAAACTATATCAAGTCTATAAGTCTACAAACAAGAAAAAGATAAACTCATAATCAATTATTAATTCAATTACCAAAATATAAAATATAAACATATTTTGAATGCTAACTTAAATAGGCATACATCAATTATGTGTTCAAAGGGAAAAGTGAAGAGAAAAAATAAAGAAAAAGTGAAGACTTTAGGGTTCTACATTATTATTTGAAATACTTCATATGAATATATCTGAGGAAGTGGAAAAGAAAATAAGGCACTGCTTTTCATTTTATGCTGAAAAAGAAGTGGAGGAAAATCCTAATAAGAGAGATCAGATATAAGAATCAAAACAAACCATAGATAAGAGAAGGAACAAACACACACACACACACACACACACACGAGGGGATTGCATAATCTGGTAAGGTATCAAGCCCAAATTTAGCATTATACCTGCCCATGAATATTGCGTGCTCAAATATGTGGATATATCATGGAATATATGTTCGCATATGCTTGTTATGCGGCTGATAGCCAATTGCATATTGCATAATGCATCCATGCACCCAATATTATTTCTCTATCGGTAGAGCATACAAATATGCTAAAAATAATCCATGATAGCATGCATGTGTGGCAAATCAACTTCTGGCAATTGTTCTTACACAATAACAACTCAAAAACATCAACTACATTTACCTTTAGCTTGCCAAATGATAAACCAATATGTTTCGATCGGTTGAACTTCTTTGAGATTAAAGTATTCAATACCTTCTAATGAAAAACTCTCCATGCTGATCTTGAAGAATTCCATATACCATCCAGGATGCTAATTGGTTGTAGAGGACTTGATGACCATGCCAAAGGAGCCTATACTTTGGAAGATTCAGGGGGAAATAATAGAATTAGTATCAAAATTCTAACATTTGTATGGTATATTGAGTTTGAAACGAGCAATGTGAAATAAATAATCAAAAGCCAGAGACTTTATTCCAGACATAAAGATGACATATCTAGCGCTATTTTGAATAACATGTGAAGCAAGGATGATAGCTAAGAATCTAAATAGAATCTATTTGGACAATTAGACTCATTCAAACTAAATAGATTTTATATTCTCAAGTTTAACAACTTGCTAAAGATGCAAAATTCTTTTAAGAGTTTTTCCCTAGGGTAAAGATGTCATATCAAGGAGCTAAATTCGCTCCAAAGATTTCTCTATTTTCTACCAAGCAAAGAACTTAGAATGTTAGAATACGAACAAATAAATCCCCAACCCTCAATAGCAGCTTCATGCGTCGTATTCATATTCGGTGACCATCACACAACTCCAATAACAGCTCTCCATAAGACCCTCAGCATCTTTCAAGGTCCCTGATCATACCATAGCATGAGTAATCAAAAGGTCATGATGAAGGTGAGGGATATATTTTTATATTAGAGCATGTCTGCACTCATGTCGAGCGCCAATTTGTGGGCCAAAAGACCTAAAACCTTGTCTTTTATGCAGGGTAATTTTTCAATCCGCTTTTTTATTGCTCATCCACTAAAATTTGAAACTTGGTTATAGTGGCCAAAAACTTGTTATCAACATAAAGCATAAATATGAAAGTATAAGGTGTTCTATGCAAAGGTGTGAACCTATTTGATATTCTCAAATCCTCTCTCTATAATATTTCAAAAAATTTAAAGTTTATTTTAGAATTTAAATAATGATATAATGAGTTTTATTAAAATGATAACATTTATTGAATTGGGCTTTCATAATTTGGTGTGTATAAATTTTCAATAATAAAACCAATATTTTCTTTTCTAATTAATACTTATTTTAGCATGGCAAGCATATATTAATATTAATGTTTTCATTATTTTCTCTAAATGATATTTTATGATTTTTCTTCATGGTTGATGACTTGGAGGAGAGAGGCACGGCGGTATGGGAAAGGGAGGCATGGGATCACCATACCTATAATTACCCATACCCATTTCTTTTATTCCTACTCCAAAATTTCCCCTCACCCATAGTTTCCAAGACATGGCTATCCAAAACCCCATTATTTTTCCTTGCTCATTTTCTCAATATCTCTCTCAATCTCACACAAACTCTAGCTCTCTCTCTCAAATATTCAAACTCTTGTATTTCTCATTAACCATCACTCACTCTCGTTACCTCACTCAACCACCAAGCACTTAACTCCTTCAAGTAGAAGCCTTCATCAATTCTTCAAATGGAATCCTACAAGTCATGGATCTCATTTAGCTCCATTTCAAGGTGACAATCCCTCATCTCAAGAAAGATTTTACGAGTTTTGCATGAAAAACTATACCTTTGCATAAAACTCACATTTTTACTTCATAAATTTTGCACAAATGGAGTTTTAAATAGTTACTGGTATTGTGCAGTTTTCTTATTGTTACAACTTGTTTTGGATTGAAGAGGGTAGTTTTAAGCAAAAAGTTTTGGTTTTTAAAGTGTTTTGCAACTTCCAGTTTTTCTAGCAGCATCTTCCTTCTCCGGACGTCTGTCTTAGAAGTTTCAAACGTATAGTCGTTCTCTGGGTTTTGCCTCAAGTTGAGTTTCAGACGTCTGATGCTTTGGAAGCAAACGTCTGACGCTCCTTGTGCACCCCAGTTACTGTTCCTCAGACGTCTGACGTCCCTTCTTAAGACGTCTACCTTCTCTCTAGACAGCAATGTCCTTGTTCTTCAGACGTTTGTTGTTTACAGCATCAGACGTCTGAAGTTCATTTTTGGTTATGTTTTGCTTTTCTGCTTGGTGTTTTGCTCTCTACCCTTCTCGACTAATCTCTACATAAGTATATATCGATTTAGGGAGCAACCCAAAGTAGTTACCTTCGATATCAGTATTTATGTTGGACTCTACGTGTATAGGATGGATTGCGGAGACTCCCGAGTAGACGAGAAAGGGCAAGGCGGTCGTAAGTTTCGATTAGCCCGAGCCGTATTTCGGTGAGTAGATTTACATCTAAAGGGGAAAATCGGGTGGATGGCGTATAGCACCCCCGACAACCAAAATTCTTATGAACACTTATTGATTTTAATTCATATCTCATATGCTCAGTTTACAATGCCATGTTTCTTTCCCATGCTATGCTTGTGCGAACACACTTGTTAGAACATTTGCACAATTACTAATGATTAGCATGAGGCACCATCACAGACTCGCATGCTACACGTACACATCATTAGTAACTGCCATGACACGTATAGAACTTGCCACGTTTCTTCGCGTATATTTTGCGAACACACTTGCTACAACACTTGCACAATTACTAATGATTACCATGAGACACCATCACAGACTCGCATGCTACACGTACACATCATTAGTAACTGACATGACACGTATAGAACTTGCCACGTTTTTTCGCGTTGTATTTACATCCATGCTAGTATCAAATACTGCTTATCATGTTTCGTTATGTTGATACCATTACTACATACATTCTTATATTTTAGTTTCTGTTGCAAAGTTAACTATGCGTTGTTTCTATGAATTTTTTTCTTCATGAGATTTGAGAAACTGCATGGTATTATTTTATAAAATTTGGTTATGTTTGCAAATTACGATTTACTCTTGAAATGATGATGATACATCCACCATGAGATTTTTATATATTTATGGTTTGATTATATCTGATACCGAGGGGGAAAAGAACCGATTACGGATACATCCAATACCGAGGGGGGAAAAGAACCAGTTACGGTACATGGTGAACTGGTTTGGTGATGTCCGATACCGAGGGGGAAAGAACCGGTTACGGATACATGATGGACTGGTTTGGTGATATCTGGTAACAAGGGGAAAGAACCGATTATGGATACAGGGTGGACCCGATATGATACCGAGGGACAGGAAGTGCGCATAGAAAGGTAGGAAGCCTAGCGAGGTTACTCGATACCAGTGATAGTTTGGAATACGGCGAATATCCGAAAGATACTGACAGGGGTTATTTGATGAGATTGAAAAGAGAGCCGATCCGAGAGACGGCGTCTAAAATATTTTAGGATTTCGAGTGTCGATGATTGACACGGGATTTGATGATGGTTTTATTGTTGATATTTTTTCTATTGTGCGGGATCCATTTATGATGCGACTACATATACTTATGATACATACAAGTTCTCATATATTATGTTAGCCTTGTACTTTATGATTAGTGGTGGCCAACCAGGCCGTCGCTGTTAAAGTTAACGTCGGAAACATAAAATCAGCCCCTATCTTGCTTATATTTATTTGCACCCCTTTATCTTATATTAATATGTATAAAGGTAGGAAGGAAAACAGGAAGATATGAAGATGGTTATTGCGGATGCTGTAAAGTGGGGTTTGTCTTAAATCGATGTTTAGTTCTCATGGGTTATTCGAGTTGACTACATATGGGAATAATTCGATGTAGCATGTATTTACATTAATACATTATTACTTATTATGTGTCATTCTAGGGGATAACTAGAATGGGGCAAGAGAGGTCTCGGAGCTATGAACCTTTAAGACGTCTTTAAAGCACTGAGTGTGTTGAAACATTGTTTTTTTAATTTATGATATTTAAAATTCTATAAGAACATGTTGTATTCGTGTTTTACACAAATGTTGTACAAGGTGTTGATATATGTGTGTGCGCGCGCGCACATGTAATACTTATCTCTTTGCGTTGATGAACTTAATAGACATATCAGGATGACATTTCATGGTGTATGTTGTCTATTGATGATATTATTTTAGCTGATGAACCAAGAAAAAGGAAAATTACTAGCAAAAAAAATGAAGAGATTTTAGAGTCTAAGGGTAGGCTTGGTAGTGTTGGATATAGTGACCACGAGACAATTATTGTAATTGCAGGTAAGCGGTTATGATAATTGGAGGACCTATACAGGTAGAACAGTCTTACTCGAGATGATAGTATGATATCTGGTTTGTCTTTATCATTCATGTGTACACGTTTTACTTGATATTGCATGTCGCTAATATATAATGATGAAGCCCGTAGGATTCTTGCTTGACTACCAGTATTATGATGGCGATCATATACGTGAGAGCTGGGTAGTCCATAAGCACATTCTTAAATTTCCCTAGTCGAGAAAATATCGAGACTGGATATTGATATTCCGGCGTATATTAGTGTATACGTTTCAAGACCTGAACGAGGGGCGGTGGCCGGTCTCACAAGCCATTGGTGTTGTCACCTAAAATAGTATACAGGTGCTCACTGGATGTGAGTACACTTAACAGACTGGTCGAGAACTTCTAGATTGTATTATATCTATCGTCAGATAGAAGTTCTCTAGTGGCATGAGTATAGGTTAGTCTTTTGACCTAAGATCATCATTTTTCCCGTATGAGTTCTCAATGTACTTTGATTATTACCCAACCACGGCTCAAAGGAGTCGTGCAAACAAGTTTGAGTTGGGTACAGTTCCGAACCACATGGAGGCAGTGAGCGATTGTCGGGGATTCATCTCTCCTTATATTAGGAGTCGATGTCGTGCTGTGTTCGGTTGGCCATCACCCTAAATCCGTGGCCACGGTGGATGAGATTTGCTGATAGGAGTTCAGTAGTTTCTCGGTTGGTGATGGGCTTAACTCCGACATGACTTATCGGGTTATTAGGAGTCTGACGTTATCCAACCCTTAGACCGGTATGCGATACTCTTAGACGAAAAAACCGGACAGTACGGAGATTGTCACATTCAGGCTCAGTAGAGTACGGACGGACTTGATTGTCGACCTCCCTTTCGACATATACCTAGGTAGCCGTTGCGTACAGCTAGTGCCGCTGACGTGCTTGTGATTATGGATTTATCCAATAATCACTGCCAGCGTATTGGCGAGTCTTTAGAGTCCCAGAGAGTTTTCCCGGTTCAAGCGATATAATGTAGATGACGTATATTGGTACATACAGGTGTCCGATTAAATATATGTACAGGCTACACGGACTTTAATCGGACGGTTGATAATACTAGCCGGCTTAGAATTAAACCGGAGTATTAAATCAAGTTTTGATTTAATAATTTTTATATATTTTTAATATATATTCTAGTATTATTGTTCACTATTCGTTTTCTCTCTTGGCTATTCGTATTTTTATACGGATACGCGTATATGTATTTCGATACGTATATCGGGTTGTATTCCGTATTTATACGGAATGCTTCTAGAAGGACCTCATTATTTGAATTTCCTTTTAGGAATTCAATTGGAAATGAGGAGGGTGAGGTGGCTTTAGGTATGGTTGTGGACATGTAGAGAGGGATGGGCTTCATTTGTTTATAAAAGAAATGCTTGTGATATTTTAATTTGATGTCGAAAAAATAATAGAAAGCCATTCTTTGATTCACTCTCATTCTCACAACATGCAAACACTTGGCCATTTTGTGACATGACTACCTCTTATTCTCTTCTCTTCTTTCTTACTTTGCTCCCTTGAGCATTAGTTTGAGAGTAGAAAATTCCTACATCCCCACTCTCCATTTCTAGCAAGCTTGGAGCGTCGGTTGCTTCACTAGGTGAAGATGGAGCTTGGATCGGTTCCTTCACGTGGATCATCTTCGGAAAGGACGGTCGTCTCTCAAGGTTGTTCCCGACGACCTACGAGAAACTTAGAAAGGTCTTTCACGATTGGGTGGACACGCATAAAAAATTGTAATCCCTAAACCTTGCATGCTTGTATTCTAATTTAGTGTTTAGAACGATCGCTAGGGATTAGCTTCTAGTGTCCTGTAAATTTTTGTTTTTTGATTCCGCATTGACCGCGGTAGTAGCGGTAGGAGCACTAGAAACTTTCAATACTATCAGAGCTACTAGGTAGGGATGCCGACCCATGGAAGGTTCTCACTGTGGTGACAGTAGTGGCGAAGCGCGGACTCTTGCCTCCAGGGTGCCACGTGCGGTTATATGGTCCGGCGGGTTGTAGTCCTTCGCGAGAGGACTACGTAAAAAATAGCTGCTAAGGGACCTATGGACGTCACAGCCAGTTTCCGCTGTGCTGACTAACCCTTACAATGGTATCAGAGCCAAACCAAACACTAAAACTAAATTAGACGATGTTTTAGTTTTGTGACCAAAAATTTACCCGTATTTAGTTTTGAATTCCAAATTTCTGTCCATTTCAAAACGGAACCTGAAAACTTTTTTATATGTCAGTAGGCTACTTTTTAAAAAAGAAAACTTGGCACAAAAATCGAGGACAAATTTACAGTTTGGCCAACATTTGGCCGAGATTCCCTTCCTATTTTTTGTTTATCCCTAAATTTTGTCAGTTGCTTGGAATTGTAGAAACTAGATTTTTGGTATACATCTTTTTGCCCCAGATTTTGTTTCGTATTGTTTGTGCATACGGACAATTCGGGACTGTTTTCGGTCGAAACTTTAACATCGTTTATGTTTGTATCTTGGTATGTGTTGTTGGACGTCGTCTAATTGCTATGTGTTCGATTAAATGGGGTTGCACACTTGCTTGTGTTACTTGTTCTTTGTGTGTGTGTTGGTTTAGACGGATTGTCGTAACGGATAGCCCCTCGTGTGATTTGTGTTGGCTATAGTGCCCTCAAGTCAATTATTGTAATCGCACGCAGGCGATTATGATGATTGAGGGAGAACCTATACGGGTAGAACGGTCTTACTCGAGATGATAGTATGCTATCTGGTTAATCTCTATCATGTACATGTATTTTGTGGTATTACGGATCACGATTACATGTTGATAGAGCTCATAGGATTCTTGCTTGGCTACCAGAGTTACTGTGGCGATCACACTTGTGAGAACTGGATAGTCTATAAGCAAATCCTTAAATGTCCCTAGTCGTGGGAATATCAAGACTGGGCATCGATATTCCAGAGTAGACTAGTGTAAACGTTTCTTGACCCCGACGAGAAACGATGGCCGGTCTCACAGCCATTGGTGTTAGTTGGTCACTAAAGATAGTATACAGGTACTCATTGGGTTATGAGTTACACTGGACAGACTCATCGGGAACATGCTAGATGGTATTATACCTATTGTCAGATAGCAGTTCTCAGGTGACATGAGTACAGATTAGTCTGTCGACCTGAGATCGTTGTTTGTCTCATGCGAGTTCCCACTGTGCTTTGATTACTATCCTAGCACGGCTCAAAAGAGTCGTGCAAACAGATTTTAGTTAGGTACAGTCCCGAGCTACATGGAGGCATTGAGCGGATCGTCGGGATCCGTTTCTCCCTGTATTGGGGGTAGATGTCATGTTGTACACAGATGGTCATCGCCGGTAATCCTTGGCCAAGATGGACGAGATTTACTGATTTGAATCAGTAGTTTCTTAGTGGATGATGGGCTTCACACCGACACGACTTACGCGTTATTAGGGGTTTGACTTTGTCTAACCCTATAGACCCGGTATGCAATACTCTTAGACGAACAGACCGGACTGTACGGAAAATGTCACCTATTGGCTCAGTAGGGTTTTTGGACGAGTTATCGTGTCGTCTTCCCTTCGACGGATACCTGAGTAGCCGTTACGTATAGCTAGTGCCACTGACGTGCTTGTGGTTAAACCCACTACCAGCGTATTGACGAGTCTTTAGAGTCCCACACAGAGGGTTTTCCCAGTTCAGGCAAAATTATATAGTGGCTGTATATTGATACGCGCAGAGTTCCGATTAGGTATATGTGTGCTAACCACACAGACTTTAATCGGCCGGATGATAATACTAGCCGGCTTAAGATTAAGCCGGATTATTAAATCAAATTTTGATTTAATAATTTACATATATATATATATATTTCGATATGTATATTCTAGTATTATGTTCATTGTTTTTTCTATCTCTTGGATATTCGTATTTTGATACGAATACGGACATATATTTGCGGAAACGTATTTTTATGTTCATACAAGAATACTTCTAGAAAGATGACACCTCATTTCTAGGATTTACTTTTCTTTTGTTTAAAAGAAATTGTGAAATGAGGTGGAGAGAAATGGTGGTGGGTATGGGCAAATGAAATATTAGTTCATTTGCTTATACCATTCAAACATGGTTGTAATTTTAAAATGGCGAAATTCTTTTTAACGAAAGTAAAATGGCATGCTTATATTTGTGATGGTTATTTTTCATTCAACCATTTAGCTTCTCTTTCTTCCATGGCTCCTCTTTATTCTTCTTCATTATCTTCAACTATCTCATGAGTTGAGAATCATGAAGATAAAAGAGAAAGAAAAATGCTATAACACTCACACATCACTAAGCATCCTAAATTAACAACCTAGGATCCTTAGTTACTTCATTGATGAAATTGAAGCTTGAACTTGGTTTTCTTGGATGGATCATTTTCGGCGAAGGAAGACCAACTTGCAAGTGCGGTGTAGAGCTCTTGAGAGCTTGCTAGAGTCCAACCCAATTGGAGCAAATGAAAATGCTATAAAGATTATGATTTCTACCTTGCTTGTATTACTGTTTATGTTTTAGTTTGATATTCTAGTAATGGTCCTTTGTTATTTGACATGGAGCTCTCTTGATTTTTGAAAATATCATGCTTGCTTGCTTGCAAAATACGGTAGAGAGCCTTAGGTCCAATAATTTGATTGTACAGTTTTGATTTATTATGTTGTATTCATTTGTTCGGAACGAGCTCCAACTTGTGGCCGCCGTTTTCGTGTTATGTATATTCTTTTATTGGGACACGACCAGGATGCGGTTGATATCACCACCGTATATTTTTCATTTCTGTACTAGAATTAATCCGGGAGAAGTGCTATAGTAGCCGGGTTCTAGAGTGCGCTAGGTGGCCGTTTAACAGCGTTTGGGACCGGACCGTCTCGCTCTAGAATTAGCGGGTTGCTCGCCACTTGTAGGGTTATAGGATCGACCCGCGGAAGAGTGCCCAAATTACCGGATTCTAGAAAGCGACGGGTGACCGATTCATGTTACTGAAGGCAATTTACCCAGTTTCTAGAATTGGCAGGTGTCTTGCCGCACTCGTCGAGGTCTAGGATCGATATTGTACGGGCTATCCACACGACCGGAGAACATTGCGGCTCATTTGCGGCTCAAATGAAACATGGGGCTCCTACTTTATCTGCTATTCCATATTGTTGTTCGCATGCCTGTGATGGTTATTATCTGCCTGTGATACTAGTTCATGTCGGTGATGATATATATAGTAGATGTTTCTATATGTTTTGCATCCGCACTAGCCATGTCCTCGCTCTGCCGTAAGTTAAATAACCTTACGGTAAAGACCCAGGACCCCGCGGCAAATGCGGATGGCATATAAAAGCATGTTATTTTGGTTGTTTCTGGTATGGCTTAGTAACTTGTAATGATGGGACTGCGTTATATGTTTAATGCAAGGAAAATAAACCTAAATGAAGTTGTCGGAACCAATTTTTAAAACTACTCGGTTTCTTCAAAACTATAGCCATATTCTTTTGGTTTGCATAAAGATATTCAGTTAAGAATAACCTGCACCTTATTCTATGAGGAAAGAGTCGTGATCCCTTCACGGGAAGTTCGCTCTTAGACAAAAGTTTATGTTACTAGTTTTAAAAGCGAAACCTAAACCACTCCATTTCAAAGCCGCTCGAGTTACTTCAACGATATCAAGTTCATTACCTTAAAGGTTTTCACCAAAAACCAGTCGTAGCTCTCTATCATTTCAGATGGGTAGCGTCTAGTATTCGTGTTATGTTTGTTAGCAAGCGTTAAGGCATAGTGTACGGTAGCTGAGTGATACTTATCTGTTACATAGAGATACGATTGATCGGAACAATCGCACAGCTTTATTGGCAAGCGTCAAGGGCTGGTGCGGGTGGGTTCGAGTTAATCAAGATAATGACGGGTTGAACTTGACTAGCGGCCTATGATTTGTTGGCAAGCGTCAAGGTCATGGGTCGTTAGGGGAAAAAACCACATCGAGAGTTTCAATATAAGGGAAACTTGCCAACTTTGCGCATACCTTTTGCAGTGTGGTAATTTTGGTCGGCTTCCGTCAAGATTGTCACACAATGATAATTGGGTCCCGATTCCCACTAATGAGTAGGTATTACTTCTTGGAAGATTTTCACTTCTCAATAAGCTAACATATTAGATGTCAGAAAGTGTTAACAAGTTTACGCCTCTGCGAAAACGGGGTTATTTAATTGTATCCGTACGAAAGCACGGGGGACCTCCCTCGAAGTACCAACACCGGTTTGGTTTAACGGTTAGCGAACTTGTAATGTGTATATGATCTTGACTAGTTCTCCTTTTAAGGTTTGAAGGAGAATTCGAGGAAACAGTGGTAGCCATCCTGATTAGATAAAGTGATTAACCAATCTAATTTTGATAGAGTGCACGCTGAGTATTTCTTTCCTCTCTGGTTACAATGACCCAGACTTACCTTAAACTAAAACCCATTAACCAAGTTGACCGAACCTTCTTACACACTCTGGTTTTGGATTATCATGATTCATGACAAAGTCATATATATCCCTGCTATTCCTACTTTCCTTTTGCATTTCTTCAGAACACTCTGTGTATCACTACGATGATCCATATTGCTTAGAACGGCCATCGTATGTTACATACGAACTTGAAGAAATTACTTCAGTCGAGAATGGCCACTAGTTCTGAAGAAATTGAATAGAATTATTCGGTTATCTCTTCTCTTTACCTTCTCTTAGGTTGCGAGAGCTCCTTGTATTATAAGAGTACCTATTACGCTTATTGGATAATCTTTTTCCAAACCTTAGGTAGGTGCCGAAAGGTAGGGAAGGAAGAAAACCAATTAGCCCAAGTGCGGTGTACAGAAGGTAAGATGCAGAGACATATAAAGGGTTGAAGTGAAGGTAAAGGAAATTGCGACTACTGTCATGAATCTAGATAATGAAAGATGCATTATTAGGAATACCTGGCCACCCATAGAAACATTTTCATGTTTCAACTTTTCTGTGTAGTTACTGAAAATTGTTTCCCCAATTAATTCTGACTTCAAGGTATGTATGTACCGGATTTGGATCTCACATCTGTATGACGTTACAGGTGATGAGTAGGAGTAGAATATTAGGAAATGAGCAACTTGATTCTCAATATCGGAATTCGTAGCAATTGTAATATTGGATTAAATCATCTGGTTTTGCCTAACGGCGAATATTTGGTTTCGAATAACCGTTATGCACCAATTTTAAAATTGAGTATCTATATCATTATTTTATAAAGTGAGATATAAATTTTGAAAAATTGTGTTCCAAACATTTACCTTTATCGGTTGAGAATAAGGTAAGGTGCATTGAATAACGGTGTAAGACATTCTTGACCAAAATACAGTTATCAACTTACAACACACGGAATTTGAGTTAGTATACTCTTGGAACTTATACATGTTAATGTATATTGTCCGGTGTCCTTAAGACAAAGGGTTGTACTCTTACTTCATTCAGGTTTACCTATGAGTTCTCCGGTTTTAGACACGCATTCGATGAAATGCAAGGTCCAAAGATTTTGAGAAGTTTATAAATATAAGAATAAAGTAGAGAACCATACGTTAGAAATATCAGGATTCTTCTAAGTGATCGAAGATATGGATACTTATGCTAGGCATTCCGTCGTAGTAATATTGAGAACATGATTCTCTTTCAGGTTACTCACCCACGGGTGCCCTCCATAATGAGTAATGTTGTATGATCTTTTCCATTTTTGACATGCATTGGAAACGCTGCATGACATTTGATTCAGTTTCTATCTAAATTAGTGCATTTGATTCTATATGGGCATATATTTGTTGTATATCTTGAGATTGTTAAGATATGGAATTATTCGTTTTCTGTTTAAAAGCGGAATTCGGACAAACTCAAGACACTTTGGTAATAGCAGTTTGTGGATTATCCCAAGCATTCACAAAGGTTTTGTTTCTCCTATTTTCAAGATCAATAGTTACATTGTTCTTGACTCGCCATCTTTTTATAAAAAAAATCTTTTTACAAAAAACTAGTGGGAGTATGGTAGAACTGGAAGTGATTCTAGGACCACAAACGGTTGCTGAAAATTTAGTAGAACCTAAGGATTCAATTGGACTTGACAAACCATTAGCCACTTCGCAGATTTTAGTAGGTAAACTCAGCCACCTAAAAGATACTTCAGTTTTCTGGTAGACGGTGACAGGAAGATCAGCGTCATTGTGATGATGGCCCTGCTAGTAATCATCATAGGAAATGGTAATTTCCAGATGACCGGATGCTTTATATCTAAGTTGGACTCCACGCATTTCAGGAAATTATAAAATTTGTTGGGTGCTCCTGAAGGGGTAAAAACCCATTAAAAGCAAGAAAATCTTTTAAGATCTGTGCAGGTGGAAAGGTATTAACCCAATATGGCTAGACTTGTAAAAATTCTCATCAAATACCTGTTGTGGATTGTGATGAGATTTTTACTTCAGTATCTACGCTGAAATCCATACGGATGACTTGGCACTGCTATTGTTTTTAACTATGATATCTGGCAGGTGGGTGACTATAATATCTTTCTAAATAGGAATTTAGAAATGCACGTGTATATGACTCTGCCAGAGGGTTATCGTAGTCAGTGAGAGCAACGTAAGGTGTGCAAGTTGTTTATATCTATTCGTAAACCATTAGTAAGAAAAATATAGGAAGAAACAACGGAAGGTGTACAAGCATGCATAGCGGAGACGGATCATTTGTTTTGATGTCACAGTCAAGATGATTGGCTTCATCAAAACAACAGATGAACCTAGTAAGAAAGATGTAGGAAGTTATGTCCTGAGATTTGGATGACATACTCCTAATAGTAGGTGATGTTCTTATACTACAATCGATCAAACTTTTGGTTGTCATATGTGTAAGTGCACGGCGGCGCCCCGGCCGTCAATCCGACGCCGGAATGCGGAAACGAAAAACTTTACAAAAACTAGTAAACCGGCACCACCGCGCACTTTTAACCCCGGATCGGGCTATTAACCTAATTCTAGCAAACTAAAAGATGGGTAGAGAGATATACCGAGCGATCCGTGTCATTCGGTCTTCTCGTCGTCATCCCGATCTCCCGCGGAATCTCCGTTCGTCACCTCCTCGTCGGAAAGGGCACCACGTAGCCGAATTCTTTTACGGGCTCCCACCTCTGGACCGAGGCAACTCGGGCTCGAAGTTGGCAAGCCGACGTGTCCAAGGGTACTGTAGGTGTAGTGTAGAATGCACTTTGTCTCAATGGGGTGAAGTTGCCTTGATGGAGGAATAGAATGAACTATGAACTTTGGAGATATTGAGTTTTGTGGCAAGTAGAGAAAATGAGATATGAATCATTTTCCACAAAAAGAATCCTCTCATCTCTCCTCTCTCTAAATGTGGCCGGCCCCTCATGCAAATGAGAGTGTCATGGAATAAACAAGAAGGGAGGTGAGTGTAGGAAAAGTAGAATGGTGACCACACCCCCAAAAGCAAGCCTCACATCCATAAACAAATCAATCTCTTCTCATTAATGCATGTAATGATGCATGAAAAGAAAAGATGCCATCATGAAGCCACAAATGCAAACAACCCCCTCCACAAATGCTAATTTGCAAAACTGCAAATAAGCCCCTCCATCAGAAAGTCCGGCCGTGAAGGAACAAAGGAAAACTGGCCGGAACGGAATGCAAACTGGCAACTTCAGAAAACCATCCCGTAATGAATTACAGGAAAACCCCGCGACTGCATATACATGCCCGCATTTGTATTCCCACTGAACACAAATGCAAAGAGACAAAATCTACACTGTCTAATACTAGGATCCGGCTTAAACCAAAGCCCGCTAGTAAAATCCGTCCGATCACGATTCGTGCAATACCGCACGTATCTGATCGAACCCTGCCATATCTCCATACGGCCTCTACAGCGTTTCGCCCGAAACTTGAGTAACTGTGTGTGGGGACTCTAAAGACTCGTCAATACTTTGGCTGTGGATTTAACCACTAGCACGTCAGAGGTATCAGCCATACGTAACGAGCTACCAGCTATTGACCAAAAGGGACGTCGATGAGCGAACTCATCCTGACACCCTACTGAGACTGTCAGTGACAATATCCGTACAGTCCGGTCCGTTCGTCTATGAGCATCGCATGGCGGGCCTAGGGGGTTGGTAAAAGTCAGACCCCCAAAAGCGGTACAAGTCGTGTCGGAGTGTAGCCCAGAACACCCTGAGATACTACTGGAATACCTACCAGTAAATCTCCTGCCTCGGCCGAGGGCTTTGTGTAATGGCTCTCCTAGACACAGCGCGACCTCACCCCCAATACCGGGAGAGACGAACCCCTGCAGATCCGCTCACTGCCTCCATGTGGCTCGGGACTGTACCCAACTAAAACCTGTTTGCACGTCTCCTTTGAGCGTGATAGGATAGTAATCTAAGTACAGTGGGAACTCACACGAGACAAATGACGATCTCAGGTCGATGAACTAACCTGTACACATGTCACCAGGGAACTGCTATCTGACATCTGGTATAATCCCAACTAGCAGGTTCCCGGCGAGTCCTGTCCGGTGTACTCATAACCCAATAAACACCTGTATACATCTTAGGTGAACCAACTGACACCAGTGGCTTGTGAGACCGGCCACCGCCCCTCGTCGGGGTCTCGACTGTATATACTAGTCTACTCTGGAGAATCGATGCCCTGTCTCGAAACTCCCACGACTAGGGATCTTTTAAGGATTTGCTTATAGACCCCAGCTCCCACGTATATGATCGCCCTCATACTGCTGGTAGTCAAGCAAGAATCCTAGGGGCTCTATCAACGTGCAATAGTGACATGTAAGGCCACCTAAAGCAGTACACGATGATAAAGATAAACCAGATAGTATACTGTCATCTCGAGTAAGACTGTCCTACCAGTATAGGTCATCCCTCAACCATTGCAATCGCGTGCCTGTGATCCAATAATTGACTCTGAGGGCACTATATCCAACAATATGTGTTTCTCCGCATACGATTTGGATAAGATATCACGAATTCTGATGACTAGATCTATGGTTTTAGATCTAAATTTAGGAAGTGTCCCAATCCGGGTACTTTGACACCATTCTAAAGTAGTTTAGAATGGGTGACTCCTGGCGTGGTAGTGCACCCGCAGGTGGAGTCATCCTCTCTAAAAAGATATCTTTCAGACTGATGAAGAGAGGAACTCACATGAATGACATATCATTTACTTAGGCAATTGAATCAATCATGCAATATTTTGTACCAAACCAGATGTTGCTACTGCACTTGCAGTAGTAAGCAGATATTAATCCAATAATGGAGAAACAAAAAGAAGCAGTGATGAACATAAGAGGATGTTCTTGGTAACGGCGGCCTCCTTCAGGAGGCGGTTATCGGTTCAAGCTTCTCCCCAGATAACCTGGATGACAGAAATGCCGTCAGAGTTTTGAGTTTACCCTCTTCTGAGGAACAGTGTATTGGATAGGTTTCCAATAGGGATACCGAGATAGACATGGTACAGAATGCTGGCTATGACTCAACAGAGGATACAGCCCAAGAAGTTTGTTGGATAAACCTGTTCATTTATGAACTTGGTCTCATCATGTATCCAAACAAATTCCTGAGGCAGAGTATTGCTCATTTCGGAAGATTGTTGATCTCCGCGAAGTTGAGACAGAGATGAAATTGGAACATTTTAGCGGATCCACTCACTTAAGCTATTTCTTGAACACGAGTGTTTCATAAATACAGTTTGTGAATCTGATTAGTAGAGAAATTGGGTATTTGGTAGCATACGGGATGTGAGTATGCGATACCGCAATAATTAGTCTTAAGTGCAAGTAGGAGATTGTTGGATATAGTACCCTCAAAACGATTATTGTAATTGCAGGTATGCGATTATAATAATTGAAGTACCTATACAGGTAGAACAATCTTGCTCGAGATGATAGTATGCTATCTGGTTTGTCTTTATCATTTATGTGTATACGATTTACTTGATATTGCGTGTCGCTAATACATAATGAAGCCCGTAGGATTCTTGCTTGACCATCAGCATTATGATGACGATCATATACATGAGAGCTGGGTAGTCCATAAGCACATCCTTAAATGTCCCTGGTCAAGGGAATATCTAGACTGGGCATTGATATTCCGGAGTAGACTAATGTATACGTTTCGAGACTCCAGCGATGGGCGGAGGCTGGTCCCAAAAGCCATTGGTGTTGTGTCACCTAAAATAGTATACACTCATTGGAGGTGAGTACACTGGACGGACTCATCGAGATTTCTAGATAGTATTATATCTATCGTCAGATAGAAGTTCTCTAGTAGCATGAATACAGATTAGTCTTTTGACCTGAGATCGTCATTTGTCTCATGTGAGTTCCCGTTGTATTTTGATTATTACCCTAGCACGGCTCAGAATCGTACAAACATGTTTTAGTTGAGTACAATGCCGAGCCACATGAAGGCAGTGAGCGATTGTCGGGGATTCGTCTCTCCTGGTATTAGGAATCGATGTTGTGCTATGTTCGGTTAGCTATCACCCTAAATCCGTGGCCACGGTGGATGAGATTTGATAATAGGAGTTCAGTAGTTTCTCGGTTGGTGATGAGCTCAACTCCGGCACGACTTATCGGGTTATTAGGAATCTGACATTATCTACCCTATAGACCCGGTATGCGATACTCTTAGACGAAGAGACCGGATTGTACGGAGATTGTCACATTCAAGCTCAGTAGGATACGGCCGGACTTGATTGTCGACCTCCCTTTCGGCATTATACCTGGGTAGCCGTTACGTACAACTAGTGCCGCTGATATGCTTGTGATTATGATTTATCCAGTAATCACTAACGTATTGTCGAGTATTTAGAGTCCCACACAGAGGGTTTTTCTGGTTCAGACAATATGATATAGATGACATATGTTGGTATATACAAGCGTCCGATTAAATATGTGTACGGGCTACACGGATATTAATCGGACGGTTGATAATACTAGCCGGCTTATCATTAAGCTGGATTATTAAATCAAGTTTTGATTTAATAATTTATATATATTTTTTAATATATATATATATATATATATATATTCTAGTATTATTGTTCACTATTCATTCTCTCTTGGCTATTCGTATTTTTATACGGATACGCGTATATGTATTTTGATACGTATATCGGGTTGTATTCCGTATTTATACGGAATACTTTTAAAAGAAAGACACCTCATTATTTGAATTTCCTTTTAAGAATTCAATTGGAAATGAGGTGGAGGGTGATGTGGCTTTGGGTATGGTTGTGGACATGAGAGGGATGGGCTTCATTTGTTTATAAAAGAAATGGTTGTGATATTTTTATTTGATGTTGAAAAAATAATAGGAAGCCATTCTTTGATTCACTCTCTCATCCTCACATGCAAACACTTAGCTATATTGTGACATGGCTACCTCTTATTTTCTTCTCCTTCTTGCTTGCTCTCTTGAGCATTAGTTTGAGAGTAGAAATAAGATTGGAAAATTCCTACATCCCCCTCTCCATTTCTAGCAAGTTTGGAGCGTCGGTTGATTCACTAGGTGAAACTGAAGCTTGGATCGATTCCTTCAGGTGGATCATCTTCGGCAAGGGCGGTCACCTCTCAAGGTTATTCCCGACGGCTTACGAGGAGTTTGGAGGGGTCTTCCACGATTGGGTATACACGCATCAAAGGTTGTAATCCCTAAACCATGCATGCATGTATTCTAGTTTAGTGTTTGGAACGATCGATAGGGATTAGTTTCTAGTGTCATGTAAATTTTTGTTTTTCGATTCCGCATTGGCCACGGTAGTAGCGGCAAAGGCATTAGGAGCTTTCAGGTAGGAGGTAATCTAGGTGATAATCCTAGATTCTTATGAAATATTACCAAGCTTATTTAGGTGTAAAAAATATTTCCGGGAATATAGGATTACCATAGTAATCAAATAAGCTCATTTCATGGTAATCATATATTCCCCCAAAACATATATCTATCCTAACTTACTATGAAATATTCCCACCTAACACGAGAAGTGCCATGACCGTCCTTCTACCGTACGCTCACTTACTGACCCGCTGTCGGTCTGCAGATCGGCTGTCGATCGCCACCGGTCGACAGTTATATATATATATATATATATATATATATATATATATTTATATATATATATATATATATATATTACCAGGGATGATTAAAATGTACCAAACACGTTAATACAAGATTCCTTGAAATTAGATGTCTGGTCATCACATTCCAAGAAATGTGAGAAATCCCGGTAATCCTCCATTCCAACGAAGCACAACTTAAAGGATCTAGAATTAACATAGCAAATTTTGAATGTATGGGATATAACTTCAGCAAAGTGCAAAGAAATGAGCGTTTGGTGCAAATTAATGGCTATGAAATATCTAGAAAGAACAATTTTTTGTCATTTAGGATCTATAATTAATAATGATTGGGATATCGAGAAGGATGTAACTCACATAACGGCACGATTGAAATAGAAAAATGCTTCAAGAGTGTAATAAGATTGTTTGAAATCTTTGAAATTGAAAGAAAAATTTTATACGACAATGATAAGACCCGAACTTTTATATAGATCATAATGTAGAGCAATTAAGAAACATGTCAAAAAGATGAGTGGCTGAAATTAGAATTAAAGGATGATCACTGAAAATGCACTAAAAGTTAGGATAAGAAATGAATGTATCCATAATAAGGTAGAGGTAGTTCTCATAGATGATTATGATGCGAGAGAACCAATTGTTATGGTTTGGACTTTGGACTTGTGCAACGGAGACCCATCAATTCTCGATTAAAAAAGTGCAGTTTATGGTTGCTAACGCAACTAGGGGTCAAAGTAGGCCTACACGAATATGGATAGAAACAATTAAGAATGGTATGTTAATTGTTAATTTAACCGAAGAGACGGTCCTTAACACAGCAGAATTGAAGAAAAAGAATTGTATAACCAACACCAAAAATTTGGGATGAAGGTGGTCGTTGTGTGTATAATTGTTGTATATATATGATCGTATTGAAAGCTATAAATTATGAATCAAAGTAGTATATGGAAATATTCGATTGCGTGTGTGTCGTATCCGAAGTATGTCTTGCTTATCGTTTAATTCAATGATGTGATGTTTGTATGAAGTTATGAGATAAGTTCATTATTAAGAATTGTATTTTTCATATAGTTAATGTGATGCCCATGTATGTTTGTCGTGGTTTGTTGGTCTTATATATAAGACACAATTGGTGGCATATAGTTGATATTTATACAAGTTTAAAATTCATTTTTGATGCATTTATTGCATAAATCTTGTAGATCAATACCGGTATGAGTTGGAAATTATGCGGGTTAAAACACAAGCAAATAATAAGTCCCGCTAAAATTATTATGCGCTCTGTATAACATCCTCACCGTAGGCCATAATATGTACCTTGGGCTATTAATAGATTTGCCTATATCAAGCAGGCTAGAAATGTTGACCTACTTAACCGTAACCTAGCTAATTTTCCATTGTATGAAAATAATATAGTTGGAAAGCATTGCATTTTCTCTTGCATAGGCGCTGGTTAATTTTACAAGATTATCAATTTATTATTTCTAATGGTTTAATAGATTATTGGAATTTGTTGTTCCTGAATATAATGTTTTAATATATGCCCCACACGCATTTGCTTTTCTTTACATGGGAATAGAAAGACTGGAAAGTTTTCCAGCTACCTCATTAGATGTTGTCAAAGGTATATAGACCATGATTTTAAATCAAGAGAGACATTAAGAAAGCTAGATAGTTAAGAATGATTAGAAAGCCAATTCAATTTCCATCTACCAAAACCACCATAAAAAAGAAAAGCGGTTGTTAGGTATGTATCTATTTTCTTATTGGGCTGTAAAGCTCACCTACCTGTGACTATTAATCAAAATGCAGGTTATTTAATTGGAGAAATAAAGTTGCAAGAGAATAAAGATCTAGCAAGATTTGTTGGCATTAGTATGTATAAGATGTTATATTGATGAATATCAACATGGGCTTGTCATATAAGATAATGTCCATGTAAATTGATGATTAGTATATAACTATGTTGTCTATTGTATTTATATTTTGATGGAAATAACTTGTGATATGTAAACAGTGTTCTAAAAGGCGGTCGCCTAAACGCGTAGGCAGCTGTCTAGATGCGTAAATGAGTCATGCCATACTGTATTAGACCGCTTAGTTAAGAATTATGTATACCATTGTGTTCTTATAGATATACTCTCTTATTTGTTGATTGACTGTAATATATAACAAATTGGGGTTGTTTTAGCACTATTAAACAACGAAGGCCACCCATGAGGATCTTCCACCGCCGACTTCAAGAGACACCACCGATTTCGAAGACTGTGAGGGCTAGCTGCTGCCGCCGACTTCAAAGTTCTCCAAATCGATCTCGATCCAAAGTCTATATTTCGATCTCAACTTCAAATTTCGATCTTATTTTCGCCTTCGATTTTCAACTTCGAACTTATTTTTGACTTCAAAATTCAACTACGCGACAACCGCCTTCAAGTTTTGACCGCTTCTTCAAGTTTCGAACCTTTGACGACAATGGTATTTCGTTTTTTTTCCTTTTTTCCTATTTTTGGACTTAAAATTGAAGAGAGACTTAGGTTAGACAATTAACTTACTTACTATTTAATTAATTTTACTATTTAATTAATTTTTTGGATCTTTCAAAAATTAGCAGAATTTGCTTCATTGCCGGCTTGCATTTAATTGTTAACACCTTTAAAAATGCTTATTAGGCTGCATTACATTAAGAAACCAAAGCAGTTAGCAATCAAATTAGAATTAATTTTCAACAAATAAGCTTAAAAGAGTAACAAAATTAACTCTAAATACGGCTAAATTGATGTCAATGCGGTAAGATATTCCATTCAAATTTTGGTCATAATATTATATATTGGAAATTCTATATTGCTAGTAATTTGAAAGCTAGCCTTGCAGTCTTCTTTAAGAGGAAAGTGCGGCATGCCACACATGATTAATGATTTTTTTTTCATATTAGGTTTGGTGTGTGACATAGGTTCATGATTTAAAATCTCTATCCGAGATGGCCGATTCCAATCCAAAAAATAATTGTCCGCGATGCGATCAATACGAAATTATTTTATGTTTTCATTTGATTAGTATTAAGTTTATTAATGGGTTATTGGGTTTATTAAAAAGTTGCAGGTGTATGGTTTATTTGACACCATTAATTACTAAAAAATAAATTAAACATATTATATTTATTTTTACCAAGCATTAAAACAACTGTTTTGTACATCGTCAGTTGTTAAAGAGTTTGTCAAATTGTTTATAGTTATTACAATTTATTTACAGAATTTCATAATTTTTTTAAATTTTTCTTGTCAAATCTGATATTTCCTATTTGAGTCGGTACATACGACCGAGATGGAAAGTTCTGATCCTAAAAGCGACCACCCAATATAGTTATCGACATTGAGATTTTAAATCTTGGTTCTAATGTCATCTTAATGTCCCTACCACATCACAAAACTTCAAAATTTAATGGGAATTGTAGGATAATTTTCTTATTTTAACAATCCCTATAGATTTAATGCCCTTTTTGTGCCAAAACATTAACTTTTGCATAATTTTATTTTTGTAATCCTTTTTTTAAAAGTGTGCCTTGTTGGGTTTAAACTTAGGTGGTTCTGATATAATCTTAAACCTTGGCGCTACACCAAAACTCCAAATATGTGGTGAGACGTGAGGGATAGAAACATTGAGCATTATAATTCTTTCAATCAATATTTAATTGATCAATTTCTAAATGAAACCGCAAGCACCATCAAGCTTCTTTGAACATTATATTTCAAGGCTCGGCAAGCATGCGGCTGGTAACCTTTTATGTGCCTCCAAGCCAGGGTATGGGACATCTCATAAGCCAAGAATATATTATACATCAAAGAAACATTCTATACAAGTACCCATGCACATAGTGAATCTTTAATTTAAGAATATTGAGGGTTTAAATGGAACTTGTATCCCAAACTTATTCAATAACCATAATATATATATGAGGATAATGGAGGAAAGGTTCCATAAGCGGGAATTTCCTCCTATGGCGTCAAAAAATATATACTCGGTTTTTTCAACGATCGACACCTACATCACCTCCATCTATATCATCTAAAGATGTGGATCCACCAAATTTCATGTGATTCCACCACTTTTTCACTTTTGATTTAGTGGTGCAAAATTAAAATTAACTGTTTACCGACAACAGAATTTTTTGCATTGTTAATTCAACAGTGAAAAAGTGATGGAATCACATGAAATTTGGTGTATTCACATCTTACATGATAAAGATGATGATGATGGGTGCCGATCGTCGAAAAAAATCTTGGAGGATTTAGATTTTTGACGCCGCCTAACGAAAAAGCCTCATAGGGCCTCTCTCTATCTATCTATCTATCTATCTATACACACGCGCACATGCTTATTTGGTACATGCAACAATAGAAAACACAAGAAAAACTATCAATGTACAAGAGATTGAAAACTAATTTGTACCTTTGGATGCATGCTTGCAATTCGGGTACCCCACAATGGCATCGTTTATGCAAAAGGTTTAGCAGTTTTCCTCCTCTAATATCTTCACCTTCAATTTCCACCATGAGCTCGTAAAGAGGAGGCAACAGAACATCAAACTGAGAGGCAAAGAGCAATTTATAATGTTGCAAGAAAATTACGATGCACAAATGTAAACATCATTATGTGTTCCCAGTGTTGTGACATAAATGGGGTGATTATGTTGTTCATACATAATAAAAGACGGAAAATCTTGGAGATATAACTTGACATATAATAACATTTGTCAGAGGTATTTTCCACCTTAACGATAATGGAAAGGTCCAACTTATCATTAACATCATAAATTTTGAATTTAGGTAAGTTAAACTTATAGTAAAAAAAATAATATTTCTTTTGCCTAAAACATGTTTTTAATAAACTCCAGACTTCATATCATTAAAAAGCATTTCCCAGTATTATGGGCATTTCAATTTATTCAATGATTATTAACAAAATAAAATATTACAGCAAACAGTTGAAAGGCTAGCTTAACTTGAGATCCACTGATTACCAAATTATCAATTTGTAGCTATGTGCATTCACTACATTTAAGTTTAGGCATATATCGAACTGAAAACTCAATTAGGCGATCTTCTACTGTCCTTCAGAGCTCACATAATGTAGGGATTGTAGGAACTTACTAATAAAACTTTTAGTAATAATGGGTCGACAGTTAGCAATGACTCGACACGTGATAATGCACTAATTTGCAATGTTACACCCTCTATGACAAAGTGCTTTGACTTCAAGGTATTCAAAATCACGCAGAAATGCCTAGTGACAAAATCTGTCATACAAATAAACTAGAAAGGTAGCTGTGAGACACATACAAACAATCGTAGTCCCAAACTATAATGTCATGCTTAAAAGGTAGTTGGATGATTTTGTACAAGACTTCAAGATAAATTTATCTAAACAAATGGGGAGAGAAGGGGAAAAATTCCAATCATGTTGAAAGCATAAATGAAAGACAAATGGGGAGAGAAGACAAAAGAAAAGTTCAAGTTGAAAGCACAGATGAAAGTGAACAGATATAAACAGTAGCAGACAACGAAGGCCTTTCTATACTTCGAATATAGAAATTAGACATTCACGCACCTTGTTCAAGCCTCCAGTAACTGTCGAAAGAATGGGCATGGGATCTGACAGCAAATTCTGTTCGACTTGTAAAACGGCTGCCTTATAAACTGACAATATCTCAACGATGCCATTGGCAATTGCCCAACGGTAAATACTAGATTTTCCAGCCAAACCTGAAGTTTGCTTTATAGATGAATCTATACCAGTCTGTATCGAAGTCAAATTGCGAGATAGATATGCAAACCGATTGAGTTCCCTATAATAGAAACCTAAGGATATGAGCCTTTCAATAGCAGACCTGCACAACGTTCATAGTTAGAGAAGTGATATTCCGATAATCAGATGGTTGTATCACTGCCAGGAGAAGGCACAAGTCGTGACAAGTAAACAACAGATTGCAAATTGATGTAGTATACTAATATGAAACTAGAATATTGGACGAAATTATGTTCCATGTTTAAAGGGATTATTTTTTAAGAATCATTACCTTCAATGTGGCCTGACAATCTAGGAAAACAAAGCCAGAGTTAGAGAATCAGCATAGATATATGGTAAAAAGTAAAAAACCTTCGAGAATTAACCAAGTAAGATTAAAAGGGATCCGCTTACAATGCAGACTATCAAATCATATTACTACGAATATATTCTTGAATCATAAGTTAACGTGTTCCTACATTATGAATTGCATTGTCACCCCCGGTACAATAAATAGTAAAAGAATATTCTGGGAAGCTTTCTTTGAAGTTAACTATAAGACATAATTAAGGGTACAAAGATTCTTTTAAAAAAAACAAAAGGCGGGATTTCCACCCAGTTTCATCCAAAGAGGATATAATGAAACAGACTTCTTACAAGTTCTACGTCAATACCAATATGTCTTTAACTTGGTAAACACACACAACTCCACCAAGAAAACATAAGGTGACTACCAAACAAGCTAGTCAGGTACAATATAACATAAGGTCCTCAAGCCAAAACAGCTTCCTTAAGAGTCGCATATGCTTCAGAACTCCAAAACATGTCATGCCAGACATTAACTATCTGTTTCTCCTAATCCCTTGTGCTCCTCTCTGCTGCTTCTCCCCTGGAAGTGAAGGGAATAGTGTGCGGTCTAAAACTTGTTATCATTCCTAAGGTGCTAATCGACTAAAAACAAACTGATCATGAAAAGATGAATAAGCTTAATACAGTCTGTCCCTATGAAAAGCACCAATTATTTCTATGTACCCAAGTGCTCCACAAATATTCCGGTCCCATTAATGTCCCAATAAAGTACAATTGTTTCAGGAATGTTTTGCAAGTCTCCAATAACACAGCATCTAAGATATCTCCCTAATTTCATCCAAATATCAAACCCTTGCATATCCATTCCCAAACCTCCTTTACATGCTGTCAATCAAGGACTCACGGAATGAAGAAGCGCTTTTAATTTTATTATCCCTGCCCTAGATAGCCTACCCCAGATAGTTGACCCAGGCTGCATAATGCACCATCAATGACTCAACTCTCTTTAGTGAGGACTGCGTGATTCCTTTATGGGGACACACACAATGAACCTTCTTCGACTTTATTTTCTCTTTAGTAAGAACAAGGTAAATCACTATATGGGCCTCCGCCTCCTTGATCCTAGCGTTAGTGCCTCACCGGAAATGACCGTCTTGTAACCACTTCCAAACTGCTGTCATTTATCTCTACTCTTATAATACTAACTCCAAAGATGTAGATCATATCACCAATTTATGGTCTCTCTTTTCCACCAAAAGAATTGAAGAATTGAGTAAAATCAACTAATCTATTCCTCATTTCAAGGTATCCACATTATCCCATTTAAATATTTTAATTGACTCTTTTAAATTCAAATCTCTCTCTCTCACACACACACACCCCTACGCAGTAATATCCTTCTTATTTCTAGAGACATCTGTAGAATTTCATTCTAAATTACAATATCTAAATCACATAAAACTGATTTTAACCATACAATATTACTATACATCGAGACTCTCTCTCTCTCACACGCACACACATCTAGCCAGGACACGGACACACATCGAGCAAGCAGTATCTGTAAGTATACGCTCGTGCTCGTGCCGCTAACTTGCGGCCAAGACGGAATACAAAACAAAATTTTAAGACAAAGAGAACGAACTTCAATGACCTAGAATCGATTCCAAATACTGAACTAGTAAACTAGAAGGAGTTTAACTACTCGGTTAGTGGTTAGCTACCTTTGTAGTCGTGTCCTTCGTCATCTATTTCACTTCTTAAGCTCATAGGAACTCCGTGAACGAGCTTGGGAGTCCGTCTTCCTTGTCGAAGATGATCCACCCGAGAAAACTCTAGCTAAAGACTCTAGCTTCACAATAAAAACTAAATGAAGCAGCTAATGAACAAAACTTGCTAAGAATTGATCACTAGAGATGTAGTATTGTTTATCTCTAAGTTTTTCACTTTTTCCTTTTCCTTTCTCAATTCTCAAAACTCAAGAGAGGAGGAAGAAGAAGCTAATGTTGATGATCAAGTAAGCATGGCAAATGAAAAATTTATCCTCATTTTCTTTTTCTTTCTTCTTTTAAGTGTGAAGTGAGTGGAAGTGTGGCTGTGAGTCACAAGTCCACAGACTTCCACTTGAATAGAGAAGAAATGCAAAGAGAATGAGAGCAACCTCATGTGTAAATATATACATATGTATATATGTGTAAATATATAAATACACTAATACAAGTATATGCTCAAATACATACACCTGTATTCGTATTAAGATACGAATACCCGTATTTGTATCCAGACACAAATACCCGTATTTATACAAATACTCGTATTCGTATAAATATCGTATTCGTGTTAAAATACAAATACCGTAAAAAAGATATATTAAACGAGAGATAATACTAGCTCACATTTTATCCAAATGTAATAATCTGGCTATCTTTCAATCCGACTAGTAGTAACAAAATGTTCGATTAAAAGTACGTATACAAAAACACGTATTTAATCGAACCTGCGTGCGTATCAAAATACGTACACTATATCGTTTCGCCTGAGCTGGTAAACCCTCTGTGGGACTCTAAAAACTCGACAATACGCTGGCAGTAGATTTAACCATAAACACGTCAACAGCACTAGCTGTACGCAATGACTACCCAGATATTGAACGAAAAGAAGGTCCACAAGCAAACTCTTTTGAATTCCTATTGAGCCTGAAAGTGACAATCTCCGTACAGTCCGGTCTTTTCGTCTGAGAGTGTCGCAAACCGGGTCTAGTGGTGGAAAACATCATACCCTTAATAACCCGATAAGTCATGTTGATGTGGCTCAACTCCATCCCAAGAAACTACTGATCTCACAATCAGTAAATCTCATCTCCCTTGGCCAAAGTCTTATGGTGATGACCAATCGAATACAGCACGACATCGACTCTCTATACCGGGAGAGACGAATCCCTTCTATTACCCACTGCTCCCAAGTGCTTCAGGATTGTACCCAACAAAAATATGTTTGCACGACTCTTTAAAACTATGGTAGGATAGTTATCTAAGTACAGTGGGAACACACTCAGGACGAATGACGATGTCAAGTCTAAAGACTAATTTATACCTATGTCACATGAAAATTGCTATCTGATGATAAGTATACTACCATCTAGAAGTTCTCAGCGAATCCGTCCAGCGTAATTCATAACCTAATGAGGACATATATACAATTTTTGGTACCGGACACCAATGGCTGTCGGACAGGCCACCTTCCTCACAGGAATAAGAAACGTATACACTAATCTACTCAAGAATATCAATACTCTGTCTCGAAACTCCAACAACTAGGGACAATTTAAGGATGTGCTTATAGACTACCTAGACACCACGAGGATGATCGCCATCACAACTCTAATAGTCAAGCAAAAGATCTTACGAGACTTACCAACATGTATTCGAGATACGTAATATAAAATAAAATATATGCACATGTTAAGGCAAAGACAAACCAGATAGCATACTATCATATCGAGCAAGACTGTCATGTACATATATATATCCCAAATATCCACATGTAATATACAATCATGTACCATACAATAATGGTCTCTAAGGCATACATATCTAACAATCTCCCACTTGCACTAAGGCCATGTATTGGCGTATCGAAGGCCAATCATCTCCAATAGCCGCTCAAGCCGAGTCTGAGGAAGTGCCTTTATGAGTGAGTCCGCCGTGTTGTCCTTTGGATCTACTCTCCTGACCTTGATCCCCGGCGATCTATGATCAGGTAATACTGCCTCAAGATGTTCCTGGATTTCTGATGAGACCGTGGTTCCTTCGCTAACGCTATAACCCCATTGTTGCTCAATACAAAAGTATTGGATCAACAATAGACGGAACCATCTCAAGTTCATAAATGAACTTTCTCATCCAGACAGCCTCTTTTGCGGCATCGCTGGCAGCAATATATTCAGCCTCTATCGTCGAGTCTGCTACGGTGTCCTGTTTGGAACTCTTTCAACAGACCGTCCCTCCATTGAGGGTAGACACATAACCCGAGACAGACTTGATGTCATTCTTGTCACTTTGGAAGCTTGAATCGGTAAAGGACTCCATCTGGAAGTCTCCATTACCGTATACTAAGAACATGTCCTTAGTCCTTTTCTGGTACTTCAAAATGTTCTTCACTGCTGTCCAATGTTTCTTCCCTGGGTTTGACTAATATCGGCTCACTACGCTAAGTGCGTAAACTATATCTGGTCTGGTAAATAACATCGCATATATTATATAGATCATACCGCCAAAACGTAGGGTATAATGCTCATGCGAGCCCTCTTCTCATGAGTCTTGGGAGACATCTCTTCGGAGAGGGTGAATCCGTGACAAGCCGATTGATTACCGTGCTTGGAATCTTCCATACAAAGCTCTTTAGTATGGTGTCAATATATCTAGACTGTGAAAGTCACACTATCCTCTTAGATCTATCACGATAGATCTTGATCCCTAGAATGTATGAGGTGTTAATGATATATGCCCTAGAGGCCATTATTGTATAGTACAGGATTATATATTATATTATGAAAGCTTGGAATATATACATGTATAATAACAATCTTGTTCAATATAATAGTTTGCTATCTGATTTGCATCTATCTTAACATGTGTATGTTTCTTTTTACATATCACTAATACATGTTGATTGAGACTTTAGAATCTTTGCTTGACTACCAGCATTGTGATAGCAGTCACACTAATGGAGGCTGGATAGTATATAAGCACATCCTTAAATTTGTCCCTAGTAGTAGGATTATCGAGACTGGACATCGATACGCCAGAGTAGACTAGTGTATGTATTTCTTATCGCTGTCAGGGAAGATGGCCTATCCCGCAGCCATTGGTATACGGTACCAAAAATAGTATACAGATGCTCATTAGGTTGAGTTACACTGGACAGACTGGCTAGGAACTGCTAGTTGGTATTATACCTATCGTCGGATAGCGGTTCTCCGGTGATATGAGTACAGATTAGTCTGATGACTTGACATCACTATTAGTCTCGAGTGTGTTCTCACTGTACTTAGATTACTACCCTACCACGGTTTTAATGAGTTGTGCAAACAGGTAATAGTTGGGTGCAGTCCCGAAGCACTTGGAGGCAGTAGGTGATAGAAAGGATTCGTCTCTCCCGGTATTGGGAGTTGATATCGTACTGTGTACGGTTGACCAATACTACAGGTCCCTGGCCAGGACAAGTGAGATAGGTACACCAGTAGTTTCTCAGGTTGTATTGGGTTCTACACCGACATGATTTGTCGCGCTATTAAGGGTCCGACGTTTACCATCCTCCTAGGCCCAATATGTGATACTCTTAGATGAACAGACCGGACTATACAGAGAATGTCACCTATAGGCTTAGTAAAGGTTCGGACGAGTTTTCTTGTCGATCTTCCTTTCGACAGATACCTGGGTAGCCGTTACGTACAGCTAGTGCCACTAGCATGCTTATGGTTAAACCCACTGCCAGCGTATTGTCAAGTCTTTAGAGTCTCACATAGAGGGTTTTCCGGTTCAGACGAAACGGTGTAGTTTGCGTATTTCGATACGCTCGGGTGTTCAATTGAACACGTGTATTTATACACGTGTTTTAATCGGACTATATAGTAATACTAGCAGGTTTGAAAGACGGCTAGTTTTGATACTAGTGTTATATTGCTCTCTTTAGGGTATTTATATTTTAACACGAATACGGTACTTATACGAATACGAGTATTTGTATGAATACAGGTATGTGTCTTAATACAGATATATGTATTTCTTCTAAATATGAATACTTGTATTTTATATTTTTGGTACAAATACGGTATTCGTATTTTGGTAGAAATACGGTTTACGTATTTATTATAAATATAGGTTTGGTATACTTGATTATATACATACAAGTATTTGTATGTGTATGTATACCATAGTGAGGTGGCCTCTCTCACACACTGTCATGTTCTTATTTTTTCTAGGGTTGTGTGGGCTTATGACCCACTCACCCTCTTTTTTTATTTTAGCAAATGAAGAAATAAGAATTGAGAGTGTAGGAAATTATCAAGTATTAATATTTCTTGAGTTGCCATTATCCTCTCTTCATCATCTTCTTCCTTCACTTGCTCACTTGAGTTATAAGGGATTAAAAAAAGCATCTTGATTCATAATCTACACCCCTAGTATCTAGTTCTAGCAAGACTTGATTTTTAGTTACTTCGTAAAGGCTATCGCTTGAACCTGCATCCTCGGGCGAATCGTCTTTGACGCGGAAGTTTGAGTTCGAGAGCTCGATCGGAATACCCTAAGAGCTTAAAGAGTGAACCTTTAAGATCCGAAGAACCGTCTTCAAAGGTTGTTATACTAACCTAGTAACTAACCTCTAGTTAGTGTTGTTTAGTTTAGTGTTTGGGTTTGGGTTTGTATTCTAGGATTTCATGTGTGTAGTGCTCAAGATTTTTTAAGATTTTTATTCCGCAAAGCCGTAGGTAGTCATGGTAAGGAGCACCATGCACTTACAAGAGGCATCAACCAGGTCCTTTATGGAAAACTTCTAAGACAAAAATAACTTGACCAACTGTAGCATAGAAATATCATTTCTTATTTGGAGAATGTCATCCACGTACAATACGAGAAATACCACGGTTCTTCCTACAATTTTCTTGTAAATATAAGGCTTATCTATATTTTTGATAAAGTCAAATTTCTTAACTGTCTCATCAAAACAGATGTTACAGCCCCACGATCCTTGTTTAATTCATAAATGGATTTAAGCAACTTGCATACCTTCCCGCTGCTCCCACTGTTTATGAAGCTCTCTAGCTGATCCATATACTCTTCCAAAAAACCGTTTAGAAAGCAGTCTTTACGTCCATCTGCTAGATCTCATAGTCATGGAAGACAGCAATGGCAAGTAGGATCTGAATGGATTTCAGCATATCTACTGGAAAAAAGGTTTCGTCATATCCATACCTGGTCTTTGAGGAAAATCTTTTGCAACAAGTCTAGCCTTATAGGTTGCAATATGTCCATCTGCACCAATATTTTTCTTGAAGATCTATTTGCAGCCGACAGGATTTACTCCTGACGGTGCAAAGTCCAAAGTCCAAACTTTGTTGGTTTACATAGACTCCATTTTGGATCGCATAGCATCCAGCTATTTCACAGTGTCTCTATTGGTAATGACATGCTCGAAACTAGTAGGATCAATTTCTTCCAAAATACAATCCTCTCGATCCCCGTCTATGAGAAGACCATAGTATCTCTCGGATGGATGAGAAACCCTACTAAATCTGCGAAGTAGCTGAGTTTCGTCCGGGACTATTGAATTTTTTGTTCTACCAAATCTTCAAATGTAATTTGTGGTTCTTGAATTTCTTCCAATTCTACCGTACTCCCACTAATTTCTTTTGCAAGAAATTCACTTTCCAAAAAGAATGTGTGACGAGCAACAAACACCTTCTGATTCTCAATGTGGTAGAACAGATATCCTGTTGAATATTTAGGATATCCCCCAAACTTACACAATATTGATAGTGCCTTGAGTCTGTCCAGATTATGTACTTTAACATAGACTGGACAACCCCATATCTTAATAAAATTAAGGTATCGGTCTCTTCCCCTCCCATTTTTCATATGGAGTGGTAGGCACGGATTTGGTCGGAACTCTATTCAATAAATATGATGCTGACTCTAGCGCATATCCTCAGAATGAAAGAGGTAACTTAGCATTACTCATCATTGAGCGAACCATATCTAATAAGGTACGATTCCTCCGTTCCAACACACCGTTGTGATATGGTGTATACGGAGGAGTAAACTGAGAGAGAATATCATTCTCTTTTAAGTATTCGAGGAATTCCGTGCTTAAGTACTCCCCTCCTTTATCGGATTAGAGGATCTTGATACTTTTACCAGTCTGATTCTCTACTTCGTTTCTATGTTCTTTGAATTTCTCAAAAACTTCAGATTTATGTTTCAAAATATACACATCCGAATTTAGAAAGATCGTCAGTGAATGTGATAAAGTATGAGAACCCACCCTTGTATGTATGGACATTAGACCGCACACATCACTGTGTATGAGTCCCAAGGATTCTGTTGCTCTTTCTCCGTGTCCGGTGAATGGAGATTTGGTCATTTGTCTTTTGAGACAAGATTGACAAGTTTTATAAGATGTAAATTCGAACGGATCCAAATATTCATCCTTATACAACTTAACTAATCTTTTCTCGTTGATATGACCAAATCTACAATGTCATAAAAAGGTTTCGTTCGTAACTAAACTCTTCCTCATGCGTGTGTACATTAACTGTGTTTTAATTAAGAACATAGATACCATTACACATTGTACCTTCTGCAACCAATACCTAAATGTTCATGATATTTCTATCTAGAATAAAGTTATATCCATCTTTATTAAATAAAGAAACTGATATGATGTTACAAAGTATGGAAGTTACATAGTAGCAGTTGTTCAAAATCATAGTATTGTAGTTGGGCAATACTAAGTGATATTCACCGACGGCGGCAGCATCAACTTGTGCTTCGTTCCCTACTCTGAAAGACATACCACCAGGTCCAACCATCCTAATTTTTCTCAGTCCCTATAATAAATTACAGATATGAGATCGTGATCTGGTATCTAGTACCCAGAAAATAGAACTGACCAAAAAACGGTTCTCAATAACAAGAACACCTGAAGAAGATGCAATAGTATGCTTCTTCTCCGGGATCATCAAGGAATTCATGTAATCTTCTCTCTTGCTCATACTCGTGACATTTGTCACAAGACAGAATCGAACCGACGTTCGCAGTCCCGAATAAGAATCCAGGTCGGTCAGGTGATATATTTTATTATCTTGATAAAGACGTGACATGGTAGCTGCAATTAGGAGAGAGAAAAGAAACACTCAACGTATGCTCTTGCAAGTTTAGATTGGTTATTATTTTATCTAAATAAGATAGCTCACACTATTTTCTCGAATTCTCCTTCAAACCTTAAAAGGAAAACCAGTGGGATCATATACGCTCCACAAGTTTGCAAACCGTTCAGCCAGGTAAGTGTTGGTACTCCGAGGGAGGCCCCCGTGCTTTTGCACGAACATAATTAAATACCCCATTTCCGCATAGGCATAAACCCGTTAACATCTTTCTAAACACCTAATAGGTTAGCTAGTTATGAAGAGAAAATTTCCCGGGAGTAATCCTACTCATCAGTAGAATCAGGACCCAACTATTATCGCGTGATAACCTAGATGGAAGCCACTCTAGTTACCACACTTCAGAAGGTATGCAACACTAGCAAATTTCTTGTATATTTGAAACTCCGGATGTGATTTTTGCCCAAACTTATGACCTTGACGAATGCCAACAAATCATAAAGCGCAAATCAAGTTCTACCCGTCATTGTCCTGATTAATTTAGGCCCACCCGTACTTGCCCTTGACAGATGCCAACAAGGTTGTATGACGTCCTACATTATTGCATCTTTATGCTACAAATAAGCATCTTTTAGCTACCGTATACTATGTCTTGACGGATGCCAACAAACACTACACGAATACTAAATGCTATCTATCTGAAATGACGGAGAGTTACGGCTGGTTTCAGGCAAAAAAACTTTAACGTAATGAACTTGATATCGTTGAAGAAATCTAGTGATTTAGAAACAGGTGATTCAAGCTCAATTTTGAAAACAATTTGTTTTGTAGAAAACCGAGTAATTTTGAAAATAACCGAATGGTTTTGAAATTTGATTCCAACAGCTTTTTAGATTTATTTTCTTGCATTAATTAGAATTAATATGCTCCCATCAATTAAACCTATGCGTCACAAAAACAACCAAAATAGAATGTACGTATATACCACCCGCATTCGCCACGAGATCCGAGGACTTCATCGTAAAGTTACTTAACTTACGGCAGTGCATGGACAGGGCTAGGGCGGGTGCAAAATATATATAACATTTATATATATCATCACAGGCAGGTAGTAAATATCACAAGCATGCGATAATCAAATTGGAAAAGCGGATAAACTAGGAGCTCTGTGTTTAATTTGAGCCGCGAATGAAAATCAACGTTCCCTGGTTGTGTGGATTGCTTTAAACATCACCTAAAATAAAGACCCCTACGAGCACGGCAAGCTACCCGTCAATTCTAGAAATGAGGCAACCATCACTCGATGACATGAGTGTGCCACTCGGCACTTCATGGAATCCGGTAACTTGAGCATTCCACAGTGGGTCTATCCTAAACCCCTACAAGTGTGGCGAATAGCCCGTCAATTCTAAAGTGAGACGGCTCGAACTCATCACCATGAGACGACCACCCAACACTCTAAAACCCGGCTACTCAAGCATTTCTCCGTGGGTTATCCTAATACAAGAATAAATGAATATACAATGGAAACATCGATCTCAACCCGGTCATGTTCTAATAAAACAATATACAATAAGCGGTAACGGCGGCCACAGTCCAGCCGCTCGTCCCGAATAACAAATATACATCCAATTCTACAATGAGGTGCTATCCACCACGACTATCCGTCTAAACCATCACAAGATATAACAGCACAAGCAAGCATTTGTAACCCCGTCTAATCGACCTATAGTAATTAAACGACGTTTATAAACACATATACAACACAAAGATATAAACGATGCTAAAGTTTCGAGTTTTAAAACATTCCGAGTTGCCCGAATACAAAATAACACCAAATAAAATCTGAGCAAAAAAAGGTTTACCAAAAATCCCAATTTCCAAAACCCAAGACACAGAAAAAAGATAAGACCAAACAGAGCAACCATGGCCGCAATTTGCGGCCAAAAGGTATTTTTTGACGGCCTAAATTGCTCCAATCAGTCTCGTTTTCATTCTGTGTTTATACCATACAAATATCAACCTTCTGCAATACTCCAAAAAAAATTTCGATACCAAATTTTTTTTTTACAGAAACATGAAAAATTAGGGTTTTGGAAAAATAGAATTTTGTCAGTTTCGAAACTCATGCATCGTCTAAACTAGTTTACATGTTTGGGTGGCTCTAATGCCATGTAAGTACACGCTCGTGCTCGTGTCGCTAACTTGAGGCTAAGGCGGAATAAAAAACAAAATATCAAGACAAAGAGCACGAACTTCTACGACCTGAAATCGATTCCAGACAGTGAACTAGTAAACTAGAAGGAGTTTAACTACTCGGTTAGTGGTTAGCTATCCTTGAAGTCGTGTCCTTCGTCTTCTATTCCACTTCTTAAGCTTCTAGAAACTCTGGGAACGAGCTTGGGAGTCGGTCTTTCTTGTCGAAGATAATCCACCAAAGAAACCCTAGCTAAAAACTCTAGCTTCATAATAAACACTAAGTGAAATAACTAGTGAACAAAACTTGCTAAGAATTGATCACTAGCGATATAGTAGTGTTTATCTCTAAGTTTCTCTCTTTTTGTTTTTCCTTTCTCAATTCTCAAAACTCAAGAAAGGAGGAAAAAGCTAATGATGATGATCAAGCATGGCAAATGAAAAACTTATCCTCGTTTTCTTTTTCTTTCTTCATTTAAGTGTGAAGTGAGTGTAAGTGTGACTCACATGTGCGAGTCACAAGTCCACACACATCCACTTGAATGGAGAAGAAATGAGAATAGAATGAAAGCCACCTCATATGTACACATGTACATGTATATATATATATGTGTGTAAATATATACATAAATACACTAATACAGGTATATGCTACAAATACATACACCCATATCCGTATCAAAATACATACACCCGTATTCGTATAAATACGAATACCGGTATTTGTATTTTGTATCAAAATACAAATACTGTATTTATACAAATACTCGTATTCGTATATACCGTATTCGTGTTAAAATACAAATATCGTAAAAGAGAGATATAATATTAGCTCACATTTCATCCAAATGTGATAATCTGGTTGTTTTTCAATCCGGCTAGTATTAACAAAATGTCTGACTAAAAGTACGTGTACAAAAACGCGTATTTAATCGAACCTTGCGTGCGTATCAAAATACATACACTGCATCGTTTCGCCTGTGCTGGGAAACCCTCTGTGTGGGACTCTAAAAACTCGACAATACGCTGGTAGTGGATTTAACCACAAACACGTCAGCGGCACTAGCCGTATGCAACAGCTACCCAGATATTGAACGAAAGGAAGGTCGACAAGCAAACTCGTTCATATCCCTACTGAGTCTGAAAGTAACAATCTCCGTACAATCTGGTCTCTTCGTCTGAGAGTGTCACAAACCAGGTCTAGGGGTGGAAAAAGTCAGACCCCTAATAACCTGAAAAGTCATGTCGGTGTGGCTCAACTCCATCCCGAGAAACTACTGATCTCACAATCAATAAATCTCATTTACCTTAGCCAAGGTCTTATGGTGATGACCAATCGAACACAGCGCGACATCAACTCTCTATATCGGGAGAGACGGATCATTTCTATCGCTCACTGCCCCCAAGTATCATATCTCTATATCGGGAGAGACGGATCATTTATATCGGGAGAGACGGATCATTTCTATCAACTCTCTATATCTCAGAGCACCAAACATCATTCAAAATTAAATTTTATCTTCCTTCTTAAGTATCATATTGTAGTTGAAATAGATTATCCCACCAACACTATACCAATAGTATGATAGTGTGATGGTCTAGAACTATAAGTTCCTCCAAACCAAAATTCAATCCTCTTCTTAAAGATTAAGAATGTTGTGCCAAATTTCTCAGTTTGAGGCTTTACGTCCCACCACCGCTTGCAAAAATGTTGTACATTCTTTTCCGAAATGTTAATCCCTCCCCCTTCCTTCATGCTTTATGCTTTTTCGCACACCGGCCCCTATTTGATTAGATTAACTCCTAACTCATCTGCCTTATTTCATCGCAATAGGAAGTTCCACTTAATTTTCACTACTCTTCTTTTGAAACCTCAAAGAAAGACATCCTATACAACAGGATGGGAAACAGCAGGGAACTACTCACAGTAACCTGTCCTCCAAGGGATATACATTTGCCCTGCCATCTTCTCAGCTTCCATTCTACTCGCTCTATCATTGGGTACCAACTTCTGGTCTTCATCCAACTGGAGTTGAGAGGGATGCCAAGATATCTTGGTGGGTATTCTTCAATTTTGCATTCAAATGCTCCTCCCAATAATTTACAGGCGCTTTTGTGGAAATTAATATTCAAAGCCAGACACAATTGGATCACACAAAGCGCCTACTTTCAGCATGAAAACACTTTGTACATTATCTAAACCAAATAGAAGTGCATCACTGTCTGCATGTTTAAGTAAAAATTAATTGGCCTAAAATGACATTGTTGAGCACAAAATTTAATTCCAAATACAGTGGAAAAAAAATATACTGATCATGTGCTCTAACTAATCGACTGAACGGCCAAATCATAATAATTTGGGTATATAGAAGGAGAAAACGAAGAAGTTGTTACCTTTCAGATGGTTGGATGAACGAAAGATCGCCGGCGAGCTTGAATGAAGGCTCGCGAGAGACGATTTGGGGATCGGAGATGCCTAGGGTTTTGCATTGCTCCCTCTCGTCGATGACGAAATCGCCAGTGTAACCTAAAAGAGCCAATAACAACTCGTGAAGCATCACTAGAGAGAAAGATCTTTTTTAACCCTAGAGAGAGAAAGAACTTAGATTCGGAAGAGGAGAGAAAGGCCAGCGGCCATTGACTTCCTTTTCAAATTTCAGTCGGCTTTCTAAAATATAATTTGGTATTTTTCATATATGCCCCCCTAAAATTTAGATATTCGAAATACCCTTAACTTAGCGCTTTGGAAAAACACCTCTAAAACATCTAATTTAAAAAAGACCCACTACTTTCCTACCCACTTGAAATCCTACAAAACTCTATCCAAGACACAAAATGGTAGGACCCACAATACCTAGATAATAATGTCAAACAGGTTGGCTCGTGGAATTTATCTCTTAGGTAAAGTTTGATAGAAATTTCAAGTGGGTAGATTAAGTATTTTTCTTAAGGAAATTAGCCCCTCTAATTAAATAGATGACTCTCTGTTAAGTGTGTTGTGTGCCTGTGTATGATGTGTATGTGGGTATATTGTGTGTGTTATGTACCCTACATAGGTTAGGGCTTATAGGCCAATGCCAAAAGAAAAGAACAAAAAAAAAGTATCTAAAGAATAAAAAGAATAATTTTTTGCCATATGGCTATTACTTTCTTTTTAAATACTCCCAGCAGATCGTATTTTTTTCCCGAGGTCGATTCTTTTTCTTCTTCTGGTAGAAGTTAATATTTTTTATGCTCTATAGCAGCAGTTCCTCACCATCTTTTTCTCTCCGGCTCTCCGGCTCTCAGGCTTCTCTTTCATCATCTTATTAATTGTATTTTTTATGGTGTCCTAATTATGTTGTTTGATTGCAAAAGTGGAGAAAACAAACGCAAACAATTGTTTGGATGTTACAAGTATCCAAATGATTGTAGATACTTTGTCCCTACTGATAAAATTCCATATGCAACAGGATAGCATGCAGTCAGAATGAAGCAATAGATTTGGAAGAAAAGATGGCCATTATTTCAAGTTTTTTGAAGAAAATGAAAAAACCAGTCATAAAGATCCAATATTCATGTATTGATGGTGGTGAATGTCGTTGTACTAGTGACCTTAATAGTTATATGAGTTACAATGTAACCATTTCGTAAAAAGCTCGTTAACGGGGTTGACGCTTTGACAAGGTATTTCGTTTCAAAGATATCCGCTTTGAAAAAGTGGAAAAGAAAAGTACAATTAATACTAGTATCTGTAAATTTAGTTTTTGTTACATAATTTTTATTTGTATAGTAGTCCTTATTATATTGATGATATCTTGAAGGTATGAAATCAAAGAGGCTCAAAAGAAACAATCTTTCAATTACCATAAATTTATGTAGAATAGGGAGCGAGGCTTAAGAGAATTTTCATCGCATGAAAATTAAACGGCTCTTTGAGGTAGAATCTTTTAGTTACCGTCACGACCCGGAAATGACACGTGACCGGCACTTGAATCACGTGAAATCTATAGGACCCCACCGTAACCCAAGTAAGCCGAAAACCAGGAATTTAAACATTTTTACAAAAATAGTGGAGATAAAGTTTTGAAAAAGGGGTATAAATGAAATCAAGTTACCATTTTAAACTATAAGTAAAGTTTATAGAAATACAAGTGGATGTATGCTAAAGTTGAAAACATTTTCATCGTTTGAAATTTGGGCAGGACCTCTTTTGTAAATTTTGATCAAAACCAGTATATAATCAATAATAATATTGGCATTCCCAAGAGGTAGCTATCTCTTCGCCAATTGGCAGAAACACAGCCACTCAAGTAAGTATACGAAGCCTAAGGCGAAAATCAATTACAGAAAAGAATAAAAAAAAAACCAAACATCATCAAGTCTGATATAAAAAATAATACAAGTCTCATCAATAAGTCCAAACAATATACAACTAGTATCTAAGTCCACAATATATATAGTCTGGTTGATGGAGCTTTTAACTAGATTACAATGAATAAAATATACAATGGTGGTTACGATCTGTAGTGTAACCCACCTACCAAGTAAATCACCTGAAGAAGAAGTGTGCCAGCAAACCGCTACTGATCCGAGCGGTCGGTCCTATAAGAAAACTATGGCACAATGGGGATGAGTTACCAACCCGTGAGTAGAAGACATCATCAGGTAGAAATCGAATGCATAATGATCTACCTAGGTCATATTGTAATATAATAATATATCATACCGTGGTATCAAAGGTGAACGTGTATATATGTATATATGAATATAATATCGTGCATGTATCAATATGTGGTATTATGTAATCCATATCATGTATATATATATTATATCCGAAGAGTGTCCATCAACGACACTCAAAATCATCATAAAACTCTGAGTGTCCAGTATCGACACTCAAAATCATCATAAATCTCGTGTCCAGCATCGACACGTAAATCCTTATATCTCAAGCGGTGTTTCATCGGATCGGCCCTCATATCTCAGGCACCGTCTCATCAGATCGGTCTTCATATTCATCTGTCTCATATCACTCCCGTCGGTATCCTCCAGATATCCGCCGAGTCCAATACTGTTACCGGTAGGTAATGTTCCCCAGCCAAGCTTAACGCCTTTCTATACGATCTTTTTGTCCCGGGGTACCGTACAGGTGTTCCCCTCCGAACGGCGGCGCACAGGACTGCGATGTCCTGGCGCTGAGATTCGGGGCAGATGCTAATTGGTGCTATCCGTCCACCTCTCCGAAGATGCCAAGTTGATTTATGGCACCATGTATCGAAGGCTTAGACGGATGCGTCCGATGTAGCAGACTTCGTCAGATTCCCCCTCGTTTGAGGGGTTTTTGATTGTGGGGACGCTCTTCCCTGCAGGCGCAAGCCCCTGCAGTTAATTAAGCTACCGCATTACGGTAACAACTTTCTCCTTCTCCAGATGGTCACTTCGTGTCGTGGGTGTTTATTTTGTATTTTGTTGCCCGTGGATTGTTTACGGAGACTGAGTTATGTCGTCGCCCGTAGGGCGTGGACTAGTCCAAATCCGTATTATCTTAGATTTGGGTTTGGGGGTTTGGTTTGAGGATACGTCAGCCATACTTGAGGCTAAGATCAACTCAAACGTTTGTTAAGGATACGTTAGTCTTACTTTGAGACTAAGATCAACTTAACGGGATCGTTTAGATCCGACAAAGGAGCGTTTGGGCTCTATTGTTCCAGTTTAGGGACATAGTGGTCCATCGTATGTATGGCCGTTGGGACCCATCACCTCTCTGACGACGTTGAGGGATTACAACGACAGATGTCAGAGGAGTTCAGAGATGTACCCTTGAGCCAGAGTTAATTGGGGGGATTCATAGTCCACTCTGTTTGAAGGTTTAAGGATACGTTAGCCATCTTTGAGGCTAAGATCAACTTAAACGGGACCGTTTAGATCCGACAAAAGAGCATGCGGGGCTCTATTGTTCTAGTTTAAGGACATTGCGGTCCATGGGTAGTTTAAGGACGTTACGGTCCATTGGTAGTTTTAAGACATCTCGGTCAAGGTTAAGGACGTCGTAGTCCATGGGTTTAAGGACCCCACAGTCCGGTATGTGCTCTGGATGCTTCACATGGGTTCACTGCCGTGCTTGGCGAGGACCAGGCTCCGCTCTGGACGTTTTCCGCGGGGTCAAAGAGTGACGTTATCCGCATTCCACGTAACCAGGAATTTTGCATTAGACACGGGTTTAAGGACCCCGCAGTCCATATCGATGTGTGGTCGTCGGGACCCATCACCTCTTTGAAGACATTGAGGGATTACAATGCCAAATATCAAAGGAGTGAAGAGATGTACCCTAGAACCGGAGTGGATTAAATAATCCTTGGCCCAATTTGGGATCAAGACCAATTAATTATATTATGAGCCCATTAGCCCAGTTGATTACGAATTGAGGACTTATGGCCAGCTTGGGCTAAGTCCAATCAGGAGAGGCTTTGCCTCTATCCATTTAGCCAATTGGGCCAAAGCCTAGTGTTAAACACTACATAGCAATCAGTGTTGAACACTGGGAATGAGGTTGACAAGTTAGTGTTTAACACTAAAAGATAATTGGTGTTAAACACCAGCAACAAGGCTTTTCAAATTAGTGTTAAACACTAAAACAGATCAGTATCAAACACTGGCAACAGAGATCTCAAATTAGTGTTAAACACTAAGGTAGTCAGTGTTGAACACTGCAAATAAAGTTTTTTGATTAGTGCTGAACACTAAGGCCCAACAGTGTTTTAACACTGGGTTCGAGAGTTTCAATTTAGTGTTAAACACTAAGGCAAGAGGGGTCACGTGGCGACACGTGAGAGCGCCCTCCCTTCATTTGTTCTTTTGAGACTATTGCATCTTTTAGAGCATCACGTGCCATCACGTGACGGGCATTCAAATGCTTATACGTTAAAGCTTCTGCCTAGGGTCACGTGGGTCACGTGTGGCACTGCTTCAAGGGGCTTTCTGTAGATCTTTTGGGGGGGTCACGTGGTGACACGTGACCCTGCCTCTATGTATGTTGTTTAGAGGATCTGTTAATCTTTTCCAGGAATTAAATTCCTCGTAGGGTTAAACCCTGACAGTAATTTCAGAGGAATTAAATTCCTACTTCCTTTTGAAGATTTATATTCTGAATAGAGCTGGACTCCGAATTTTCTGTAGGAATTAAATTCCTCATACATGTGAAGAACTAAATAGGGTTAAACCCTAATAAAAGCTTTTAAGGAATTAAATTCCCACTTTCTGTTAAGTTATGATCAAGGGAATTAAATCCCCGCTGTTCCAACAGAACTAGGTTCTTAATCAGGGTTAAACCCTGTTTCTTTTTGCTCTGAAGGAATTAAATTCCCATGACACAGGGTCAAGCCCTAGTTTTATTTTAAAGGAATTAAATTCCTATAGTTCTGTGAGAATTAAATTCTCGTGCTTCCCTTCCCTCTCTATGTTTTGGATCTGCATGGCAGGATCTCGACCCATTGAGAATTAAATTCTCAACCTCAAGGGGAGATGTGCACTTTGCAGATCCTCTATCAAAGAGAGAAGAAATATGTTCTTCTGTTTTATATATCAGAGTTAAACTCTGTTGAGAATTAAATTCTCTTTCTTTCAAGGAGCCTTCCCTTTCTTACCTAGGGTTTTCTTTTGCAGAAGATCCAAATTCCTCAAAGTATCAAGGCTCTCTCTCTTTTCTTCCCTCTGCATGTATCTGTCTCTATCTCTCTCCATCCCTATGTCTCTTGGCTCCTATTTATAGGAGAAGCAGCCGAGTCAATTAGTTTTTGACGAATCTTCATTGAGAGATTTGATTTGCATCCATCATTCGTTTTTGACCTTTGGATTATTGGGTGAATTTTATTCACCATTGGATTTCAAGTCCCGGGGTTCCCCTTTGTTATTTCGGTTAGATTTAGAGGGGAAATCTTTCCAAACCCGAGATTTTCCCATAGATAAATGATATTCAATCATCTTTAAATCTTTAATTCGATTGGTTCCAGATAATCGCTTTCCTTTGGAAAGATTTGAATCTCCTTCAGAATTTAATTCTGTCAACGAAATGGGCTTTGAAAGCCGGTCACGTGTGACCACGTGACCCATGGTCACGTGTGGGCACGTGACCCCCTTTGGAATGAGCCTTCTTCTTTCTTTCTGCGCTCTGTCTTCTGGTTGCTGCTTAACCGTCACGTGCCACCACGTGACCCTTGTCTGAACTCTTTTTCTTGATTTAACTGGAGAATAATTCTGATGTTTTGATCATCACGTGCCAACACGTGACCCTGGTCACGTGGGAGCACGTGACCTCTTCTGAAGCTTTTTCCTTGATTTGATCAGGAAGCGTTGGGTCTTTGCTGCTGGCTTTTAAATGTCACGTGCCGACACGTGACCCAGGTCACGTGGGAGCACGTGACCCTTACTGAAGCCCCTCTCTTTGATGTAGTTGGGAAACTGAACTTGCTTTGCCGGTACTTTTGGGTGTCACGTGCCAACACGTGACTGCTGGTCACGTGTAAGCACGTGACCCTCTTCTGAGGCTTTTTCCATAAGCTTTCCTGATTTTAAATCAGGAAACAAATGCCCCCACAGCGTTGTTCTCACGTGTCAGCACGTGAGTGCAACGCTGTCACCTCTTGCGACCGTTGGATTCCTTTAGGGATCTGAGGAGATGAAGCGTTTCCATTGCCTTCTATAAATACCTCTGTCTCTTCATAGGAGCCTTCACTTTGCTCATCTTCTTCTTCTGAGAACTTTTTCTGAGAATTTAATTCTCTTCTTCCAGAGCTTAGTTCTCTGTCTTAAAATATTTTTAGAGTTTAACTCTGTTTTAAAGGGATTCTTCCTCCTCAGGTAATGGTAATCGAAGCACCTTCGTTTTGACAAAACTCTCTGGATTTTAAATCCATATCAAGGGTTTCACAAAGAACCCATTTTTCTTCAAGTACTTTAACCAAAATATGAGACCACTTAACCTCCCACAGTAGATCTCTTAGGGTTTAGATGATCCTTAGGGAAATGATGATGGCGGTTCAAATCCATGGAATTTAATTCCATTCAAAAATGTTTCTGGGAATTTAATTCCCTTTTCTTAATAAGGAATTTAATTCCAATGAAGAACCCGATTTCTTCACACAGAGGCTTCCTGGGGTCTCTTGGCCCGAGGTTGTTCTTCTGCAATTAATGAAATGGTGGTTTTCTAATGATTCTCATGACCTTTATTTCAGGTATCATGGCTGCCCATCTGTATAGTCTTGACGAGATCATTTCCTACGGGAATATTCGTGCACTGGGCCGCAGTCAGAACCAGGAGTTCACCGATGCTCAATGTGCCGAGATCATGAGCCGCTTTGACGAGTACAACCATCGGCTACTCCCCCGTCGCTCTTCTCTTCTGAGGCTGATCGTGCTGGCGATCAGGGAGGCTCTCCCTTTATTCTGTGCTGGTGTGCCGCTTGGGGCGTTGGACGCCGCCGAGGATAAAGTACACTCGGTGTATCTGATGCACTTGATCTCAAAGAGAAGGCGGGATAATCTCATTGATCTCCTGCATCAGATTTTTCAGCAATCAGCCATACTTGCCGCCTACCGGAGGGTAGAGGACATCCGCGGGGACCCCGATGCTTGTGATCGTGAGAGGAAGCATACTCGGGAGGTTCGAAATGCTTGGAAGATCTTGAATAAAGTTAATTTTGAGTTTCTCAACCCATGCCCCGCATCTGAAGTTTTACCATTGTAAATGTGTCCTCTATATTTTGTATGAACCTCTTGAAGTATGAGTGACAAGTGTTATTATGTCTTTCCATGTTTGCATGCCTTTTCTCTGAGATTTTATCATTTTGCTACTGTTGTTGTTTGTGCTTTTAATATGCAGGGTACTACTCCATATATTTTCTTTTAAGTGTACATCAGGTTTAGGCCTCACGTGTTCTGCACGTGGGGTCCCTTGATGGGGCTGTTCACAAAATTTTCCCATGCCGTATTTTCAGTGCAGAGAAAGGGCCTGGGAAATAATTGCATCTCCTTAATTTTAGATGCCTTTCCTTTTTTTTTGGCCTTGGAAATAGCTTTACCATGCAAGATTTTCCGCGCATAGCACTTAATACACTTCCTTATATATGAGGCTATAGCTTTCTTTTCCCTTTACGGAGAGATTTATTATTATTATTATTATTATTTTTTGTAACTTGTCTTGAGAGACAAACGAGTGCCATGGCCTGCAATCGCCCGCACGCTCGTCGACAGCCATGGGAAGTTCCTATCGAGGAGATGCTCCCCCGTTTTGCTGCTCGGTTGGTGGATCCCCTCCTTACCGACAACGAATGCGACTTAGCCATGCATGAACTCTCGATCCGTAGGGGGTCCCCCCTCCCGATGGGTTCTCTCTGGCTCCGGATGATCCTCATGGCCGTGCTCGCCGACATTCCTCCTCACCCGGCAGAGATGACCCTGGCGATGCTTGATACGGCGGAAGAAAAGCTCGAGGGTTTTCATGAGGCGTGCCTGATTACTCAGGCTTTGAAGGACTGCTCAATTCATCTGCTGAGCGAGATAAGAGCCCGACGGGCTGTTATGTCTGCTTTTGCGGACGAACACGGCGCCAATCGATGGGGAGCGACTCCTCGTGAGAACCGTCGCTTTGACGTGCTGGAGAAAGCAGAGAGAGAGATGGAGAATTTTGTCCTATGCTTCATTAACCCTTGTGCCGTTGATCCCATGTTTGGTGACCTTTTCCGTTAGCGTAGAACATTTTTAAATTAATCCCTCCTTTTTTACGCTTTATGCCGAAATTCCATGTAGGCTTGATGCTAGTATGTATGTTTCCGCTTGCATAAATAAACTTTGTATTCTTTTCATGAGAACTTTCTTTAATTGCAAAATGCTACCATCACTTTCCTGCGCATCAGACCTTTTTAGGCATTATGAATGTTCATGCGATTGCAAATACTATTATTATTATTTTTTTGAATACTCATATGATTGCGAACGCATGCTTGAAATATGTCGGAAACCTTTCTTGTTGCCTTTCACGTCAGGTGATGTGAGCGCGTTTTAGATCGATTATTCCCGTCGACTGGAAGCCCATTTATACGGTCTTGTAAATGTCTTGTTTCCAAGGCCGCGGTCACGAAAGCGAGCTTACGTGGCCTGATAGAGCGACACGTAGCGAACATATTGTTGTGCGAGAAAAGGGCTCGGCCGCAAATTTTCGGAGAGGGAATTGGCTTCTAAAGCGTTGAGCGAGCTTCAGGTCAGCCTCACAGCCAAGGCCAACAAAGCATACGAACTCTGGCGGGTGCTTCAGGAGTCCACAAAGAGGTGGTGGCTCTCGATAAAGCTGCCACGTTCACTCGTGAGAGGGTCGAGGCTCATAAGGCCACTGAGAAGGAGCTTGAAGCCCGGCTTGCTTCATATCAGGCCCAACAAGCTCAGGCGGAGGCTCGTCTTTTGGAGATCTTGCGTCATGAAGCCGTGGTCCAACAAAAGCAGGATGAGCTGACCAAGTTGCTGAATCGCCCGCCGGCTTGAAACATTTGTATCTTTTCCTTCCTTTTTGTACATACTCATGGATGAGAGTATTTTCTTTTTGTTTCTTTCATGAATTGTACTTTGTACCCATTTTGGTTTATGAATAAAAGATACATTTTTCTTCTCAATGATGTGTCCCCTTTTCATTGAATGTATTCCGCGGATATTCCATCTTGATGTCCTTGCAGGACATCAATGGCTCAGGATTCAGGGTTAAGATCTGCTTCCTAAGGCTTTTGCATCTTATGAGCCATGAGGGTCTCATAAAGAGTTTTTCTCCCTACAGGTCGAGAGGATCCCATAGGTGTGAGTTCTTCTTAAGAATCGTGAGGATTCTTAAAAGGGTTTTCCCTTGAGAGTCGTAAGGATCCCACAAGAGAGTTTTTCTTCCTTACATGTCGTGAGGACTTGTAAGTGTTGGATGCGGTCACCCTTGTCCGTGTTCTACGGAATTAGGGGTTTCTCCAGGTATTGTAGTTTAAAGACGTCGCGGTCAAGGTTAAGGACCTCATAGTCCGTGGATTTAGGGACTCCACAGTCCGATGTTAGTTTTAAGACATCACGGTCAAGGTTAAGGACCTCATAGTCCGTGGATTTAGGGACTCCACAGTCCGATGTGTGGTTGCAGGGACCCGTCACCTCTTTGAAGACGTTGAGGAATTACAACGCCAGGTATCAAAGGAGTGAAGAGATGTACCCTTAAACCAAGGCAAAATCTGTAAGGAATCGGGGTGGTTGATCGTTAGTTTTAAGACATCACGGTCGAGGTTAAGGACGTCATAGTCCGTGGATTTTAAGGACTCCACAGTCCGGTATTTGCTCTGGATGCTTCATACGGGTTCACTGCCGTGCTTGGCGAGGACCAGGCTCCGCTCTGGGCGTTTTCCGTGGGGTTAAAGAGTGACGTTATCCGCGTTCCACGTAACCAGGAATTTTGCACTAGATGCTTCACACGGGTTCACTGCCGCGCTCGGCGAGGACTAGGCTCCGCTCTGGATGCTTCACACGGGTTCATTACCGTGCTCTGCGAGGACCAGGATCCGCTCTGGACGTTTTCCACGGGGTCAAAGAGTGACATTATCCGCGTTCCACGTAACCAGGAATTTTGCACTAGATGCTTCACACGGGTTCACTGCCGTGCTCGGCGAGGACTAGGCTCCGCTCTGGACGTTTTCCACGGGGTCAAAGAGTGACATTATCCGCGTTCCACGTGACCAGGAATTTTGCACTAGATGCTTCACACGGGTTCACTGCCGTGCTCGGCAAGGACTAGGCTCCGCTCTGGACGTTTTCCACGGGGTCAAAGAGTGACATTATCCGCGTTCCACGTGACCAGGAATTTTGCACTAGATGCTTCACACGGGTTCACTGCCGTGCTCAGCGAGGACTAGGCTCCGCTCTGGACGTTTTCCACGGGGTCAAAGAGTGACATTATCCGCGTTCCACGTGACCAGGAATTTTGCACTAGATGCTTCACACGGGTTCACTGCCGTGCTCGGCGAGGACTAGGCTCCGCTCTGGACGTTTTCCACGGGGTCAAAGAGTGACATTATCCGCGTTCCACGTGACCAGGAATTTTGCACTAGATGCTTCACACGGGTTCACTGCCGTGCTCGGCGAGGACTAGGCTCCGCTCTGGACGTTTTCCACGGGGTCAAAGAGTGACATTATCCGCGTTCCACGTAACCAGGAATTTTGCTGATTGTATCCGCACTTCACGGGATGGAGGTTTGACTGTTGGCGATATGTATACCACCGAGCCATAGAACTGGGAGTTGCCGCTGTTCCGCTTAGCTTGAAGTTGTGTCCGTTGTTACGAGACGAGTGTTGGGATGATCTCTAGGTCGCCTGTGGCCCGTCGAGATTTAGCTTCTTTCTTTGGTGAAACCTGGGGGAGGGAGGTATGTTCCCTTTTTGTTTATGCCATTGGATTGTATACAGGGTGTGATGGAACATCACCTGTAAGGCATACATTTTATTTTTATTTTATTTCTTTTTCCGCGATGCTCTATCGTTTCAGCTTTTATATCGCGAAGGTCGCGATTGCCCCATCATTTCGGCTATTTTTCGCGGTGCCCAATCATTTCGGCTATTTATTTATTTTCTACTCGCTGCTTTTTATTGCGAGTTGCCCCATCATTTCGGCTATTTTTTATGCCTTCATTTTTACCTGCTGCTTTTTACTGCAAGTTGCCCCATCATTTCGGCTATTTTGTAGGCATGTGTGGCTTGCTAGCTTTTTCGCCGCAAGCTTGGATTTTGGACACCGATTTTGGCATCAGCACCGCTGCAACTGGGATGTTGCCAGGAGCGAATCATCATTTGCTTCTGTCGATATTGAACAAAGGTGGCTTAGTAGACAGGGTTAAGGGTCCTGTCGACCAAGGCTTTTGACTTCGTGAGCCGTAAGGGTCTCACAAAGGTATTTCTCCCTACAAGTCGTGAGGATCTTGCAGGTGTATTTTCTCCTTAGGGATCGTGAGGATTCCTAAGTGTATGTTCCTCTGTAAGTCGTAAGGATCCTACAAGAGGGTTTTCTCCTTATAAGTCGAGAGGAATTATAAGGGTTGTTCACCATGTGGGCATATCCCTAGTCACGGGTGGGACTTTGCTGGGGAAATGTTTTTTTTTCGCGCCCGTGGATTGTATACAAGGGTCAGTATTGAGCCTCTTGTAGGGCAATATCGAAGGTTGTGGAGGATTTGCTTAAGAGCAGGTTTAGGTTTCTGTAACTTAAGACTTTCAAATCTCATGAGCCGTGAGGGTCCCATAAGAGAATTCTCCTTACGAGTCGTGAGGATCTCGTAAGTGTATTTTCTCCTTAGGAATCGTGAGGACCCCTAAGTGTGTTGCTCCTTTGTGAGTCGTAAGGATCTCACGCAGGTGGTTTCTCCTTACAAGGTCGAGAGGACCCTACAAGTGTCTTTTAACGAGGTTGCTCCCTTTCGGGTTTTCACAAACACTCGCCGGTAGTCCTGCTGTTTTTATTCACGGAGCCCTTTCGGGTTTTCATCCGTGCCCATTTTGCTTATGGACATACCGTTTTTTTTTAATTCTTTTTCACTTTTTTTTTAACAATGTCGCGCCCTTTCGGGTTTTCACGAACGCTTGCCGGCAGCCCTGCTGTTTTTACTCACGGAGCCCTTTCGGGTTTTCATCCGTGCCCATTTTGCTTATGGACATACCGTCTCTTTCTTTATCCTTTTTCATATATATATATTTTTTACTTTTTCTTTCTCTCTCCTCTTTTTTTTATCTCGTCAGCCTAAAGATGCTGCGGTAGTAGTTTTAGGGACGTTTCGGTCCGTCGTTAGTTTAAGGACGTTTCGGTCCGTCGATAGTTTAAGGACGTTTCGGTCCGTCGTTAGTTTAAGGACGTTTCGGTCCATCGTTAGTTTAAGGACGTTTCGGTCCGTCGTTATGGGAAGGCCGGCTGCTGCTTGTAAAGTCTGAGCCTAGGAAGATAGTGAGCGGACATAGTCGTCGTCATCTATCATTGACTTAGGCTGTGGCTTATTAAGCGTAGTATTTCTTTAAGAAGCGGCCGTTTATTGGCCTGAAAGGCCTTTCACCGTGCATGTCCATGAGTAGGTAGGCTCCACCCTGGTAGACCTTGTCTATGATGTACGGGCCTTCATAGTTTGGCTCAAATTTTCCCCGCTTGGCACGATTGGGGATCATAGGTCTTTTGACCACTAGTACGAGTTCGCCTTGGCGGAATGTCCTCGGCCTGGTCAATCTTTCGTACGAGCGCGTCATCTTTGCTTTGTAGGCCTCTAGATGTTGTTGCGCTACGAGCCGGGTTTCGTCGAGGGCATCAAGCTCCTCAAGCCGAAGGTGAGTATTTTCTTCGTTCGTCAGCTCGTGGTGGACTGCTACTCGTAGAGAAGGTAACTCTATCTCGAGGGGGAGCACTGCTTCCGTCCCAAATACCAACGCGTACGGCGTTGTGTTCGTGGCCGTCTTGAACGTAGTTCGATAAGCCCAAAGGGCTTCTTGCAGCCTTTCGTGCCAGTCTCTCTTATTCCTGGAAACGGTCTTTTTTATGATCTTCGTCAAGGTCTTATTGAAGGCCTCGGCCAGACCGTTAGCTCGTGGATTGTAAACCGAAGAATATCTCCAGTCTATATTGTGCTGCTGTGCGAAGCGGCTAATCTTATGGCTTCGGTAGGCCGGCCCGTTATCGGAGATAATCCGCCGTGGAGTTCCGAACCGATAGATGACGTGCGTCTTGAAGAAATGGAGGATATTCTCCGTCTTTACTTCCCTCAGTGGTACTGCTTCTGCCCATTTGGAGAAGTAATCAGTTGTCGCCAGGATAAAACGGTGTCCTCGGGATGATGCTGGCTCAATGGGGCCGACTATGTCAGTCCCCCACATTTCGAATGGTCAACTAGCCACCGTTGGGTGCAGTGGATTCGGATGTTGGTGGATGAAGTCTCCATGAATCTGGCATGAGTGGCATTGCTTCGCGTACTCGAGGCAGTCCTGGATCATCGTGGGCCAGTAGTAACCCATCCGTTTAATTTTTAACTTCATCTTTGGGCCTGCTTGGTGAGAACCGCAAAGTCCGTCATGAACTTCCTGAATGACTCTTTCTGCTTCGTCAGGTCCTAAACATCTCAGCCATAGAGAATCAAACGATCTTTTGTATAGAATATCGTTGACGAAAGCGAAAGATAGAGCTCGTTTCATGAGCTGATGTCTTGAGGACGCTTCTTTGGGCATTCGGTGGGACTTAAAGTAGTCTATGAAGACTTCCCTCCAGTCTTCGGCCTTCTCATGGTCTTTTATTTGTAGGGTCGTCTGCTCAGTCGCTCCCTTTTCTTCGCATGATTCCGGAGATATTTCTGCCGGGGCGAGCACTCGACGGCTTTGTACCACGATGCTGACGTCATCGAGGTTCTCGTCAGCCAGTTCTTTAGCAAGTTTAGCCAACGCGTCTGCTTTGCTGTTTTCCGCGCGCGGTATGTTCTCCAAAGTATAGGAGGGAATTTGGGTCAATAGTTGTTGCACCTTTTCGCCGTACCTCACCAACTCCGGCTTGCACGTTTGGTAGTCACCATTTACTTGACTAACGACCAGCTGAGAATCCCCGTATATAAGGAGGTCTTCAATTCCCATGTCGATGGCGATCTCGAGGCCTGCTATCAGAGCTTCGTATTCAGCTTCATTGTTTGTCCTCGGCTCTGTTAAGGAGAAGGCGAAGCGCATTATCCCTCCTTGTGGAGTTGCAAAGATGAGGCATATCCCCGATTTGATCATTGGGTTACCTTGTTTCTGTTTCTTTATGGAGGACGCTCCATCGAAATAGAGTTCCCATCGGGTGCTTCCGCCGCTAATCGCATCAAATGCATGCTCGTCCGGCAAATCACAGTTCAGAGGAGAATCGGCCGGTATCGGATGCTCAGCGAGGAAATCGGCAATGGCCTGGCCTTTCACTGCCTTGAGAGGTTGATACGCTATCGAGAACTCCATCAAGAGCAGGGCCCACTTAGCGAGTCGTCCCGTCAATATGGCTTTCGACATCAAGTATTTAAGGGGATCCACCTTTGAAATGAGACGGACTTCATGCGCCAACGCATAGTGCCTGAGCTTTGTTATCGCGAAGATTAACGCCAAGCAATGTTTTTCAATGGGAGAATAGTTGCTTTCTGCCCCCAGTAGAACTCGACTTAAGTAGTAGAGTGCCCTCTCTTTCCCCTGATCGTTCTCTTGTGCCCATAATGTGCCCAAGGAACTTTCAAGGGCGGTCGTATAAAGAATGAGGGGTTTTCCCTTGACCGGCGCAGCCAACACCGGAGGGTTCTGCAGGTACTGCTTGATCTCGTCTAGTGCACCTTGACATTTGTGGTCCCAAACGAATGGAGTCCCCTTTTTCATCAGGTGGCTGTAAGGACGACACTTGCCTGAAAGATTGGCGATAAACCGCCGGATGTATGCGAGCTTCCCTTGGAGAGACCGCAACTGTTTGAGGGTTCTTGGCGGAGGCATTTCCATGATCGCTTTAATCTTTGACGGATCTATTTCAATACCTCGGTGTCGAACGATGAATCCCAGAAATTTGCCCGAGGAGACTCCAAACGCGCATTTGAGGGGATTCATTTTCAAATTATATTGCCGAAGGCGTCGAAATACAGTCTCCAGATGTTTTAAATGATCATCGTATGACATGCTCTTTACTACGAGGTCATCGATATAGCACTCGACGATGTCATGTATGAGGTCATCGAAGATCTTTGTCATGGCCCTTTGATAGGTAGCGCCAGCGTTCTTTAGACCAAAGGGCATAACCCTGTAGCAGAATATACCCAACGGGGTCCGGAAAGCGGTGTGCTTCTGGTCTTCGGGATGCATCTTTATCTGATTGTATCCTGACGAACCGTCCATAAAGGAGAAAACCTCGTGAGTGGACGTGCTATCTATCATTAGCTCGGTTACTGGTACTGGGAAATCATCCTTTGGACAGGCTTTATTGAGATCCCTGAAATCCACGCATATGCGTACCGTCCCATTCTTCTTCATTACCGGGACGATATTGGCGATCCAATCGGGATATTGGACTTCTCGGATAAATCCAGAATCGATCAGCTTCTTGACTTCGGCGTTGATGCTCATCTCAAGCTCGAGTCGCATCCTCCTTGGCGCCTGCTTGACTAGCTTGATATCTGGGGATATTGCTAATTTATGCACAGCAATCTCCGGATCTAATCCTGGCATCTCGGAGTAGTTCCACGCGAAGCAGTCTTTATGCCGTAGAAGCACGTTCTTTAACGCAGCCACCCTCTCTTCGGATAACAGCTCGCTGACAAATGTCGGTCGCGGGTTGTCTGTCGATCCCAACTCAATCTTCTTGAGGTTATCTGCAGTAGTATGTATACCATCTTCCAGTTCTTTCGGAGCGGGCGGAAATTCTGAGATCACCTCATCATCGCTGTTCTCAAAGCACCGGGGAAGGTCATCTACGTTCTCGGGCTCTTCTCCTAATATCGTAATCGTATAACAAGTGCGAACCCGCTCCCCGGACTGAGGTGGACCCGGTTCTGCTCTTGCGGCCTTGGGCTCGTGCTTTTGTGGTGGCGTTACCTTCCAGCCGTCGGATAAAGCGAATCTGCCCCGTTGGTACTGGTCCTCGACCCAGTTCTTGAAGGTGAAGCAGTCTTCGGTAGGATGTCCTATGGCTTGGTGATAAGAGCAATAACTCAGATGAGAAGCCTTGTTAGCTTGCTCAGGATGTCTAGACTCTAGAAGCGTGATCATTTGATGTTTTATAGCAAGGTTGAGTAACCTCTCCGTCTTGTCTCGGGGGAAGGAGTACGCTCGACTCATCTTCTTCATGAGGGACAAACCCGAGCCGCTTCTTGATTTATTTCCGTCTCTGCGTTGGGCCTTTCGTACAACGGATTGACGAGGATAAGCGTCTTTGTCTTTTACAGCATGTTGAAATAGACGTTGCGTCCTGGCCTTCTCGTAGATGGCCATTTCGCGGTTGTGGTCTTCCCGAGCTTTCTGACCCACTTTCATGATAGGCTTGCCCATTCGTTCTTCAAACGACGGACTCGGCGCTTTAATCGCGGGGTCTAGTTTTGATGGGGGGTTGGCATCTTCTGACAGGGCGTCCTCCTCTTCATCAAAGGTATATATAGCGTAGCTGCTGTGAGCCCGTTCCCGTTTTCCGGCTCTTGCGTATCCAAGCCCGAGTGTTTCCATTTTTCCGTTGGGCAATTTGCGTTGAGTCCCGGGGACATCCCAAATCCTGTTGTAGAGCCGAGCCTGCCGAACAGTCTGTTTTAAGGGTACTCCTTGGCGCCTCAGTAGCTTCTTCAATCCATTTGTATAGTATCTGGGCAAACGGATGGGTTGGAGCCTGTCAAGTGTAGCATCCGCGCCATGCCAGATCTCTTTCCCTATTTTCGACTCTGAGGATCGGTAGAATAGGATCACCTTCTCACCCCTTTGTCTGGGAGGGACGTAAAATGTTTGCAGGTCCTGCACATTATTAGCCTGAAGCGCGTCGGATCCTTGTAGTGTTCTCGCGGTACCATGGTGATTTGCAAACTATGGTCATCGCCAGGGGGTGCTTGCATTGACAGCCGATTGGAGAACACGGCATTAACTTCATCTTCTGAATCACTTCCGAAGACCAACATGGGGGCGGGCGTCCCCAGGTTGTTGCGTTGAGATGGCCCTGCATAAACTATCTCTTCCTCTTCTTCGGTATCGCTTCCGAAAACAGGGATGGTGGCGGCGGTTTTGTTTTCCGGGTTGCGACACCTTTCTGTATCCTCGAAATCTGGCAAAAAGTACTTCGCATCTTCGTATTTGCGGACCTCGTTCACGGAAAATGGGTTTAACTCACCTGTTACGGTATACTCGAAACCATCCTTAAAGTACTTCATACACTGATGTTGTGTAGAAGGGATGATGTTGTATTCGTGTAACCAAGGACGACCGAGCAAGGCGTTGTAGCAGGTCTTGGCGTCAATGACATGGAATTTGATGTCTGTGACAAGAAGTCCAAAGCGTAATGTTAGTATCACAGATCCGAGAGTCCGCGACGATTGTGAATCGAAACCGGATATAGTAATTTTGTCACGAGCGAGGTGTTGCACACTCATGCAGATTTCCTTCAACACCCGAACATTAAGGAGATTGACGGAGGATCCATTATCCACCAGGATCTTGCCTATCTTGATATCATGGCAGTATCCGGAGACATATAGGGGACGGTTGTGGTCGCACGTCCCGAGAAGGAGGTCTTCATCACCAAAAGTGATGTCGGCCGTATGCACTTCCTCCAGTTCATCCTTCATCTTTTCAGTGGCGAGGAAGGCTTGGAATTGCTCAGGTTCTTGTAACGCCTTAATTAGTGAGTCTCGCGCTTCTTTTGATAATAGGAGGGCATCGAGAATGCTAAGCTGAGAAGGTAGCTTCCTTAGGTGCGCGAGGATGTTATAGTCCACCTTACCCTTCCTAGGAGGGTCTTTGGCAGCCAGCTCTCTCATGACTTGGTTATCTAAAGTGATATCTTCAGTGACCTTTTCCTTTCCCTTATCCTTTCTACTTACGGGCCCGAGATTCTTTTCTGGGAGTGTGCGATTGCGCAGCTGAATGTTCTCGCAGATCTCCGATTTCTCCTCTTTCCCTAAAACAGATTCTTTGAAGAGAGGGCCCAGAGCGATTTCTTCATCAGAGTCGCTCCCGAAGGTGAGAACTTATGACCCCCTGGCGTTTACCATGTAACAGTTGCCAGTAGTTCTGTTGTGCCCATCGACAGTACTTCTTCGCTCCCGACGGCTCTTGCGTTTCATGCGCTTAACATATTGCCGACGAGCAACATATCCTTGCCACCATATCTTAAAGGCGTCGCACTCCTCCGTGGGGTGTGAGATTTTCCGATGATATGCGCAATAATCAGGGTGCCTCTCCACCCCATCATGTGTGTTTCCTTCCGAGGGTGGTAGCTTCATCCCCCTCGACATGGCTTTGGCAAACCTTTTTCTCGTCTTGAATATCTTCTTGTCTACTTCGGATGCCTTTCGCTCTGGCGGAGGTAGTTCAACTCTTCCGTTCAGTCGCCTGCGTTTGGCTCCTTCTGAAGCGGCCATCTTACGCTCCTGATCCGCTTTACTTTTTAGGCGAATCTCGTCTAGAAAAGCGTCGATCATTTCGTCTGTTGGCCATGCACGCTCTGGTACAGGCTCTGCCTCCAGCTTCTTAATGCCGGGAGTTTTCCCATCATCGGTAAACGAGTGGGAGATTACGTTACAACTCGCCACATATCCTTCGGATTCATCCGACGAGCTCTCTCCATCATCTTCCTCTTGAAAGATGTGGTTGAGGAACTCTTGCAGTGTGACAGGAGTTCGCGCCTTTTGATTGTACTCTTCCGGTGCGTCGATTTGCTTCTGCAAGTTCGTGCGCTCGTTTCCAGGCTTCACGGTCTTCTTGGATTTCTTCTTCTTTTTCTTCGACGATTTTGACGATTGGGCGTGAGTATTTGGGCTCTTATCGCGAGTCTTTGTAGTTGGGCGGCGCTTTAGCATCCCTTCGATAATTTGAGGTTCAAGAGGGTCCTTCCATTCGATCGCAGGGCACGCATGAAGGTCTCTCAGCATTCTTTTGGTTTTAGTTGATAGCACGACCTCCCATGGAGCTTCTTCAATAAAGGAGCAGGTTGCCCCCGGTGTATCTGCTTTCTTAGGCGTATGCGGTTGTGGTGGGTTCACCTTCCACTTTTCGGACAGTACAAACTTCCCCTGGAGGTATTGATCTTCAATCCATCCTTTGAAGACGAAGCAATCTTCAATCGGATGGCCTACCGTTTGATGGTAAGGGCAATAGTTAGGGTTATTCACCTCGGTGGGTTGCGGCGGTCGCCTTGGATTTGGTAGGCTTATAAGTCTGTTGCGTATTGCCAGCTCGAATAACCGTTTCGTCTTGTCTCGTGGGAACGAGTAGGGACGCTTCATCTTCTCATTATAATACCGGCGTCTTTCCTCCAGTTGATCTGCCGGTTTCGGGGCGTTAGGTTGCTGTTGGGCATTCGCAACAAAGGTTGCCCTTCCTTTACCCTTGTCATTCCGAGGTTCCGACTTCGGGGGAGGTGGTCTATGACCCATCTGGTCCATCTGAGCCAACTTGTCGATTAAAGCCTGGAATGTGGTTGGCTTAAAGAACATCATAAACTGGGAGATAGTTGCGTGGGGGTCTAGGGTTCCCACGAACATGCCCACTGCGGGTGCCTCCTCAATGCGTTGTTCACATCTCGACCACAAGTTCCGCCAGCGTATAGCATACTGGACCCAGGTTTCGCCTGGTTTTACCCTGGCGTTAATCAGTGCAGTTATTGGAGTGCGTTCGCTGGCACTTGCGAATCGCTGAGTGAATAACAACTCCATTTCAGCGAACGTTTTGATAGAATCGTTCGGGAGTTCTGAATACCATTCGAACGCAGTTTCTGATAGGCTGCCTACGAACTGGCGGAGCAACAGTTTATCATCACCGCCGGTGTTACCGCAGAGGGCCCGGAACTGGGCGACATGTTGATGGGGGTTGCCGGTCCCCTTGTACACGTGGAATTTTGGTATCGTATAGCCTTGCGGGTATTTGATTTGGTCGTACCAGCTTGGATACGGCCGCCCCGTTTTCACGACTTGACCAGCTGCCTCAGTCGCGTGATGAACCCGGATTTGCTGGGCTATGTAGTCAACCAATTCCGCCTTAGAGATTGCCTCCTCCTTGGCCGTTGAGAGGGCTGGTGGTGGATTTGACGTTTCTCCTCGGTCGTCTTCAAGAACGATTGGGGGATCCTCGGCGGGTAAGTCCTGCTGGATCATCATTCCTATCATATCTTGGAAGAGAAGGCCCATACGTTGTATGTTGGCCGCTTGTTCAGTATCCTCTTTGTCCTTTTTCTCCAGTATTCGGCGAAGGAATTCAGCGTCGGTTTCTTCCTCCTGGCGCGCGTCTGAGGACGTTTCTGGGTTTTCTTTTGGCCCGGTGAGTGCGGCCATAGCATTCATCATTTCCTGAAGCTTTTGTTGCTGCTCCTGGGCTTTCGTCACGGATCGGGTTAGCGGTCGGTGGCCCGTAGAAGTGCGGCTTTCCTCCTTTCCAGAGGCCATGTAAACAGTGTGCACCACCATGCCCCCAGACTTAGGGCGTCTGGGCTCAGTGCTTTTAGCCGTCGTTGCATGCTGGGGGGTCTTCTCTGGCCTCCTCCTTTTATGAGCCAGTTGATCAACAGCCTTTTGGGGTTTAGCCTGGTGACCAGCTTCCGGTTGGATTTTCAGCTTCTTGTGCCGGCGGGAGAAGTTTGGATCGATGATCGAGTCTCGGGCCTGCCGCCAAACCTTATAGATTTTGGAAGACAGCCGTTGAGGGGATCGGGGCTGTTCTGGTTTTATTTCCACAACCTTTTTTAATGGGGGAGGAGACCTCTTCAGCACTGCAGTAGGAGAATTCCTTCGCACCTTATTTAGTATTTCGAAGCTGTTCCCAGTTGGAACAACAGCATTAACTTCTGCCACCGGGGCTGATGGAGTCAACCCGGAGGGGGAGTTGCCCCCAGCCTTCCTTACTCGGCGCCAATGGCGACGTCGAGCGTGTCGAGCGGACGGCGTAGGGTCAGCGGTAAGAATGGTTTCGTCTTGCCCCCTGTCTGGGTGGGAGGTCGCTGTTGGTGTTAGCCTGTCAAAGACCGATGTCCTTTGGGCAGCAGGAGCGGGAGCTGAAGCCTTCAATCTTGTAAAGACCGACCTTTTGGCCGGAGAAGCTGTTAGTGTATATGCCCTAGAGGCCATTACTGTATCATACTAGTTTGTATATTACTTAATGGAAGCTTGGGATATTCACCTTGTATATACAATCTTGCTCAAAATAGTAGTATGCTACTTGGTTTGTTTCTACTTCAATGTGTACATGTGTTTATTTTTGTATATCGCCTATACACATTAGTGGAGCCCTTAGGATCTTTGCTTGATTACCAGCGATGTGATGGCCGTCACACTAGTGGGGCTGGGTAATCCATAAGCACATCCTTATGCAGGTCCCTGGTCGCAGGACTATCGAGACAGGGCATCGATACTCCGGAGTAGACCAGCGCATGCGCTTCTCATCCCAGTGTGGGAGGCGGTCTGTCCCACAGCCGTCAGTACGTCGTACTTGAGATAGTATGCGGGTGCTCGTTAGGTTACGGGTACACTGGACAGGACTCGTCGGGAACTGACTAGTTGGTATTATGCCTATAGTCAGTTATCAGTTCCCAGGTGACATGAGTACAGCTTAGTCCGCTGACTTGACACTGTCACTTCGCCTCGAGTGTGTTCCCACTGTACTTTGATCACTACCCTACCACGGCTCAAAGGAGTCGTGCAAACAGGTAGTGGTTGGGTGCAGTCCCGAAGCACTTGGAGGCAGTGACGGTTAGACAGGATTCGTCTCTCCCGGTATTGGGGGTTGACATCGCGCTGTGTCTAGGAGAGCCATTACACGAGTAGTCCCTGGCCAGGGCAAACGAGATATACTGGTAGGCTTCCAGTGTTATCTCAGGGTGTTTTGGGCTTCGCTCCGGCATGACTTGTACCGCTATTGGGGGACTGACGTTTACCGCCCCCTAGGCCCGCCATGCGATGTATCAGACGAACAGACCGGACTGTACGGAGAATGTCACACTCAGGCTCAGTAGGAGTTCAGATGGGTTTCGCCTCGTCGGTCTTCTTGTCGGCATTACCTGGGGACCGTTACGCACAGCTAGTGCCGCTTGCGGTCTGTGGTTAAACCCACTGCCAGCGTAGTGTCGAGTCTTTAGAGTCCCACACAAAAAGCTTTTCGCCTTTAGGCAAAAGAGTAGAGGTCGCATGGTATTGCGACAGGTCGCATGGTTTTGCGACAGGGTTCGGTCACATCCGTGCACTTGTGCACGTACAGTGTCTGGACAGTTTGCACTAGCGGGCTTTGGTTTAAGCCAGATCCTAGTGTACGTATTGGGATTGGATTTATCCAGTATGCATTCGTGTTCCTCGGAACGCGGATGCGGGTGTGTATGCACAGTTGATAGGGAGACAGAGGCAGCGGATTCTCATTAGGGTTGTTGACAGTTGACCGTTGACTATTTGACTTTTTGCTCAACCCTAATGAGAATATGATATGTGATTAACTATTATATTAATTAAGTATTATGGTGACATGGTTGTTGACTTGTTGACTTTGTTGACTTGTTGACTTGTTGACTTTGTTGACTTGTTGACTTTTGTTGACTTGTTGACTTTGTTGACCGGTTGACTAGGCTTGACTAGTTGACCATCATGATAACCATAGCCATCATTTCATGGCAAAGACTTTTGTTTGCTTGCTCATTTGTGTAAAATGAGTGCATGAAATGATATGGTTATGGTTGCTTCAACCATCACATAAGACTTTTTTGATATGATGAGTTATCATGACTTTGGATTATGAGAGGGTGAGAGACAAAAGACTTGCTCATTCTTTCTTGCTCATTCTCTCTCTTGTTCTTGAGCTCTCTTGTTTTGCTCTCACCCTCTTGCTCTTTTTCCCTCTCTTTAATCTATGGTTCTCTTGTCTCATGAGTTGAGAATCAAGAACCATAGATAAAATCCCACACAAACTATTCTCTACTCATTCTAGTTCACAAGGTTTAGCAAACCGAGTGAACTAGTTTCTTCAAAGAACGAAGAAGGAGCCAAAGGTTGGAGCTTTCAGGTGGATCTATCTTCGGTGTACGGAGACGACGGGAAGAAGCCAATTCGGACCACCATCGGAGTTTGAAGACGAAGGAGTTCAAGACAAGCAAGGTATAACCCCCTAACCGAGTAGCTAGAAACTCGTAGTTAGGTTTCTAGATAGATGTTTAACCAAGATCCGGGTTTTAGGTCCATGTTACCACCTCCGTAAAATCGTTTTTTACCAAATTCCGCATTCCCGAAAGTACCGGGAGAGGTAGCATGGACTTACAGTGGTATCAGAGCCAGGTTAAACTCTATCTAACATGTTAGCAAGTAACTAGAAGATCGATCAAAGAAAAAGTCCCGAAAACGAACCCCAAAAATTCGAGTTTCTGTCGATTTTTTTACTGTTCAAAAGTTGATTATTTTAACACCTAAAATCGGCTCAGGCTTTTTTGTGAATAACCACCAAAGATGGTCCCACGATCGAGTCAAAGCGCCGCGGAAACGCGGCGGGAGCACGCTCCCGCCGCGGATCCGCGGCCGAGTTGACTCGGCCGAGGTCAATCTTTGGTGCAGTGTTATTCTGGGGGTATTTTGGGATTTTTAGTATATGTATTTTCTGCCCAGATTTTCCAGAACGAAAATTTTATTTTGGGGTCCCGAAAATCCGTATTTTTGATCGAACTTCTAAAAGACTTGAGCTAACGGGTTTTCTGTAATGTGATATTTGTATTGAACGTCTACTAATCGCTATATGTCGATTAGTGGGGGTTATACAAATCTGTGATCTGTAATGTTGCTGGAATGTGTATATGAATATGTTGCATTGTCGCGGGTGAATAGCCGGGGGTTGTGAGACGAGAGTTTTCTTTTCTTTCAATTCTTGTAAATTTGTAAATTGATGTAATAATTATTTGTATGGCCGCACAACCGGGTCGGGGTTATAGCCGTCATTGTATAATTTCTTTTTACTGTTTTTGCTCCTAGGATAGACCCATGGAGGGGGTGCACAAACTACCGGGTATGCCGAAGTGTCGAGTGGCCTACTCATGGAGATGAGGGAGGTTGCTACGCTTCGGGTACTTGGCGGGTAGTTTGCCGCACCCGTAGGGGTCTTGGGTGGGGTATTTGGCTATTCACCGCGACCGTGTAATCTGTCTTTCGTTACAGGCTCGTACGAATTACAGGTTCCTAGTATATCCAATGTATTCATCTGTGATCTGAAATGTTTATCATTGCAGTATATCTATATATGATATTATTTAGGCGTTGCTTATGTTTTACAGACGCGCTAGCCCAGCCCCCGCTCTGTCGTTAGTTAAGTAACCTAACGGGTAATGACGGGGCCCAGTGGCGAATGCGAATGGCATAAGCGTACGTCATATTTTGGTTGTTTTCTGCAATGGTAGGATTAAATGATGGGACGCATTAAAAGAACTAATGCAAGAATATCACGCATTAAAAGAACTAATGCAAGATAATAAACCAAGTTAAAGTCGTTGGAACACTTTCGAAAAACCACTCGGTTCTTTTCAAAACCAACTTTTAAATGCGGAGCTTGAGCCACTCCTTTTAAAAGCTATCTCGTTCCATCGACCAAATCAAGTTCACTACGTTCACGGTTTTGCCAAAACCATTCGTAGCCCTCCGTCGTTTCGTATGAATATTCAATAGTATTCAAGCTGTGTTTGTTGACCTTCGTCAAGGCATAGTGATTGGTAGCTGTTGGGTATTCATATGTAGCATAGATAGATGCGTTGGTTTGGGACATTCACATTACCTTGTTGACCTTCGTCAAGGGTATATACGGGTGGATTCAAATTAACCTGGATAATGACGGGCAGAACTTGACATGTGACTTATGATTTGTTGACCTTCGTCAAGGTCATAAGAGCATGGGGCAAAAATCCACATCGGGAGTTTCATAAGTACTGAAACTTGCTAGATTTGCATACCATTTGGAGTGTGATGATTCTGGTAGGATTCCTTCAGTTTCGTCACGCGATGATATTTGGATCCCGATCCTACTGTGAGTATATGCTACTCCTCGGGAAATTTCTCACTAATCGATCAATGCTATAAACCTAGTAGGTGCCTAGAAAGGTGTTAGCGGGGCTACGCCCCTAGGGAAAAGAGGTTCTTTAATTAAGGAACTTCGCGAAAGCGTTGGAAAACCTCCCTCGAAGTACCGACACCGGCCTGGCTGAACGGTTAAGCAAGTATTGTGCGGTGGGATTGATCCCGACTAATTCTTCCTTTATGGTTTGAGGAGGGATTCGAGAAACAGTGGGATCCATCCTGTTTAGACAAACTAAAAACCACTCTAAACTTGCAAGAGCATCATGCTGAGTGTTTCTTCTTCTCTCTCCTAATTGCAGCGACCAAATCGACATGACTGGACTTAAGTTACTCCTAGATAAAAACAAACTGACAGGGCCAAACTACAAAGATTGGCTCAGGAATGTCAAGATAGCAATCACTTACGACAAGCTGGGGTATCTTCTTACCACCAAAGCTCCCCCTGCCCCTGGTCCCACTTCCAGCGTCGCGGATAAGGAAATCCGCAAGACTTGGGAGATTGATAGCGCGAAGGCCAAGTGCCTCGTACTTGCCTCGATGGACAACGAACATCAGAGGAGGCACGAGAATATGGACCTTGAATCCATATTTCTCCATACAAAAGAACTGTATGGAGAGCAATCTCGTATCGCAAGATACGAAGCGTCGAAAAAGTTATTTTCGACAAAGATGGCCATCGGATCATCAGTAGCCGAGCACGTGCTAAAGATGATCAGCTACATTGAGGAGCTCGCGGACCTAGGGACCACATTGGAGAGTGAACTCTATACGGACATAGTTCTCTAGTCCCTTCCTTCCACTTACGCCCAGTTCATACTGAACTTCAACTTACAAGAAAAAGAGGTTGAACTTTCAGAGCTCCTCAACATGCTGAGGAGCGCAGAGAGCACCCTACAGAAAGGTAGGGAAACATCCACTTTGTTTGTAGGAGGATCATCTTCTTCTAGGTCCAAGGCGAAAGCCAAGGGAAAGAAAAAGAAAGCCCCCGCCAAACCAAGGGGCGGTGTTAGTAAAGTGGATACGAAGGGAAAAGCTAAAGCAACAAAGAAAGCGGGGAAGCTTGTGGATAAGGAAGAATGCTTCTATTGTCATAAGAAAGGACACTGGAAGAATGATTGCAGGGCCTGGAAGGCCAGAACACAGGAATTGAAGCAGGTTGCAGCTTCAGCTTCAGGTGTGTATGTTATTGAAAACTGTCTTTCAATAAACTCTACTTCCTGGGTATTGGATACCGGATCAGGATCTCATATCTTTAATTCTTTGCAGGCGTTGAGAAACTGTAGGGTTTTGAAGGCAGGTGACATGACCCTCAGAGTTGCGAACGGAGCTAGCATGGATGCTAAAGCCGTGGGGGACTATCACCTAGGAATGTCAGATGGATATGTTTTGGTTTTGCGTAATTGCTTTTTTGTACCCAACGCAACTTGTAATATCATTTCTGTATCTTTAGTTTCTAAAGAAGGTTATGAATTTGCGTTTGTAAGTAATGTTGTAAACATTCACCTTAATCAAGTTCTTATTGGGTCAGGTACATTGAGTAATGGTATATACGTATTGAACCAACCACAGATTTTCAATATCCAGAATACACACAAAAGAAAGTCTCCAGAAATAAATTAGACTTTCTTGTGGCATTGTAGACTGGGTCACATCAATGAGAGAAGGTTGACTAAGTTACATACAGAAGGATATTTGAATGCGTTCGAATATCAATCGTATGCCACTTGTCAATCCTGTCTCAAAGGAAAGATGACAAAGACTCCGTTTACTGGACGTGGAGTAAGAGCGAGCGAGCTCTTGGGACTCGTACACAGTGACGTGTGCGGTCCAATGTCTACACATGCGCAAAGCGGTTATTCTTACTTCATTACTTTTACGGATGACTTCTCAAGGTACGGTTATGTCTTCTTAATGAAACATAAGTCCGAAGCCTTTGGAAAATTCCAGGAGTATAAGAATGAAGTAGAAAAACAGACCGGCAAAAGTATTAAGATTCTAAGATCGGATTGAGGTGGAGAATACTTAAGTGCCGAGTTCCTGGACTATTTAAAAGAGAACGGAATTCTCTCTCAGCTTACTCCTCCATACACCCCGCAACATAACGGTGTATCGGAGAGACGGAACTGAACCCTATTGGATATGGTTCGGTCCATGATGAGTAACGCTGAGTTACCGCGATCATTCTGGGGATATGCACTGGAAGCAGCTGCGTATCTCTTGAACAAGGCTCCCACCAAGACTGTGCCTACCACCCCATATGAGATGTGGACTGGGAAGAAACCCTGTCTTAAGTATCTTAAGGTATGGGGATGTCCAGCTTTTGTAAAAAAGCAGCATGCGGACAAGCTTGAGGCACATTCAGTACAGTGTAAGTTTGTGGGATACCCAAGGAACTCCAGGGGGTATCTTTTCTATTCCGCTGAGGAACAAAAGGTTTTTGTTTCTCAGCATGCCCGCTTCTTGGAAACTGAGTTTTTGGAAACCCAGATAAGTGGGAGCACAATAGAACTGGAAGAAGTTCCAGAACCACAGACTGTTACTGAAGGCTTAGTGGAACCAGAGGGTTCAACAGAACAGGACATTCCTACGCCGCTCCGCAGGAGTAGTAGGCAGACTCATCCGCCCGAGAGATACTACGGTTTTCTCATAGACGGGGATAGAGAAGATTGCATCATAGATTATGATGAGCCTACTAGGTTCCAGCAGGCCGTTCAGAGCGTTGACTCAGTGAAATGGCTAGATGCAATGCGGACCGAAATGGAGTCCATGTACACCAACAAGGTATGGACGTTGGACATTGCTCCAGACGGGGTAAAACCCGTAGGATGCAAGTGGATCTTCAAAAGGAAGATTGGTGTAGATGGACAGGTTGAGACCTATAAAGCTAGGCTGGTAGCAAAGGGTTTTCGTCAAAGACCTGGCTTGGACTACGACGAAACCTTTTCTCCAGTAGCCATGCTGAAATCCATTCGGATCCTTCTTGCCATCGCTGCCTTCCACGATTATGAGATCTGGCAGATGGACGTAAAGACAGCTTTTCTAAATGGAAATTTAGAGGAGTGTGTCTATATGGACCAGCCAGAGGGTTTCATTCAGAGTGGGAGCAGCGGAAAGGTGTGCAAGTTGCTTAAGTCCATCTATGGACTAAAGCAGGCATTACGGAGTTGGAACATCTGCTTTGATGAGACGGTCAAAGAATTTGGCTTTATCAAAAATCCAGATGAACCATGCATCTATAGTAGATTTGTAGCGAGAACTGTAGTATTCCTCGTTTTATACGTGGATGACATTCTCTTAATAGGAAATGACATTCCTATGCTACAATCTGTCAAGGGGTTCTTGTCATACAGGTTCTCCATGAAAGACCTGGGTGATGCCTCATACATCCTGGGGATCCGGATCCATCGTGATAGATCCAAGAGGATATTAGGACTTTCACAGTCCAGGTACATCGACACCATACTGAAAAGATTCAGTATGGAAGATTCCAAGTGCGGTAACCTACCGGCTTGTCACGGGATCACCCTCTCTAAAGAGATGTCTCCCAAGACTAATTTGGAGAGGGATCGCATGTCTATTATACCCTACGCTTCTGCGGTAGGCTCTATAATGTATGCGATGTTGTGTACCAGACCGGATGTAGCTTATGCACTGAGTGTTGTAAGCCGGTATCAGTCAAACCCTGGGGAGAAACACTGGATAGCGGTAAAGAACATTCTCAAGTATCTGAGAAGGACTAAGGAGATGTTCTTGGTGTATGGCGGAAAAGACCTCCAGATCGAGGCCTTTGTTGACTCCAGCTTCCAAAGTGACAAGGATGATTCCAAGTCCATGTCGGGTTTTGTCTTTACCCTCAATGGAGGGGCGGTGTGTTGGAAGAGTTCCAAACAAGAAACCGTTGCAGACTCGACGATGGAAGCGGAATACATCGCTGCATCTGATGCCGCAAAAGAAGCTGTCTGGATGAGGAAGTTCTTGAAAGAACTTCAGGTGGTTCCGTCCATTGTTGATCCAATACCTCTGTATTGCGACAACAACGGGGCTATAGCTTTAGCGAAGGAACCCAGGTCCCATCAGAGATCCAGGCACATCTTGAGGCGGTATCACCTGATCAGGGAGATCGTAGATCGCCAGGAGATCGAGGTTCGGAGAGTCGCTTCAGAAGATAACACTGCAGATCCATTCACCAAGGCCCTGCCCCAGACTCAGTTCGAGCGGCTGATCGAGATGATAGGTCTTCGATACGCCAGTACATGGCCTTAGTGCAAGTAGGAGATTGTTAGTGTATATGCCCTAGAGGCCATTACTGTATCATACTAGTTTGTATATTACTTAATGGAAGCTTGGGATATTCACCTTGTATATACAATCTTGCTCAAAATAGTAGTATGCTACTTGGTTTGTTTCTACTTCAATGTGTACATGTGTTTATTTTTGTATATCGCCTATACACATTAGTGGAGCCCTTAGGATCTTTGCTTGATTACCAGCGATGTGATGGCCGTCACACTAGTAGGGCTGGGTAATCCATAAGCACATCCTTATGCAGGTCCCTGGTCGCAGGACTATCGAGACAGGGCATCGATACTCCGGAGTAGACCAGCGCATGCGCTTCTTATCCCAGTGTGGGAGGCGGTCTGTCCCACAGCCGTCAGTACGTCGTACTTGAGATAGTATGCGGGTGCTCGTTAGGTTACGGGTACACTGGACAGGACTCGTCGGGAACTGACTAGTTGGTATTATGCCTATCGTCAGTTATCAGTTCCCAGGTGACATGAGTACAGCTTAGTCCGCTGACTTGACACTGTCACTTCGCCTCGAGTGTGTTCCCACTGTACTTTGATCACTACCCTACCACGGCTCAAAGGAGTCGTGCAAACAGGTAGTGGTTGGGTGCAGTCCCGAAGCACTTGGAGGCAGTGACGGTTAGACAGGATTCGTCTCTCCCGGTATTGGGGGTTGACATCGCGCTGTGTCTAGGAGAGCCATTACACGAGTAGTCCCTGGCCAGGGCAAACGAGATATACTGGTAGGCTTCCAGTGTTATCTCAGGGTGTTTTGGGCTTCGCTCCGGCACGACTTGTACCGCTATTGGGGGACTGACGTTTACCGCCCCCTAGGCCCGCCATGCGATGTATCAGACGAACAGACCGGACTGTACGGAGAATGTCACACTCAGGCTCAGTAGGAGTTCAGATGGGTTTCGCCTCGTCGGTCTTCTTGTCGGCATTACCTGGGGACCGTTACGCACAGCTAGTGCCGCTTGCGGTCTGTGGTTAAACCCACTGCCAGCGTAGTGTCGAGTCTTTAGAGTCCCACACAGAAAGCTTTTCGCCTTTAGGCAAAAGAGTAGAGGTCGCATGGTATTGCGACAGGTCGCATGGTTTTGCGACAGGGTTCGGTCACATCCGTGCACTTGTGCACGTACAGTGTCTGGACAGTTTGCACTAGCGGGCTTTGGTTTAAGCCAGATCCTAGTGTACGTATTGGGATTGGATTTATCCAGTATGCATTCGTGTTCCTCGGAACGCGGATGCGGGTGTGTATGCACAGTTGATAGGGAGACAGAGGCAGCGGATTCTCATTAGGGTTGTTGACAGTTGACCGTTGACTATTTGACTTTTTGCTCAACCCTAATGAGAATATGATATGTGATTAACTATTATATTAATTAAGTATTATGGTGACATGGTTGTTGACTTGTTGACTTTGTTGACTTGTTGACTTGTTGACTTTGTTGACTTGTTGACTTTTGTTGACTTGTTGACTTTGTTGACCGGTTGACTAGGCTTGACTAGTTGACCATCATGATAACCATAGCCATCATTTCATGGCAAAGACTTTTGTTTGCTTGCTCATTTGTGTAAAATGAGTGCATGAAATGATATGGTTATGGTTGCTTCAACCATCACATAAGACTTTTTTGATATGATGAGTTATCATGACTTTGGATTATGAGAGGGTGAGAGACAAAAGACTTGCTCATTCTTTCTTGCTCATTCTCTCTCTTGTTCTTGAGCTCTCTTGTTTTGCTCTCACCCTCTTGCTCTTTTTCCCTCTCTTTAATCTATGGTTCTCTTGTCTCATGAGTTGAGAATCAAGAACCATAGATAAAATCCCACACAAACTATTCTCTACTCATTCTAGTTCACAAGGTTTAGCAAACCGAGTGAACTAGTTTCTTCAAAGAACGAAGAAGGAGCCAAAGGTTGGAGCTTTCAGGTGGATCTATCTTCGGCGTACGGAGATGACGGGAAGAAGCCAATCCGGACCACCATCGGAGTTTGAAGACGAAGGAGTTCAAGACAAGCAAGGTATAACCCCCTAATCGAGTAGCTAGAAACTCGTAGTTAGGTTGCTAGATAGATGTTTAACCAAGATCCGGGTTTTAGGTCCATGTTACCACCTCCGTAAAATCGTTTTTTACCAAATTCCGCATTCCCGAAAGTACCGGGAGAGGTAGCATGGACTTACAGAAGCTGCCTTGACGACTTCGGGGGCAGGAGCGGCCACCTTCTTAGAAGCAGCCTTCTCTGAGATTGTAGGCCCCATGATGGGTTCGCAGGATTTCTGGTCCAATCTAGAGAAAACCGAGGCATTGACGTTGGGCGACTCGTTGAGAGGAGCCGCGGCAGGGGTAAGACGATCAAAGACCGACTTTTTGAGAGCTTCCGTTGTCAGCACTGGAGCGGTGAAGTTTGTCGGCGGGAGCATGGTCCCAAAGAACAATCCTGTGGTGGCGCGAGTGACCTGTTCCACGGGCATTGTGAATAGCGAAGCAGCTTGGGGTCCGTAGGCTATACCTCCTGGCGAGGCAGAGCGTTGGTTGCAATTGCAGTCTGAGCAGTTGGAGAGTTTCACGGAAGTAGAAGCCATCGATCCTTCGCTTTCTGCAATAAGCGAGACGCCAATTCTTAGTATCTTGAAACCCTAGGGCAACCAATAGCGAACCGCGATTGGTTCGCGAGTCACGACACACGAAGTGTGGAGTGGAAAGAGGAAAAGGTCCCACCGGGCGTGCCAGAATCTGTTCCCCTCCGAACGGCGGCGCGCAGGACTGCGATGTCCTGGCGCTGAGATTCGGGGCAGATGCTAATTGGTGCTATCTGTCCACCTCTCCGAAGATGCCAAGTTGATTTATGGCACCATGTATCGAAGGCTTAGACGGATGCGTCCGATGTAGCAGACTTCGTCAGATTCCCCCTCGTTTGAGGGGTTTTTGATTGTGGGGACGCTCTTCCCTGTAGGCGCAAGCCCCTGCAGTTAATTACGCTACCGCATTGCGGTAACAACTTTCTCCTTCTCCAGATGGTCACTTCGTGTCGTGGGTGATTGTTTTGTATTTTGTTGCCCATGGATTGTTTACGGAGACTGAGTTATGTCGTCGCCCGTAGGGCGTGGACTAGTCCAAATCCGTATTATCTTAGATTTGGGTTTGGGGGTTTGGTTTGAGGATACGTCAGCCATACTTGAGGCTAAGATAAACTCAGACGTTTGTTAAGGATACGTTAGTCTTACTTTGAGACTAAGATCAACTTAACGGGATCGTTTAGATCCGACAAAGGAGCGTTTGGGCTCTATTGTTCCAGTTTAGGGACATAGTGGTCCATCGTATGTATGGCCGTTGGGACCCATCACCTCTCTGACGACGTTGAAGGATTACAACGACAGATGTCAGAGGAGTTCAGAGATGTACCCTTGAGCCAGAGTTAATTGGGGGGATTCGTAGTCCACTCTGTTTGAAAGTTTAAGGATACGTTAGCCATCTTTGAGGCTAAGATCAACTTAAACGGGACCGTTTAGATCCGACAAAAGAGCATGCGGGGCTCTATTGTTCTAGTTTAAGGACATTGCGGTCCATGGGTAGTTTAAGGACGTTACGGTCCATTGGTAGTTTTAAGACATCTCGGTCAAGGTTAAGGACGTCGTAGTCCATGGGTTTAAGGACCCCACAGTCCGGTATGTGCTCTGGATGCTTCACACGGGTTCACTGCCGTGCTTGGCGAGGACCAGGCTCCGCTCTGGACGTTTTCCGCGGGGTCAAAGAGTAACGTTATCCGCATTCCACGTAACCAGGAATTTTGCATTAGACACGGGTTTAAGGACCCCGCAGTCCATATCGATGTGTGGTCGTCGGGACCCATCACCTCTTTGAAGACATTGAGGGATTACAATGCCAAATATCAAAGGAGTGAAGAGATGTACCCTAGAACCAGAGTGGATTAAATAATCTTTGGCCCAATTTGGGATCAAGACCAATTAATTATATTATGAGCCCATTAGCCCAGTTGATTACGAATTGAGGACTTATGGCCAGCTTGGGCTAAGTCCAATCAGGAGAGGCTTTGCCTCTATCCATTTAGCCAATTGGGCCAAAGCCTAGTGTTAAACACTACATAGCAATCAGTGTTGAACACTGGGAATGAGGTTGACAAGTTAGTGTTTAACACTAAAAGATAATTGGTGTTAAACACCAGCAAAAAGGCTTTTCAAATTAGTGTTAAACACTAAAACAGATCAGTATCAAACACTGGCAACAGAGATCTCAAATTAGTGTTAAACACTAAGGTAGTCAGTGTTGAACACTGCAAATAAAGTTTTTTGATTAGTGCTGAACACTAAGGCCCAACAGTGTTTTAACACTGGGTTCGAGAGTTTCAATTTAGTGTTAAACACTAAGACAAGAGGGGTCACGTGGCGACACGTGAGAGCGCCCTCCCTTCATTTGTTCTTTTGAGACTATTACATCTTTTAGAGCATCACGTGCCATCACGTGACGGGCATTCAAATGCTTATACGTTAAAGCTTCTGCCTAGGGTCACGTGGGTCACGTGGGGCACTGCTTCAAGGGGCTTTCTGTAGATCTTTTGGGGGGGTCACGTGGTGACACGTGACCCTGCCTCTATGTATGTTGTTTAGAGGATCTGTTAATCTTTTCCAGGAATTAAATTCCTCGTAGGGTTAAACCCTGACAGTAATTTCAGAGGAATTAAATTCCTACTTCCTTTTGAAGATTTATATTCTGAATAGAGTTGGACTCCGAATTTTCTGTAGGAATTAAATTCCTCATACATGTGAAGAACTAAATAAGGTTAAACCCTAATAAAAGCTTTTAAGGAATTAAATTCCCACTTTCTGTTAAGTTATGATCAAGGGAATTAAATCCCCGCTGTTCCAACAGAACTAGGTTCTTAATTAGGGTTAAACCCTGTTTCTTTTTGCTCTGAAGGAATTAAATTCCCATGACACAGGGTCAAGCCCTAGTTTTATTTTAAAGGAATTAAATTCCTATAGTTCTGTGAGAATTAAATTCTCGTGCTTCCATTCCCTCTCTATGTTTTGGATCTGCATGGCAGGATCTCGACCCATTGAGAATTAAATTCTCAACCTCAAGGGGAGATGTGCACTTTGCAGATCCTCTATCAAAGAGAGAAGAAATATGTTCTTCTGTTTTATATATCAGAGTTAAACTCTGTTGAGAATTAAATTCTCTTTCTTTCAAGGAGCCTTCCCTTTCTTACCTAGGGTTTTCTTTTGCAGAAGATCCAAATTCCTCAAAGTATCAAGGCTCTCTCTCTTTTCTTCCCTCTGCATGTATCTGTCTCTATCTCTTTCCATCCCTGTGTCTCTTGGTTCCTATTTATAGGAGAAGCAGCCGAGTCAATTAGTTTTTGACGAATCTTCATTGAGAGATTTGATTTGCATCCATCATTCGTTTTTGACGTTTGGATTATTGGGTGAATTTTATTCACCATTGGATTTCAAGTCCCGGGGTTCCCCTTTGTTATTTCGGTTAGATTTAGAGGGGAAATCTTTCCAAACCCGAGATTTTCCCATAGATAAATGATATTCAATCATCTTTAAATCTTTAATTCGATTGGTTCCAGATAATCGCTTTCCTTTGGAAAGATTTGAATCTCCTTCAGAATTTAATTCTGTCAACGAAATGGGCTTTGAAAGCCGGTCACGTGTGACCACGTGACCCATGGTCACGTGTGGGCACGTGACCCCCTTTGGAATGAGCCTTCTTTCTTTCTTTCTGCGCTCTGTCTTCTGGTTGCTGCTTAACCGTCACGTGCCACCACGTGACCCCTGGTCACGTGCGAGCACGTGACCCTTGTCTGAACTCTTTTTCTTGATTTAACTGAAGAACAATTATGATGTTTTGATCATCACGTGCCAACACGTGACCCTGGTCACGTGGGAGCACGTGACCTCTTCTGAAGCTTTTTCCTTGATTTGATCAGGAAGCGTTGGGTCTTTGCTGCTGGCTTTTAAATTTCACGTGCCGATACGTGACCCAGGTCACGTGGGAGCACGTGACCCTTACTGAAGCCCCTCTCTTTGATGTAGTTGGGAAACTGAACTTGCTTTGCCGGTACTTTTGGGTGTCACGTGCCAACACGTGACTGCTGGTCACGTGTAAGTACGTGACCCTCTTCTGAGGCTTTTTCCATAAGCTTTCCTGATTTTAAATCAGGAAACAACAGGGTCCACCATGTACCCGTAGACGGTGACTCCTCATTCCTCGAATTGGGTAATTATCATAGCTCAGAACTGAGAAATCTTATGGTGGACGTCGAAATATCATATCAAAAGAAAACCGTGTTTTTAAAATATTCACAAGTTTTTAAATAATATCTGCGGTTTCTCAAATCCAGAAATCTCATAAGAATATAGCAATCATGAAAAGATATGTACAGGCATAGAACAATATTGTAATGCATAGCAAGTGTGTTCATATGAGCGTGTCGTATAGGATTGTAAAGAAAGTACTAATAGAATCTAACATGCTAACTAGTAATAGTGTGATGCGGTAGCGTAGCGAGTTCTATCTGTGTACGTGGCATGGCAATTACCGATGATGTGTGTGAGCATGTGAGTATGTGCACGTGCAACATGTAAGTCATCAGTAATAATGCATGTGTCCTAATACAAGGTCAAGTAAAACTAAAGTACAAACGCGATATACATCGTAAAAGATCAAAGCGCGAGTGTATGCAGAAATAAGAAATCGAAATGCGAGCGTAAACGGAATAAAAAAAATAGTAACACGAACAAGTATAAAAATATGCAACCACGTATGATCTATACAGTTATAGTTTAAAATAGTACGAAACGTTGTTTTAGAAAATAGGGGGCTATGATGCTTTTGAAGAAGATACCATTTGAAAAAGTCTTAGAGTCCCCTTTTTTGTTATCATTTAAAAGTAAGTAACGATTCGTTAGTTTTAAAGTAGGTGTCACGCCCCGCTTCCCAGAATACAGTGAAGAGGACGCGACGAGGCCGCTACGTTTTTACTCTGAAGTAAACACGCTAAGCGTATCTAAGCAATATAAATAAAATGCACAAGAGACAAGTGACAAAAGATATAATTTGAACATCAATTTTATTTATTTACATCCTTTTTACAATACATGTGAAAAGTAAATACATGAAATGGAAAAAAACTGCCTAACAGTGGCATAACAGAAATGAAAAGTACTGAAAGAAATGTACAAGTACTAAAGCTCAGGGTTGAAAGCAAGCTGGTCCGAGTCTTCGGAAGTAGGCTCGATCTCCTGAAGGTTCGAATCACCTGACGACATTCCAAAGAAAAAGAAAGAGAACGTCGTCAGCGAACAAATCGCTCGGTAAGTCCCGTAAGAAGACAAAAATATGATAGACATAAATATATATTATATTGTTATAAGTTGTGATTAGGATTAACGTTGTTGTTTGTAGATTGGTACAGAAGAGGCCAGTGTATACGAGAGGAGCCTCAGTAGACCAGAGACTAAGGTGAACGGATACAAGGAACCGTTAAGCCACGGTACAAAAGCACATGAATTCAGGTTAGGTGTTTTAAAAATGGGTTACGGTCTCGTGCCACTTCTAACACCTTTCGTACCAATCTACCCATTAAACCCCGCGATATCTTGATTGTTTTGTTTATATTGTTTGTAAATGTAAAAAGATGACTTGTATTGTAAATGGTAGACTTGCCGAAAACCATGATATCAGTAATGGAACGGATATAATGGATGATCATGTAAATGGAATATATCCATGGTTGCGCCTGGTGGAACTGACGAGTTTATGTTGTCGTAGAGTTTCCAGGACAATTCTCAAGTGCTCGGCATGTTCTTCCCGACTTTTGGAATACACCAGGATGTCGTTGATGAAGATGACAACAAACCTGTCTAAGTACTCCCGGAAAACTTGATTCATCAGGTTCGTGAATATTGCCGGTGCGTTGGTCACTCCGAATGGCATCACAAGAAATTCATAATGACCATATCGAGTTCTGAATGTCATTTTGTGGATATCAGATTCCTTGACCTTCATCTGATGATAACCCGAACGAAGATCTAATTTAGAGAAAACACAAGATCCACTTAGCTAATCGAATAGGTCGTCGATGCGTGGTAGTGGATACTTGTTCTTTATCGTTACTTCGTTTAAGGTTCTATAATCAATGCACATTCTGTATGAACCTTCCTTCTTCTTCACGAGCAGAACTGGAGATCCCCAACTTGAAGTGCTAGGACGAATCCATCCTTTCGCCAATAATTCGTCCAACTGGGTTCGAACCTCCTTTAAACCTTCCGGACTTAAACGATACGGTGCTTTGATCGCCGGTTATGCTCTTGGTACTAAATCAATGCTGAATTCAAGAGCTCGATCAGGAGGCAAACCTGATATATCGTCAGGAAATACATCGTCGAACTCTCGAACAACTTCTGGCTTCTCTTCTTCCTCCGCTTGATTTGTTGCAATCACTGCTTCCTTCGGCTTCGCCTTGTATGTGCTTGGCTCCAGGGTACGGTCTCCGCTTTTGAAATAGAAGACCGGATGGTCTAGAATCTCGAAAACTACCCTCCTTTGACGACAGTCAATGGTAGCATAAAATGTTCCGAGCCAATCCATTCCTAGAACCTCATCGAAATTCGGTATGTCCAGCACTTTGAAGTCAGCATAGAATTCTCTGCTGCAGACGACTACTGGACACAAGCTGTATCCCATTGTTGCCTTCAGAACACCATTCCCTGAACTGACGTTCCAGCTGGATACGAGCGGTGTAACTGGGATCGCATGAGTTCGGACGAACCGTTGCGACATAAAGCAATGAGATGCCCCAGTATCGAAAAGTGCTAGTGCAGGAAGTGAGGCTACTAAGATTGTACCTAAGGTATGTGGGATATGTTTTAGGTATAGGAAAATATATGTAGGTAGGTGTAAAACTGAAAGAAAAGCTTGGAAAGAAAGGTTACCAGTGATGACTTGGCCAGTGGCCTCAGCTTCTTCCACGCTCATCGTGAAAGCCTGTCGCCTTGGTACATTCCTCCTGACCGGAGGAGCATTCCTCGGAACGTTCCGTTGAGCCTGGTGGAACTGACGAGGAGGAGGTGCAGTCGGTGGTCCGCGAGGTGGTGGAGCAGGTAGTGCAAGTCGTGGAGCAGGTGCCTGAATGGCTGGCCGCTGCGGGTAGGTGATTGCTGGCCTTGGTGCAGTTTTGCCTTCGGGGACAAGACCCAATCTCATGATTAGCTGAGCCGCAGACTAAACAAAGGCGGTTGGCTCGCCGGCAATCTTTCGCCAGATGTCCATCTCTTTTGCAGTAGGTACAAAAGGCCGGGTCGGGCCGGTTGACTGGTACTCCTGATCTCCTGGGCACAAAAGGTGGCCTTGATGAGGCTCCGTCTATTATCTGAGTGACAGGGCGCTTCATCCCGGCAGACTGAGGTCCGCCCTTCATCTTTACCACTGCCTCATAACGGCGGGCAGCTTTCAGAGCCGATTCGTGGGTCGGATAATCTCCTGTGGCTAACGCAGTCTGGATCTCCGTATCTAGCCCTTGTTGGAATCGAAAGGCTCTGATCTCATTCATCGGTATCAGGCGTGCCGCAAATCTGTTAAGGACTTATGTTAGCTGTGTAGTATGTGTTATAGGAAAATTCGAATTATTAAGACATGTCTTACCGACCGAGCATAGTGAACTCAGCGTCATATTCATCTACTGACTTGGTCCACATCGAACCTTGTTGTAGATGGATGAACGGCTTTCTTCCGCCTTCCACCAAACCCGTGCGTTGTCCGTGAGCTGCAGCTTCGCAACCCGTACCCAAGCTATTTTTGGTACTTGTGCTGCTGCCAGATCATCTTCTATACTCTGAGCCCGTTCCTCAGCTTCTAACAGGCTCTCCTTTCCTGCGAATTGTTTGGGGTGCAAAGCTCTGAATTGCTTCAACCCAGGTGCTTCTTCCTTGGGTCGGTTCATTAGAATAGCACTCTGCTGCTGCTGTCCTTCTAGGAGGCTGCAGATTGCTTCTAGCAGAACCGTCTGCTCGTTGATCGGAGCAGCGACGGCAGGTGTGAGTGGAAGAGGTGGGGGGTGTTTCCATTGACGTTGCTGGTGTTATTTGGGGAGTCCATAACCTTAAAAGAAATTTTTTGGGTTAGGACAGATTCAAAGTATATGAAATTGGAAGATTCAAGGAATATATAATTGTAAAGAATGTTTTTAGTTGCTGGTTCTTGTGTTATATTGCTTAGGTTGTCCACGCAGTGCAGAACTGCATAGTATGGTTCCATATAGCTCTGACCTGCATGGGCCACCAACAAAACCTGTCACGCCCTGCTTCCCAGAATACGGTGAAGAGGACGCGACGAGACTGCTACGTTTTTACTCTGAAGTAAACACGCTAAGTGTATCTAAGCAATATAAATAAAATGCACAAGAGACAAGTGACAAAAGATATAATTTAAACAACAACTTTATTTATTAACATCCTTTTTACAATACATGTGAAAAGTAAATACATGAAATGGAAAACAATGCCTAAACAGTGACATAACAGAAATGAAAAGTACTGAAAAGAAATGTACAAGTACTAAAGCTCAGGGTCGAAAGCAAGCTGGTCCAAGTCTTCGGAAGTAGGCTCGATCTCCTGAATGTCCGAATCACCTGACGACATTCCAAAGAAAAAGAAAGAGAATGTCGTCAGCGAACAAATCGCTCGGTAAGTCCCGTAAGAAGATAAGAATATGATAGACATAAATATAGATTATATTGTTATAAGTTGTGATTAGGATTAACGCTGTTATTTGTAGTTTGGTACAGAAGAGACCAGTGTATACGAGAGGAGTCTCAGTAGACCAGAGACTAAGGTGAACGGATACAAGGAACCGTTAAGCCATGGTACAACAGCACCTGAATTCAGGTTAGGTGTCTTAAAATGGGTTGCAGTCTCGTGCCACTTCTAACACCTTCCGTACCAATCTACCCCTTAAATCCCGCGATGTCTTGATTGTTTTGTTTGTATTGTTTGTAAATGTAAAAAGATGACTTGTATTGTAAATGGTAGACTTGCCGAAAACCATGATATCAGTAATGGAACGGATATAATGGATGATCATGTAAATGGAATATATCCATGGTTTAGTTCAGTCAAGTTATATAGATTGATTACAGATTATAGATTCATGGATTCTTGATGAATTGTAGATTGTACTTGAATCACATTCAAGTCAGGTTAATTATATTGAGACTCGGTCAGAGTCAGATAATTAGAAAAGAAATTGAATCCTGAATTAGGTTTTGGGTGTTATCGGTAACTGCTGCACATGGACGGTAGGATTTGTGTCTTTTTCCAAGACAACTACCGTGTTGATAACACCGTTTGTTAAGTTGTCTACCTTAGATAGGAAAACACTCTCATTCTCCAGCTCCCTGAGGCTCAAGAGAATGGATACCGCTTAAACCTATATTTACTAGGGTCCTTATTGTAAATTGATAAACTTGAGGGGGTTTTATGTAAAAATTGTTTTGTATAATTTTCAAAATACAGCTCAAGTATTTTATTATCGTCTTTTGAGTTTTCATAGATGTCGATTTTATAAATGTGACATTTCTATTGAATAATACCTATTTTTCAAATAGATGATATTTAATTGTAAATGTTTGAACTTGTATAGAATTGCATGGTATTTTCTTGTAAAATAATTCTTTTGATGTAGAAATGTTGGAATATTTATATTATAACAAAATTAAGTATTTTGATGATACATACATATATATTTATATAAAATAATTTTATTTATTATTTTTCTAAAAATCTCATTTTCTAAAGAAATCATATTTTAAATCTTTCGAGACCGAATGCTCCTTGCGGAGGTCTGCATCTCGCACTATTAAGCCCGAGGATGTGAGATAATCCACACCATCCCAAACGAGTTCCCCAAAAAGGATTGTAGTGCCTCAATTGCAAAGATTAATGAAAATACATCTCTTTTAGAAAAAGGTTTTAGAAGTAAATGGTATTTAAATGAAAAGTATTGTTTTCCGTATTCTACATTCCTGAATGCCATCGTGCTATGTTTCATATGAGTGTTGTGAGGAGGTAGGTCATTACCTCGTGAGTTTTCGAAGGTAATACAAGGTATTTTTGATGTTTAAAAGTAAAAACTAAACTATATGGTATTTTACTGAAAAGAGCGGTAAAAATTACAAAATGAAATATTTTGCTATGAAACTTGTTCAAGTTGTTTGTTAATGATTAATAGTCAAAAAGAGAGAGTTTGGTATGGTTGTTGTTTAAGAAAAATGTTATTTTTAGGAAAAATCGAATCGGAAGTCGAATTAACTTCGTTTCCGTCGGGTTTTAGAATTATGAGTTTTTAGAGTAGCAAAAGAAAGAGGGAGGTGGGACTTACTTGTTAATAAGAAAGAGAGAAGGTAAGGGGGTGAGAGGGGAATCGCCGGTGCGTTATTTCATCACCGGGAGCTCCTTGAATCGTCGTCGGAAGATCGTCGGAGTTTCGCCTCTTGTTAACTCCACTTGCACACAAAAATTATAGAGATTTTCTTAAGAGTTTTGGATAGAAATTTGGAGTGAGGAGGGTGTGTTTAGGTGTGGTATTTATAGGGATAGATTAGGGTTAGGGTTTAATAGAAAAAAATGCATTTAAATTGCATTAAAAAAGAGATTAAAGGGATTTTATGGTCTCTGTAGTTGTGCAGGTAAAACAAACTGTACAGGAGTTATGAGGATATCAAGAGACTCAGGTTGCAATAAAAAAAATCCGATTTGGGACCGAGTCGGCCGGCCTCGCCGGCCGATCCACCGCCGCCGGCGGCCCGATCCGGCCGAGTCAGGCCGGGTCTTGGGGCTATGGGTCCACCGTCTCTTGGTCTACCCCCTGGGTCAGTTTGTTTTATATGTGACTTTTGGGTTTACGGGTTAGGCACGTGTAGACCTTTGGGCTTCTAAGAAGATAAAAGAAAACAATATTAAAAATAATGTGGCTGATGGGATTTGAACTCTGTTGCTTTGGTTCAGCAGTGCAAAGTCTTACCAATGAGCTACAAGCTCTTTCTTGCTATTAAAAAGCAAAACAATTACTTATAGTACTCACAGGAAATGCAAATACCCAAGTATACATTAACTTTTAAACAAATTTTTTTTGTACACTAAAATTGGAGTTGTTACAGTAGGTATGGCTCTAAACACTATATAATATCTACTTGTGATTTTAAAACAAGATTTCTCGAGTCGAAAATAAATATCGGTGATACATCCTCATCATATCACATACGGAATATCTATCGTACGATATCATCAAATCAATAGTACGGATCTATAGTCGCGTACATCATTTCATCTCATCTCATGACTTATCATCTCATGTTATCTTATATCATATCTGTTGGGTTACCTAGCGCGCACGCGGTGTTCCGGGAGGCATCTACCATGCCGTATTAAAAAATTTCAGCGCGTTAAGTAGCCTGTTACATAGATCGTTAACTAGAGACTTAGGCAAACAAAGAATGCAAACCATTTGCAACTAAGAGAAGGAGGAATACAACCTTTGTAGACCGGTCCTTCACTTCACATGCTCCGTGTTGTCGTCCCTTCGCTCCAAGTAGTAAACTCCTTGGACTCTAGAAAGGCTCCACGAGAAGTACGGAACAATCTTGCTTGTTGTCGTCGAGGCCGAAGATGATCTACGTCGAGGAGACTCAAGCTCATGCTTCATCTTCACCAAGCGAAGCAAACACCCTAAACTAAATGGCAAGTAGTAGAGGATGATGAAGTAGGAAGTGGGCTCACTTTAGATTTATTTTTCTCACAATATTTCTCCATGAATCCAAAACCTAGAAAGCTTTGGAGTTCAAAGTGAAGAAGAAGAAGAAAGAACTCATCAAGTGAGAGTGTCTCACCTTGCAACCATGGGTGAGTTTATATCAAATATAAACCTTTATAGAGACTTCACCATAGGTTAGGATAATGGTTAGGCTAGAAAATATCTTAAGCAAGACAAATTAGTGGACTTAGTAAATGGATTCTACAAGCTTCCATAAGCTTCATCCATTAAATAAAATCCCACTAATTTATGAATTGCTTAATCAATTTAAAACCCAAACCTTATCATAACATGGCGTGAGTCTCACACACCCATGTTGCATGTGTCATCTAGCATGACACATAAACATGTACACTAATATATATCACATATATACTTAGTGCACTACAATGTGAGAAAAGAAATCATTAACTGAGCTAATATTAGTTAATGTAATATAATATATCAAATATATAATTATACATTAAATTATTAAATCAACACTTGATTTAATAATCCGGTTATATCACATACAACCGACTAGTATCAAATGAATCAAGTTATCGAATCAACACTTGATCCGATAACCCGGCTATATCACATATATCCGGCCGATATCACATATCGCGAGAATAGAATGCGGTATCACATACATGCATTAATCTCGGTCCTGCACATATCACATATGTGCTCCTACTTCGTTTCGCATGAACCAGGAAACCTCTGTGTATGACTCTAAAGACTCGTCAATACGCCGGCAGTAGATGATGATCATATCAAACACCCACAAGCCGTAAGCGATCTGCTAAACGTAATGGCCACCCGGGTATCGAGCGATCAGAAGATCAATAAGCAAGCCTGCTCATACTCCTGTGAATCCAATCGGTAACACTTCCTGTACAGTCCGATCTCTTCGTCTGATACGTCGCATATCTCGCCTGGGGGGTGGTAAACGTCAGACCCCCAATAGCTTGATAAGTTATGCCGATGTGAGGCCCATAACAGTTTGAGAAACTACTGATAACACTTACCAGTAAATCTCAGCAACCCTGGCCAGGGATTTCTTGTTATGGCCAATCGAACACAGCGCAACATCAACCCCCAATACCGGGAGAGACGAAATCCCCTCCTATCGCTCACTGCTCCATGTGACTCGGGAATGTACCTAAAAACCACCGTTTTTCACGTTCTCTTGAACGTGGTAAGGTGGAAATCAAAGCACAGTGGGAATCACACAAGACTCTATGGCGATCTCGGGTCGACAGACTAAGCTGTACCAGTGTTACCAGAGAACTGCTATCTGACGTCAGGTATAATACCATCCAGGAGTTCTCGGCAAGTCCGTTTAGTGTACCCAGTCACCACTGAGCACTCGTATACCATCTCTGATGTCAAACACCAATGGATATGGGATCATCCATCGCCCATCATATGGGTCGAGAAGCATATACGCTAGTCTAATCTGGAATATCGATGCCCCGTCTCGATACTCCTACGACTAGGAATAATTAAAGGATGAACTTATGGACTACCATGGCCCCACTAGTATGATCTCTATCATAATCCCGGTAGTCAAGTACACATCCTAAGGGCTTTACCAACATGTAATAGAGAGACAATCAGTACATGTTAAGTTAAAGAGTAACCAGATAGCATACTATCATTTCGAGCAAGAAAGTCCTCTCTATATATGTCCCAGCATCCACTACCTATACATCCTCATGTACAGTAATGGCCTCTAGGGCATACATATAACTAACAATCTCCCACTTGCACTAAGGCCATACGTTGCTGTATCCAATACCCAACGCCCCATAAAAGTCTCTCTAGGGAAAGTCCTCTGTGAGTGGATCCACTGTGTTAACCTCTGAGTCTACTCTCCTAATCTCGATCCCCTGGAGATCTACCATCTCCCTGATCAGGTGATACTGTCCTCAGAATATGTCTGGATCGCTGATGGGACCGGTGTTTCTAGGACAAAGCCAGAGCTCCATTGCCGTCACAATAACAATTATTGGGCGCACAATGGTAGGAACTATGTTCATCTCATGAACAAGAATTATCCAGACATCTACTTTGGTAGCATCGTTGGTAGCGATGCATTCAGCCTTAAGTGTCTAGTATGCCACGGTATCTAGCTTGGAACACTTCCAACATACCGTCCCTCCACTGAGGGTAAAGATAATGCCCATGACTGACTTTCTGTCATCCTTATCACTCTGGGAGCTGGACCAAGAACATTCATTTAGTGCTTCTCAAGTACTGAAGAATGTCTTCCACGGCTGTCCAGTGATTCTCCCAAGATTCGATTGATTCCTGATCACTATACCTAGTGAGTCAGCTACATCTGGTCTGGTACATAACATCGCATGCATGATAGAGCCTACTGCAGAATCATAGGGTATCCCTTGTACGCGAGCTCTCTCCAAATCAGTCTCGGGAGACATCTTTTTAGAGAGAGCGGTCTATGAGTAAGTGGGCAGACCACCACGCTTAGAATCTTCCATACTAAACCCTTTAGTATGGTGTTAATGTACCTGGATTTGGGACACTCCCAACATCCACTTTATCTATCACCATAGATCAATATCCACAAGATGTAATAGGTATCATTTATATGGAGAATCATCGTGATAAGAGGAGCTTAACGGAATGTAGCATAGGAAACCCTTTCCTATCAAGAGTATGTCATTTTTGTACAACACGTGTAAGACAACCACACTCTCTACAACCTTCTTGTTTATACAAGGTTCATCTATCTTTTTGATGAAGTCAAACACTTTGACTACCACATCAAAACAGATGTTCCAACTCCACGATGCGTGCATTGATCCATGTGGACTTTAGCATAGCATCCAGCCTTTTCACAGAGTCCCTACTCGTGATGGCCTGCCTGAACTTGGTTGAGTCATCTACCATGATGCAATCCTCTCTCCCACTGTCACTGAGAATAATCGTATTATCTCTCAGGTGGGTGAGGAACCCTACCAAATTCGCGGAGAGGCCGAGGTTCGTTTGGAGACTATTGAATCCTTTGGTTTCACCAAATCATCAGTCCTAGTTTGTATAGCTGGAACTCCTTCCAGTTCTGCCACATGATCACATATTTCTTCCCAAGAAATTCCTTTCTAAAAAGGTGGCATCCTGAGAAACAAAACGCATTTTGCTTCTCAGTATGGTAGAAGATATACCCTAACAAATGTTTGGGTTATCCTAACAAACTTATACAGAACTGACATTGCCTCGATCTTGTCTGGATTTTGCTTTTCAACATAGGCCGGACAACCCCATATCTTAACTCTTTAAGACACGGTCTCTTCTCATACCATATCACATATGGAGTGGTAGGTACTGATTTGGACGGAACCCTATTCAACAGGTATGCATATTCTCAAGTGCATAACTTCAAAAGAAAATAGGCAACTCAGCAGTACTCATCATAGAGTGCACCTTATCTAATAGGGTGTGATTGCTCTGCCCCGATATACCGTAGTGCTGTGGTGTAAATGGAGGAGCAAGCTGAGAGAGAATCGCATTCTCCTTTTAGAAACTCCAAGAACTCCATGCGCAAGTATTCTCTTCCTCGATCACATCGAAGGACTATAATACTTTTACCAATCTGGTTCTCAACTTCGTACTTATATTCATTGAATTTCACAAAAGTTTCAGACTTGTGTTTCAACAGGAACATATGTCCGAATCTTAAGAGATCGTCGATGAATGTAATGAAGTACCGAGAACCAATCCTGGCATTTGTAGACATAGGACCGTATACATCATCATGCATCTGTCCTAAGAGTTCACTAACTCTTTCTCTGTTTCCAGTAAACGGAGTATTGGTCATTCTATATTTGAAACAAGACTGGCAAGTATCATAAGATGAAAATTCGAACAGATTCTTATATTCATCTTTATGTAACTCAGCTGGTCATGTCGCATTGATATGACCTAGTCTACAATGCCACAAGAATGATTCGTTCATTTCTGAACTACTCTTCTTGTGTGTGTTCTATATACTTTGAACTGTGGTTTGATTTAGAACGTATATTCCATTACATAACGTGCCTGATCCAATCAACAATTGATTAAGGAAAATGTTCATAATATTATCCAGCAATACAAAATTATATCCTTCTTTAACCTAATAAAGAGACTGATGTAATGATGTATATCAGGTCCGGCATGTAATAACATTCGTTCAAAATCAATGTATCTAATACAAGATGATATCTGCCAACCGATTTGGCTGCAACACTTGCACTATTTTCTAACTCTTAGAGATATATCACCTAATCCCAGTTCTCTACCTTTCTGTAGCCCATGTAACAGATTACATATACGGGATCTTGATCCGGTATCATATACCCAGGACGTAGAGGATATTGAGAAACAGTTCTTAGTAATGAACACACCCGAAGAAGATGCATCAACATGCACTTTCTTCGATTGGGTGGCATAGGAATCCGGATATTCCCCTATTTCCGGTTTAGTCTTATAACAATTATAAGAAAAAACAGAACCAACGTTCCTCTGCTCAGTATAATAAGTAAGTTCGGTCAAAACATCTATATTATTATCTTGATTAAGGCATGATATGGTCGCTACCAGGAGAGAGAGAAAAGAAAACACTCTGCGTGCGCTCTTGCAAGAGTAGATTGGTTATTATTTTATCTAAGCAGGATGGCTCCCACTTTTTTTTATCAAATCTTCTTTCAAACCCTAAAAGGTAAGACTAGCGGGGATTAATTACACCCTGCAAGTTCGCCAATCTTTCAGCAAGGCCAGTGTCGGTACTTTGAGGGAGGTTTCCCGTGCTTTCGCACGGACCTAATTAATATAAACCTCATTTTCCCAGAGGCATAACCCCGTTGACACCTTTCTAAACACCTACTTGATTGGCTACTTGTAAAGTGCAAGACTCTTCCAGGAGTAACACTTACTCGCTGTGGGTATCGGGATCCAACTATCACATAGAAGGTATGCAATCTCATTGCAAATTTCAACACTTGAAATTCTCGATAATATTTTGCCCCAAGCGATCTATGACCTTGACAAGGTCAACAAACCATAGACCGCAAGTCAAGTTCAACCCGTCATTTTCTGATTGAATTAAACCCACCCGCACGACCCTTGACAAGATCAACAAGGCCGTACGACTACCCTAATCCAATCGCATCATATGCTAGCAGAAAAGCACTAATCAGCTACCGTACACTGCGCCTTAACAAGGTCAACAAACACAGCACGAATACTAAATACTACTTATCTGAAATGACGGAGGGCTACGATAGGTTTTTAAGAAAACCTTTTGCGTAATGAACTTGATATCATTGTAGAATCGAGTGATTTTGAAAAGGAGTGTTTTTGAGGCTTTTAATAGTTTTGCTAAAGAGGTCACTCCCGGTGAAGGGATCTCGGCTCTTTCCTTATCGAATAAGGTGCATGATATTTCACAAATACCACAATGCAAAGCAAAAACTATAAAAGCAAACAAAAGACTAATCGAGGGTTGTATCTGCTAGTTTTGCTAAAGAGGTCACTCCCGGTGAAGGGATCTCGGCTCTTTCCTTATTGAATAAGGTGTTGGGTATTCTAAATGAATACCGCTATGCAATGCAGGAACTAGAGCTACCAATTTTTAAAACAAGATTCTGCAACATCTATTAGGTTTCTTTTATTTCATTAATCGCATTAATGAAGTCCCATCATATTATGCTTCCTAAGCATCACAGAAGAAACGAAAGCATCAATATATATCATATATCATATATATAAAATATAAGCATTCGTCTCAGAATATCAAATGATCACATCACAGATATCAGCAGCAGAAGATCACATATGAAATATTGGATATATTAGGAATTTCGTGTTTTAATTAAGACAATAAAAAACACAGATTCCACGGTCGCGATGAATAGGCAAACCCACATCCCTAGACCCTTACGAGAGCGGCAAGCAACCCTGCTAATTCTAGAGTTAGGAGACCTGGTCTCGACTCCTCAAGATGGTCTCCCACTAGACTCTAGAACCCAGTTACTTGTGCTCCCCGTCTTGGGTCTATCCTAATGCAGAAATGTAAATAATATACATCAACGGTGACATCTTCCTCAGCCCGGAAGTGCCCCAATAAAAGAATATTACATATAAGCTTTTACATGAATGAAAAAGAAAAACTCCCATCTAACATAAAAACGCTCAGCTATTCAAAACACGACGATCTAATATAATATATCCCAACAACACATAACATCACATGTCATCAACGTAAGTAAATATGCGTATCCCAATTGTCGTTGACGTATAGCAACGAAACCGGCGATACCCCACATATTACACTTACGATCGCAGAAAAGAAAGTGAAAACTACAACAGTTGGAATCCGCAACCACCTTAGACATCATAAACCCAAAGTATCACATACTTCGGATTTCATGCCTAACCAAATGAATTCCTTAGACATCGCATGCCTAACAATTATAAACCCCGCATTTTAGTCTCGATATTGAAAACACTTTCCAATCACTTTTCGAGTAATTCAACAAGATTCCCGACAAGTTGATCGAATACTTGTCGGAACCTTTAGTAGACGGCCGCACCCCCCCGTTGCCGTCGACGAAGTGAACTTAGGCGGAACACCGCGGCCGCGAGCACCCGAATGGATGCTTTTAGCGATGGGGTTCTCCTACAGTCACTTGGTCAGGGCTATGGGGCGTGGCTATCTAGTAAGGTTACCTGACGAATATCCGCGTACACTACGTAATTGTGACGGACTTTTGATCACATCAAAATCCCGTGGCAACAGATCAAATGAGACTAAATTGCTAGATTTATAAAATTCAAATCTTGTGGATTCCAAGTATTATATCCCATCACAAATATCCGGACGACATTAAACTTTTCGATCAATTAGTCAAAGTCCCAGAATTCCCCGAGAGCTCAACACTTGAGCCGGTTCAAAAATACCCAGAACATGCCACACCATCCATGGACCATCCGTAGAAGGGCAAACCCAAGCCTCATTAATGGCATCGCGGAACTGCCACATGAGTGGGTTCCTAATCCACCTGAGAGATACTACGGTTTTCTTATTGATGGTGGGTGCGAGGATTGCATCATGGAAGATGATGGATGACCCAACTAGTTTCGAGCAGGCCATCATGAGTGGGGACTCTGTGAAATGGCTGGATGCAATGCGGTCTGAGATGGAATCCATGTACACCAACAAAGTATGGACTTTGGAAGATGCTCCTGAAGGGGTAAAACCCATCGGAAGCAAGTGGATCTTCAAGAAAAAATTTGGTGTAGATGGAAAAGTTGAGACTTTTAAAGCTAGACTTGTTGTAAAAGGTTTTCGTCAACGACCAGGTGTGGATTATGATGAAACCTTTTCTCCAGTGGTTATGCTTAAGTCCATCCGGATCCTACTTGCCATTGCTGCATACCATGACTATGAAATCTGGCAAATGGATGTTAAGACCACCTTTCTAAATGATGAGTTAGAAGAGAGCGTGTACATGACTCAGTCAGAGGGCTTCATAGACAGTGGGAGCAGCGGAAAGGTGTGCAAGCTGCTTAAATCCATCTACGGGTTAAAGCAGGAATCGCGGAGTTGGAACATCTGTTTTGATGTGGTAGTCAAAGATTTTGACTACATCAAAAACGTAGATGAATCTTGTATATACAAGAAGGTGGCAGAGAGTAAGGTGGTCTTCCTTGTATTGTACGTAGATGACATACTCTTGATAGGAAATGGTGTTTCTATGCTGCACTCGGTCAAGCTCTTCTTATCACAAAGATTCTCAATGAAAGATCTGCCTCCTACATCTTGGGGATTAAGATCTATAGAGATAGATCTAAACGGATACTGGGATTGTCCCAATCCAGGTACATTGACACCATACTAAAGAGATTTAGTATGGAAGATTCCAAGCGTGGGAATTTACCCACGATCACAGGACTCACTCTTTCCAAAGAGATGTCTCCCAAGACTGATTTGGAGAGAGCTCGCATGCAAGAGATACCCTATGCTTCGGCAGTAGGCTCTATCATGTACGCGATGCTATGTACCAGACCCGATATAGCATACTCACTAAGTGTAGTGAGTAGGTATCAAGCAGATCTAGGAGAGAGTCACTGGACAGCTGTGAAGAACATTCTCAAGTACTTGAGAAGGACTAAAAAGATGTTCTTGGTGTATGGTAACGGTGAACTCCAAGTGGAGTCCTTTACCAATTCGAGCTTCCAGAGTGATAAGGACGACTCTAAGTCGGTCTCGGGATTTGTCTTTACCCTCAATGGAGGGGTGGTTTGTTGGAAGAGTTCCAAACAAGAAACCGTGGCAGACTCGATGATGGAGGCTGAATACATTGATGCCAACAATGCTGCCAAAGAGGCTGTCTGGATGAAGAAGTTCATAAACGAACTTGGTGTGGTTCCATCCATCGAGCATCCAATACCTTTGTATTGCGATAACAATGGAGCCGTGGCTTTGGCCAAGGAACCCATGTCCCATTAGCGACCCAGACATATTCTAAGGTGGTATCACCTGATCCGGGAGATAGTTGATCGCCGGGAGATCGGGGTCAGAAGAGTTGACACGAAGGACAACACAGCGGATCTACTCACAAAGGCCATACCCCAGATACAATTTGAGAGACTCTTCAGGATGTTGGGTATGAGATACTACAACAACTGGCCTTAGTGCAAGTGGGAGATTGTTAGTTATATGTATGTCCTAGAGGCCATTATTGCACTTGTGATGTATATTATAGTGGATGCTTGGATATATATAGAGAGGACTTTCTTGCTCGACATGATAGTATACTATCTGGTTGCACTTTGTTTTAACATGTAGACTTGTATTGTGATACCGTCTTACTCTCACATATTGATAAAGCTCTTAGGACGTGTACTTGACTACCAGAACTATGATGTAGATCATACTAGTGGGGCCAAGGGTAGTCCATAAGTACATCCTATAATTGTTCCTAGTCGAGTGTGTATCGAGACAGGGCATCGATATTCCAGAGTAGACTAGCGTATACGCTTCTTGACCCATATGATGGGCGATGGATGATCCCACATCCATTGGTGTTTGATATCAAAGATGGTATACGGGTGCTCAGGAGAGACTGGGTACACTGAACGGACTCGTAGAGAACTCCTAGTTGGTATTATACCTATCGTCAGATAGCAGTTCTCTGGTGACACTGGTACAGGTTAGTCTGTAAACCCGAGATCGTCATAGAGTCTTGTATGATTCCCACCGTGCTTTGATTTCTACCTTACCACGTTCAAGAGAACGTGCAAAACGGTGGCTTTTGGGTACAGTCCCGAATCACATGGAGGCAATGAGCGATAGGAGGGGATTCGTTTCTCCCGGTATTGGGGGTTGATGTTGCACTGTGCTCGATTGGCTATAACAGGAAGTCCCTGACCAGGGCTGATACGGAGATCTACTGGTAAGTGTTATCAGTAGTTTCTCGACCCGTTATGAGCCTCACATCGGCACGACTTATTGGTTACTGGGGTCTGACGTTTACCACCCCTAGACTGTTACGTCCAGCTAGTACCGCTGACGGCTTATGGGTGCTTGATGTGATCATCACCTACTGTCGGCGTATTGACGAGTCTTTAGAGTCCTATACAGAGGTTTACTGGCTCAGGCAAAACGAAGTAGGAGCACATATGTGATATGTGTAGGACCGAGATTAATACGAGTATATGATACCGTATTCTATTCTCACGATATGTGATATCGGTCGGTTATATATGATATAGCCGGGTTCTCGAATCAAGTGTTGATTCGATAAGTTGATACATATAATATTAGTCGGTTATATGTGATATAGCCGGATTATCGAATCAAGTATTGATTCGATAAGTTGATACATATAATATTAGTCGGTTATATGTGATATAGCCGGATTATTAAATCAAATGTTGATTTAATAATTTAATGTATAATTGTATATTTGATATGCTAATTTACATTAACTAACATTTTCTCACTTATACATTTCTTTTCTCACATATGCACACTTAATATATATGTGATATATATTATTTGTGTTTTCTTTTTATCATGCTTGATTATACATGCAATATGGGTGTATGAGACTTATACCATGCCATTAGATTATTAGGGTTTTATTTATTTAATGCAAAAATAAATTGGTGGGAGTTAAGCATGGTTGCAAGCTTTGGAAGCTTGTGGAAACCCTTGACTTAGTCCACTAAATTTGTCTTGCATTAGATATTTATTAACCTAACCTTAATCTTTAGCCATGGTTATGTCTCTACAAGGGTTATATGAGATATTTCTCACCCATGGTTGCCATTCACTCTCTCATCCATTATTCTCTTCTTCTTCATCTTCAACAAGAGAAAGCTCTCTAGGTTTTGGTGAGGTAAAGAAATAGAATGAGAAAATTAATTCTAAAGTGAGCAAAATTTTTACTTCATCATCCTCTACTAGATTAGCCATTTAGTTTAGGGTGTTAGCTTCACTAATCCTTAATTAGTGAAGAGGTAGCTTGAGTTGGTGACTCCTCAAAGTAGATCATCTTCGGCCTCGAAGATCATTGAGCAAGCTCGTTCATTTCGACTAGTGGAGCCTACGGAGAGTCCGGATCACCACTACTTGGAGCGAAGGGACTTCTACACGGAGTATTTGAAGTGAAGGACCGGTCTACAAAGGTTGTATTCCATATTCACTTTGATGTAAAGTTGTTTATATTTTGTATTGTCTAATTCTCAAGTTAAGATTCTAGGGTTAGGGTTAAGTAGCATGGCAATTTTTTGAAAATTGCATGGACGATACCTCCCGAAACCCTGCTGTCGTGCTAGGTAACCCTACAATATCGACTCGTAACATCATATTGAATCATATCCATATATGTATGTATGTATGTATGTAGCTCAACGGCTATGAAAATAGAACTAGAGATATATCTTTATATTAAGTATATTACTATCGCATATGGTATTCTAATAACCCTATAGGTTAGGTATACATATCATATATATATGTATGTATGTATGTATGTATCCTAATTCTATGGTTGCGGGGTGCTATACGCCATCCACCCAATTTCCCCCGTAGATATACATCTACTTACCTCGACATGTCTCTCCCTAGTCGATGTCGACAAACGCCTTGCTCTTCTTTGTCGCCTCGGAAGTCCACGCGAATGTATCTACAATCGAATCCATAACCAAAATCGCATAATAACCTGAGTCGAATTTGAAATCACGAGCGAAGTGCACATAGGTTTGAACCTATGGTCGACGCATGCTAAAACGACAAACTACTTCCTGGCGTCGACGTACGAACGTCAAACGACCGAGTCAAAACATAAATATCAAAAACCAAGTTTTCAAATATTGCAAAGCATTGACAAAACCAAGTTAAAATAACTCCAGATTTTTCTTAAGGTGATCTGGGACTTTTTAGCGTATATAATAGTTTTAGTTATCTAATGAGTGAGCTACAGAACAAGATGCACACCCTAACTTAAAAATTAACCCGACATTTGCGGTCAATATGAATTAATTTGTGGCCAGACCATGGAGATAGGGGCTCGGGTTTATACGGTGGCTTTCTACTGGTCTATACATCCCTCTGTACTTTCTAATAAATTTTTAAAGTTCCCAAGCAGTACCAGATTCCATTTGATCCTCAAAACTTAATAAAAAACCGATATAAGAAAATTCTAAACTCATGTCTACCAAAGATACTATCACTAACCTGCCTCCATCTATCACTAATAAGTTTGTAATCACCCACTAAGCCTCTACTAACACACTACAACAAGTTCTACCAACCCACTACAACAAGTTCTACCCATCAAATCTCATATTAGAATTCTCAAGTTAAGAAAACATACACATTTTAACTCTAAACCAGTTGTGCAAATAACTTATTAGTGGAGGGTTTTCTTGCATTTGTGGCTTTTTGATGAGACTAGCATGATGAGATTCCATTCTTGTCTCACTTCACTTGCTTTCATATGATGGTTTGGTGATAGGTTTGATATTTGAAATGAAGGTGATCTTTGATCATTATCTACACACATTTTTCTCATTTGATTATTCATTCCATTTTTTCCCACCCACTTGAAGAGGGGCCGGCTACTATGATGCGAAGGAAGAGGTTCATTTGAAAAAGAAAAATTCTTCTTCTCATTTTTTCTTTACACCAAAGTTCATATAGCTCATCTCCTCTTGTTCATTTTTCTCCTCCACACACCATGGCAACTTCTATAACCCTAAAAGAGACAAGTTTCTACACTAGTCTACAGCATCCCTCGGACGCGTCGGCTAGCCAACTTCGCGCCCGAGTTGCCTCGGTCAAGAGGTGGGAGCTCGTAAAAGATTCCGGCTACGTGGTGCCCTTTCCGACGAGAAGTTGACGGACGGAGTATCCGCGGGAGATCGGAGTGGAGACGAAGACCGAAGGACACGGATCGCTTGGTATAGCTTCTCTACTCTTTTCTTGTATGCTAGTAGCTAGGTTAATGGCCCGATCCGGGTGAAAAGTGCGCGGTGGTGCCGGTTTGCTAGTTTTGCAAAGTTTTTGTTTCCGCGTTTCCGGCGTCGGATCGATGGCCGGGGCGCCCCCGCGGACTTACATTGGTATCAGAGCCTCGCCATTAACCATGCCTAGCTTGCTCTAGTGTGTTTAAAACTCGATTGAACAAAAATCCCCAAAAACCGTATTTTCAATGCATTGTGTTTTCTGTCGAAATTTTTTCTGCTCCAAAAATTTTTCAGGTCATTGCAGAAACACAAGCAGGAAATTCTAAGAATTCTGGTAAAATTTGATACAGTGATCGCTTAGTACGGCCGCGGAAACGCGGCCAAACCCCTGGTTTGGCCGCGGTTCCGCGGCGGGAAGGTGTGCTCATTGCACCAAAATTTCCCAGTAGGCTTTGGACTTGGAAATAGGGGTTTTGGGATATTATTTTTGGGCCCAGATTTTCTGTAAGTGCTACAGTATTGTTTGGGGGCCACTTGATAGAATTTGTTCGATCGGATATTTTAAACATGCTAGTTCACAATATTTACATTATATCTGCGACCGTGAATGTCACTCGATCGGTAAATCCAGTCTATCTGCTATAGCCCTTTTAGACGGATTTGCGAACGTAACATTCACGTTGATGTTCTGTGTTGTGCTGTGTTGTTGCGGATCGGTCGTGGGGGATAGCCTGGATGCAATGTTAGTACAGTTTTGTTTTATATGTACATTTGATATTGCGGGGCGAGCGTCCGACATGTGGACTGCCGTCACTGCCTGTTTGTATTATTCTTTTGGGGCACGACCAGGTTGCGGTCGTTGTACCCGTTGTATGTATATTTTACTTTCTGTACTAGGATTACCCCAAGGACGGGTGCACGGATAGCCGTGTTCTAGAGGGCAACGAGCCCGCATCTCATGGCATTGAGACGGAGGGGGCTTCATGTAAGTGCACGGCGGCGCCCCGGCCGTCAATCCGACGGCCAAAAGCGGAAGCGGTGAAAAACTTTAAATTTTTCTTAAACTGGCAAACCGCCGCGCACTACTACCCGGATCGAACCATTAACTAGTCCTAGCTAACTATAAGAAAGGGAATAGAGATATACCGACGATCCAAGTCCTCCGGTCTTCTCGTCATGGTCCCGATCTCCTGCGGAAAAGTCCCGTCTCCTCCTTGTCGCCGGAAGTGCACCACATCGCCTACTTTGTTTACGGGCTCCCACCTCAATGCCGAGGCAACTCGGGCACGAAGCCGGCTACTCGACGTGCCCAAGGTTCGCTGTAGAATATGTAGTCCTCAAGTCTCATTTGGGGTTTTGGAGCTTTGCCATTTGGTGGAAGAAAAAGAGAGCTTGGAGAGAGGTGGGGAAAAATGTAGCATACCAAAAATGAGAGTAACATTTTTCCACCCAAAAATGAAATGAATCCCCTTCCACTTTTGAATGGCCGGCCCCCCCCACTTCACAAGTGTGATTGGAGAGAGAAAGAGAAAGGTCAAGGGGGAGTGGTGGAACCATCATACAAGGGAGTGTCAAGTTATGATGTGAAGAAATGATAGCTAGGAAAGTCCAACACTCAAAACAACCATCAACATAACCAAAGTCAATCCATCATGAGAAGGAGAAGTCAATGATGGTGCTCATCATGAAAACCATCATGATACAAAAATATGCAAAGAACCCCCTCCACAAATGCCTATTTGCAACAATGCAAATAAACCCTCCTCCACCAATCTTCGGCCAATGAACGGAACAAAGGAAATTGGCCGAAACGGAAAGCAAACTGGCAACTCCAGAAAACTGGTCCCGTAATAAATTACGGGAAAACCCCGATACTGTGCATACACACCCGCATCTGTATTTCGACCGAAATACAAATGCAATGAGACAAAGTCTACACTGTACTTATACTAGGATCCGGCTTATACCAAAGCCGGCTAGTAAAATCTGTTCGATCCTGATCCGTGCAATACCGCACGTATCTGATCGAACCCTGCCATATAACCATACGGCCTATAGTACAAACTGTCCGATCCTGATCCGTGCAATACCGCACGTATCTGATCGGACCTTGCCATATCTCCATACGGCCTCTACAACCTTTCGCCCGAAAGCTGAGTAACTGAATGTGGGGGACTCTAAAGACTCGTCAACACCTCGGTTGTGGATTTAACCACTAGCACGTCAGAGGTATAAGCCAATACGTAACGGGCTACCAAGTATTGACTAAAAGGGACGTCTGTGAGTGAACTCAGCCTGACAACCCTACTGAGCCTGTCAGTGACAATATCCGTACAGTCCGGTCCGTTCGTCTATGAGTATCGCATGGCGGGCCTAGGGGGTTGGTAAAAGTCAGACCCCCAAAAGCGGTACAAGTCGTGTCGGAGTGTAGCCCAGAACACCCTGAGATACTACTGGAATACCTACCAGTAAATCTCCTTGCCTTGGCCAAGGACTTCGTGTAATGGCTCTCCTAGACACAGCACGACCTCACCCCCAATACCGGGAGAGACGAACCCCTGAAGATACGCTCACTGCCTCCATGTGGCTCGGGACTGTACCCAACTAAAACCTGTTTGCACGACTCCTTTGAGCCGTGGTAGGGTGGTAATCAAAGTACAGTGGGAACTCACACGAGACAAATGACGATCCCCAGGTCGATGAACTAACCTGCACACATGTCACCAGGGAACTGCCATCTGACGTCTGGTATATGACCAACTAGCATGTTCCCGGCGAGTCCTGTCCGGTGTACTCATAACCCAATGAGCACCTGTATACATCTTAGGTGATCCAACTGACACCAGTGGCTTGTGAGACTGGCCACCGCCCCTCGTCGGGGTCTCGACTGTATACACTAGTCTACTAATGGAGTATCGATGCCCAGTCTCGAAACTCCCACGACTAGGGACCTTTTAAGGATAAGCTTATAGACCCCCAGCTCCCACTTATATGATCGCCCTCATACTGCTGGTGGTCAAGCAAGAATCCTAGGGGCTCTATCAACGTGTAATAGCGACGTGTCAGGTCACCTAAAACAGTACACGATGATAAAGGTAAACCAGATAGCATACTATCATCTCGAGTAAGACTGTCCTACCGGGATAGGTCCTCCCTCAATCATTACAATCACGTACCTGTGACCTAATAATTGACTCTGAGGGCACTATCTCCAACACTTCACTCTAGAATTAGCGGGCTATTCGCCGCACTCGTAGGGGGTACAGGTTGACCCAGGAGGGGTGCCCAAGTTACCGAATTCCGTGAAGTGCTGGGTGGTCCATTCACGTTGCTGAAGGGGGCTGCCTCGCTTCAGGTTTTGGCGGGTAACTTGCTGCGCCCGTAGGGGTCTAAGATTTCATTCCACAGGCTATCCACACGACTAGGGGAACGTCGGGTTTCAGTAGCGGCTCTATGAAACCCGGGATCCCAGATATCTGTATTGTTCTGTGATGCTGTACATTTCTGTGCTGTTGCTTTTTATCACGCCTTGAGCGAAAATTATATATTATATATATACTAGTAGATGTTGTATATGTTTTTCATCCGCGCTAGTCCAGTCCCCGCTCTGTCGTTAGTTAGCTAACCTAACGGGTGATGACGGGACCCAGTGGCGAATGCGGATGGCATATACGTACGTCAGTATATTTTCGTTCTTTGTGGTGTGATCAATTGATGGGACTGCGTTGATTCAGATCAATGCAAGATAAACAAACCTACTATGATGTTGTTGGAACACTTTTTCAAAAAGTTGTTATTGCAAGGGCGTTCACTTTTATTTTGCATCGTGGTATTCAGTTGGAATATCCTGCTCCTCAGTCGACGAGGCAAGGGCCGAGATCCCTTCACCGGGAGTGACCCCTTGGACAAAAGTTTGCGTCAGGGCAGTAACTTCACTATAGCCGTTTACTTTTGCTTTGCATCGTGGTATTCAGTTGGAATATCCTGCACCTCATTCTACGGGGAAAGAGCCGAGATCCCTTCACCGGGAGTGACCTCTTTAGCAAAGGTTTTCGTCACTATATTTTTCTAAAAAGCTATCAGTTCCTTCAACGATATCAAGTTCATTACGTTAAAGGTTTTCGCCAGAAACCATTCGTAGCCCTCCGTCGTTTCAGACGGGTAGCACATAGTATTCATGCTATGTTTGTTGGCCTTCGTCAAGGCATAGTGTATGGTAGCTGCTTGTTACCTTTCTGCTGCATAGATATATGCGTTGGTTTGGGACAGTCGTATAGCCTTGTTGGCCTTCGTCAAGGGCTTGTACGGGTGGGTTCAAATTAACCTGGACAATGACGGGTAGAACTTGACATGTGACTTATGATTTGTTGGCCTTCGTCAAGGTCATAAGAGCATGGGGCAAAAATCCACATCGGGAGTTTCAAAAGAACTGAAACTTGCCAGATATGCGCATACATTCTGGAGTGTGATAGCGTGAGCGGATTCCGTCACGTTATCATGCGATGATAGTTGGATCCCGATTCCCACTGATGAGTTGGTTTACTCCTTGGGTGATCCCGGCTAATTCTTCTTTCAGGTTTGGGGAAGAATTTGACGTTACAGTGGGAGGTTTCCAGATTAGATAAAGTGATAACCATTTTGATCTAGGTTAGAGTGCACGCTGAGTGTTTCTTTTCTCTCTCTCTTTGGCAGCGACCATTGACCCGACCCTAGACTATGACTCAGTGACCAAGTTGACCGAACCTTCTTAACACTGGCTTTTGGATTGTCAGAGTTGCAAACCTCATTGCCACTCCTACTTTTACCCTTTTCTCCAGGACACCCCGAATTACTACGAACGTCCACTTCCATTGGACAAAACCATCGTATGGTTATATACGAACTCGAAGGAATTCGAGGATGGTTTCTGGTTCTGGAGAAAACGAATAGGACTATTCAGTTGTCTTTTCCTTTTACCTTCTCTCAGGTTGCGAGTACTCCTTGGTTTAGGAGATAGTACACCTATTGCGCAAATTGGATAGTCTTCTTCCAAACCATAGGCAGGTGCCGACCGGTAGGGAAGGAAGAAAACCAATTAGCCTAAACGGTGTACAGAAGGTATTAAGTTCAGACAAAGAAAGGGATTAGTAAGAGGGCAAAGTAAATTGCGACTGCTATTCACGACCAAACCAAGTATTTCTTCGCTAATCCTAAATCACCTTTGTATTTCTCCAGGACACTCCGTATCACTATGAAGATCCCAGTTTATTGGATAATCCATCGTATGGTTATATACGAACTCGAAAGGAACTTGTTCCAGTTCGGGGATGGATCCTGGTTCAGGAGAAATAGGAATAAAGTTCATTCAGGTGTCTTTTATCTTCACCTTCTCTCGCATTGCGAGTGCTCCTAGGATTAGGTCAGTACACCCATTATGCTTATTGGATAGTCTTCTTCCAAACCATAGGCTGGTGCCGAACGGTAGGGAAGGAAGAAAACCATTTGGCCTAAAGGGGTGTACAGAAGGTAATGACTAAAGACATATAAAGGGATTTGGTGAAATGGCAAAGAATTATACGGTTACAGTTGTGAATCTGGATAATGGAAGAGGCATTACTAGGAATACCAGGATACCCCATCGAAACATTTCAATGTTTCAGTTTCACTGTATAATGTTAAAAGAAAACTGATTTCCCAAATTAACCCTTGCTCCAGGGTATGTATTTACCAGGTAGGATTCTCACATCTGTATGGTTTTACAGATGATGAATGGGAGTAAGTTATTGGGAATTAGGTGACCATCCTCATTATATCGGGATTCGTTGTAATCGGTGATATTTGAGGAAGTCACCTGGGTTGTTTGCCGGTCGGCAAATATTTGGTTTTGAATATCCGTTGTTGTGCACCAATTTCAAATTGATATATCTGTACGTCTATTTTTATAGAGTGAGACATACCTTTTTGAAATTATGTCTATGACATTTACCTATATCAGTGGATGGTTAGGTAAGGAGTATTGAACAGCGGTGTAATTCTTCTTAACCAAAAGTACAGTTTTCAACCTACGACACACAGTGAATGAGTCATTTGACTCAAGGGACTTGTACAGAGTATTGTATATTGTCCAGTGTCCATTAGGACAGAGGGGTTGGTCCTTGTACTATATTCTGTTTACTTTTAACTTCTCTAGTTCTTAGACATGTGTTTCGTAGAAACACATGGTCTAAGTTTTGAGGAGTTATAGGTATAAGAATAAAGTAGAGAACCAGGTATTGCAAGTATCGGGATTCTTCAAAGTGATCGGAGATGTAGATACTTGTATATGGTATTCAGATGATAGTAATGGTTAAGAGAACTTGCTTCTCTTTCAGGTTACTCATAATTGGAAGTATTCCTAAGTTGAGTAACGCTGATCGGCCTCTTTCCATTTAGTTGACATGCACTGGAGACAGCTGCATGATTTGAATCTGGTTCAATTAAATCAGTGCCTCTATTTCTATATTGGATATAGAACAGTTCATATCTTGACATTGTTAAGATACGGGGGGTTGTCCGGCTTATGCTTAAAACCAGACTCCGGATAACTCAATGCACGTTTCTGTAATGGCTGTTTGTGGGTTGACCCGGGCTATGACGAGGGTTGACTTTCTACCATCTGGAAGATCAATAGTGATATTGTTCTTGACTCGCCACAGTTTTAATAAAAATGGATTTTTTTTCAGAAAACAGTAGTGGGAGTATGGTAGAACTGGAAGTGATTCCAGAACCGCAAACGATTACTGAAGATTTAATAAGAACCTAAAGATTCAATCTGGTTTGACATTCCATTGGCCACTCCGCACATATGGTGGGTAACCTCACGAACCCGAGAGGTACTTCGGTATGCTCAATGACGGTGGCAGGGAGGTTCTTGTTTACCCAGACTTACCATTGCTGTTGTTTAAGACTGTGAGACCCGGCAGGAGGATGAGTATAGCGTCGTTCTAAATTAGCTTTAGAAGTGCAGGTCTATATGACTCTGCCAGAGGGTTGTCGTAGTCAGTGGGAGCAGCGGAAGCACTGGTGGCTTATGTCTATTTATAGACTAAAGCAGGTGTAGCGGAGCTAGATCATCTATTTCTGATGTGATAGTCATAGGTTTGACTTCATCAGAATAGGGGATGGATCTGTTAAGAAGGTAGTAGGGTGTGATGTCCTGGTATTTGATGACATACACAGAGTAGGAAGTGATATTCCTATACTACGATCGGTTAAACTTTGGTCGTCACACAGTGGTTTCTCCACAAAGGACTTGGATCTTATATCGGACATTCTGGTTACTAGATCTATGGTTTTAGATCTAGATTTGGGTGGTTTCCCAATCTGGGTACTTAAACAACATTCTATGAGTATTTAGAATGGACGACTCCTGGCACGGTGGTGTACCTGCAGGTAATGGAGTCACCCTCTCTAAAGGTGTCTTACAGACTAAAGGGGAGAGGGATACGCATGATTGGCAGATCACTTGCTTAGACAATTGAGTCAATCATGAGATGTCAAATACCACACCAGATGTTGTTCTTGCAGTAGATGCAATAAGTTGATATTAATCCAATCCTGGAGAAACAGTCGGAAGCAGTTTTAGAACATAAGTGAATGTTCTAGGGATTTGATAACGGCAGCCTCCTCTAGGAGACAGTTATCATTCCAGGCTTCTAAGGTGACCTGGATGGCAGAGTGGCTGTCAGAGTTATAGTTTTCCCTCTGACGAGGGGCAGTATTTCGGACAGGTGGTCCAGGCGGATACTGAGGGAAGGTATGGCGCAGGATACTGATTAAGTTCAGTTGTCGATACAGTCTAAGAAGTTTGGATTTGGAGTTCATTTATGAGCTAGGTCCCATCAGACATCCAGACATTCTAAGACAGGTATTGCTCATTTCGGGAAATGGCTTTCTCCGCGAACATGGGATATAGAGAGACAGAAAGAAACATCACAGCGGATCCACCACTGAGGCTATTCCTCGAACGCAATAGTTTCGCAAACGAGCTTTGTGAGACTGACTAGTAGAGGAGTTGGGTGTTCGGTATCACACGGGCTGTGAGTATGCGGCATCGCAATAATTAGCCTTGAGTGCAAGTGGGAGATTGTTGGAGATAGTGCCCTCAGAGTCAATTATTGGATCACAGGCACGTGATTGCAATGATTGAGGGGAGGACCTGTCCCAGTAGGACAGTCTTACTCGAGATGATAGTATGCTATCTGGTTTATCTTTATCATCGTGCACTGCTTTAGGCGACCTTATGAGTCGCTATTACACGTTGATAGAGCCCCTAGGATTCTTGCTTGACTACCAGCAATATGAAGGCGATCATATAAGTGAGAGCTGGAGTCTATAAGCACATCCTTAAAAGGTCCCTAGTCGTGGGAGTTTCGAGACAGGGCATCGATTCTCCAGAGTAGACTAGTGTATATAGTCGAGACCCCGACGAGGGGCGGTGGCCGGTCTCACAAGCCACTGGTGTCAGTTGGTTCACCTAAGATGTATACAGGTGCTCATTGGGTTATGAGTACACCGAACAGGACTCGCCGGGAACCTGCTAGTTGGGATTATACCAGACGTCAGATAGCAGTTCCCTGGTGACATGTGTACAGGTTAGTTCATCGACCTGAGATCGTCATTTGTCTCGTGTGAGTTCCCACTGTGCTTTGATTACTACCCTACCACGGCTCAAAGGAGTCGTGCAAACAGGTTTTAGTTGGGTACAGTCCCGAGCCACATGGAGGCAGTGAGCGGATCTGCAGGGGTTCGTCTCTCCCGGTATTGGGGGTGAGGTCGCGCTGTGTCTAGGAGAGCCAGAACATGAAAAGTCCTTGGCCAAGGCAGGAGATTTGCTGGTAGGTATTCCAGTAGTATCTCAGGGTGTTCTGGGCTACACTCCGACACGACTTGTACCGCTATTGGGGGTCTGACTTTTACCAACCCCCTAGGCCCGCCATGCGATGCTCATAGACGAACGGACCGGACTGTACGGATATTGTCACTGACAGGCTCAGTAGGGTGTCAGAATGAGTTCGCTCATCGACGTCCCTTTTGGTCAATACCTGGTAGCCCGTTACGTATTGGCTTATACCTCTGACGTGCTAGTGGTTAAATCCACAGCCATGGTATTGACGAGTCTTTAGAGTCCACCACACTCAGTTACTCAAGTTTCGGGCGAAACGCTATAGAGGCCGTATGGAGATATGGCAGGGTTCGATCAGATACGTGCGGTATTGCACGTATCGTGATCGGACGGATTTTACTAGCCGGCTTTGGCTTAAGCCGGATCCTAGTATTAGATAGTGTAGATATTGTCTCTTTGCATTTGTGTTCAGTGGGAATACAAATGCGGGCATGTATTTGCAATAGCGGGGTTTTCCTGTAATTTATTACGGGATAAGTTTTCTGAAGTTGCCAGTTTGCATTCCGTTCCGGCCGGTTTTCCTTTGTTCCTTCACGGCCGGACTTTTCGATGGAGGGGGTTATTTGCAAGAGTGCAAATAACTTATTAGTGGAGGGTTTTCTTGCATTTGTGGCTTTTTGATGAGACTAGCATGATGAGATTCCATTCTTGTCTCACTTCACTTGCTTTCATATGATGGTTTGGTGATAGGTTTGATATTTGAAATGAAGGTGATCTTTGATCATTATCTACACACATTTTTCTCATTTGATTATTCATTCCATTTTTTCCCACCCACTTGAAGAGGGGCCGGCCACTATGATGAGAAGGAAGAGGTTCATTTGAAAAAGAAAAATTCTTCTTCTCATTTTTTCTTTACCCCAAAGTTCATATAGCTCATCTCCTCTTGTTCATTTTTCTCCTCCACACACCATGGCAACTTCTATAACCCCAAAAGAGACAAGTTTCTACACTAGTCTACAGCATCCCTTGGACGCGTCGGCTAGCCAACTTCGCGCCCGAGTTGCCTCGGTCAAGAGGTGGGAGCCCATAAAAGATTCCGGCTACGTGGTGCCCTTTCCTACGAGAAGTTGACGGACGGAGTATCCGCGGGAGATCGGAGTAGAGACGAAGACCGAAGGACACGGATCGCTTGGTATAGCTTCTCTACTCTTTTCTTGTATGCTAGTAGCTAGGTTAATGGCCCGATCCGAGTGAAAAGTGCGCGGTGGTGCCGGTTTGTTAGTTTTGCAAAGTTTTTGTTTCCGCGTTTCCGGCGTCGGATCGACGGCCGGGGCGCCCCCGCGGACTTACATATCTCTCTCTCACTCTCTCATACTCATACCTTGATGTCTTCTTGTCCCTTTCATTTTCTTTTTTTCTTTTCTCTCTTTTCTCTTTTCTTTTCTAAAAACACAAAACCAAATGTTCACAAATGAAATGTTAATCTTTTCAACAAAATGTGTCATGGCACTTTTAAACATGGTTAACAAAATGGACTTGGTCTAATACACAACTAGAAAAATACTAATTAAATTTAACATGTTAATCTTGCATGAATATACTTATATACTAATTTATGAAAAACTTAATTAAATAAATGTTTTCATAATTAATAATTTATTTTAAATACCAATTATTTTCGAAAAATATAGGTATATAATTACACCAATCTACGAAAACTCAAATCTATATTCATATAATATGTGTAAAATTCATTATTTTATTATTTAAATTCAAAAATAATACTTTCTATTATCTGAAATGTTACAATCTTCCCCCCTAAATAAATTCGGTCCCCAAATTTAAATTTAAACCCGTAAGTATTAAAACATTTCAGTAAAGTAATTCAAATCAACGGGGGTGCGAAGTCACGGATAAGCTAGAAATATCATAGCGCAATACGTGCGCTTGAAAATAAGTGCAACACTCAATAATCGAAACTCTGACAGTGTTATGTAAATCATACAAGTTATGATGAATATGCAAGTTTCGAAATCTACTGTTTAAATCAAGTATAATATAATCAAGACTACACTATGTATATAGTACTCATCAAGTAAAATCTTTTAAGTAGCTGAAAAATGTATGAAAAACCCTTTTCAAATCGCCTTGTGATGCGTATATCACGGTACAAATAACGGACGTTCATTTGTGAAGAAATATATAAATATAAATATAAATATATATATATATATATATATATATATATATATATATATATATATATAGAGAGAGAGAGAGAGAGAGAGAGAGAGAGAGAGAGACACACACACACACGTTTTGCTTAAAATATACGTCCCGCCTTTTTAAAAATGATTTAGAAGGGTTCTTTTTTGAAAATGATTTAGAAGGGTTTTCTTTTTGTAAAATCTTATGTCGCTCACTGACACGTAGGGAAATAGTGAGACTATAACTCCTTTTGAAAACCTCTTCAGTAAATATCGATGCATGCACAAACACTCATGGACTGTCCTTAGACCAGTCCTGCTCTGCTACTATATAACATAGTATATATATCATAAAAGCACGATACTTGAAAGAAGAAATCAATCCCAATAGGTGTACATGAAAACCAACTCAAGTGCGTCTGGTGTGCATGAAAATCGAAGTCAAATCCAAGTGCTATGAATGTGCACGAAAACAAAAACTGAGTGCAACGGGTGTGCATGAAAATATCTGTTGAGTGCAACGGGTGTGCAGGAAAGCATCTGTCAAGTGAAACGGGTATGCACGACAACAACATCAAGTGTATCTAGAGTGCACGAAAAGCTCAATCAAGTGCAACTGATGTGCACAAAATCCTCAAGTCCATCAAATGTGCACAAAACCACATCAAGTGCGCCGAGTGTGCGCGGAAATATAAATTAAGTGCGTCAGGTCCGCACAAAAGTATCTAGTGCAATAGGGTGCATGAAAACTAATATCAAGTCCAACTAGGTGCATGAAAGCATAAATCTGGCCCAACTGGCATGCACAAAAACCATATCAATATATCGAAAGCGCATATAAACAACATTGAGTGCACGAGTCAAAATCAAGTGCATACAACGTGCACGAATTCAAAATCGAGTGTATCGGAATACACAAAATCATAAATATGTGCAACTGGGTACATAAAACAATATTGAGTGCAAAAGTCAAAACCAGGTGCATACAACATGCACGGAATCAAAATCAAGTATATCGAAGTGCACAAAATCATTAATATGTGCAACGACGTGCACAAAATAATACAAAGTGCAATGGATATGCACAAAAACATAAATCAAGTGCAATCGTTGTGCACAAAGAAAATATCTAGTAGGTACAGCTACGGTGCATAAAAATATCAATCGTGAAACCAAATCATCAAAACACAAAAGTCTAAACGACCAAAGCGTGATACTAGAATCACCAAATCATAAATAAAAAACAAAGGACATTGAAGGACATCTCCTTCAATGTCGAAAAGTGCATGTGCACCCAGAGCTGGCAGAGCAAGAATTTCTACTTGCTTTCTGCCTACAGTCTGGCATCCTCTGTCTCTAGGTCCTTGTTCTCTTTGTGGATCACCAATTCCATGACTTCTTGGCTCGATGACCTGGTAAGGAGTAGCGACGAAACAGCCCCGTTCCGACGCCTCTCTGAACATCTTCTGGTCAATTAACTTGGCCATTCGCAACGTAGCACGTCAACGACGGCGGCCTCTGGCCCTCTGAATACACCCCATACAATCAATCCTGAGTCAAATCTCTATCGCTGTAATATCCTGGAAGGAACCCGTCATGGCCTCTTCCGATATCATTTCTGTCGAACTGTCCGGAAACTGGCACTCTTAAATTAATCCGTTTCCATTTCGGAACAGTTGCAATCTCACTACGATCTTCCGCTGAAAAGGTAACAGGTCGATTTTGGGTACAGTCCTGAATCACATAGAGGCGGTGAGCGATAGGAGGGGTTTCGTCTCTCCCGGTATAGTGAGTTGATGTTGCGCTATGCTCGATTGGCTATGACAGTAAATCACTGGCCAGGGTTGTTGAGATTTACTGATAAGAGTTATCAGTAGTTTCTTGAACCGTTATGAGCCACACATCGGCATGACTTATCAAGTTATTGGGGTTTGACGTTTACCACCTCTAGACTTGATATGCGACGTGTCAGACAAAGAGACCGGACTGTACGGTAAGTGTTACTCATAGGCTCATTGGGGTTAGGATGAGTTCACTCGTCAGCCACCTTCTCGACATGTACCTGGGTAGCCGTACGCACAGCTAGTGCCGCTGACGGGCTTGTGGTTAAACCCACTACCAGCATACTGTCGAGTCTTTAGAGTCCCACACAGAGGGTTTCCCTGGTTCAGGCGAAACGATGTAGAGGCCGTAAGTTGTTACAGTAGGGTTTCGATCATATACGTGTACTGGCTATACGAATGATGTTCGGAAGGATAATACTGGTAGGCTTTGGTTTAAGCCGGATACCAGTATTATATTATTGGATTATTAGTATCTCATTGTATTAGTGTTTTTCGGAATACGATACATTGAGGGGCATTCTTGTAATTGTACAAAAATGGCTTCTAGAAGGAGACACCTCATATATATTGATTTTCTTTTATGGAAAATTACAAAAATGAGGTGGAATTTGGAGACACTTGAAGCATGGATGAAAGCATGGCTTATTGTATTTTATATTCATTTGGCTTCACTATTGAAACATGATGCATTATTTGTGGTAAAAAATAATCCATACTTTAATTATTTTCATGAGACTTAGCCATGCTTTCACTCTCTTATGCTAGCTCATTCTCACTCTCACATTCTCTCTCCAAATTATCTCCTCCCTCGAGCTCAAGCCTAACCTTTCACATGAGTTGTGAATCATAGGCTTTGAGATCAAATAATCCACTAGATATTCTCTACATCATCTAAGTAGTCTCTCTTAGCAAGCTTGACTTCTTAGTTACTTCCAAAGTGGGAGGTTGAAGCTTGATCCAAAGCTCTCGGGTAGATCATCTATGGCTTAGCGGTGACCGGAGATCGAGATCTTCTTTAGCACCCAAAGAACCTAGGTGCACAGTGGAAAGAAGACCCGAAGGACCGGTTCAAGAAGGTATAATCCCTATAATAGTAGCTAAAACTCCTAGATAGGGTTACTAGTTACGGTTTAGTATAAGATCCGGGAGTAAAAGTCGACGTTGCATGCTCAAAAATTATTGTTTGCTATTTCCGCCTCGCCACAAGAGTTGTGGTGGTGTGCAACATCCACTTACAGCCCAAGCCACCAAATCCAATTCTTGGCCGCAAATAAATTCAATTTGGCCTCAATTTGCGGGTCATTTTTGGAGTTAGGGTTTGGTTTTTGTTCTGTAGCTCACTCTTTAGATAATTAAGACTACCCTATAAGCTAAAAAGTCTAAAATCACCTTAAGAAAAATCTGGAATTGTTTTACTTGATTTCTATCAATGTTTCCGATATTTGAAACTTGGTTTTTGGATTTTCTTGACGTGACTTGGTCGTTCGACGTTCGTACGTCGACATTAGAGAGTATTTTGTTGTTTTAGCATGCGTTGACCATAGGTTCTAACCTATGTGCATTTCGCTCGTGATTTCAAATTCGATTCGGCTTTTCATTGGATTTTAGTTATGGATTCGATTGTAGGTACATTCGCATGGACTTCCGAGATGACGAAAGAGGACAGGGCATCCATCGGAATCGGCTAGAGTGAGGCATAATTAGGTGAGTAGATGTATATTTATGGGGGAAGTCGGGTGGATGGCGTATAGCACCCCTGCAACCATAGAATTAGGATATATATATTAGTTATGTATACCTAGCTAATAGGATTATTAGAATACTATATGCGATAGTAATATACTTGTAGAAAGATATATCACTAGTTCTATTTTTCTTAGCCTATGAGCTGTATCTACTTACGAAAGTATATGAATACATATATTTACGATATGATACGATAAGATTAGGATATGATCCGATATGATGACATGAGTCAATATGATACGATATGATGATATGAGGTGATGTGATATGATATGATATATGATGACATGAGATGATATATAATGATATGAGATGAGATAATGTACGTGACGATAGATCCGTACTGTTGATTGATGATATCGTACGATAGATTATTCTGTACGTGATATGATGTGGATGGATCGCCGATATTATTATTTCGACTCGAGAAAATCTATTTAAAATCACGAAGTGGATATTATGATATGGTTAGAGCCATACCTATTTTCAAAACAAATGAATCATTACGTCCTTTTAAATGATAACTTTAAGGGGTTGCTATGACTTTTCAAATGGTATCTTTTTCAAAAACATCGTAGCCCCTATTTTCGAAAACAACGATTCATACTATTTTAAACTATAACTGTATGGCTCATATGTAGTTGCGTATTTTTATACTGTTCGCGTTTACGATTTCTTTATTCTGTTTATGCCCGCGTTACGATTTGTTATTTTTGCATATGCTCGCATTTCTTTCATTTACGATATATATATATATTGCGTTTCATATCTTTATCTTTACATGACTTCGTCTGCTAAGACACACACCATTACGGATTATGCACATGTTGCACGTACATCTACTCGCATGCTCTCACACACATCATCGGTAATGGCCATGCCACGTACACAGATAGAACTCGTTATGTTATCGTATCACCTTATAACCTATTAGCATTTCAGTTACTGTTTAGTACCCTATACTACATATTATTTTAGATATTGCACTTTCTTTACCTTGCTACACGACACGCTCATATGAACACACTTGCTATGCATTACAGTATTGTTCTGTGTTTGTACATATTATTTCATTATTGCCATATTCTTATGAGATTCTGTTTTCATGATATTTCTGGATTTGAGAAACCGCAGATATTATTTAAAAACTTGTGAATGTTTTAAAAACGCGGTTTTCTCTTGATATGGTATTTCGGCGTCCACCATGAGATTCTTGATTCTTAGCTATGATGGATATCCGAATCGAGGCAGGGGGAGAAAGAACGATTGCGGATACATGGTGGACCCGATACGGTACCCCGAGACAAAAAGATCGTATAGAAAGGCGTTGAGCCTGGTAGGGGAACACTACCTACCGGTGACAGTATTGAACTCGGCGAATATCCGGAGGATACTGACCGGAGTGATATGAGACAGATGGATATAAGGACCGATCTGATAAAACGGTGCCTGAAATATGAGGGTCGATCCGATGAGACGGCGTCTGAGATATAAGGATTTACATGTCGATACTGGACACAAGTTTTATGACGATTTCGAGTGTTGATGCTGGACACTCTGGATTTTATGATGATTTCGAATGTCGTTGATGGACACTCCTTGGATGATATGTATATATACATGATATGGATGGCATGGTATCATATATTAACACATGCACGATATTATATATTTATATACATATGTATACACGCTCACCTTCGATACCACACGATATGATATTACTATTATAGTATGACCTAGGTAGATCGTTATACATTCGATTTCTACCTGATGATGTCTTCTACTAACGAGTTGGCAACTTACTCCCGTTGTGCCATAGTTTTCTTATAGGATCGACCGCTCGGATCAGTAGCGGCTTGCTGGCACATCTATTCTTTTAGGTGATTTGCTTGGTAGGTGAGTTACACTTCGGATCGTGACCACCGTTTGTATATATTTATTCAGTTGTAATCTAGTTAAAAGCTCCATCAACCAGACTATGTATATTTGGTAGATTTAGAGACCAGTTGTATATTCTTTCAGACTTAGAGTCGTAGCTTGTATATATTTTTATATTGGAGTCGATGATGTTTGGTTTTCTTTACTCTTTTCTGTGTTTGATCTTCGCCTCGGGCGTCGTATATCCATGTTGCGTGGTTGTGTTTCCGCCGATTGTTGAAGAGCTAGCTCCTGCTTGGGGATGCAAATATTTATGTACTGTTTTGATCAAAATTTACAAAGGAGGTGTAGTCCAAATTTCAAATGACGAAAATGTTTTCAAACTTTAGTATACTACATACTTGTATTTCTATAAACTTGTTTATACTTTAAAAAGAGAACTTGATTTCAAGTATACCCTTTTTCAAAACTTCACTTCCACTATCTTCTTAAAAAGGTTTAGATTCCTGGTTTTCGGCTTACTTGGGTTACGGTGGGGTCTTATAAACTTCACGTTAGTTAAATGCCGGTCACGTGCCATTTCCAGGTCGTGACAAACTTTGTATCAAAGCGTTAGGTTTAACCTTTGTTCGAGTCTAGGTTTGACTATGCAGAGTCTAGGGCGTATACTTCGGAACCTAGGCTTGACCTTACAGAACTTAGACTTGACTGAGGGGGTATTAGACCCGAACTTCTGTTATGTAGGTTGACCTTGGTTGATGGAGTAGGTAACACATGTAGAGTAACGTACCGTGCGTATGTTCCGCGGCATACTTACGATAAATGCTCCATTTAAGTAACCTTAGGATGTACATATCTTGAGATCCATTATTCTATTCATTCTTATGATCTATCCTCATCGACACTTGTTGTTGTTCCTGTCATCTTGGCTACGTGAGCTGAGAGGGTTACGGCCAGAGATGCGGTCAGAGCGAGCTCGTCGACTAACCAGAGTGTTATTCCGGTGATGCAAGGACAGATTGATTTCTCGTTTATGCTAGGATTTCTCGTTGGAGGCGAGTGTTCTGGATCTGCACAAGATGATCGGAACTTTGCTTGAGGCCAGCCAGATTGAGAGGACTATTGACTTATAGCATGTTGGATATGTATGCCCTAGAGGCTATTATTGTATATGTATACATGTGGATGCTTAGACATATGTATGTATAGGACAATCTTGCTTGATATGATAGTATGCTATTTGGTTTGTCTTTATCTTAACATGTGCATATGTTTTACTTGTTATTATGTATCATTTATACATGTTGATAAAGCCTGTAGGATAATTGCTTGACTACCAGCGTTGTGATGGCGATCATACTTGTGGGAGCTGGGTAGTCGATATGCACATCCTTAAATGTCTCTAGTCGTGGGAGTATCGAGACAGGGCATCGATACTCCTATTGGAATTTCCTAGCGCCCAGACCATCTACCGTGGCCGTTGCAAAATTTTTTTTAGGGTTTGAAAACTGGCACTAGAAAACCCGTCGTAGAATCTATCATAAACCTAAACTAGCTAACATAGAGGAGATCTAACTACCATGATAGAAGTGTCTCACCAAAAGATCTGTGTCCTCCGGTCTTCTATCCTTTTCGTTGGCTCCTAGGGATATCCTTGAATGAGCTTGATCACCTTTCCTTGCTCCTTGAGATATCCTGGATCATGCTTGATTGCCGGTCTTCCTCCGTCGAAGATGATCCACCCGAGAGATGTAGTCCATGGCTCTAGCTCCACACTAAGAATCAAGTGGAGCAACTAGAGACTTTAGATTGCTAATCTAAAGTGTCTGGGATGTAGTGAAAGGGTCTAAGTGTGTATCTATTGTTAGTTATATGTATGCCCTAGAGGCCACTACTGTACATACGATGTATATTGTAGTGGATGCTTGGACATATATAGGGAGGACTTTCTTGCTCGACATGATAGTACGCTATCTGGTTGCTCTTTATCTTAACATGTACTCTGATTGTCTCTATGTTACATGTTGATAAAACCCTTAGGATATGTACTCGACTACTGGGACTATGATGAGATCATACTAGTGGGGCCACGGTAGTCGACGAGTACATCCTATAACTGTTCCTAGTCGAGGGTGTATCGAGACAGGGCATCGATATACCAGAGTAGACTAGCGTATATGCATCTTGACCCATATGATGGGCGATGGATGATCCCATATCCATCGGTGTTTGACATCAAGAATGGTGTACGGGTGCTCAGTGGAGACTGGGTACACTGGACGGACTCGCCGAGAACTCCCAGATGGTATTGTACCTCACGTCAGATGGCAGTTCTCTGGTGACACTGGTACAGGTTAGTCTGTAGACCCGAGATCGTCATAGAGTCTTGTGTGATTCCCACTGTGCTTTGATTTCCATCATTCCACGTCCAAGAGGGCGTGCAAAATGGTGGCTTTTGGGTACAGTCCCAAATCACATGGAGGCAATGAGCGATAGGAGGGGATTCGTCTCTCCCGGTATAGGGAGTTGATGTTGCGCTGTGTTCGATTGGCTATAAATGGAAATCCCTGGCCAGGGTTGCTGAGATTTAATGGTAAGTGTTATCAATAGTTTCTCGAACTGTTATAGACCTCATATCGACACGACTTATCAAGCTACTGGGGTCTGACATTTTCCACCCCTAGGCGAGATATGCGACATATCAGACGAAGAGACCGGACTGTACGGGAGTGTTACTGACTGGATTCACAGGAGAATGTACAGGCTTTCTTGTTGATCTTCTGATCGCTCAATACCTGGGTGGTTGTTACGTTTAACTGACCGCTTGCAGCTTGTGGGTGTTTGATATGATCATCACCTACTGCCGGTGTATTGACGATTCTTTAGAGTCCTACACAGAGGTTTCTTGGCTCAGGCAAAATAGAGTAGGAGCACATATATGATATGTGCGGGACCGAGAACAATACGTGTATGTGATACCGTATTAAATTCTCGCGATATGAGATATCGGCCGGGTATATGTGATATAGCCGAGTCATCGGATCAAGTGTTGATTCGATGAACTGATACAGATTATATTAGTCGGTTATTTGTGAAATAGCCGGATTATCGGATCAAGTGTTGATTCGATAATTTAATGTATAATTATATATTTGATATATTAAATTACATTAACTGATATAAGCTCACTAAAAGATTCTTTTTCTCACTCGGGTAATACATTGATATATATGCGATATATGTTAATTGTATTATTTTATTTTGTTACAATAAATATTGTATATGTGATATATAATATTGTAACATGTTAGGGTTATTAATGCAACATGATTAGTGGAGATTAAATATGATTAATGTTTGATTTGGGTTAATTTTTCTAGAAGTTTCTAGAAGCTTTTTGTTTTGTTTTTGCAAAGATATTTTGTAAAGATATTTTGTTATGATATTTGTTAACCCAACCCAACCCTTCACCATGATTCATTCTCTACATGGGTTAAGTTATCATACTTAACCCATGGTTGCTTTTCTAACCACACATGGATTCATTATTCATCATAAAAGGATTACTATTCTTCTTCTTCTTCCTTGAGCTTTTGAAAAGCTTTCTCGGTTTTTCTTATGTGATGAAAATGAGTGAGAAAAAGAAAACAAATGAGAGCTAAAATCCTACTTCATCATCCTAATCTATCCTAACTATTTAGATTAGGGTGTTCACTTCATTAGTGAGTGAGAGCTTGAGTTAAAGTTTCTTTAAGGTAGATCATCTTAGTTATCGAAGATCGGAAGCAAGCTTGCATCTTTCTCTTCGTGGAGCCTCTCTAGAGTCCGGATTCTCGATGATCGCAGCGAAGGGACCTCAACACGGAGCTTATGAAGTGAAGGACCGGACTACAAAGGTTGTAATCCCAAACTCTTAGATGTTAAAGTGTTTAACATGCTTTGTTTCGCCTAATCTCTAGTTTAAGATCTTGGTTAGGGTTGTTCGGCACGTCTAATTTTTAAATCGGGCATGGTTGATGCCTTGTAGAACCTTGTGAGAGTGCCTAGTAACCCTACAGTGGTATCAGAGCCAAGCTAGAGTTTTAAGCGAAGTCTAAACGAAATTTAAAGTCCGATCGAACCCCGAAACCCCGGTCTTTACCCTTTTCTGGAAATTTTATAAAATGTTGTTTTTTTCTGTATTAAAAATATTCAGAAAATCATGCAGGGAAATATAGGAATTACTATGAAGTACGGACCACCAAATCCCTCACGTGACCGCGGAACCGCGGCCAAACCAATCGTTTGGCGGCGGTTCCGCGGCCAATAATTGGAGTTGGGGCTCACTACTTCAGGAATATATTCTTGGGTCCTTTGTGATAGTTCTAGGAATTTTTAATTCTACTCAAGTGTTGAGTTTTCTGGGTTGTATTGGGAACTCGTTGATTCGATCGGAAAGTAGAACTTCGTTTAGTTTGTCCGGCTAATTTTTAGAACGTGTTAAAAAGTTTGAACGGATATCAATAACTCACTTTTTCCCCTGCCGGAAAATTTCCAAACGTTGGATTTTTCCGTAGTTTAAGAACGTTCTAAGTCGTGCAAGTAACGCGGTGGACCCTATAGAAGAACGCAAACCTTAACTCGATTATGTGACCGTCTGAACTGCCTCTAAACCTTAGGGTTTGTGGCAGTACGGCGTTGCCACATGTGAGGCGTTGGTTTGACCCTTCTACGGCTGGACCATTGGTACTGTGGCATGCGATGGATGTTTTAAAACTAATTTCAAGTGTTGAGAACTATTTGGGAAATCTTGGGTGTTTGTTTATTCGATCGGAAAGTTTAACATTGTCTATTTATCTGGAATGTGTGATACAATATTTGGAATCCACAAGTGGTTATGAGATAACTAATTTGAATGTTATAAATTTAGCAGTTCAGTCTCAGATGATCGGTTGCCACGGAATTTTGATGTGATCAAAAGTCCGTCGCAATCATGTAGCGTACGCGGATACTCGCCGGTAAACTTAATAGACAGCCACGCCCCATAGCCCCGACCAAGTGACTGTAGGAGAACCCCGTCGCCAAAAGCATCCGTTCGGGTGCTCGCGGCAGCGGTGTTCCGCCTTAGTGCACTTCATCGACGGCATCGGGAGTGCGGCCGTCTACTAAAGTTTTCGACGAGTATTCGATCAGAATATCGGGAATCTTGTTGAATTGCCCGACTAGATATTGAAAAGTGTTTTCGATAATGAGACTAAAATGCGGGGTTTATAATGGTTAGGCATGCGATATCTAAGGAATTCATTTGGTTAGGCATGCGATGTCTAAGGAGGTTGCGGATTCCAACTGCTGTAGTTTTACACTTTCTTTTCTGTGACCGTAAATGTAGTATGTAGTTGTATCGCCGGTTTTCGTTGCTATACATCAACAAAAATCGGTGTATGCATACTTACTTACGTTGATGATATGTGATACTATGTGTTGCTGTGATATGTTATATTGGATCGTCGTGTTCTGAATAGCCGGGGGTTTTATGTGAGATGGGAGTTTTTCTTTTTCATTCATGTAAAATTCATTTGTATGTAATATTCTTTTATTGGGGCACTTCTGTGCTGAGGATGATGTCACCATTGTATATTATTTACTTTTCCACATTAGGATAGACCCAAGGCGGGGAGCACAAGTAACCGGGTTCTAGGGTCCAGTGGGAGACCATCTCGAGGAGTCGAGACCGGGTCTCCTAACTCTAGAACTGGCAGGATTACTTGCCGCTCTTGTAGGGGTCTAGGGATGTGGGTTTGGCTATTCATCACGACCGTGGAATCCGTGTTTTATACAGGCTTGAATTAAAAACACGGACCTCCTAGTATATCCAATATTTCATATATGTTCTTCTGCTGCAATGTTCTGTGATGAGATCATATTACCGCGTGAGACGAATGTTTATATTATATATATGAGATATATGCTATATTACAGATTTCGTTTTAAATGTGATACTTGTGAAGCATAATTAAAATGGGACTTCATTAATGAGATTAATGAAATAAAAGAAACCTAAAGATATTGTAGAAACTTGTTTAAAAACTGGTAGCTCTAGTTCTTGCTTTGAATAGCGGTGTTCCTTGTAGAACATCCAGCACCTTATTCGATAAGGAAAGAGCCGAGATCCCTTCACCGGGAGTGACCTCTTTAGCGAAACTAGCAGATGCTACAAACTCGGTTTGTCTTTTGATTGCTTCTATAGTTTTTGCTTTGCATAGTGATATTTGTGAAATATCCTGCACCTTATTCGATGAGGAAAGAGCCGACGATCCCTTCACCGGGAGTGACCTCTTTAGTAAAACTAGAAAAGACCTCAAAAACACTCCATTTAAAATCACTCGATTCTACAACGATATCAAGTTCATTACGCAAAAGGTTTTCTTTAAAAACCTGTCGTAGCCCTCCGTCATTTCAGATAAGTACTACTTAGTATTCGTGCTACGGTAGTTTGGCATTCGTCAAGGCGTAGTGTACGGTAGCTAACTAGTGCTTATCTGCTTGCATACGATGCGATTGGATTAGGGTATTCGTACGGCGTTGTTTGGCATTCGTCGAGGGTCGTACGGGTGGGTTTAATTCAATCAAGAAATGTACGGGTTGAACTTGACTAGCGAACTATGGGTTGTTTGGCATTCGTCAAGGTCATAGAACGCTAGGGATAAAATATTATTGGGAATTTCAAGTGTTGAAATTTGCAATGAGATTGCATACCTTCTATGAGATAGTTAGATCTCGATACCCGCTGCGAGTAAGAGTTACTCCTGGAAAAGTTTTACACATTACAATTAGCCGATCAAGTAGGTGTCTAGAAAGGTGTCAACGGGGTTACGCCCCTGGGAAAACGAGGTTTACTTTAATTAGGTCCGTGCGAAAGCACGGAGAACCTCCCTCAAAGTACCGGCACTGGCCTGGCTGAAAGATTGGCGAACTTGTAGGGTGTAATTAATCCCGGCTAGTCTTTCCTTTTAGGGTTTGAGGGAAGATTTGACTAAAACAGTGGGAGCTATCCTGATTAGATAAATTGATAACCAATCCAATCTTGTAAAAGCGCCCGCTGAGTGTTTTCTTCTTTCTCTCTCTCTCTCTCCAGGTAGCGACCATGTCACGCCTTAATCAAGATAATGATACGGATGTATTGACCGAACCCGCTTGTTATACTGAGCTGGGGAATATTGGTCCCGCTCCAACTTATAATTTTTATAAGATAGAGCAGGAAATTGGGGATTACCAGAATTCCCGTACCGCCCAAATGAAGAAAGTGCATGCTGATGCATCTGCTTCGGGTGTGTTCATTACAAAGAATTGTTTCTCTGTATCCTTTACGTCCTGGGTATGAGATACCGGATCAGGATCCCACATATATAATTTGTTACATAGGCTATAGATAGGTAGAGAACTGAGAACGGGCGATAAATTTCATGAGATAGAAACGGTGCAAGTGTTGCAGCCAAGTCTGTTGGTAGTTATCACCTTGTATTAATAAATACATTGATTCTGAACGAATGTTATTAGATACCGAACCTGATATACAATATCATATCAGTCTCTTTATTAGTAAAGAAGGATATAATTTTGTATTGTTGGATAATGTTTTGAACATTTCCTATATCAAGAGTTGATCGGTTCAGGCACGTTATCTAAAAGCATTGACGTTTTAAATCAAACTACAGTTCTTAGTATACATAACACACACAAGAGGAAGAGTTCAGAAATGAACGAATCCTTCTTGAGACATTGTAGACTAGGTCATATCAATGCGACCCGACTAGCTAAGTTACATTTAGATGCATATTTAAATTAGTTTAAATTTACATCTTATGAAACTTGCCGGTCATGTCACTGAGATAAGATGACCATAGCTCTGTTTATTGGAAACAGAGAAAGAGTTAGTGAACTTTTGGGATTAATACATGATGATGTATGTAAGGTCCCCTGTCTGCACATGCCAAGACCGGTTCTTTGTACTTTATTATATTCACTGATAGTCTTTCAAGATTCGCATATGTGTTCCTGTTGAAACACAAGTCTGAACCTTTTGAGAAATTCAATGAATATGAGTTAGAAGTAGAGAACCAAAAACGGGTATAAGTATTATATCCTTTGATGAGATCAAGGAGGAGAATACTTGAGCACGGAGATTCCTGGACTATTCTAAAGGAGAATGAGATTCTCTCTCAGCATCACTCCTCCGAATACACCACAGCACGTCGGTGTGTCGGGGCGGAGCAATCACACCCTATTAGATATGGTGCGCTCTATGATGAGTAATACCGAGTTTCCTATTTGCTTTTGGGAGTTATGCACTTGAGAAGCTGCATACCTATTGAATAAGGTTCCAATCAAATTAGATGCCTACCAAGTAAGTTAAGATTTGGGGTTGTCCAACCTATGCCTAAAAGAAAAATCCGGACAAGCTCGAGGCAAAGTCAGATCTGTGGAAGTTTGTTGGATATCCCAAGCATACGCAAGGGAATATCTTCTACCTAACCGAGGAACAAAAGATGTTTTGTTTCTCAGCATGCCACCTTTGTGATAAGGAATTTCTTGTGAAAAAAATTAGTGGTCATGAGGTAGAACTGGAAGGAGTTCCAGCTATACAAACTACAGCAGATGATTTGGTAGAACCAAAGGATTCAATAGATTCTAACGAACCTCAGCCTCTCCGCCGATCTGGTAGGGTTCCTCACCCACCTGAGAGATTCTTCGGTTTCTCTATGACAGTGGGAGCAAGGATTGCATCATGAGATGATGACCCAACTAGTTTCGAGTAGGCCATCAGGAGTGGGACTCTGTAAGACTGGCTGGATGCTTAGTGATCTGAGATGGAATCCTTATACACCAAAAAAGTATGGACTTTGGTTGCTTCATCTGAAGGGTTAAATCCCCATCAGGAGCAAGTATATCTTAAGAAGATTACTTGGTGTACATGGAAAAGTTGAGACTTTCAAAGCTATGCTTAAGTCCATCCAGATCTTACTTGCCATTGCTACATACCATGACTACGATATCTGGTGGTTAGGTGTCATGACTGCTTTTCTAAATGATGTTTTGGAAGAGAACGTCTATAAGTACACAGCCAGAGGGCTTCGTAGATAGTGGGAGCAGCGAAAACGTGTGCAAGATATTTTATGTGATAAAGCAGGCATCGCGGAGTTGGAACGCCTGTTTTGATGTGGTAGTCAAAGAGTTTGACTTCATCAAAATGGTAGATGAACCTTGTATATACAAAAAGGGTAGTAGGGAGTATAGTGGTGATCCTCGTAGAGTACGTGGATGACATACTCTTGATAGGGAAGGAGTTTCCTATGCTACGCTCGGTCAATCTCCTCTTATCACAAAGATTCTCTATAGGATCAAGGTGATACCTCCTAAATCCTGGATTATGGATCTATGAGATAGATCTAGTTGGATGTTAGGATTCTCACTAGCTGTAGTGAGATGGTATCAATCGATCCTGGGGAGAATCACTGGAATGGTTCCAGGGTGGTAAGGTCGACTGAATGTCAGTGGCAGGCATTGTCTTTACCCTCAGTGGAGGGACGGTATGTTGGAGGAATTCCAAGCTAGATACCGTGACATACTAGACGATTAAAGACAAGATACATCGTTACCAAAGATGCTACCAAAGAGGCAGTCTGGATATAGATTTTAGTTCATGAGATGAACTTCGTTCCTACCATTGTGTGACAATGAAGTTGTGGCTTATGCTAAGGAACCCTCGTCCAATCAGAAATCCAGATATAATTCTTAGGCAGTATTACCTGATCATGGAGATGGTTGATCTCCAGGGAGGTCGAGGTTAGGAGAGTAGACACAGAGGACAACAGCGCGGATCCACTCACAAAGGCCTTTTTCCCAGTAGAGACTTTTATGGGATGGTTGAGTATGAGATACTTCAACCACAGCTAATTGTTGGGTATGCGATACCACAACAGATGACCCTAGTGCAAGTGGGAGATTGTTAGTTATATGTATACCCTAGAGGCCATTACTGTACATACGATGTATATTGTAGTGGATGCTTGGACATATATAGGGAGGACTTTCTTGCTCGACATGATAGTACGCTATCTGGTTGCTCTTTATCTTAACATGTACTCTGATTGTCTCTATGTTACATATTGATAAAGCTCTTAAGATATGTACTCGACTACTGGGACTATGATGAGATCATACTAGTGGGGCCACGGTAGTCGACGAGTACATCCTATAACTGTTCCTAGTCGAGGGTGTATCGAGACAGGGCATCGATACACCAGAGTAGACTAGCGTATACGCATCTTGACCCATATGATGGGCGATGGATGATCCCATATCCATCGGTGTTTGACATCAAGGATGGTGTACGGGTGCTCAGTGGAGACTGGGTACACTGGACGGACTCGCCGAGAACTCCCAGATGGTATTATACCTCACGTCAGATGGCAGTTCTCTGGTGACACTGGTACAGGTTAGTCTGTAGACCCGAGATCGTCATAGAGTCTTGTGTGATTCCCACTGTGCTTTGATTTCCATCATACCACGTCCAAGAGGGCATGCAAAAAGGTGTATTTTGGGTACAGTCCCGAATCACATAGAGGCAATGAGCGATAGGAGGGGATTCGTCTCTCCCGGTATAGGGAGTTGATGTTGCGCTGTGTTCGATTGGCTATAAATGGAAATCCCTGGCCAGGGTTGCTGAGATTTACTGGTAAGTATTATCAGTAGTTTCTCGAACTGTTATAGACCTCATATCGACACGACTTATCAAGCTACTGGGGTTTGACGTTTTCCACCCCTAGGTGAGATATGCGACATATCAGACGAAGAGACCGGACTGTACGGGAGTGTTACTGACTGGATTCACAGGAGAATGTACAGGCTTGCTTGTTGATCTTCTGATCGCTCAATACCTGAGTGGCTGTTACGTTTAGCTGACCGCTTGCAGCTTATGGGTGTTTGATATGATCATCACCTACTGCACGTATTGACGATTCTTTAGAGTCCTACACAGAGGTTTCTTGGCTCAGGCAAAACAGAGTAGGAGCACATATATGATATGTGCGGGACCGAGAACAATACGTGCATGTGATACCGTATTAGATTCTCGTGATATGAGATATCGACCGGGTATATGTGATATAGCCGGGTCATCGGATCAAGTGTTGATTCGATGAACTGATACAGATTATATTAGTCGGTTATTTGTGAAATAGCAGGATTATCGGATCAAGTGTTGATTCGATAATTTAATGTATAATTATATATTTGATATATTAAATTACATTAACTGATATAAGCTCACTAAAAGATTCTTTTTCTCACTCGGGTAATACATTGATATATATATGTGATATATGTTAATTGTATTATTTTATTTTGTTACAATAAATATTGTATATGCGATATATAATATTGTAACATGTTAGGGTTATTAATGCAACATGATTAATGGAGATTAAACATGATTAAGGTTTGATTTGGGTTAATTTTTCTAGAAGCTTCTAGAAGCCTTTTGTTTTGTTTTTGCAAATATATTTTGTAAAGATATTTTGTTATGATATTTGTTAACCCAACCCAACCCTTCACCATGATTCATTCTCTACATGGGTTAAGTTATCATACTTAACCCATGGTTACTTTTCTAACCACACATGGATTCATTATTCATCACAAAAGGATTACTATTCTTCTTTTTCTTCCTTGAGCTTTTGAAAAGCTTTCTAGGTTTTTCTTATGTGATGAAAATGAGTGAGAAAAAGAAAACAAATGAGAGCTAAAATCCTACTTCATCATCCTAATCTATTCTAGCCATTTAGATTAGGGTGTTCACTTCATTAGTGAGTGAGAGCTTGAGTTAAAGTTTCTTCAAGGTAGATCATCTTAGTTATCGAAGATCGGAAGTAAGCTTGCATCTTTCTCTTCGTGGAGCCTCTCTAGAGTCCGGATTCTCGATGATCGCAGCGAAGGGACCTCAACACGGAGCTTATGAAGTGAAGGACCGGACTACAAAGGTTGTAATCCCAAACTCTTAGATGTTAAAGTGTTTAACATGCTTTGTTTCGCCTAATCTCTAGTTTAAGATCTTGGTTAGGGTTGTTCGGCACGTCTAATTTTTAAATCGGGCATGGTTGATGCCTTGTAGAACCTTGTGAGAGTGCCTAGTAACCCTACATCTATCTCACCCCCTCTGTTGATTCTCAACTCATGAGATTATAGAGAGGAGGTTGAAGATGAAGGTGGAGGAGCTCTAGAAAGATAATGAGGAGAGTGAAACCAAATGGTGAGAGTAAAAATGAAAAACATGAGAGAGAAAAAGATCAACCATGGTTTTGTAAAATCTTTTTTTAATATTAAAATCTAACCATGCTTGAATAGTTCGCACAAATGAATTGAATATTCATTTGTCAACATTATAGAAGCATGGTTCTCACCATACTCCCCTCACCACCTTTACACCTCATTTTCCATTTAAAATAAATGGATAAAAACTAAAATGAGGTGTCCACCTTCTAGAATGTTTTTTGTATAAATAAAGATTATACTCTACTGTATATATACCTGTATTCGTATCAAAATACGAATACCCAAAGAGATAGAATAACACAAAGAACATAATTCTAGAATATATATATCGAAATACATATACGTAAATTATTAAATCAATACCTGTTTTAATAATCCGGCTCAATCCTGAGTCGGCCAGTATTATCAACCATCCGATCGAAAGTCCGGGTAACCAGTACAATCATTCGATCGGAACCCTGCACGTATCCAATACGGCTACTACTACATCATTTTGCCTGAATCAGGGAAACCCTCTGTGTGGGACTCTAAAAACTCGATAGTACGCCGACAACGAGTTACTGGATAAATCCATAACAATAAGCACATCAGCGGCACTAGCTGTACGTAACGGCTACCCGGGTACCTGTCGAAAAGGAAGGCTGACGAGCAAGCTCATCCGGATCCCTACTCAGCCTATCTATGACAATCTCCGTACAGTGTTGTCTCTTCGTCTGAGAGTATCGCATACCGGGTCTAGGGGGTGGTAAAAGTCAGACCCTAATAACCCGATAATTCATGCTTATGTGGCTCAGGACCAACCCGGGAAACTACTGATCTATCTATCAGTAAATCCCAACTGCCTTGGCTAAGGTCTTATGGTGCTGGCCAATCGAACACAGTGCGATATCGACTCCCTATACCGAGAGAGACGAATCCCCAACAATCGATCACTGCCTTCATATGGCTCAGGACTGTACCCAACTAAAACCTGTTTGCATGACTCAATAGAGCTATGGTAGGGTTGTAATCAAAGTACAGTGGGAACTCACACGTGACAAATGACGATCTCAGGTCTAAAGACTAACCTGTACTCATGTCACCTGAGAACTGCTATCTGACAATCGGTATAGTACCATCTAGAAGTTCTCGGCAAGTCCGTCCAGTGTACTCACCTCCAGTGAGCACCTGTATACGATCTTAGGTGCAAGAGACCAATGGCTGCAGGACCAACCATAGCCCCTCGTCGCGCTCTAGTAACGTATACACTAGTCTACTCCAGAATATCGATGCCCAGTCTTGATACTCACACGACTAGGGACACTTTAAGGATGTGCTTATCGACTATCCAGCTCCTACAAGTATGATCGCCATCACAACGCAGGTACTCAAGCAATGATCCTACGGGCTTTATCAACATGTATAAATGACACGCAATAACAAGTAATACATATGCACATGTTAAGATAAAGGCAAACCAAATAGTATACTATCATATCGAGCAAGATTGTCCTGTACATACATATGTCCAAGCATCCATATATATACATATACAATAATGGCCTCTAGGGCATACATATCCAACAATCCCCCACTTGCACTAAGGCCATATATTGGCGTATCGAGTACCCAATGTCTGCACTAGGGCCAGTTGTTGGCGTATCGCATACCCAACATCTTAAATAGTCTCTCGAAACGTGCTTGAGGAAAGGCTTTGGTGAATGGATCCGCCGTGTTGTCTTTTGTGTCCACTCTCCGCACCTTAATCTCCCGACGATCAACGATCTTCCTGATCAGGTGATACCGCCTCAAGATGTGTTTGGATTTCTGATGGGACCGTGGTTCCTTCGCTAAATCCATAGTTCCATTGTTGTCGCAATACAAAGGTATTGAATTAACAATGGATGGAACCACCTGAAGTTCAGTAAGGAACTTTTTAATCCAGAACGCTTCTTTTGCGGCATCGTTGGCAGCAATGTATTCAGCCTCCATCGTCGAGTTTGCGACGGTGTCCTGTTTAGAGCTCTTCCAACAGACCGCCCCTCTATTGACGATAACCACAAAACCCGAGACATACTTGCTGTCATCCTTGTCACTTTGGAAGCTCGAGTCGGTAAGGGACTCCAACTGGAGGTCCCCATCACCGAATACCAGGAAAGTTCTTTAGTCCTTCTCAGGTACTTAAGAATGTTCTTCACTGCTGTCCAGTGGTTCTCTCCTGGGTTTGATTGATACCGGCTCACCACGCTAAGCGCATAAGCAACATTTGGTATGGTATATAGCATCTCATACATTATAGATCCTACTGCTGAAGCCTTGGGTATAGTGCTTATGCGAACCCTCTCCTCATCAGTCTTTAGAGATATCTCTCTGGAGAGGGTGATTCCGTGCAATGCGGGTATGTTACCACGCTTGGAATCTTCCATACTAAATCTCTTTAGTACGGTCTCTATGTACCTGGACTGTGAAAGTCCCAACATTCTTTTAGATCTGTCACGATAGATCTTAATCTCTAGAATGTATAAGGCATCACCCAGATCTTCATAGAGAACTTCTGTGACAAGAACAGCTTGGCCGATTGTAGCATAGGAGTATTATTTCCTATCAGGAGAATGCCATCAACATATCCAATGCGGGTAACTAGTACAATCATTCGATCGAAAGTCCGGGTAACTAGTACAATCATTCGATCGGAACCCTGCATGTATCCAATACGGCTACTACTACATCATTTTTCCTGAACCAGGGAAACCCTCTGTATGGGACTCTAAAGACTCGACAGTACGCCGGCAGTGAGTTACTGGATAAATGCATAACCACAAGTACGTCAGCGGCACTAGCTGTACGTAACGGCTACCCGAGTACCTGTCGAAAAGGAAAGCTGACGAGGAAACTCATCTGGATCCCTACTGAGCCTGTCTGTGACAATCTCCGTACAGTCCGGTCTCTTTGTTTGAGAGTATCGCATACCGGTTCTAAGGGGTGGTAAACGTCAGACCCTAATAATCCGATAATTCATACGGATGTGGCTCAGGACCAACTTGGGAAACTACTGATCTACCTATCAGTAAATCCCAACTGCCTTGGCCAAGGTCTTATGGTACTGGTCAATCGAACACAGTGCGATATCGACTCCCTATACCGGGAGAGATGAATCCCCAACAATCGCTCACTGCCTCCGTGTGGCTCGGGACCGTACCCAATTAAAACCTGTTTGCACGACTCAGTACAGCCGTGGTAGGGTAGTAATCAAAGTATAGTGGGAGCTCACATGAGACAAATGACGATCTCAGGTCTAAAGATTAACATGTACTCATGTCACCTGAGAACTGCTATCTGACAATAGGTATAGTGTTAGGAATATGTATGCCCTAGAGGCTATTATTGTATGATATAGTGGATGCTTGGACATATATATAGAGGACTTTCTTGCTCGACATGATTGTATGCTATCTGGTTACTCTTTATCTTAACATATGATGTGTTTTACTTAGTATTTCATATCTTATATACATGTTGATAAAGCCCTTAGGATGTTAGCTTGACTACCAGGACTATAATGCGGATCATACTATTGGGACTTGTGTAGTCCAAAAGCACATCCTTTAATTGTTCATAGTCGAGGGAGTATTGAGACAAGGCATCGATATTCCAGAGTATACTATGTAAGTCCGTGTCGCACACCCCGCGAGTCCGCGGGGAGGCGGAATGTGCAAAAAACGATTTTGAAAAGCTCGCAACACGGACTCGAGCTCCCGGATCTTGGATAAACCCTAACTAGCTCAACTTGTAAACAGATTAACTACTCGAAAAAGAGTATTTACCTCACGATACAAGTCCTTCGGGTCTTCTCTTCGCTGTCCTCCTCGCTATCGTGGGCTCCGAAGATCGTTATGGATCGTGGCTTCCTCGAATCAAAGACGATCCACCCGAGAGTCTATAGTCCGAGCTTCAACCTCAAGTCTGAGGTAACTAGAGCAAGTAGCTTACTAAACTAGATAGCCTAGGTGATGTAGAGAGTGAAGATGGAACACTTTGTCTCTTGGAACCCTAGGTTTTATCAAGTAAAGAAAGGTTTAGGGTTCAATTGAGGAAGGTCACATGAGAAAATGAGAGAGGAGAAGAGAGCTTGGATGAAAATGAGTTTTCATTTGTGATGAATAGTTGAACCAAATGAATTATTGTTGAGATAAATAATTATCTCACCAAAATATCTTATGGTTCACAAAATATCTAATTTGTCAAGTGATGACTTATATGTAAGTCTACGGTAGCACCCCGGCCGTCAATCTAACGCCAAATGCGGAACAAAAACTTTTATAACTGGCGCTATCGCATACTATAACCCGGATCTGCCATTAACGCTAAACTAACAAACTACAAAGAGGGTAGAAAGGTTATACCGAATGATCCGAGTCCTTCGTTCTTTAACCATCATCCCACGCTCCGTTGCGGCTGCTCCGATCTCGTCGATCTCCGATCTCCTCGTCCAGGTGGCACCACGTCAACGGTTCTTTAAACGGGCTCCCGCCTCTGACCCGAGGCAACTCGGTCATCAAGTTTGCCAAAAGAGAAGACCAAGGTTGATGTAGAGAATGAGTAGAACACTTTGCCTCGCTTCGTCCAAAGCCATGGACGAACAGTTAATGAAGTTGCCATTTGAAAATGTGATAGAATAAAAAGTGCTATGAAATTTCCATACACCAAATCAACTAAACTTTTTAATCAACAACCATCTCTCTTGCCTCCATAGAATGGCCGGCCACTAAAAGGAGAGAAGGGGGTGAGTGTAGGAGGAAGGAGGGTGACCATAACATTAAATGAAGAGAGTGAGTCATATAACACCTTGCACAAATAATCAATGCATACAATGAATCATAATCAAGTCATCATCCATCATTAAATGCACAATAAATGAACTAATGACTCACAAGCCTTGTCATCATCTAGAACCATCTAGAACCATGACTCACCGAAGAAAAGATAAATCCGTATTTAACCGAATGTTAAATACGGGTGATAGAAAACTGGAAACTGGAAACTGGCAACTTCCAAAAGCGATCCCGAAACGAATTTCAGGATAACCCCGTAACAGTATAAACATACCCGCATTTGTATTACGACCGAATACAAATGCAACCGAGACAAAGATATTATATCTACACAGTATAATACTCGGATCCGGCTTAAACCAAAGCCCACCAGTATTATCTGCCCGAAATATGACACGTGCGTAAACGCACGTGCATTTTCCGAACCCTGCCATAAAACCATACGGCCTCTACAACGTTTCGCCCGAACTTGAGAAACTATCTGTGGGGGACTCTAATGACTCGTCAGTACCCTGGCAGTGGGTTTAACCACAAGCCGTCAGAGGCACTAGCTGTGCGTAACGGTTGCCCATGGACTGACCTCAAGGGAGGCCGATGAGCGAACTCATCCGGAAACCCTACTGAACCTAACAGTGACAATGTATATACAGTCTGGTCCGTTTGTTTATGAGTATCGCATATCCAGCCTAGGGGGCTGGTAACATCAGACCCCAAATAGCTGTATAAGTCGTGTCGGAGACAAGCCCTGAACACCCTGAGAAACTACCGGAGTACCTACCAGTAATTCTCACATGCTTTGGCCAAGGACTTGGTGTAATGGCTTTCCTAGACACAACATGATCTCAACCCCAATACCGGGAGAGACGAATCCCCTGCCGATCCGCTCACGTGCCTCCATGTGGCTCGGGACTGTACCCAAAAACTACCTGTTTGCACGACTCCTTTGAGCCTGGTAGGGTAGAAATCAAAGCACAGTGGGAACTCACACGAGACAAATGACGACCTCAGGTCGATGAACTAACCTGTACACATGTCATCAGGGAACTGCTATCTGATGATAGGTATAATACCAACTAGTAGGTTCCCGGCGAGTCATGTCCGGTGTACTCATAATCCAATGAGCACCTGTATACATCTTAGGTGATCCAACTGACACCAGTGGCTTGTGAGACCGGCCACCGCCCCTCGTCGGGGTCTCGACTGTATACAATAGTCTACTCCGGAGTATCGATGCCCTGTCTCGAAACTCCCACGACTAGGGACCACTTTTAAGGATGAGCTTATAGACCACCCAACTCTCATGTATATGATCGCCATCATACTGTTGGTAGTCAAGCAAGATCCTAAGGGCTCTATCAATGTGTAATCGTGATCAGCCACCTGAACCTATACACGACTGATAAAGGCAAACCAGATAGCATACTATCATCTCGAGTAAGACTGTGCTACCGGTATAGGTCCTCCTCAATCATTGCAATCATGTACATGCGATCCAATAATTGACTTTGAGGGCACTATATCCAATAATCTCCCACTTGCACTTAAGGCTAATTATTGCGATGTCGCATACTCACAGCCCGTGTGATACCGAACACCCAACTCCTCTACTAATCAGTTTCACAAAGCCCGTTTGTAAAACTATTGTGTTCAAGAAATAGCCTCAATGAGTGGACCCGTCCCGATATCTCTTTCTATGTCTCTCTTAATCTCAAGTTCGCGGAGAAAGCCATCTCCCGAATTGAGTAATACCTGTCTTAGAATATGTCTGGATATCTGATGGGACCTAGTTTATAAATGAACTCCAAATCCAAACTTCTTAGACTGTATCGATAACTGAACCTAATCAGTATCCTGCACCATGCCTCCCACAGTATCCTCTTGGTCTACCTGTCCATAATACTGCCTCCTTCGTCAGAAGGAAAACTATAACTCTAACAATCACTCTGTCATCCATGTCACCTTTGAAGCCTGGAATGATAACCGTCTCCCGAAGGAGACCGCCGTCATCAAATCCGTAGAACATTCACTTATGTTCTAAAACTGCTTCCTTATGTTTCTCCAGGATTGGATTAATATAAACTTATTGCATCTAGTGCAAAAACAACATCTGGTGTGGTACTTGACATCTCATGATCGACTCAATTGCCTAATCAAGTGATCTGCCAATCATGCACATCCCTCTCCCCTTTAGTCTGTAAGACACCTTTAGAGAGGGTGACTCCATCATCTGCAGGTACACCACCATGCCATGAGTCATTTATTCTAAAAACCATTAGAATACTGTCAAAGTACCCACATTGGGAAACTACCCAAATCCAGATCTAAAACCATAGATCTAGAAACCAGAATGTCAGATATTATATCCATATCCTGTCTGGAGAAACAACTGTGTGACGACCACAGTACAACCGATCGTAGTATAGGAATTTTACTTCCCACTCTGTGTATGTCATCCAAATACCAGGACATCACACACACCCTACTACCTTCTCAACAGATACATCCCCTATTCTGATGAAGTCAAACCTATGACTGTCAAATCAAAATTAGATGATCTATCTCCGCTATATCTGCTTTAGTCTATAAATAGACATAAGCTACTTGCCCACTATGCTTCCGCTGCTCCCACTGACCACAACTACCCTCTGGCAGAATAATATATACGTGCACTTCTAAAGCTAGTTTAGAACGACGCTATACTTATCCTCCTGCCGGGTCTCATATCCTGGAACAACAGTAGTGTCAAGTCTGGGTAGATAAGAACCTCCCTGTCACTGTCCTTGAGGCTACCGGAGTACCTCTCGGGTGTCTGAGGTTACCCACCAAATCTGCGGAGTGGCTATTGGAATGTCAAACCTGATTGAATTTTTAGGTCCTATTAAATTTTCCGTAATTGTTTGCGGTTCTGGAATTACTTCCAGTTCTACCATACTCCCACTACTGTTTTCTGAAAAAATCCATTTTAATAAAACTGTGGCGAGTCAAGAACAATATCACTATTGATCTTCCAGATGGTAGAAAGTCAACCCTCGACATAACCCAGGTCAACCCACAAACTGCCATTACAGAAACGTGCCTTGAGTTATCCAGAGTCTGGTTTTAAGCATAAGCCGGACAACTCCCCGTACCTTAACATCGTTAAGATATGAACTATTCTATATCCAATATAGAAACTTTGGCACTTATTTAATTGGAACCAGATTCTAATCATGCAGCTGTCTCCAGTGCATATCAACTTAATAGAGAGAGACTAATCAACATTACTCAACTTAGGAATACATCCAATTATGAGTAACCTGAAAGAGAAACAAGTTTCTCAAAACCATTACTATCATCTGAATACCAATCATAGGTATCTACATCTTCGATCTCTTTGAAGAATCCCGATACTTGCGACATCTGGTTCTCTACTTTATTCTTATACCCATAACTTCTCAAAACTTAGACCTTGTATTTCTACGAAACACTTGTCTAAAAACTAGAGAAGTCATAAGTAAACAGAACATAGTATGAGGACCAACCCCTTTGTCCTGATGGACACTGGACAACATACAATACTCTGTATAAGTCCGCTGAGTTGAATAACTCAAAACCTGTTCATCGTAGGTTGAAAACTGTACTTATGGTTAAGAACTATTTCGTTGTTCAATACTCCTTACTCAATCGCCAACTGATGTAGGTAAATGTCATCGACATAATATTAAAAAGTTATATCTCACTTTATAAAAATAAACGTACAGATTTATCATTTTGAAATTGGTGCACAACAACGGATACTCAAAACCAAATACATGCCTGCCGGCAATAACCTAGGCGACTTCCTAAAATATCACCAATTACAACGAATTCCGATATAATGAGGATGATCACCTTATTCCCAATAACTTCCTCCTACTCATCATCTGTAAAACCATTCAGATGTGAGAATGAAACCTGGTAAATACATACCCTGGAGTAAGTATCTAATCGGGAAATCAGTTTTCCTTTAACAATGCACAGTGTAACTGAAACATGAAAATGTTTCGTAGGGGAATCCTGGTATTCCTAGTAATGCCTCTTCCATAATCCAATTCATGACTTTAACCGTATATTTCTTTTCCATCTCTCCAAATCCCCTTATTTGTCTTTAGTCGTTACCTTCTTTACACCATCGTTAGGCTAAATGGTTTTCTTCCTTCCCTACCGTTCGACACCAGCCTATGGTTTGGAAGAAGACCATCCAGTAAGCATAATAGGTGTACCCTCCTCAACCTAGGAGTACTCACATCTTGAGAGAAGGTGATGATAAAAGATAACTGAATAATACCTTATTCTATTTCTTCCGAACCGGGGAAAAAAGCAAAGGTGAAATAGGAGTGGAGATGAAGCACTCGGTTTGGTCGTGAATGATAGCAGTCGCAATTTACTTTGCACTCTTTCTAATCCCTTTATTTTGTCTTTACATATTACCTTCTGTACACCCTACTTAGGCTAATTGGTTTTCTTCATTCCCTACCTTTCGGCACCTGCCTATGGTTTGGAAGAAGACTATCCAATAAGCGTAATAGGTGTACTCTCCTAAACCAAGGAGCCCTCGCAACCTGAGAGAAGGTGATAACAAAAGACAACTGAATAAACCAATTCTATTTCTCCTGAACTTTGATCCATCCTCGAAGAAGTCCCTCCGAGTTCGTATATAACCATACGATGGATCTATCCAATGGAAGTGGATGTCCGTAGTAATACGGGGTGTTCTGAGAAATGCAAAAGGTAAAAGAAGGAGTGGCAATGACTTATGCAACATAGACAATCCAAAAACCAGTATTTTAAGAAGGTTCGGTCAACTTGGTCATTGAGTCATAGTCTAAGGTCGGTCAAAGGTCGCTGCCAAAGAGAGAGAGAGAAAAGAAACACTCAGCGTGCACTCTAACCTAGATCGGAATGGTTATCACTTTATTTAATCCGGAAACCTTCCACTGTACTGTCAAATTCTCCTCCAAACCTAAAAGAAGAATCAATCGGGATCACCCGAAGAGTAAACCAACTCATCAGTGGGAATCGGGATCCAACTCTCATCGCATGATAACGTGACGGAATCCACTCACATTATCACACTCCAGAAGGTATGCGCATGCTTGGCAAGTTTCAGTTTCTTTAGAAACTCCCGATATGATTTTTACCTCATGTTCTTATGACCTTGACGAAGGCCAACAAATCTTAAGTCACATGTCAAGTTCTACCCGTCATTAATTTGTCAATTCGAACCCACCCGTACATACCCTTGACGAAGGCCAACAAGGTAATACGACTATCCCAAACCAACTCATCTATCTATGCAACAAATGAATACCCCAGCAGCTACCAAACACTATGCCTTGACGAAGGCCAACAAACATAGCTTGAATACTACTGACCATCCATAAGAAATGACGGAGGGCTACGGCTGGTTTTTGGGGAAAAACCTTTAACGTAATGAACTTGATCTCGTTGAAGGAACCTGATAGCTTTTTATAAAAATATAGTGGCGAAAACATTTGCTAAAGAGGTCACTCCCGGTGAAGGGATCTCGGCTCTTTCCTCGTGGAATGAGGTGCAGGATATTCCAACTGAATACCGCGATGCAAAGCAACATGTAATCGACTATAGTGAAGTTATTACCCTGACGCAAACTTCTGCCTAAAGGGTCATTCCCGATGAAGGGATATCGGCCCTTGCCTCGTCGAATGAGGTGCAGGATATTCCAACCGAATACCTCTATGCAAAACAAAAGGAAACATCTTTATAATAACACTTTTTAAATTTGTTCCAACAACATCCAAACAGGTTTGTTTTCCTTTGCATTGATCAAAATCAACGCAGTCCCATCAATTAATCACACCAGAAAAGAACGAAAATAAAATGTACGTATATGCCACCCGCATTCGTCTCTGGGTCCCGTCATCACCCGTTAGGTTACTTAACTAACGACAGAGCGGGAACTGAACTAGCGCGGGTGTAAAACATATACAACATCTACTAGTATATATACCAATATACAATAATCGCTCCAGGCGTGATAATATGCAACATTACAGAAAAGTAATAAGCATCACATAACAATACAGATAATCTGGGATCCCCGTATTTCACAAAGCCGCTGCTGAAACCCGACGTTTCCCTGGTCGTGTGGATAGCCTGTGCATAGTGAATGGACCGCTCTGCACTTCACGGAATCCGGTAGCTTGAGCACCCCTCCTTGGGTCAACCTGTACCCCCTACGAGTGCGGCGAATAGTCTGCCAATTCTAGAATGAGGCCCCTCTGCCTCTCAAAGCCATGAGATACGGACCCGTTGCCCTCCAGAACCCAGCTATCCGTGCACTCCGTCGCGGGGTAAAACCTAGTACAGAAATGAAAAATATGTACAGCGGGTATATTGACCTCAGCCCGGTCGCGCCCCAAAAGAATATTATACAAACAGGCAGTGACGGCAGTCCACATGTTGGACGCTCGCCCTGCAATAACAAATGTACAAATAAATCCAAACTGCACTACCATTGCACACTGCTATCCACCATGACAAATCCGCAACATCACAGCACAACACAGAACATCAACGCGAATGTCACGTTCGCAAATCCGTCTAAAAGGACTATAACAATTAGACGCAATTACCGCTCGAATGACATTCACGGTCGGAGATATAATGTAAGTACTGTAAACTAACACATTTAAATTTTGATCGACAAAACTTCCCGAAGTGGGCCCCACATACATCTGCTGTACAGTAACCAAATCTGGGCCCAAAAGAACAGTTCCAGAAACCACAATTTCCCAAGTAGAAGCCCCGGAAGAAAAATGGTCAAATGATTGACCAAGACGGCCGCGGTTCCGCGGTCAAAGCCAGGCTTTGACCGCATTTCCGCGGTCGTACGGTCGATTCACTTTATCGTTTTTCTCCAGTGTTCTTTAAAAAGCCTGCTTAATTTTCTGGTATGGTCAAAATGATTTTTAGGCCTGTTTTAAAATCGACAGAAACTTTAGACTTGAAAATTGCAATTTTCGAAAATCCGTTCGATCGATATTTTAAACGTGTTAGCACAAGTTAGTAAAGCTTAATGGCGAGGCTCTGAAACCATCTAAGTCTACGGTAGCGCCCTGGCCGTCAATCTGACGCCAAATGCGGAACAAAAACTTTTATAACTGGCGCTATCGCATATTATAACCCGGATCTGCCATTAACGCTAAACTAACAAACTACAAAGAGGGTAGAAAGGTTATACCGAACGATCTGAGTCCTTCGTTCTTTAACCATCATCCCACGCTCCGTTGTGGCTACTCCGATCTCATCGATCTCCGATCTCCTCGTCCAGGTGGCACCACGTCAACGGTTCTTTAAACGGGCTCCCGCCTCTGACCCGAGGCAACTCGGTCATCAAGTTTGCCAAAAGAGATGACTAAGATTGATGTAGAGAATGAGTAGAACACTTTGCCTCGCTTCGTCCAAATCCATGGACGAACAGTTAATGAAGTTGCCATTTGAAAATGTGATAGAATAAAAAGAGCTATGAAATTTCCATACACCAAATCAACTAAACTTTTTAATCAACAACCATCTCTCTTGCCTCTATAGAATGGCCGACCACTAAAAGGAGAGAAGGGGTGAGTGTAGGAGCAAGGAGGGTGACCATAACATTAAATGAAGAGAGTGAGTCATATAACACCTTGCACAAATAATCAATGCATACAATGAATCATAATCAAGTCATCATCCATCATTAAATGCACAATAAATGAACCAATGACTCACAAGCCTTGTCATCATCTAGAACCATCTAGAACCATGACTCACCGAAGAAAAGATAAATCCGTATTTAACCGAATGTTAAATACGGGTGATAAAAAACTGGAAACTGGAAACTGGCAACTTCCAAAAGCGATCCCGAAACGAATTTCAGGATAACCCCGTAACAGTATAAACATACCCGCATTTGTATTACGACCGAATACAAATGCAACCGAGACAAAGATATTATATCTACACAGTATAATACTCGGATCCGGCTTAAACCAAATCCCACCAGTATTATCTGCCCGAAATATGACACGTGCGTAAACGCACGTGCATTTTTCGAACCCTGCCATAAAACCATACGGCCTTTACAACATTTCGCCCGAACTTAGGAAACTATCTGTGGGGGACTCTAATGACTCGTCAGTACTCTGGCAGTGGGTTTAACCACAAGCCGTCAGAGGCACTAGCTGTGCGTAACGGCTGCCTATGGACTGACCTCAAGGGAGGCCGATGAGCGAACTCATCCGGAAACCCTACTGAGCCTAACAGTGACAATGTATATACAGTCCGGTCCGTTCGTTTATGAGTATCGCATATCCAGCCTAGGGGGCTGGTTATGTCAGACCCCCAATAGCGGTATAAGTCGTGTCGGAGACAAGCCCTGAACACCCTGAGAAACTACCGGAGTACCTACAGTAATTCTTACCTACCTTGGCCAAGGACTTGGTGTAATTGCTTTCCTAGACACAGCACGATCTCACCCCCAACCTCACGTATATGATCGCCATCATACTGTTGGTAGTCAAGCAAGATCCTAAGGGCTCTATCAACGTGTAATCGTGATCAGCCACTTGAACCTATACACGACTGATAAAGGCAAACCAGATAGCATACTATCATCTCGAGTAAGACTGTGCTACCGGTATAGGTCCTCCTCAATCATTGCAATCACGTACCCGCGATCCAATAATTGACTTTGAGGGCACTATATCCAACATTATAGCCATCCAAGAAATATCTCCTCTTTATTTTCTACACCTAATTTTCTTTAATCCAAAAAGAAAAAAAAGAAAAGAAACCCAAAAAAATGAGGTGTCCCTTCTAGAAGCTTTCCCGAACAAATTACGAGAATGCCCCCCATTCGTATATACATACCCACATTTGTATTCCGAAGAACACGAATACAAAGAGACGAAACAAATCCATCAGTACAATACTAGGATCCGGCTTAAACCAAAGCCCATTAGTATCATCCGCCCGAACATCATACGCACACAAGTGTACGTACGTGATTGAAGCCCTGTTGTAAAACCATACGACCTCTACATCTTTTGCCCGATGCAGGGGAACCCTCTGTGTAGGACTCTAAAGACTCGGCAGTACGCTGGCAGTGGGTTTAACCATAAGCCGCAAGCGGTACTAGCTGCACATAACGGCTATCCAGGTATCTGTCGATAAGAAAGCCGATGAGAAAACTCATCCGAACTCCTACTGAGCCTGCATGTGACATTCTCCATACAGTCCGGTCTGTTCGTCAAAGAGTATTGCATATCGGGCCGAGGGGGATGGTAATCGTCAGACCCCTAATAGCGCAATAAGTCGTGTTAGAGTGTATGTCAGAACACCTTGAGAAATTACTAGAATACCTACCAGTAAATCTCGCTTGCCCTGGTTAGGGACTTTGTGTAATGACTCTCTAAACACAGCACGATATCAACCCCCAATACCGGGAGAGACGAATCCTATCTAACCGCCACTGCCTCCAAGTGCTTCGGAACTGTACCCAACTACTACCTGTTTGCACGACTCCATTGAGCCGTGGTAGGGTAGTAATCAAAGTACAGTGGGAACACACTCGAGGCGAAATAGTAGTGTCAAGTCGACGGACTAAGCTGTTGTAACGTTTTAGAAATCGTTTTGCGAATTTTTCCGTTTTAGGGTTAAATAGTCGGTATTTTCCGTTTTAGCCCGATTGTGATCAAACTTCAATATAGACTTGTCGGCACCTAGTTTAGCTAGAATAAAGCTAGTGCGCGAACTTTGGGGGTCAATGAGAAGTTTTGGCTCACATAAATTTTTTCCCTAATTAAATATTATTTTAATGTTTTATTTGTGCACTTTATCAGTGGTAATTATATTTTTATGTGGGTTAATTACTACTAATATGGTTTTATGCTAAGTTAATCACTAAATTATGTTTTTAACCTTCTCACCCAAATATCTAGATATTTTGTGAATTAAAATGAAAATTTAAAAGAAAAGAAAGAAAAGGTGGCAATTTGCTTTTAATGTAGCATTAATTGGTTTTGTGCAAGAACTTTCTTCACTCATTTCACAATAAAAAAAACCCACTCCTTGCTTGGCCGGCCATTCTTCTCCTTGGCTGCCCTTTCCTTTTCTCATTCCTTTTTCATCATTTCAAGCACAAATAAATCACCAAAAATCCAAATAAATTCATACAAACTCAAATATAATCATTTCCCTTCATTCTTGAACTCTAAACTAGCTTGGATATTCATTCCAGTAAGGATTTTGGAGGCTAAAGTTTGGTTTTCTTTCTTGTTTCAAGTGGTGTTCTAGTGAGGTATAAATTCTAACCCTAATCTCTTTTGTGGTATTATTACTTTAATTAGCTTAATTAGATGTTTAAATTAAGCTTTTAAATTAATATTCGGAAATTCTAGTAAGGGTTTTGTTAATCAAATTAGGGTTTTGATTAGTGAAATGGTTAATTAATATGTTAAGCCTGAAGAAAATTAAACCAAGTTGCTAATTTGTTAAATGAAATTTTCTTAATTGGATAATTAAGCTAATTAGCAAACTAAACTTTTACTAATCCTATTTGAGTGAAATCTAAAATTTGAGTAAAGCTTTAAATGGTTTAATCTTGCTAATTAGTGATGTTTGTAAATTCTAGTTTGGTAAAAACTTGTAGTTTTGTGCTAAATTGATATAAGTTGCTTACTAGGTTTTGGTGAATTTTAGGCGTGGGTTTCTTTTGACGTTGCGACATTATTTATATTAGATTCCACGTTTATTATTGTGTTTTGAATACGCGATCGGTACGATCAGGGTCTAGGCTTGATAGTTGTGTCGCTTTGCATTCCTAGCTAGGGTCGTGCCGATGTCGTTTGTGTCTTTGTGTAGCTTTTGCTCTTGAGTTGGTTTCGTAGTGTCGGTACGCGCGTTAACCACTTGACGAGCACTTGAGAGTATGTTTGGTGTTGGTGTGTCGGTCAAGCGTAGTTGGTACGTGTTATTGATCGATCACAAATATATACTTGTTATATTGTTATATGCTTTCAGGATCGCAGGCGGGGACTTCGGGCGCTGCGAACAGGGGAAAGCGAGTTGTTGGCTTTACTTAGCCAGGACGGTTGGTGAGTAGATTTAATATCTACAGGGGAATCGCCCGCATGGCGTTATGCGTATGGGCTAGAGATGTTATTGTCGCATATTCTATTTCATATATAGAGTTGCGCATACATATTATTGCTTAGTTATTGTTGTGCTTGGACTAGTACCCTTAGGACACTGCACTATTATTGACGGCTTATGTTGCACGAGCATTGATTGTATGCCACACACACCGTCAATAATTGCCATGACACGCACAACACCCATACTTATATGATATTGTTTGGTTAGGGACATTAAGACATTGATTCATATTCCTTGTTGCATATGATATATAGTATACCTGTATACCTACATGCTTACACATATGCCTGGACATGTTTACATGCTAGTTACCTGTATACCTATTTGGTATTGTACCATTAGTGATATGTATACACACACATGAGACATAGCTACATGTATACCTTGCATACATACTTACACTTATACCTGGAGGATATATTACATCATTACTGATAGGTAGATACATATACTTTGCTATACCTGCCTGTTTACACATATATTTGGCTATAGCTACATGTTCACCTTTACTTGATGTTATATAGACTTGGAGAAATTAGGAACTGCATGATATATATTTTAACTTGTTGCAGTTAAATAGCGGCTTTTCCTTTATATGCTCATATTACAGTTTTATGTTGCATATATTATATTCATGGATTTTTGCATTGAGATATGAATTTTTCATGATGTTTTCTGGATTTTAGGACCGTGGTTGTTTCATGAAATTATGCATTATTTAAAAAACCCGGTTCCTCTTGATATGATATTTCAGCAGCCACCATGAGTTTTATCGGTTCTGATATATATATATATACCCCATGCGAGGAGGCGTAGAGGCCGTGTATGGGTACATAGTGGGGCCCGGAGGTACCCCGGGACAAGACGATTGAAGGACCTTCCCGATTGAGCCTGGCATGGGAACCATACACTCCGGCGACATTACCTATGACTCGGCAGTTATCGTGGGGATACCGACGGGAGTCATGTACGTATGGATACGTGGAAAGACGAGGGTCAGAGTTGGCACTCGGGCTTTTCGGTAAAGTGTATAATACGTACCTATCAGGGGCTAGTCGTGGTGACAACACCTGATAGATTAGCGTTTATGTGTCTATGTGAGACACTTGTTTTCATGATATTTTTACTCCTATATATATATGTTAGTGGAGTGGGACGCTAATATATATGTATACATATCATTTCATATACTTCATCATATTTATTCATGCAAATATACTTAGGATATATGAGGTTGACTTGTATTGGATTCAGGATATATGAGATTTACTTGATGTTGGATTCAGGATATATGAGATTTACTTGATATTGTACATTCAGGATATATGAGACTTACATGATATGAGAGCCAATTTGGGGGCTGATTTGAGGAAATTGGGATTTGGATTGTCTTGATGGATTTTGGTCCTACCACGAGGTCATGATTACGTGGAAATGACATGTTTTATCCCATACTCCGCATTTATTGTTTATGCACTGTTTCATGTATTAGTAGTACCTGATAGAGTACCTTCCATGACTGTTGCATTTACATACTTTTATTTTATATGCATTGCTTCATGTATTAGTTGTACATGCTAGAGTATCTTTCATGATTATTGCATATATATATTGTTATATTTCTTCTTCATGTATTAGTTGTACCTGTTAGAGTACCTTTCATGACTATTGCATGCATATGACCATTTATTGCTATTAGCTTGCATATGTTAGATTCGCGCTGTACGTGCATACTTGCGATTACCTGCATATGTTATTTACTATTCACGAGTTGGCAACTCACCCCCGTTGTGCCACAGTGTTTTGCAGGTGTTCCTCAGAGTAGTCAGAGGCAGGGCTATTCTCATCTATCATTTCATCTTTTGCAGCGGATACCGCTTCGGCTCACAGTGTGCAGTTTTGCTTAGGTGGGTTTTACGGTTATCCAAGGTTGTTTATTGTATATTCGTTGTATCCATGTACTCTCCATCTACCATTATCTTGTATGACTTAGAGACTTGATGTGAGGACGATATTGTGTATTATTTTGTGACTTGGAGGTCTTTTATGCAGTTTTACTTATATCGTCTTTTATTTCTTCGCTACGGCGTCGTATATCTGTTGTGGTGGTTGTTTTCCGCCGTTGGGCGTGGATTTGCTCCCGTTAGGGATGCTTTACTTATATTTATGTTGTACCTATTTTTGGGGCTGGTTTTTACAAAGGAGGTGCTGCCAAACTTTTAAAGGAAGAAAAGTTGGACTTTAAAGAATTTGGTTTGAGATTTACAAAGTTTTATCAATGTTCTTATTTCTTACTACTTTTGATGGTTTAGATTGCTGGGTTTTCGGCTTACTTAAATTGCGTTACGCCTGTAGACGTTGCGTAGTTTAAGGGCCATCACATGCCAATTTCGGGTCATGACAAAGTTGGTATCAGAGCGCTAGGTTTTACCTTTCGGAGTGTAGGATGACCTTGGTATGATGGAATAGGTAGCTTAAGCAGAGTAACATAGTGTGTGTATGTCCACGGCATACTCATGACGCGGTACTCCGCCTAAAGTGACCTAAGTACTAATTGCTTGAAATTCCTTCCTTGATGATACTTATCCTTGTGATTTGATTTCCGTGTTCATATCGAATCCTATTTCCATTATAGCCTTTGCCGCCGATGACTGTGTGGACTCAGAGAGGTGCAGCGAGGGCCGAGGTCAGTGTTGACTCGGGTGGGCCGAAGACTGACCAGGATGGCATGCTCGTTGCACTGGAGCAGATGGATCCGCCTTCGATAGATCGTATCGCTAGGCTTGAGGCAGAGATGCATGACTTGCGCCAGACGATGAGGTCTTTAGTTGAGGCCAGTAGAGCGCGGCGACAGGAGGTTGTCACCCATGTTACCCAGTTGTTCCTTACGATCAGCACTCAGTATCGTGTTACCCACACAGCACCAGTGGACGCAACCCTATTTGTCGAGGAGCGTCTTTCTGAGACTTTAGGAGTTTGAGGACAGGGGAGGGCTCGTACTGGTGTATCGGCCAGAGACAGAGGTTCAGTCATCGTGACAGGTTTTGTGCACGTCGCGGGAGTAGCAAAGGCTTGGGACGAGAGTCGTGTTAGCTAGATCAGCCTTTTGTTGTGTTAATTCTGTCAGCGATTCTTTTGTTGCGCGACACGTATATCGGTCGTGTTCCAATCGGATAGGAGGTAGAGATTCGTCCGTCGCTTTGATCCTTCTAGAGATGTTGGATTTGACGTTCTCCTGGGCACGGACTGGTTAGCTACGTGCTAGGCGTCTGTGGACTGCCGTGAGAAAACAGTCAGGATTTGTTTTCCCGGTGAGTCAGTTCTTGTTGTGCAGGGGGATAGTGGTGTCATCCATCACAACTTGAATTTAGCCTTTTTCGCTAGTCGGCTTTTGAGGAGAGGATGTCGAGAATTCTTGGCTTTCATTTGTGATACCGGAGCCATAGTGGGTTTGTTGGACTGGGTTCCTACGTGCGAGAGTTTTCCGACGTGGTTCCAGACGAGCCAGCGGAGCTTAGGGAGCTTAAGGATTAGCTGTAGAGTTGCTAGATAGGGGGACTTATACGTCCAAGTGTTTCGCTTTGGGGAGCCCCTATTCTGTTCGTCAGGGAGAAAGACGGCAGTTTGAGGTTGTGTATTGATGGATTGTCAATTGAGCCGAGTTACGGTGCGGATAGGTATCCTTTACCACGCATTGACGCTTTGTTCGACTTGCTCCAGAGTGCGAGAAATTTTCTAAGTTTGTTGGGATCAGGTCATCATTGGTTGCAGATTCGGAGTGATGACATTCTGAAGACTGCTTTTGTGCGTGCTACGGGATTTATGAGTTTTGGTGGTGTCGTTGGACTCACCAGTGCCCTAGCAGCATTCGTGGATATGATAAACCAGATTTTTTCAGGCTGTTCCTCGACCAGTTTATTATTGTGTCATTGATGACATTCTTGTCTATTCCAATGTGTCGTGAGGGACTGGAGCAGCACTTGAGGATTTGCTTTGCAGGCATTGGGAGAGCCCCAACTGTTTGCTAAATTCTCGGAGTGTTCCTTCAGGCTTGATTGTGTTGACTCCTAGGACTTGTAGTTACGGGAGACGGTTTTCGTATGGTCCCGAGGGAGATCGAGGCCGTACAGTTTTGGCCCAGACTTGTGTACGGGACGAATGTCCGCAGATCTTTGGGCTTAGCAGGTTTTTACCGCCGTTTCGTGCAGGATTGCTAGTGTATCGCTGCACCGTTGACTGGACTGACCGGAAAGGAGGTTCTTTTCCTTTGGACTGAGGCATGTGTGCGGAGTTTTCAGTAGTTGGAGATTCGGTTGACAACTGCACCAGTTCTTTCTTTGCTTTCTGGTTCGGCTACTTTGTTGTTTAACTGTGATGTTTCGCGAGTGGGGCTCGATTTTGCGCTGATGTGGCATTATAGAGTTATCGCTTTTGCTTCTCGACAGTTGGAGGATGTACGAGCAGGATATCCCACTCATGATCTGGAGATGGCCGCGGTGATCGTGCGTTGAAGATCTGAGGACACTACTTGTGCGGAGAGTCGTGTCAGATTTTTACGGACCACCAGAGCTTAATGTATATCTTCCTGCAGCGGGTTTTTGATTGTTGAGACAGCACCGTTGGGTGGAGCTTGTGAGGATTGTGTTTGTGAGATCCTCGTTACCCGTGGCAAGGCGATTATGGTAGCTGATGCTGGAGTCGTAGGCCCGGGGTTAGCTTGTCCCAGCTGTGCGCAGTTAGAGACAGTCTTCTGCAGATTTACAGTTCTTGTGCGATCGTTGAGTACAACTTAAGTCCCTCTACTGAGGGGACAGCTTGCTCATGTTTGCGCCCATCCATTTTTACTTAATCGCTTTCGCGAGGCACTGCCCGCCGATGCTCGTTCGTCAGAGATTCTTGAGCATACTCAGCTGGGTAAAGATTCAGAGTCCTTGATTTGTGGCCAGGGTGTGCTACGTTTAGGGACGCGTTTGTGTACCTGTTAGTGATGGGTAGAAACGCGAAATCCTGGAGCAGGCACATCAGTCAGCTTTCTGTGTTCATTCAAGTTCCACAAATATGTGACGTGACTTGTGAGATAGTTACGGATGGGCAGGGATGAAGAGTGAAGTTTCGGATTTCTTTTCAAGGTGTCTGTCTTGTTGTGAGCTAAGGTTGAGCATCTGAGACCGGCCGGAGAGTTGCAACCTTTAACCGTTCCGGAGTGGGAATGGGGGCAGATCTCCATGAATTTTGTTATGGTGTTTACCCAGATCTAGACAGGGTGTGACTCCATTCGGGTGTTTGTTGTCTGGTTATGCTCAGTTTGCTCAGTTGTTCTTGTTAAGTTTGTGCGTTTGCACGGAGTTCCTTCATTTGTTGTATCCAATGGAGGCACCCTGTTCGCTTGCCGTCTTGGGCAAAAGTTTCAGGAAGCTTTGGGTACTCGCTGAGCTTTAGCTCCGCTTTTCCATTCGCAGGACGAGGGTTTGTGAGAGCGGACTATACAGACTCTGAAGGATATGCTTGTGCGTACGTACTAGGTGTTTGTTGGCAGTTGGGATCGTCACTTGCCATTGTTAGAGTTCTCCTTCGATAGCTGTTATCAGGAGACATTCCAATTGGCAACCTTTAGGTTTTGTTTGGTAGGTTGTGTCGATCGCCAGTCTGTTTTTCTGACTCTGTGAGAGTAGGATTTTGGACCCCAGCTATTCATGAGATTACAGAGAAGATCCAGTTGATTTAGTTCAGGATGAGAGCAGCCTAGTGCAGACAGGAGTCTTATGCCGATCGTGATGGTCGCAGACTTGAGTCGCAGTGGGAGATTATGTATTCCTAAGGATTTTTCCGATCAATGACGTGTTGAGTTTTGGGAAGTTTATCCCAGGATAGTAGGTCCTTTTGAGATCCTTAAAGCGAGTTAGTTCTGTTGCCTTTAATTTGGCACTTCCGCCCAGATTATTGAGTATTCACCCGTTTTCCTTGTGCCGATACTTCGTAAATACCTTCATGACCTTTCTCACATGACTCAGCTCTAGACCATTCTTTTGATGCGATCTTTTGTTCACCAGCAGCCGATAGTTTTAGTGGATCGGCAGGTGGAGAGACTTCGGTCAAGGGTCTTACTATATGTGAAGGTTCGTGGCGTAGCCGTATAGTGAGGTGATCACTTGGGAGGCTGCCAGCGAGATTTGGGAGTTTTGTACTCATCTTTTTGAAGGTACGCTTAGTGAGAATTTTAAATTCTGGGACCGAATTTCTTTAAGGGGGAAGATTGTAACGTTTTAGAAATCATTTTGCGAATTTTTCCGTTTTAGGGTAAAATAGTCGGTATTTTCCGTTTTAGCCCGATTGTGATCAAACTTCAATATATTGCCGGCACCTAGTTTAGCTAGAATAAAGCTAGTGTGCGAACTTTGGGGGTCAATGGGAAGTTTTGGTTCACATAGAATTTGTCCCTAATTAAATATTATTTTAATACTTTATTTGCGCACTTTATTAGTGGTAATTACATTTTTATGTGGGTTAATTACTACTAATGTGGTTTTATGCTAAGTTAATCACTAAATTATGTTTTTAACCTTCTCACCTAAATGTCTAGATATTTTGTGAATTAAAATGAAAATTTAAAAGAAAAGAGAGAAAATGTGGCAATTTTCTTTTAATGTAGCATTAATTGGTTTTGTGCTAGAACTTTCTTCACTCATTTCACAAACCCCCCCACTCCTTGCTTGGCCGGCCATTATTCTCCTTGGCTGCCCTTTCCTTTTCTCATTCCTTTTTCATCATTTCAAGCACAAATAAATCACCAAAACTCCAAATAAATTCATCCAAACTCAAATATAATCATTTCCCTTCATTTTTGAACTCTAATCTAGCTTGGATCTTCATTCTAGTGAGGATTTTGGAGGCTAAAGTTTGGTTTTCTTTCTTGTTTCAAGTGGTGTTCTAGTGAGGTATAGACCCTAACCCTAATCTCTTTTGTGGTATTATTACTTTAATTAGCTTAATTAGATGTTTAAATTAAGCTTTTAAATTCATATTGGGAAATTCTAGTTAGGGTTTTGTTAATCAAATTAGGGTTTTGATTAGTGAAATGGTTAATTAATATGTTAAGCTTGAAGAAAATTAAACCAAGTTGCTAATTTGTTAAATGACATTTTTTTAATTGGATAATTAAGCTAATTAGCAAACTAAACTTTTACTAATCCTATTTGAGTGAAATCTAAAATTTTAGTAAAGCTTTAAATGGTTTAATCTTGCTAATTAGTGATGTTTGTAAATTTTAGTTTGGTAAAAACTTGTAGTTTTGTGCTAAATTGATATAAGTTGCTTACTAGGTTTCGGTGAATTTTAGGCGTGGGTTTCTTTTGACGTTGTGACGTTATTTATATTAGATTCCACGTTTATTATTGTGTTTTGAATGCGCGATCGGTACGATCAGGGTCTAGGCTTGATAGTTGTGTCGCTTTGCGTTCCTAGCTAGGGTCGTGCCGATATCGTTCGTGTCTTTGTGTAGCTTTTGCTCTCGAGTTGGTTTCGTACTGTTGCTACGCGCGTTAGCCACTTGACGAACACTTGAGAGTATGTTTGGTGTTGGTGCGTCGGTCAAACGTAGTTGGTACGTGTTATTGATCGATCGCTAATATATACTTGTTATATTGTTATATGCTTTCAGGATCGCAGGCGGGGACTTCGGGCGCTGCGAACAGGGGAAAGCGAGTTGTTGGCTTTACTTAGCCAGGACGGTTGGTGAGTAGATTTAACATCTACAGGGAAGTCGCCCGCATGGCGTTATGCGTATGGGGTAGAGATGTTATTGTCGCATATTCTATTTCATATATAGAGTTGCGCATACACATTATTTCTTAGTTATTGTTGTGCTTGGACTAGTACCCTTAGGACACTGCACTATTATTGACGGCTTATGTTGCACGAGCACTGATTGTATGCCACACACACCGTCAATAATTGCCATGACACGCACAACACCCATACTTATATGATATTGTTTGGTTAGGGACATTGAGACATTGATTCATATTCCTTGTTGCATATGATATATAGCATACCTGTATACCTACATGCTTACACATATACCTGGACATGTTTACATGCTAGTTACATGTATACCTATTTGGTATTGTACCATTAGTGATAGGTATATACACACATGAGACATAGCTACATGTATACCTTGCATACATACTTACACTTATACCTGGAGGGTATATTACATCATTACTGATAGGTAGATACATATACTTTGCTATACGTGCCTGTTTACACATATATTTGGCTATAGCTACATGTTCACCTTTACTTGATGTTATATAGACTTGGAGAAATTAGGAACCGCATGATATATATTTTAACTTGTTGCAGTTAAATAGCGGCTTTTCCTTTATATGCCCACATTACAGTTTTATGTTGCATATATTATATTCATGGATTTTCGCATTGAGATATGGATTTTTCATGATGTTTTCTAGATTTGAGGACCGTGGTTGTTTCATGAAAATATGCATTATTTGAAAAACCCGGTTCCTCTTGATATGATATTTCAGCAGCCACCATGAGTTTTATCGGTTCTGATATATATATATATATACTCCATGCGAGGAGGCGTAGAGGCCGTGTGCGGGTACATGGTGGGGCCCGGAGGTACCCCAGGGTAAGACGATTGAAGGACCTTGCCGATTGAGCCTGGCAGGGGAACCATACACTCCGGTGATATTACCTATGAATCGGCGGTTATCGTGGGGATACCGACGGGAGTCATGTACGTATGGATACGTGGAAAGATGAGGGTTAGGGCTTGGCACTCGGGCTTTTCGGTATAGCGTATTATATGTACCTATCAGGGGGCCAGTCGTGGTGACAGCACCTGATAGATCAGCGTTTATGTGTCTATGTGAGACACTTGTTTTCATGATATTTTTACTCCTATATATATATGTTAGTGGAGTGGGACGCTAATTTATATGTATACATATCATTTCATATACTTCATCATATTTATTCATGCAAATATACTTCGAATATATGAGGTTGACTTGATATTGGATTCAGGATATATGAGATTTACTTAATATTATACATTCAGGATATATGAGACTTACATGATATGAGAGCCAATTTGGGGGCTGATTTGAGGAAATTGGGATTTAGATTGTCTTAATGGATTTTGGTCCTACCACGAGGTCATGATTTCGTGGGAATGACATGTTTTATCCCATACTCCGCTTTTATTGTTTATGCACTGCTTCATCTATTAGTAGTACCTGATAGAGTACCTTCCATGACTGTTAGATTTACATACTTTTATTTTATATGCATTGCTTCATGTATTAGTTGTACCTGCTAGAGTACCTTTCATGATTATTTCATATATATATATATATTGTCATATTTCTGCTTCATGTATTAGTTGTACCTGTTAGAGTACCTTTCATGACTATTGCATACATATGACCATTTATTGCTATTAGATTGCATATGTTAGATTCGCGCTGTACGTGCATACTTGCGATTACCTGTATATTTTATTTACTATTCACGAGTTGGCAACTCACCCCCGTTGTGCCACAGTGTTTTGCAGGTGTTCCTCAGAGTAGTCAGAGGCAGGGCTATTCTCATCTATCGTTTCATCTTTTGCAGCGGATACCGTTTCGGCTCACAGTATGCAGTTTTGCTTAGGTGGGTTTTACGGTTATCCAAGGTTGTTTATTGTATATTCGTTGTATCTATGTACTCTCTATTTACCATTATCTTTTATGACTTAGAGACTTGATGTGAGGACGATATTGTGTATTATTTTGTGACTTGGAGGTCTTTTATGCAGTTTTACTTATATCGTCTTTTATTTTTTCGCTACAGCGTCATATATCTTTTGTGGTGGTTGTTTTCCGCCGTTGGGTGTGGATTTGCTCCCGGTGGGGATGCTTTACTTATATTTATGTTGTACCCATTTTTGGGGCTGGTTTTTACAAAGGAGGTGCTGCCAAAATTTTAAAGGAAGAAAAGTTGGACTTTAAAGAATTTGGTTTGAGATTTACAAAGTTTTAACAATGTTCTTATTTCTTACTACTTTTGATGGTTTAGATTGTTGGGTTTTCGGCTTACTTAAATTGCGTTACGCCTGTAGACGTTGCGTAGTTTAAGGGCCATCACGTGCCAATTTCGGGTCGTGACAGCTGTACTCATGTCGCCTAGGAACTGCTACCCGACGATAGGTATAATACCCACCAGCAGTTCCCGATGAGTCCTGTCCAGTGTACTCATAACCTAATGAGCACCTGCATGCTATCTCCAGTACGACGTACTAATGGCTGTGGGACAGACTATCTCTACTGCTGGGATGAGAAGCGTATACACTAGTCTACCCTGGAGTATCGATACTCCGTCTCGATAATCCTATGACTAAGGACCTGTATAAGGATGTGCTTATAGATTACCCATCCCCAACTAGTGTGACTGCCATCACAATACTGGTAATCAAGTAAAGATCTTAAGGGCTCTACTAATATGTATAAGCGATATGCTAAAACACATGCACATATTGAAGTAGAAACAAACCAAGTAGCATACTACCATTTTGAGCAAGACTGTCAATACAACTGTGAATATCCCAATCTTCCATTAAGTAATATAAAAACCGGTATGATACAATAATGGCCTCTAGAGCATACATCACTAACAATCTCCCACTTGCACTAGGGCCATATACTGGCGTATCGTAGACCTATCATCTCGATCAGCCGCTCGAACTGTGTCTGAGGGATGGCCTTCGTGAGTGGATCTGCAGTGTTATTCTCCGTATCTACTCTCCTCACCTCGATCTCCTGGCGATCAACGATCTCCCTGATCAGGTGGTACCGCCTCAAAATATGTCTGGACTTCTGATGGGACCTGGGTTCTTTCGCTAAAGCTATAGCGCCGTTGTTGTCACAATACAGCGGTATTGGATCAACAATGGACGGAACCACCTGAAGTTATGTGAGGAACTTCTTCATCCAGATTGCTTCTTTTGCGGCATCGTAAGCAGCTATGTACTCCGCTTCCATTGTCGAGTCAGCAACAGTGTCCTGCTTAGAGCTCTTCCAACAGACCGCCCCTCCATTGAGGGTAAAGATATAACCTGGCATGGACTTGGAGTCATCCTTGTCACTTTGGAAGCTGGAGTCAGCAAAGGCCTCGATCTGGAGGTCTTTTCCGCCATACACCAGGAACATCTCCTTAGTCCTTCTCAGGTACTTGAGAATGTTCTAAACTGCTATCCAGTGATTCTCCCCTGGGTTTGACTGATACCGGCTTACAACGCTCAATGCGTATGTTATATCTGGTATGGTACACAACATCGCATACATTATAGAGCCTACCGCAGATGCGTAGGGTATAGATGACATGCGAGCCCTTTCCAAATCAGTCTTTGGAGACATCTCATTGGAGAGGGTGATTCCGTGACAAGCTGGTAGATTACCGCGCTTTGAATCTTCCATACTGAATCTTTTCAGTATGGTGTCGATGTACCTTGACTGTGAAAATCCTACTATCCGTTTAGATCTATCATGATAGATCTGGATCCCCAGAATGTAGGATGTAAGTCTACGCCAGCGTCCTGGCCGTCTTTCCGAGGCCAAATGCGGAACAAAAAACTTTTTACGAAACTGGCGCTAACGCAAACTTAAAACCCCGGATCGTTCCATTAACCGTAAACTAGTATATTGTAAAAGGGGTTTTAGAAATTATACCGATCAATCCGTGTCTTTCGGTCTTTAACATCAGCCCCTAGCTTGTTGCGGATGCACCGACGAAGCTCGCTCTTCGATCTCGCTCGATCTACGGTCTCCTCCTCACCGAAGGATGCGCCACGTCAACGAATCTTTATACGGGCTCCCGCCTCTGAACCGAGGCAACTCGGACATAAAGTTTGCTAGCCGACGTGTCCAAGGTTGAAGTAGAGAAAGTGTAGAATACATAGTCTCAAGAAATATGAAGTTGCCCTTTTGGAACTTTGATGAAATGAGCAAAGGATTTTTGTGCAAAGGAAATTTTGTGTGCATCAAAAAGAAATCAGCCATGCTCAAAATTCAGCCCCCTCTAATTTTTTTGCTCTCGGCCACACCCAAAAACGAGCTGCTGGAATTTTCAACGAGAGAGTGAGTGTAGGAGCAAGAAGAGGTAATCTTAAGCACAATCACTTAGCAAAATATCCTAACAAATCCAAGAAGCATTCAATGCAAAGGATGACACATGCACAACTAGAACCATCCATATGACACATCCAAATGAATCCCCCTTTTCCCCATTTCGGCCAAGGAACAATAATGGAAAAGGTGGCCAAAAATGAAACTACACATTAAACATTAAAAAGCAATGTTTAACTGGGCGGAGAAAAACTGGCAACTTCAAAAAGCGATTCCGTAATAAATTACAGGATAACCCCGCAACTGTATATACGTATCCGTATTTGTATTCCGACCGAATACAAATGCAATGAGACAAAATCTACACAGTATAATACTAGGATCCGACTTAAACCAAAGCCCGCTAGTATTATTCGTCCGAAGAACCCTGCCATAAAACCATACGGCCTCTACAACGTTTCGCCCGAACTGGGAAACTTTCAGTGGGGGACTCTAAAGACTCGTCAATACTCTGGCAGTGGGTTTAACCACAAGCCGTCAGTAGTACTAGCTGTACGTAACGGCTGCCCATGTACTGAGTGAAAGGGAGTCCGATGAGCGAGCTCATCCTGGAACCCTACTGAGCCTATGTGTGACAATATTCGTACAGTCCGATCCGTTCGTCTATGAGTATCGCATATCGGGCCTAGGGAGCTGGTAAACGTCAGACCCCCAAAAGCGGTATAAGTCGTGTCGGAGTGTAGCCCAGAACACCCTGAGATACTACTGGAATACCTACCAGTAAATCTCGCTTGCCATGGCCATGGACTTTGTGTAATGGCTCTTCTAGACACAGCGCGATCTCACCCCCAACGTTGGGAGAGACGAATCCCCTGCCGATCTGCTCACTGCCTCCATGTGGCTCGGGACTGTACCCAACTAAAACCTGTTTGCACGACTCCTTTGAGCCGTGGTAGGGTAATAATCAAAGCACAGTGGGAACTCACACGAGACAAATGACGATCTTAGGTCGATAGACTAACCTGTACACATGTCACTTGGGAATTGCTATCTGACGACAGGTTTTAATAACCAGCTAGTATGTTCCCGGCGAGTCCTGTCCGGTGTACTCATAACCCAATGAGCACCTGTATACATCTTAGGTGAACCAACTGACACCAATGGCTTGTGAGACCGGCCACCTCCCCTCGTCGGGGCCTCGACTGTATACACTAGTCTACTCCGGAGTATCGATGCCCTGTCTCGAAACTTCCACGACTAGGGACCACTTTTAAGGATGTGCTTATAGACTACCCAACTCTCACGTATATGATCGCCATCATACTGTTGGTAGTCAAGCAAGAATCCTATGGGCTCTATCAACATGTAATAGTGATATATCATGTCACCTTAAGCAGTACACGTTTGATAAAGATAAACCAGATAGCATACTATCATCTCGAGTAAGACTGTCCTACCGGTATAGGTCCTCCCTCAATCATTGCAATCACGTGCCTGCGATCCAATAATTGACTTTGAGGGAACTATATCCAACAATCTCCCACTTGCACTTAAGGCTAATTATTGCGATGTCGCATACTCACAGCCCGTGTGATACCGAACACCCAACTCCTCTACTAATCAGTGTCACAAAGCTCATTTGTAAAACTATTGTGTTCGAGAAATAGCCTCAGTGAGTGGATCCGCCCTGATATTTCTTTCTTGTGTCTCTCTTAATCTCAAGTTCATGGAGAAAGCCATCTCCCGAAATGAGCAATATCTGTCTTAGAATTTGTCTGGATATCTGATGGGACCTAGTTCACGAATGAACTCCAAATCCAAATTTCTTAGACTGTATTGTCAACTGAACTTAATCAGTATCCTGCGCCATGCCTCCCTCAGTATCCTCTTGGACCACCTGTCCAAACTACTGCCTCTCGTCGGAGGGAAAACTATAACTTTGACAGTCACTCTGTTATCCAAGTCACCTTGGAAGCCTAGAATGATAACTGCTTCCCGAAGGAGGCTACCGTTATCAAATCCATAGAACATCCACTTATGTTCTAAAACTGCCTCCGAACGTTTCTTCAGGATTGGATCAATATCAACTTATTGCAACTAGTGCACAAACAACATCTGGTGTGGTACTTCAGATCTCATGATCAACTCAATTGCCTAAGTAAGTGATCTGCCAATCATGCACATCCCTCTCCCCTTTAGTCTGTAAGACACGTTTAGAGAGGGTGACTCCATCACCTGCTGGTACACCACCATGCCAGGAGTCGTCCATTCTAAATACCTTTAGAATGCAGTCTAAGTACCCAGATTGGGAAACTACCCAAATCTAGATCTAAAACTATAGATCTAGTAACCAGAATGTCTGATATAATATTCATATCCTATGTGGAGAAACCACTGTGAGACAACCACAGTATAACCGATAGTGGTATAGGAATTTTACTTCCTACTTTGTGTATGTCATCCAAATACCAGGACATCACACCCTACTACTTTCTTAACAGATCCATCCTCTATTCTGATGAAGTCAAAGCCCATGACTGTCAAATCAAAAATAGACGATTTATCTCCGCTATATCTACTTTAGTCTATAAATAGACACAAGATGCTTGTCCATTATGCTTCCGTTGCTCCCACTGACTACGACAACCCTCTGGCAGAATAATATACACGTGCACTTCTAAAACTAGTTTAGAATGACACTATACTTATCCTCCTGCTGGGTCTCATAGTCTGGAACAGCAGTAATGGCAAGTCTGGGTAAACAAGAACCTCCCTGTCACCGTCCTTGAGGCTACCGGAGTACCTCTCGGGTGTCTGAGGTTACCCACCATATCTGCGGAGTGGCTAATGGAATGTCAAACCTGATTGAATCTTCAGGTCCTATTAAATTTTCTGTAATCGTTTGCGGTTCTGGAATCTCTTCTAGTTCTACCATACTCCCACTACTGTTTTCTGAAAAAATCCATTTTACTAAAACTGTGGCGAGTCAAGAACAATATCACTATTGATCTTCCAGATGGTAGAAAGTCAACCCTCATCAAAGCCAAGGTCAACCCACAAACTGCCATTACAGAAACGCGCCTTGAGTTATCCAGAGTCTGGTTTTAAGCATAAGCCGGACAACTCCATATACTTTAACATTGTTAAGATACGATCCATTCTATATACAATATAGAAACAGAGGCACTGATTTAATTGGAACCAGATTCAAATCATGCAGCTGTCTCCAGTGCATGTCAACTAAATGGAGAGAGGCCGATCAGCATTACTCAACTTAGGAGTGCATCCAATTATGAATAATCTGAAAGAGAAGCAAGTTCTCTAAAACATTACTATGAACTGAATACCATACACAAGTATCTACATCTTCGATCACCTTGAAGAATCCCGATACTTGCTACACCTGGTTCTCTACTTTATTCTTATACCTATAACTTCTCAAACTTAGACCTTGTATTTCTACGAAACACTTGTCTAAAACTTGAGAAGTCACAAGTAAACAGAATACAGTACGAGGACCATCCCCTTTGTCCTAATGGACACTGGACAATATACAATACAATGTATAAGTCCCCTGAGTTTAATAACTCAAACCCTGTGCATCGTAGGTTGAAAACTGTACCCAGGCGATTTCCTCAAATATCACCAATTACAACGAATTCCGATATAATGAGGATGATCACCTAATTCCCAATAACTCACTCCCACTCATCATCTGTAAAACCATACAGATGTGAGAATCATACCTGGTAAATACATACCCTGGAGCAAGGACTGATTGAGAAATCAGTTTTCTATTAACAATACACAGTGAAATTGAAACATGAATATGTTTCGAAGGGGTGTCCGGGTATTCCTAGTAATGCCTCTTCCATTATCCAGATTCATGACTGTAACCGTATATTTCCTTGCCATCTCTCCAAATCCCTTTATTTGCCTTTAGTCGTTACCTTCTATACACCATCGTTAGGCTTAATGGTTTTCTTCCTTCCCTACCGTTCGGCACCAGCCTATGGTTTGGAAGAAGACTATCCAATAATCATAATAGGTGTACTCTCCTAATCCTAGGAGTACTCACAACCTGAGAGAAGGTGATGATAAAAGACAACTGAATAAACCTTTATTCTATTTCTCCCGAACCAGAATCCATCCTCGAAATGAAACAAGTTCCATCGAGTTCGTATATAACCATACGATGGATTATCCAAATAACTATGGATCTTCGTAGTGATACGGGGTGTTCTGGAGAAATACAAAGGTGAAATAGGAGTGGCGATGAAATACTTGGTTTGGTCGTGAATAGCAGTCGCAATTTACTTTGCCCTCTTTCTAATCCCTTTATTTGTCTTTACTTATTACCTTCTGTACACCATCGTTAGGCTAATTGGTTTTCTTCATTCCCTACCTTTTGGCACCTGCCTATGGTTTGTGAGAAGACTATCCAATAAGCGTAATAGGTGTACCCTTTCCTAATCCTAGGAGCCCTCATAACCTGAGAGAAGGTAAAAGGAAAAGACAACTGAATAGTCCTATTCAATCTCTCCAGAACCAGAATCCATCCTCGAATCTGGAACAAATTCCTTCGAGTTCGTATATAACCATACGATGGATTTATCCAATGGAAGTGGACGTTCATAGTAATACGAGGTGTTCTGGAGAAATGCAAAGGGTAAAAGAAGGAGTGGCAATGGTGTATGCAACTTAGACAATCAAAAAACCAGTGTTTTAAGAAAGTTCGGTTAACTTGATTTATGAGTCATAGTCTAGGGTCGAGTCATGGTCGCAGCTAAAGAGAGAGAGAAAAGAAACACTCTGCATGCACTCTAACCTAGATCAGAATGGTTATCACTTTATCTAATCAGAAAACCTCCCATTGTCTCCTCAAATTCTCCTCCAAATCTGAAAGAAGAATTAGTCGGGATCACCCAAGGAGTAAACCAACTCATCAGTGGGAATCGGGATCCAACTATCATCGCATGATGACGTGATGGAATCCACTCACGTTATCACATTCCAGATGGTATGCGCATGCATGCAAAGTTTTAGTTTCTTTAGAAACTCCCGATGTGATTTTTACCCCATGCTCTTATGACCTTGACGAAGGCCAACATATCATAAGTCACATGTCAAGTTCTACCTGTCATTATCCAGGTTAATTTGAACCCACCCGTACATACCCTTAACGAAGGCCAAAACGGCAGTACGACTGTCCCAAACCAACGCATCTATTTATGCAACAGAAAAGTAACAAATAGCTACCATACACTATACCTTGACGAAGGCCAACATACATAGCATGAATACTAAGTGCTACTCGTCTGAAATGACGGAGGGCTACGAATGGTTTTTGGCAAAAAACCTTTAACGTAATGAACTTGATATCGTTGAAGGAACCGGATAGCTTTTATAAAAATATAGTGGCGAAAACCTTTGCTAAAGAGGTCACTCCCGGTGAAGGGATATCGGCTCTTTCCCCATAGAATGAGGTGCAGGATATTCCAAACTGAATACCGCGATGCAAAGAAAAAAGTAATCGACTATAGTGAAGTTATTACCCTGACGCAAACCTCTGTCCAAGGGGTCACTCCCGGTGAAGGGATCTCGGCCCTTGCCTCGTCGAATGAGGTGCTGGATATTCTAAACTGAATACCGCTATGCAAAACAAAAGAGAACGTCCTTGCAATAACAGCTTTTTGAAAAATTGTTCCAACAACATCTGTATAGGTCTGATTTCTTTGCATTGATATGAATCAACGCAGTCCCATCAATTAATCACACTAATAAAGAACGAAAATATGATGTACGTATATGCCATCCGCATTTGCCACTGGGTCCCGTCATTACCCGTTAGGTTACTTAACTAACGACAGAGCGGGGACTGGACTAGCGCGGGTGTAAAACATATACAACATCTACTAGTATATATATATATATATATATCAATATACAATAATCGCTCAAGGCGTGATAAATGCAACATCACAGAAAAGTAATAAGCATCACAAAACAATACAGATAAGCTGGGATCCCCGGGTTTCATAGAGCCACAAATGAAACCCGACATTCCCCTGTTGTGTGGATAGCCTGCGCAATGAAAACCCAGACCCCTACGAGTGCGGCAAGTTACCCGCCAAAACCAGAAGCGAGGCAGCCCTCTTCAGCATCGTGAATGGACCATCCAGCACTTCACGGAATCTGGTAACTTGAGTACCCCTCCTTGGGTCAACCAATACCCCTACGAGTGCGGCGAATAGCCCGCCAATTCTAGAGTGAGGTCCCCTCCCTCTCAAAGCCATGAGATGCGGACCCGTTGCCCTCCAGAACCCGGCTATCCGTGCACTCCACCGCGGGGTAATCCTAGTACAGAAAAGAAAATATATACAACGGGTATATCGACCTTAACCCGGTCGTGCCCCAAAAGAATAATATACAAACAGGCAGTGACGGCAGTCCACATGTCGGACGCTCGCCCAGCAATATCAAATGTACAAATAAATCCAAACTGCACTACCATTGCACGCAAGCAATCCACCACGACAAATCTGCAACATCACAGCACAACACAAAACATCAACGTGAATGTCATGTTCGCAAACCCGTCTAAAAGGACTATAGCAATTAGACAAGATTTACCGATCGAATGACATTCACGGTCACAGATAATAATGTAATGCACTGTAAACTAACATATTTAAAATCTCGATCGACAAAATTCCCGAAGCGGGCCCCAAGTACAAATCTAGCACTCAAAATAATCTGGGCCAAAACTAAAAATTCCAGAAACCACAATTCCATGTAAAAGACCCAAAGAAAAAATTTAGTGCACTGAAACACCAACACTGCGGCGGAACCGCGGCCAAAACGTGAGTACGGCCGCGTTTCCGCGGCGCTACAGAAGGATCATGTTAGTTATATGTATGCCCTAGAGGCCATTACTGTACATACGATGTATATTGTAGTGGATGCTTGGACATATATAGGTAGGACTTTCTTGCTCGACATGATAGTATGCTATCTGGTTGCTCTTTATCTTAACATGTACTCTGATTGTCTCTATGTTACATGTTGATAAAGCCCTTAGGATGAGTACTTGACTACTAGGACTATGATGTAGATCATACTAGTGGGGACAGTGTAGTCACTGAGTACATCGTTTAAATGTTCCTAGTGGTAGGTGTATTGAGACAGGGCATCGATATACCAGAGTAGACTAGCGTATGCGCTTCTTGACCCATATGATGGGCGATGGATGATCCCATATCCATTGGTGTTTGACATCAGAGAAGGTATACGGGTACTCAGTGGAGGCTGGGTACACTGGACGGACTCGCTGAGAACTCCCAGATGGTATTATACCGCACGTCAGATGGCAGTTCTCTGGGGACACTGGTACAGGTTAGTCTGTAGACCCGAGATCGTCATAGAGTTTTGTGTGATTCCCACTGTGCTTTGATTTCCATCATACCACGTCCAATGGGGCGTGCAAAATGGTGGCTTTTGGGTACAGTCCCGAATCGCATGGAGACAATGAGCGATAGGAGGGGTTTCGTCTCTCCCGATATAGGGAGCTGATGTTGCGCTGTGTTCGATTGGCTATAACTGGAAATCCCTGGCCAGGGTTGCTGAGATTTACTGGTAAGTGTTATCAGTAGTTTCTCGAACAGTTATAGACCTCATATCAATACGACTTGTCAAGCTACTGGGGTCTGACGTTTACCACTCCTAGGCGAGATATGCGACATATCAGACGAAGAGACCGGACTGTACGTGAGTGTTACTAATTGGATTTGCAGGAGAATATACAGGCTTGCTTGTTGATCTTCTGATCGCTTAATACCTGGGTGGCTGTTACGTTTAGCTGACCGCTTGCAGCTTGTGGGTGTTTGATATGATCATCACCTACTGCCGGCGTATTGACGATTCTTTAGAGTCCTACACAGAGGTTTCCTGGCTCAGGCAAAACGGAGTAGGAGCACATATATGATATGTGCGGGACCGAGAACAATACGTGTATATGATACCGTATTAGATTCTCGCGATATAAGATATCGGCCGGGTATATGTGATATAGCCGGGTCATCGGATCAAGTGTTGATTCGATGAACTGATACAGATTATATTAGTCGGTTATTTATGAAATAGCCGGATTATCGGATCAAGTGTTGATTCGATAATTTAATGTATAATTATATATTTGATATATTAAATTACATTAACTAGTGTAAGCTCACTTAAAGATTCTTTTTCTCACTCGGGTAATACATTGATATATATGTGATATATGTTAATTGTATTATTTTATTTTGTTACAAAATATATTATATATGTGATATATAATATTGTAACAAGTTAAGGTTACAAATGCAACATGTTTTTTGGAGTTTAAACATGGTTAGGGTTTGGATTAGGGTTAAGCATTCTTGAAGCTTCTAGAAGCTTTGTTTTTTGTTTTTAACTAAAGATATTTTCTAAAGATATTTTGTTGATATTTCTTAACCAAACCCAAACCCTTCACCATGGTTAATTCTCTACATGGGTTAAGTTTTCATTCTTAACCCATGGTTGCATTTCTAACCACACACAAGTTTTATTATTCATCACAAAAGAGATTCTTCTTCTTCTTCCTTCTATTTTTTGATGAAAAAGCTTTCTAGCTTTTTCATAAGTGATGAAAATGAGTGAGATAAAAAAAACAAATGAGAGCTAAATTCCTACTTCATCATCCTCATCTATTCTAGCCACTTAGATTAGGGTGTTTGCTTTGCTAATACTTGATTAGTGAAGCAAAAGCTTGGGCTTGAGTTTCTTCAAGGTAGATCATCTTTGTTATCGAAAATCAGAAGCAAGCTTGCATCTTTATCTTCATGGAGCCTCTCTAGAGTCTGGGTACTCGATGATCGCAGCGAAGGGACCCCAACACGGAGCTTATGAAGTGAAGGACCGAACTACAAAGAGTGTAATCCCAAACTCTTAGAAGTAAAGTTGTTTACTTGCTCATTGTTTCGCCTAATCTCTAGTCTAAGATCTTGGTTAGGGTTGTTCGGCACTTCTAAATTTTAAATCGGATATGGTTAATGCCTTATAGACCCTTGTGACAGTGCCTAGTAACCCTACAGTGGTATCAGAGCCAAGGTAGAGCTTTAGGCGAAGTCTAGACGAAGTTTGAAGTCCGATCGAACCCCGAAATATCGCTTAAAACCCCTTCTCTGGAAATTTTTTAAAATGTTGTTTTTTTCTGTATTAAAAATACTCAGAAAATAAAGCAGGGAATTATTAGGATTACTATGAAAAACGAGCCACTAATCCCATTAAAGCGCCGTGGAACCGCGGCAATGACATGCCTTGCGCGGCGATTCCGTGGCCGTACAGTGGAATTAGGGTTTGCTTTTTGCATAGTGACATCCGTATGTATTTCCTGATGCTTCTGGGAATTTTTGATATTAATCAAGTGTTGAGTTTTCTAGAGATCTTTTGTATTCGTTGATTCGATTGGAAAGTTTAACTTCGTTTAAGTTTTGTCCGGGTAATTTAGAACGTGTTAAAAAGTTCGAACGGATATCAATAACTCACTTTTTCCCCTGCCGGAAAATTTCTAAGTGTTGGATTTTTTCCATAATTAAAAAAAACATTCATAGTCGTGCAAGTAACGCGGTGGACCCTCTAGAAGAACACAAACCTTAACTCGATTATGTGACCGTCTGAACCGTCTCTAAACCTTAGGGTTTGGGGCAGTACGGCGTTGCGACATGTGAGGCGTTGGTTTGACCCTTCTACGGCTGGACCATTGGTACTGTGGCATGTGATGGATACTTTTTGAACTCCGCTCAAGTGTTGAGCTATTTGGGAAATCTTGGGTGTTTGTTTATTCGATCGGAAAATTTAACATTGTCTATTTATCTGGAATGTGATACAATATTTGGAATCCACAAGTAGTTATGAGATAACTAATTTGAATGTTATAAATCTTGCACTTCAGTCTCATTTGATCGGTTGCCACGGGATTTTGATGTGATCAAAAGTCCGTCGCAATCACGTAGCATATGCGGATACTCGCCGGGTAAACTTAATAGACAGCCACACCCCATAGCCCCGACCAAGTGACTGTAGGAGAACCCCGTCGTCAAAAGCATCCGTTCGGGTGCTCGCGGCAGCGGTGTTCCGCCTTAGTGCACTTCGTCGACGGCATCGGGGGTGCGGCCGTCTACTGTTTTCGACCAGCATTCGATCAGGTTGTCGGGAATCTTGTTGAATTGCCCGACTAGATATTGAGAAGTGTTTTCTATATCGAGACTAAAATACGGGGTTTATAATTGTTAGGCATGAGATGTCTAAGGAATTCATTTGGTTAGGCATGTGATGTCTAAGGAGGTTGCGGATTCCAACTGTTGTAGTTTTACACTTTCTTTTCTGTGACCGTAAGTGTAATATGTGGTGTATCGCCGGTTTCGTTGCTATACATCAACGAAAATTGGGATACGCATATTTACTTACGTTGATGATATGTGATATTATGTGTTGCTGTGATATGTTATATTGGATCGTCGTGTTTGAATAGCCGGGGTTTTTATGTGAGATGAGAGTCTTTCTTTTTCATTCATGTAAAATTCATTGTATGTAATATTCTTTTATTGGGGCACTTCCGGGCTGAGGATGATGTCACCATTGTATATTATTTACTTTTCCGCATTAGGATAGACCCAAGGTGGGAGCACAAGTAACCGGGTTCTAGGGTCCAGTAGGAGACCATCTCGAGGAGTCGAGACCGGGTCTCCTAACTCTAGAACTGGCAGGCTTACTTGCCTCTCTCGTAGGGGTCTAGGGTTGTGGGTTTGGCTATTCATCACGACCGTGGAATCCGTGTTTTATACATGCTCATATTAAAAACACGGACCTCCTAGTATATCCAATATTTCATATATGTTCTTCTGCTGCAATGTTCTGTGATGAGATCATATTACTGCCTGAGACGAATGTTTATATTATATATATGAGATATATGTTATATTGCTGATTTCGTTTCATATCTGATGCTTGTGAAGCATAATAAAATGGGACTTCATTAATGAGATTAATGAAATAAAAGAAACCTAAAGATATTGTAGAAACTTGTTTAAAAACTGGTAGCTCTAGTTCTTGCTTTGCATAGCGGTATTCCTTGTAGAATATCCAACACCTTATTCGATAAGGAAAGAGCCGAGATCCTTTCACCGGGAGTGACCTCTTTAGCGAAACTAGCAGATGCTACACACTCGGCTTGTCTTTTGATTGCTTCTATAGTTTTTACTTTGCATAGTGGTATTTGTGAAATATCCTGCACCTTATTCGATAAGGAAAGAGCCGACGATCCTTTCACCGGGAGTGACCTCTTTAGCGAAACTAGAAAAGGCCTAAAAAACACTCCATTTGAAAATCACTCGATTCTACAACGATATCAAGTTCATTACGCAAAAGGTTTTCTTAAAAATCTGTCGTAGCCCTCCGTCATTTTAGGAAGTAGAGTACTTAGTATTCGTGCTGCGTATGTCGACTTTAGTTGAGGCGTAGTGTACGGTAGCTGAGTGATGTCTTCCTACACAGCATATTATGCGATTAATTAGGACAGTCATGTGATTATGTCGACCATAGATGAGGGTCATGTGGGTGGGTCTAATTAATCATGAAATGACGTATCGGGAATTTCAAGTGTTGAAATTTGCAATGAGATTGCATACCTCCTATGAGATAGTTGGATTCCGATACCCGCTGCGAGTAAGAGTTACTCCTGGGAGAGTTTTATACATTACAATTAGCCGATCAAGTAGGTGTCTAGAAAGGTGTCAACGGGGTTACGCCCCTGGGAAAACGAGGTTTATTTTAATTAGGTCTGTGCGAATGCACAGGGAACCTCCCTCAAAGACCGGTATTGGCCTGGCTGAAAGATTGGCAAACTTGTAGCGTGTAATTAATCCCGGCTAGTCTTTCCTTTTAGGGTTTGAAGGAAGATTTGACTAAAACAGTGGGAGACATCCTGATTAGATATATTAATAACCAATCTAATCTTGCAAGAACATACGCTGAGTGTTTTCTTCTCTCTCTCTCTCTCCAGGTAGCGACCATATCACGCCTTAATCAAGATAATAATACGGATGTATTGACCGAACCCGTTTGTTATACTGAGCTGGGGAACGTTGGTCCCACTCCAACTTATAATTGTTATAAGATAGAGCAGGAAATAGGGGATTGCTAGAATTTCCGTGCTGCCCAAACGAAGAAAGTGCATGCTGATGCATCTTCTTCGGGTGTGTTCATTACAGAGAACTGTTTCGCAGTATCCTATACGTCCTGGGTATGAGATACCGGATCAGGATCCCGCATATGTAATCTGTTACATGGGCTACAGATAGGTAGATAGCTGAGAACGGGTGATAAGTTTCAAGAGTTGGAAACGGTGCAATTGTTGCAAGCCAAGTCTGTTGGCAGTTATCACCCTGTATTACCAGAATACATTGATTCTGAATGAATGTTATTAGATACCGAACCTGATATACAACATCATATCAGTCTCTTTATTTAGTAAAGAAGGATATAATTTTGTATTGTTGGATAATGTTTTGAACATTTCCTATATCAAGAGTTGATCGGATCAGGCACGTTATCTAAAAGCATAGACGTTCTAAATCAAACCACAGTTCTTAGTATATAGAACACACAAAAGAGGAAGAGTTCAGAAATGAACGAATCCTTCTTAAGGCATTGTAGACTGGGTCATATCAATGTGACCCGACTAGCTGAAGTTACATAGAGATGCATATTTAAATTTGTTTGAATTTACATCTTGTGAAACTTGCCGGTCATGTCACAAAGATAAGATGAACACAACTCTGTTTAATGGAAACAGAGAAAGAGTTAGTGAACTCTTGGGATTAATACATGCTGATGTATGAAGGTCCCCTATCTACACATGCCAAGACCGGTTCTTTGTACTTCATTACATTCACTGATTATCTTTCAAGATCTGGACATATGTTCCTATTGAAACATAAGTCTGGAACTTTTGAGAAATTTAATGAATATAAGTTAGAAGTAGAGAACCAAAAACGGGTATAAGTATTATGTCCTTTGATGTGATCAGGGAGGAGAATACTTGAGCACGGGATTCCTGGACTATTCTAAAGGAGAATGAGATTCTCTCTCAGCATTACTCCTCCGAATACACCACAAAACGTCGGTGTATCGGGGCGGAGCAATCACACCCTATGTGATATGGTGTGCTCTATGATGAGTACTACTGAGTTGCCTATTTCCTTTTAGATATTATGCACTTGTGAAGCTGCATACCTATTGAATAGGGTTCCAATCAAATCAGATGCCTACCACTCCATATATGATATGGTATGGAAAGAGCCCATCTCTTAAGCATATTAAGATTTGGGGTTGTCCGGCCTATGTCTAAAAGAAAAATCCGGACAAGCTCGAGGCAAGGTCAGTTCTGTAGAACTGGAAGGAGTTCCAGCTATACAAACTGCAGCAGATGATTTGGTAGAACCAAAGGATTCAATAGTTTCCAACGAACCTCAGCCTCTCCGCCGATCTAGTAGGGTTCCTCACCCACCTGAGAGATGCTTCGGTTTCTCTATGACAGTGGGAGCAAGGATTGCATCATGAGATGATGACCCAACTAGTTTCGAGCAGGCCATCAGGAGTGGGACTCTGTAAGAATGGCTGGATGCTTAGAGATCTGAGATGGAATCCATATACACCAACAAAGTATGTACTTTGGTTGCTTTATCTTAAGGGTTAAATCCTCATCAGGAGCAAGTATATCTTGATAAGATTACTTGGTGTACATGGAAAAGTTGAGACTTTCAAAGCTAAGCTTAAGTCCATCCAGATCCTACTTGCCACTGCTACATACCATGACTACGATATCTGGCGGTTGGGTATCATGACTGCTTTTCTAAATATTGATTTAGAAAAGAGAGTCTATAAGTACACAGCCAGAGGGCTTTGTAGACAGTGGGAGCAGCGGAAATGTGTGCAAGTTGCTTTATAGGATAAAGTAGGCATCGCGGCGAAGGAACGTCTGTTTTGATGTGGTAGTCAAAGAGTTTGACTTCATCAAAATGGTAGATGAACCTTGTATATACAAAAGGTAGTAGGGAGTATGGTGAAGATCCTCGTATTGTACCTGGATGATATACTATTGATAGGAAAGAAGTTTCCTATGCTACGCTCGGTCAATCTCCTCTTATCATATAGATTCTCCATATAGGATCAAAGTGATATCTCTTAAAATCTAGGTTTTATATCTATGAGATAGATCTATTTGGATGTTAGGATTCTCACTAGTTATAGTGAGATGGTATCAATCGATCCTGGGGAGAATCACTGGAAAGGTTCTAGGGTGATAAGGATGACTGAATGTCAGTCACAGGCATTATCTTTACCCTCAGTGGAGGGACGGTATGTAGGAAGAGTTCCAAGCTAGATACCTTGACATACTAGACGATTAAAGGCTAAGAAACATCGTTACCAAGGATGCTACCAAAGAGGCAGTCTGGATATAAATATAAGTTCATGAGATGAACTTTGTTCTTACCATTGTGTGACAATGGAGTTGTGGCTTATGCCTGGGAACCCCCGTCCCATCTGTGATCCAGACATATTCTAAGGCAGTATCACCTGATCATGGAGATGGTTAATCTCCAGGGAGATCGAAGTTAGGAGAGTAGACGCAGAGGACAATAGCGCGGATCCACTCACAAAAGCCTATTTCCAAGTAGAGACTTTTATGGGATGGTTGAGTATGAGATACTTCAACCACAGCTGATTGTTGGGTATGCGATACCACAACAAATGGCCCTAGTGCAAGTGGGAGATTGTTAGTTATATGTATGCCCTAGAGGCCATTACTGTACATACGATGTATATTGTAGTGGATGCTTGGACATATATAGGTAGGACTTTCTTGCTCGACATGATAGTATGCTATCTGGTTGCTCTTTATCTTAACATGTACTCTGATTGTCTCTATGTTATATGTTGATAAAGCCCTTAGGATGAGTACTTGACTACCAGGACTATGATGTAGATCATACTAGTGGGGACAGTGTAGTCACTGAGTATATCCTTTAAATGTTCCTAGTCGTAGGTGTATCAAGACAGGGCATCGATATAGAGACAGGGCATCGATATACCAGAGTAGACTAGCGTATGCGCTTCTTGACCCATATGATGGGCGATGGATGATCCTATATCCATTGGTGTTTGACATCAGAGAAGGTATAGGGGTGCTCGGTGGAGACTGGGTATACTGGACGGACTCGCCGAGAACTCCCAGATGGTATTATACCACAAGTCAGATGGCAGTTCTCTAGTGACACTGGTACAGGTTAGTCTGTAGACCCGAGATCGTCATAGAGTCTTGTGTGATTCCCACTGTGCTTTGATTTCCATTATACCACATCCAATGGGGCGTGCAAAACGGTGGCTTTTGGGTACAGTCCCGAATCACATGGAGGCAATGAGCGATAGGAGGGGTTTCGTCTCTCCCGGTATAGGGAGTTGATGTTGCGCTGTGTTCGATTGGCTATAACTGGAAACCCCTGGCCAGGGTTGCTGAGATTTACTGGTAAGTGTTATCAGTAGTTTCTCGAACTGTTATAGACCTCATATCGACACGACTTATCAAGCTACTGGGGTCTGACATTTACCACCCCTAGGCGAGATATACGACATATCAGACGAAGAGACCGGACTGTACGTGAGTGTTACTGATTAGATTCGCAGGAGAATGTACAGGCTTGCTTATTGATCTTCTGATCGCTTAATACCTGGGTGGCTGTTACGTTTAGTTGACCGCTTGCAGCTTGTGGGTGTTTGATATGATCATCACCTACTGCCGACGTATTGACGATTCTTTAGAGTCCTACACAGAGGTTTCCTGGCTCAGGAAAAACGGAGTAGGAGCACATATATAATATGTGCGGGACCGAGAACAATATGTGTATGTGATACCGTATTAGATTCTCGCGATATGAGATATCGGCCGGGTATATGTGATATAGCCGGGTCATGGGATCAAGTGTTGATTCGATGAACTGATACTGATTATATTCGTCGGTTATTTGTGAAATAGCCGGATTATCGGATCAAGTGTTGATTCGATAATTTAATGTATAATTATATATTTGATATATTCAATTAGATTAACTAGTGTAAGCTCACTTAAAGATTCTTTTTCTCACTTGGGTAATACATTGATATATATGTGATATATGTTAATTGTATTATTTTATTTTGTTACAAAATATATTATATATATGATATATAATATTGTAACAAGTTAAGGTTACAAATGCAACATGTTTTGTGGAGTTTAAACATGGTTAGGGTTTGGATTAGGGTTAAGCATTCTTGAAGCTTCTAGAAGCTTTGTTTTTTGTTTTTAACTAAAGATATTTTCTAAAGATATTTTGTTGATATTTCTTAACCAAACCCGAACCCTTCACCATGGTTAATTCTCTACATGGGTTAAGTTTTCATTCTTAACCTATGGTTGCATTTCTAACCACACACAAGTTTCATTATTCATCACAAAAGAGATTCTTCTTCTTCTTCCTTCTTTTTTTTGATGAAAAAGCTTTCTAGCTTTTTCATAAGTGATCAAAATGAGTGAGATAAAGAAAAAAAATGAGAGCTAAATTCCTACTTCATTATCCTCATCTATTCTAGCCACTTAGATTAGGGTGTTTGCTTTGCTAATACTTGATTAGTGAAGCAAAAGCTTGGGCTTGAGTTTCTTCAAGGTAGATCATCTTTGTTATCGAAGATCGAAAGCAAGCTTGCATCTTTCTCTTCATGGAGCCTCTCTAGCGTCCGGGTACTCGATGATCGCAGTGAAGGGACCCCAACACGGAGCTTATGAAGTGAAGGACCGGACTACAAAGGTTGTAATCCCAAACTCTTAGAAGTAAAGTTGTTTACTTGCTCATTGTTTTGCCTAATCTCAAGTCTAAGATCTTGGTTAGGGTTGTTCGGCACTTCTAAATTTTAAATCGGGCATGGTTGATGCATTATAGACCCTTGTAACAGTGCCTAGTAACCCTACAGATCATGCCACAAAATTTTTACAGTGGTCTTAGAAAAGCCTGCCTGATTTTCTGAAACACTCAAAATATTTTTTCGACGACAAAACAATTTCGACAGAAACTTTGAACTTGGAATTGCAGTTTTGGAAATTTCGTCCGATCGATATTTTAAACAAGTTAGAACAAGCTTGTAAAGGTTAATGGTGTGGCTCTGATACCAATGTAAGTCTACGCCAGCGCCCCGGCCGTCTTTCCGAGGCCAACTGCGGAACAAAAAACTTTTTACGAAACTGGCGCTAACGCAAACTTAAAACCCCGGATCGTTCCATTAACCGTAAACTAGTATACTGTAAAAGGGGTTTTAGAAATTATACCGATCGATCCGTGTCCTTCGGTCTTTAACATCAGCCCCTAGCTTGTTGCGGATGCACCGACGAAGCTCGCTCTCCGATCTCGCTCGATCTACGGTCTCCTCCTCGCCGAAGGATGCGCCACGTCAACGAATCTTTATAGGGGCTCCCGCCTCTGAACCGAGGCAACTCGGACACGAAGTTTGCTAGCCGACGTGTCCAAGGTTGAAATAGAGAAAGTGTAGAATACATAGTCTCAAGAAATATGAAGTTGCCCTTTTGGAACTTTGATGAAATGAGCAAAGGATTTTTGTGCAAAGGAAATTTTGTGTGCATCAAAAAGAAATCAGCCATGCTCAAAATTCAGCCCCCTCTAATTTTTTTGCTCTCGGCCACACCCAAAAATGAGCTGCTGGAATTTTCAAAGTGAGAGTGAGTGTAGGATCAAGAAGAGGTAATCTTAAGCACAATCACTTAGCAAAATATCCTAACTAATCCAAGAAGCATTCAATGCAAAGGATGACACATGTACAACTAGAACCATCCATATGACACATCCAAATGAATCCCCCTTTTCCCCATTTCGGCCAAGGAACAAGAATGGAAAAGATGGCCAAAAATGAAACTACACATTCAATATTAAAAAGCAATGTTTAACCGGGCGGAGAAAAACTGGCAACTTCAAAAAGCGACCCTGTAATAAATTACAGGATAACCACGCAACTGTATATACATACCCGCATTTGTATTCCGACCGATTACAAATGCAATGAGAAAAAATCTACACAGTATAATACTAGGATCCGGTTTAAATCAAAGCCCGCTAGTATTATCCGTCCGAACCATGACACGTGCACAAGTGCATGCGTATGTTCGAACCCTGCCATAAAACCATACGGCCTCTACAACGTTTTGCCCGAACTGGGAAACTTTCAGTGGGGGACTCTAAAGACTCGTCAATACTCTGGCAGTGGGTTTAACCATAAGCCGTCAGTGGTACTAGCTGTACGTAACGGCTGCCCATGTACTGAGTGAAAGGGAGTCCGATGAGCGAGCTCATCCTGGAACCCTACTGAGCCTATGCGTGACAATATCCGTACAGTCCGGTCCGTTCGTCTATGAGTATCGCATATTGGGCCTAGGGAGCTGGTAAACATCAGACCCCTAAAAGCGATATAAGTCGTGTCGGAGTGTATCCCAGAACCCCCTGAGATACTACTAGAATACCTACCAGTAAATCTCGCTTGCCATGGCCATGGACTTTGTGTAATGGCTCTCCTAGACACAGCGCGATCTCACCCCCAACGTTGGGAGAGACGAATCCCCTGCCGATCTGCTCACTGCCTCTATGTGGCTCGGGAATGTACCCAACTAAAACCTGTTTGCACGACTCCTTTGAGCCGTGGTAGGGTAATAATCAAAGCACAGTGGGAACTCACACGAGAAAAATGACGATCTCAGGTCGATAGACTAACCTGTACACATGTCACCTGGGAATTGCTATCTGACGACAGGTTTTAATAACCATCTAGCATGTTCCCGGCGAGTCATGTCTGGTGTACTCATAACCTATTGAGCACCTGTATACATCTTAGGTGAACCAACTGACACCAATGGCTTGTGAGACCGGCCACCGCCCCTCGTCGGGGTCTCGACTGTATACACTAGTCTACTCCGGAGTATCGATGCCCTGTCTCGAAACTCCCACGACTAGGGACCACTTTTAAGGATGTGCTTATAGACTACCCAACTCTCACGTATATGATCACCATCATACTGTTGGTAGTCAAGCAAGAATCCTATGGGATTTATCAACGTGTAATAGTGATATATCATGTCACCTTAAGCAGTACACGTTTGATAAAGATAAACCAGATAGCATACTATCATCTCGAGTAAGACTATCCTACCGGTATAGGTCCTCCCTCAATCATTGCAATCACGTGCCTGCGATCCAATAATTGACTTTGAGAGCACTATATCCAACATAGGAGGCATCATCCAGGTCCTTCATGGAGAAACCTCTGTGACAAGAATCCTTTGACTGACTGTAGCATAAGAATATCATTTCCTATTAAGAGAATGTCATTCACGTACAAGACGAGGAATACCACTGCTTTCTCTACAATCTTACTGTAAATGCATGGTTCATTTGGATTTTTGGTAAAGTCAAATTCTTTGACCGTCTCATCAAAACAGATGTTCCAACTCCGCGATGCCTGCTTTAGTCCATAAATGGACTTAAGTAACTTGCACACTTTACCGCTGCTCCCACTCTAAATGAAACCCTCTGGCTGATCAATATAGACACGCTCTTCCAAATTTCCATTTAGAAAAGCCGTCTTTACGTCCATCTGCCAGATCTCATAATTGTGGAAGGCAGCAAATGGCAAGAAGGATCCGAATGGATTTGAGCATAGCCACTGGAGAAAAGGTTTCATCATAGTCCAAACCAGGTCTTTGACGAAAACTCTTTGCAACAAGTCTAGCCTTATAGATTTCAACCTGTCCATCTACACCAATCTTCTTTCTGAAGATCCATTTGCAGCCTACGGGTTTTACCTCTTCTGGAGCAATGTCCAAAGTCTAAACTTTGTTGGTGTACATGGACTCCATTTCGGTCCGCATTGCATCCAACCATTTTACCAAGTCTCTGCTCTGAATGGCTTGCTGGAAGCTTGTAGGCTCATAATTTTCAATGATGCAATCCTCTCGATCCCCGTCTATGAGAAAACCGTAGTATCTTTCGGGCGGATGAGACTGCCTACTACTTCTGCGGAGTGGCGCTGGGATGTCCGGTTCTTCTGAAACCTCTGGTTCTACCAAACTTTCAGTAATAGCTTGTGGTTCTGGAATTTCTTCCAGTTCTATTGCGCTCCCACTTTTCTGATTTTCCAAAAATTCAGTTTCCAAGAAGTGGGCATGACGAGAAACAAAAACCTTTTGTTCCTTTGCGTAATAGAAAAGATACCCTCTGGAGTTCTTTGGGTATCCCACAAACTTACACAGTACTGAGCGTGCCTCGAGCTTGTCCGCATGCTGCTTTTTTATAAGAGATGGACATCCCCATGTCTTAAGGTACTTAAGATAGGGTTTCTTCCTACTCCACATCTGATATGGTGTGGTAGGCACAGTCTTGGTAGGAACCTTGTTCAGAAGATATGCAGCTGATTCTGGTGCATAACCCCAGAAAGATCGCGGTAACTCAGCCTTACTCATCATGGAACGGACCATATCCAATAGGGTTCGATTCCGCCTTTCCGATACACCGTTGTGTTGAGGTGTGTATGGAGGAGTAAGCTGAGAGAGAATTCCATTCTCTTTTAGGCAGTCCAGGAACTCGGCACTTAAGTGTTCACCACCTTGATCAGATCTCAGTGTCTTGATACTTTTGCCTGTTTGTTTTTCCACTTCATTCTTGTATTCCCGGAATTTCTCAAAAGCCTCGGATTTATGCTTCATCAAGAAGACATGTCCATACCTGGAGAAATCATCCGTAAAAGTAATGAAATACGAATAACCTCTTCGTGCATGTGTAGACATTGGACCGCATACATCGCTGTGTATGAGTTCCAAGAGCTCGCTCGCTCTTACTCCGTGTCCAGTGGACGAAGTCTTTGTCATCTTTCCCATGAGACAAGATTAACAAGTTGCATAAGACTGATATTCGAACGGATCCAAATATCCCTCTCTATGTAGCTTCGTCAACCGTGTTTCATTGATGTGACCCAGTCTACAATACCATAAGAAAGCCTGATTTAATTCCGGAGACTTTCTTTTAAGTGTGTTCTGGACACTGAAAACCTGAGCTTGATTTAATACGTATATACCGTTATCTAATGTACCTGACCTAATCAGAGTTTGATTTAGGTGGATGTGGACCACATCGCTTACAAATGTAAAATCATATCCTTCCTTAGAAAGTAAGGATACATATATGATATTACAGGCTAGACTAGTACATACAAACAGTTACATAGAATCAATATCTGCCCACTTGTCAATCCTAGGTGTATTCCCCTACGGATATAGCGTCCACGCTCATTTCGTTAGCAACCCTGAGAGTCATATCATCTTCATTGATAACTCTATGGTTTCTCAAAGCCTGTAATGAATTACAGATATGAGATCCTGATTCGATATCTAGTACTCAGGAAGTAGAGTTAATTGACAGACAGTTTTCAATTACAAACACACCCGACAGAAGCCACAACGTGCTTCGAATCCTGGCTATTGGCTTTCCAAGCCCTGCAATCCTTCTGCCAATGTCCTTTCCTGTAACAATAGGAACGCCCCTCCTTCCCTACTGTTAGTCCCGAAACTTTTGCCCTTCCCTTTCCTTATACCTTACTGACACCGCATATCGGCTTTGTGGAGGTCTTCTTCTTCTTACCCTTTACTTTCGCCTTAGATGCAGAAGAGGAGAATTCCCCAATAAGCAGAGCGGGTGTCTCCGTGGTTTCCTTCAGGGTGTAAGTAGATGGTAGGGACTGTAGAATGAAGTCAGTATGTGACCCGTTCTCCAACGTGGTCTCCAGGTCCTTGAGCTCATTAATATAGCTAGTCATTGTAAGGACGTTGTCCCCTACAGATGACCCGATAGCCAACCTCTCTTGAAGCAATTATTTTAAGGTCTCATATCTTGTGATACGAGATTGCTCTCCATATAAAACTTTGTTATGGAGGAAGATGGAAGCTAAGTTCATCTTCTCGTGCTGCCTCTGGTTTCCTCCATCTACTGAGGCCAATACGAGGCACTTGGCATTCACATTGTCCTTTTCCGGTGTCTTACGGATTTCAACATCCGTGACGGTAGAAACTGGACCTGGGACGGCGGGGGCTTGAGTAATAAAGAGGCGTCCCAGCTTGTCATAGGTAATGGACATCTGGATAGACCTTTGCCATTCATTATAGTCAGATTCAGTCATTTTATTATCTAGATGTAACCTAGTCTTGGTCACTTGGTTGCTGCAATTAAGAGAGAGAGAAGAAAACACTTTAGCATGATTCTCTTGCAAGTTTAGATTGGTTTTTAATTTATCTAAACAGGATGGCTCCCACTGTCTCTCGAATCCTTCCTCAAACCATAAAAGAAGAATTAGTCAGGATTAATCTCATCGTACAGTTCTTGCCTAACCGTTCGGCCATGCTAGTGTTGGTACTTCAAGGGAAGTTTTACGATGCTTTTGCAAAGTTCCTTAATTAAATAACCTCGTTTTCCCTGGAGGCGTAGCCTCGCTAACACTGTTCTAGACACCTACTTGGTTTATAGCATTGATCGTTAAGTGAAAAAATCTCCCGAGGAGTAGCATATACTCACAGTAGGACCGAGATCCCAATATCATTGTATGATAATGCTGAAGGAATCCTACCAACATTATCAAACTCCAAATGGTATGCAACACTAGCAAGTTTTCGTTTCTTTAGAAACTCCAGATGTTGATTTTTGCCTCATGCTCTTATGACCTTGACGAAGGCCAACAAATCATAAGTTACATGTCAAGTTCTACCCATCACTGTCCAGGTTAATTTGAACCTACTCATATATACCCTTAACGAAGGCCAACAAAGTAATACGACTGTCCCAAACTAACGCATCTATCTATACTACATATGAACACTCAGCAGCTACCAATCACTATGCCTTGACGAAAGCCAACATACATAGTTTGAATACTACTGAATATTCATATGAAATGACGGAGGGCTACGAATGGTTTTGGAGAAACCGTGAACGTAGTGAATTTGATATAATCGAAGGAACCTGATAGCTTTTAAAAGGAGTGGTTTAAGCTCCATATTTTTAAAAGTTTGCTGTTTTGAAAGAACCGAGTGGTTTTAAAATTGTTCTGACGATTCAGCTTTGGTTTGTTTTCTTTGCATTAATGTAATGCAGTCCCATCATTTACACCTATCATCACAGAGAGAAATGAAAATATAACGTATGCTTATGCCATCCGCATTCGCCACGGGCCCCGTCATCACCCATTAGGTTACTTAACTAACGACAGAGCGGGGGCAGGGCAGCGCGGATGCAAAACATAAGCAACGTTTACTAGATATCATATATAGATATATGCATTCGTCTCACGCAATAATTTGCATTCCAGATCATAGATAAACATATTGGATATACTAGGAATTCCGCATTTCGTTTAAGCCTGTAACGAAAATCGGATTCCACGGCCGTGATGAATAACCAAACCCCACCCCAGACCCCTACAGGTGCGACAAACTACCCGCCAAATACCCGAAGCGAAGCAACCTCCCTCATCAAAGTGAGTAGGCCACTCGGCACTTCAAAGTACCCGATAGTTTGTGCACCCCACCTTGGGTCTATCCTATGAGCAGAAAACAGTAAAAGAAATAATACAACGGTGGCTACAACCTTAACCCGGATGTGCCTCGCGAAAAAATATTACATCAAATTACAATTTATATAGAATGAAAGAAAAGAGAACCCTCATCTCACATCCCCCGGCTATTCATCTACGACGATCCAATATGTCCATATACACAAACCAAACATTACATATATGTGCAACCCCATACTAAAAGACGTATAGCAATTAGCTGAAGTTTACGAACACATATATCACAACACAGATAAAACCCAATTGGCAAATAACTTAGAATTTCGATCAAAAACTATTTCCGTATCTACGCCAAATGCAAACCAGCACTCGGATCCTTATGGGTAGAAACCAAATCCCAGAAAACTATACACCCAAAATAAGAAGAGCAGAAGAAGAACGAGCCAACTCGGCTACAACTCGGCCGCGGAACGGCGGTGAATCAACCGATTCGCCGCGGTTCCGCGGTGGTTGTAACGAGTTACTGTCTCGGTTTTCTTCCGAGTTCTTAGAATTCTGTTCATCTCAGAAAACTGCATTTTAATACCGCTTATTCGTTATCTATTTTGCTATTTATCGGTACTATTAATCAGTGTCTGCTCAGTGTTTACAGTTTACAAGTATCCGTGACAAATACTGGAAAATATACTCAAAATCACGGATATAGCATTTGGGAGCTGACACTGCAAACAGACCAGAAAACCAACCGATATCCCAAGAGCACTTTTGGAAATAATTCATGTGTACACATTTTTTTTCTAAAAATGGTCCAACACACAAGTGTGCACATAGCATGGACCATGATGGGGCTGCCATGAATCATGGTACATGGGGGCATGAGATGTGATGTGGAGTTAATGCATAAAGTTTGGATGTGATGTATTGCCTCATGTTTCCCTCCAATTCTCTGTATGCAAACCAGGCTTCAACCGATAAAACTAGCAGCACCAGAGCGATGTTGGAGTAGACACTTGATTACACAACAAACACGAGCTCCTTTCCTCGGATTGGGACCGGCGAGACTCCACCTAGACCCGGCGAGCTCGGCCCCCTTGCTCCAGTGGGTCCCATCTTTCTGTGGTCCCTCTCTTGGTGCCACGTAGCCCTATTTTTATTGTTTGTTTAATTTAGTTTGTTGTCTATAAATACAGAACCAGTGAGCAAGGTTCAATGTCCAATTCTTTTAGTCCAAGACTAATGTATATTCCATAGTTTTTGTTTTCTTTTGTTTTTGTTTAGCTTGAGAGGTGAGTGGGCTTCCATTAGTTTCTTCTTCTTCTTCCCTCTTGAAGCTCTCTTTGGAGAGCTTCATTAAGGAGGTTGAACAAGTCACTAAAATCTTGTATCTCTTTCTCAAATGTTAATAATATTTGTGTTGCTTTGTTTACTTGCTTCTTTTCTTTACTTGCTTTTCTCTTTATGATACTTAACTAATCTTTCTTTGGTTATGGTTAAGGCGAGGAAGTGAGATGAAAGGCTTTTGCCTCCTCCACCTCTTATTTATGTTTAATGTGCTTAAATCCATGATTATAACTTAAAGATTGATTTATATATTGATGTGATATGGTATTTTGAAACCATGGTTACTTGTAACCTTTTCATATACCATATTCACCCCCTTCCCAATTTAATAATGTTTAAGTTAGAATCAATTTAGGGTTAAGGTTGCTAAGTTTAGATAGGGTATCTTGTTATCAAGTGCTTGACAATCTCTTGGTTTCATATACTCTATACTATCACAAACACTTAGCAAACTTAACATTAAAATCATTTGCTCTCATTTGCTACTTTGTGTTTTTGATGTTGTGGTATGCTTGCTAACCCTTGTGTTTAGTGTTGATACTCCAAGCTTGGACATACAAACGGTAAGTGAACAAAACGGACTAGTTCGTGTTTGCGGATAATATTGGAATTTGACGACTTGTGCCTCCCAACCGCTTTGACGAGTCGTGCTTCATGCTGGGATCAAAGCAAAGACGGATAACTCATGAACAATGGAGCGTCGATGGAATCGTTGCGATTCAAACTTCCAAGCCAAAGCCGCAACCATTCTTTCTTTCTTAAACTTCTTGCTTGCTTTTCCTTGTTTTCGTATTCTTTTATATTCTTTTTGTGACAAAACCCAATTCATTCTTTCTCGAACCTTAACTAGCAATACCTAATATACAATTCCCTGTGGATCGACCCGTGCTTGCCGGCTCGCTACAACGCGCCGTGCACTTGCGGTTTTTACAAATTTAAAACGAGAACGATCTCGCGTGCACATCCATTTCAAATATCTGTTTTCAAAACATACGCGTTTGCGCACGCGGGGGGTTTCCCTCCAAATTCCCTGCAGTGAATTTTAATGCCTCTGAAAATTTTTTTTGAACAGATTTAAAATTCGACAGAAACTTTAGGGAATAAAGTGTGTAGTTTTCGAGTTCTCCGACGATCGAACTTCTAATAACTTGCTAAAAAGCTAGGAAAGGTTTAGCTAGGCTATGATACTACTGTAAGTCCGTGTCGTGCACCCCGCGAGTCCGCGGGGAGGCGGAATGTGCAAAAAACGATTTTGAAAAGCTCGCAACACGGACTCGAGCTCCCGGATCTTGGCTAAACCCTAACTAGCTCAACTTTTAAAGAGATTAACTACTCGAAAAAGAGCATTTACCTCATGATACAAGTCCTTCGGGTCTTCTCTTCGCTGTCGTCCTCGCTATCGTGGGCTCCGAGGATCGTTACGGATCGTGGCTTCCTCGTCGACTTTCTCGAATCAAAGACGATCCACCCGAGAGTCTTTAGTCCGAGCTTCAACCTTAACTCCGAGGTAACTAGGGCAAGTAGCTTACTAAACTAGATGGCCTAGGTGATGTAGAGAGTGAAGATGGATCACTTTGTCTCTTGGAACCCTAGGTTTTATCAAGTAAAGAAAGGTTTAGGGTTCACTTGAGGAAGAAGGTCACATGAGAAAATGAGAGAGGAGAAGAGAGCTTGGATGAAAATGAGTTTTCATTTGTGATGCATAGTTGAACCAAATGAATTATTGTTGAGATAAATAATTATCTCACCAAAATATCTTATGGTTCACAAAATATCTAATTTGTCAAGTGATGACTCATAGCCATCCAAGAAATATCTCTTCTTTATTTTCTACACCTCATTTTCTTTAATCCAAAAATAAAAAATAAAAGAAACACTAAAAAATGAGGTGTACCTTCTAGAAGCTTTCCCGAGCAAATTACAAGAATGCACCTCATCCGTATATACATACCCGCATTCGTATTCCGAAGAACATGAATACAAAGAGACGAAACAAATCCATCAGTACAATACTAGGATCCGGCTTAAACCAAAGCCTACTATTATCATCCGCCCGAACATCATACACACAAGTGCACATACATGATCGCAGCCCTGTCGTAAAACCATACGACCTCTACATCTTTTGCCCGATGCAGGGAAACCCTCTGTGTGGGACTCTAAAGACTCGGCAGTACGCTGGCAGTGGGTTTAACCACAAGCCGCAAGCGGTACTAGCTGCACATAAAGGCTACCTAGGTATCCGTCGATAAGAAAGCCGATGAGCAAACTCATCCGAACTCCTACTGAGCTGTAAGTCGATGTACAACACCCCACGACTTGCAGGGAGGCGGAAATATGAAAAACGATCTTGTTCTTTGCTTAAACATCGACTAACCGCATGAATCGAAGCTAAACGATAACTAACATCAAACATAGAAGTTAACAACTACTATGTAAAGGGATTATACCTAACGAATCGTGTCCTTCGTCTTTACGAACTCCACCTCCTTCCTCGGCCTTCTCGAAGTAGTAGACGATCCACCCGAGAGCTTTACTCCAAGCTTAGCCTCTAAACTTGAGCCAACTAACTTTCTTTAAGAGCTAATCAAAGAAGCTAGGTGATATAGAGTGAGGGTTATGGTTTAATAAGTCTAACTAATCCTTGTACTCAACACATGAGAGGGGAGGATTAGGGTTTGAAGAGGGAGAGCTTGAGGAGAGAGAAGGTGAAGATAATAATGAAGTGAGAAGAATAAGTTATGATAATATACATCAAGCATTTCTTTTATCAAGAAAAGAAAAGAAATGAATTTAACAACCATGCTTGATAATATCTAGTGATGATTCACATCCATGAGTCATTAAGCATTTATGATGCATTAATGACATGGATGAATCATCCATATGACTCACTAATCACATTCATTGTATATGCCACCTAAACCTCCTAAGTCACCATCTTCTAGAAGCTTCTCGCGCAATTACGAGAACGCCCCTCCTTTCCGCAAAAATACGGAAAAACTTTAGACTGTATAAATCCAATAACCGGATACCAGTAACTGGCTTAAACCAAAGCCGACTGGTAAAAACTGTCCGAAAGTCGTACGTGCGTAAACACACGTATGCGTCCGAACCCTTGTCGTAAAACCATACGACCTCTATATCGTTTCGCCTGGAGTAGGGAAACTCTCTGTGTGGGACTCTAGAGACTCGACTACTACGCTGGCAGTAGGTTTAACCACAGACCGCAAGCGGCACTAGCTGTACGTAACGGTCCCCAGGTAGATGTCGATAAGAAGGCCGATGAGGAAACCCATCCGAACTCCTACTGAGTCTGATGTGACAATCTCCGTACAGTCCGGTCCGTTCGTCTAAGACTATCGCATATCGGGCCTAGGGGGCGGTAAGCGTCAGTCCCCTAATAGCGGTATAAGTCGTGTCGGAGCGAAGCCCATTACACCCTGAGAAACTACTGGAACCTACCAGCAAATCTCGCTTGCCCTGGCCAGGGACTTTGCGTAATGGCTCTCTGATACAGCGCGATATCAACCCCCAATACCGGGAGAGACGAATCCTGTCTAACCGCCACTGCCTCCAAGTGCTCGGGACTGCACCCAACTGTTACCTGTTTGCACGACTCTTTTGAGCCGTGGTAGGGTAGTAATCTAAGAACAGTGGGACACACTCGAGGCGAAGTAGCAGTGTCAAGTCTGCGGACTATGCTGTACTCATGTCACCTGGGAACTGTTCACTGACGACTGGTATAAAACCAACCAACAGTTCCCTGTGAGTCCTGTCCGGTGTACCCGTAACCCAACGAGCACCTGCATACTATCTCCAGTACGACGTACTGACGGCTGTGGGACAGACCATCTCCCCAACTGGGATGAGAAGCGTACACACTAGTCTACTCCGGAGTATCGATGCCCTGTCTCGATAATCCAACGACTAGGGACCTGAATAAGGATGTGCTTGTAGACTACCCAGCCCCCACTAGTGTGACTGCCATCACAACGCCGGTAGTCAAGCAAGATCCTAAGAGCTCTATCAATACGTATACTCACATATTAAGATAGAATAACCAAGTAGCATACTACCATGTTTAGCAAGACTGTTATATACATGTGAATATCCCAAGCTTCTATTAAGTAATATACAAACTAGTATGATACAATAATGGCCCCTAAGGCATATACACTAACATGAGCCCACTTGCACTAGGGCCATGTACTGGCATATCGAAGACCGATGATCTCGAGTAGCCTCTCGAACTGAATCTGAGGTAGGGCCTTCGTGAATGGATCAGCAATGTTCTCTTCAGAAGCAACTCTCCGTACCTCGATCTCCTGACGATCAATGATCTCCCTGATCAGGTGATACCGCCTTAAGATGTGTCTGGACTTCTGATGGGACCTTGGTTCCTTTGCTAAAGCTATAGCTCCGTTGTTGTCGCAATACAGAGGTATTGGATCAACTATGGTAGGAACCACCTGAAGTTCTGTTAGGAACTTCTTCATCCAGACTGCTTCTTTTGCGGCATCGCAAGCAGCTATATACTCCGCTTCCATCGTTGAGTCAGCAACGGTGTCCTGCTTGGAGCTCTTCCAGCACACCGCCCCTCCATTGAGGGTAAAGACATAACCCGACATGGACTTGGAATCGTCCTTATCACACTGAAAGCCGGAATCAGCAAAGGCCTCCAACCTGAGGTCTTTTCCGCCGTAAACCAAGAACATCTCCTTAGTCCTTCTCAGGTACTTGAGAATGTTCTTTACTGCTATCCAGTGCTTCTCCCCTGGGTCTGACTGATACCGGCTTACCACACTCAGTGCGTAAGCTACATCTGGTCTGGTGCACAACATCGCATACATTATAGAGCCTACCGCAGAAGCGTAGGGTATAATAGACATGCGTTCCCTTTCCAAATCAGTCTTGGAAGACATCTCTTTGGAGAGGGTGATTCCGTGACAAGCCGGTAGATTACCGCGCTTAGAATCTTCCATACTGAATCTTTTCAGTACAGTGTCGATATACCTGGACTGCGAAAGTCCCAACATCCTCTTGGATCTATCACGATAGATCCGGATCCCCAGAATGTAAGAGGCATCACCCAGGTCTTTCATGGAGAACCTGTGTGACAAGAATCCTTTGACAGATTATAGCATAGGAATGTCATTTCCTATCAATAGAATGTCATCCACGTACAAGACGAGGAATACGACACTTCTGGCTACAACTTTACTATATATGCACGGTTCATCTGGATTTTTGATAAAGTCATATTCTTTGACTGTCTCATCAAAACAGATGTTCCAACTCCGCGATGCCTGCTTTAGTCCATAAATGGACTTAAGCAGCTTGCATACTTTCCCGCTGCTCCCACTCTGATTGAAACCCTCTGGCTGATCCATATAGACGCACTCTTCTAAATTTCTATTCAGAAAAGCCGTCTTTACGTCCATCTGCCAGATTTCATAATCATGGAAGGCAGCAATAGCAAGAAGGACCCGAATGGATTTGAGCATAGCCACTGGAGAAAAAGTTTCGTCATAGTCCAAACCAGGTCTTTGACGAAAACCCTTTGCAACAAGTCTAGCCTTATAGGTTTCCACCTGTCCATCTACACCAATCTTTTTCTTGAAGATCCATTTGCATCCTATGGGTTTTACCCCATCTGGAGCAAAGTCCAAAGTCCATACTTTGTTGGTGTACATGGACTCCATTTCGGTCCGCATTGCATCTAGCCATCGTACCGAGTCGCCGCTCTGGATGGCCTGCTGGAAGTCAGTAGGTTCATCATCATCTATGATGCAATCCTCTCTATCCCCATCTATGAGAAAACCGTAGTATCTCTCAGGCGGATGAGACGGCCTACTACTCCTGCGGAGGGGTGCGGGAATGTCCTGTTCTTCTTGAACTACCGGTTCTACCAAACTTTCAGTATTAGTTTGTGGTTCTGGAATTTCTTCCAGTTCTATTTCGCTCCCACTTGATTCCTTTTCTAAAAACTGATGTTCTAGAAAATGGGCATTACGAGAAACAAATACCTTTTGTTCCTCTACGTAATAGAATAGATATCCCCTGGAGTTCTTTGGATATCCCACAAACTTACACTTTACTGATCGTGCCTCGAGCTTGTCCACATGCTGCTTTTTAACAAAAGCTGGACATCCCCAAATCTTTATATACTGTAGATGGGGTTTCTTCCCGCTCCACATCTGATATGGAGTGGTAGGCACAGTCTTGGTAGGAACCATGTTCAAAAGATATGCCGCTGATTCTAGCGCATATCCCCAGAAAGATCGCGGTAACTCAGCATTACTCATCATGGATCGTACCATATCCAATAGGGTTCGATTCCGTCTCTCCGATACACCGTTATGCTGTGGAGTGTATGGAGGAGTAAGCTGAGAGTGAATTCCTTTCTCTTTTAAGTAACCTAGGAACTCGGCACTCAAGTATTCACCACCTCGATCAGATCTAAGTGTCTTGATACTTTTGCCGGTTTGGTTTTCTACTTCATTCTTATACTCTTGGAATTTCTCAAAAGCCTCGGATTTATGTTTCATCAGATAAATGAATCCGTATCTTGAGTAATCATCCGTGAAAGTAATGAAATAGGAAAAACCACCTCTTGCATGTGTAGACAATGGACTACATACATCGCTGTGTATGAGTCCTAAGAGCTCGCTCGCTCTTACTCCTTGTCCAGTGAATGGAGTCTTTGTCATCTTTCCTTTGAGACAAGATTGATAAGTGTCATAAGTTTGATATTCGAACGAGTCCAATATCCTTCTCTATGCAACTTAGTCAACCTTCTCTCATTGATGTGACCCAGTCTACAATGCCATAAGAAAGCTTTATTTAAATCTGGAGACTTTCTTTTAAGTGTGTTCTGGACATTGAAAATTTGGAGTTGGTTTAAAACATATATACCGTTATTTAGTGTACCGGACCCAATCAAACCATGATTAAGGTGGATGTTAACAACATCTCTTACAAATGTGAAATCATAACCTTTATTTGATAACAAGGAAACTGATATGATATTACACGTTAAGCTTGGTACAAAATAACAGTTATGTAAAACCAAAATGTGTCCACTCGTCAATCCTAGGTGATAATCCCCGACGGACGCAGCTCCCATGCTAGCTCCGTTAGCAACCTTTAGGGTCATATCACCTTCCTTCAGCACTCTACGGTTTCTCAGTGCCTGCAATGAATTGGAAATATGAGATCCTGATCCGGTATCCAATACCCAGGAAGTAGAGTTGATCGACAGACAATTCTCAATTACAAACACACCTGAAGTCGAAGCCACAGCTTGCTTCGGTTCCTGGTTCTTGGCGTTCCACGCCTTGCAATCCTTCTTCCAGTGCCCTTTCCTGTGACAATGGAAGCATTCATCCTGGCCAACTACCGGTACCGCAAACTTTTTCTTTCCCTTCCCTCCCACCTTACTAACACCTCCTCTAGGTTTGGTGGCGGCCTTCTTCTTCCTTCCTTTGGCCCTAGCCTTGGACCCGGAAGAAGATGCACCGCTAACAAACATAGCGGGTGTTTCCCTTGCTTTCTGCAAGGTGCCCTCTGCACTCCTTAACATGTTCAGGAGTTCCGGAAGTTCAACTTCTTTTCTTTGAAGGTTGAAGTTCAGGATAAACTGGGCGTAGGTGGGAGGAAGGGACTGGAGAATAAGGTCTGTATAGAGCTCATTATCCAAAGTCGTCCCAAGGTCTGCGAGCTCTTCAATATAGCCGATCATCTTTAGGACATGTTCTCCTACCGATGACCCGACAGCCAACCTCGCTCGAAACAAGTTCTTAGAGGTCTCGTATCTTGCTATACGAGATTGCTCTCCATAAAGTTCCTTTGTATGGAGAAATATGCCATCTAGGTTCATATCCTCGTGCCTCCTCTGATGTTCATTGTTCATTGAGGCAAGCACGATGCACTTGGCTTTCGCGCAATCTAAATCCCAGGTTTTGCGGATTTCCTTATCCGCATTGCTGGATTTGGGACCAAGGACAGCAGGTGCCGTAGCGGTGAGGACGTACCCCAATTTGTCATAGGTCAAAGCCATTTTGACATTCCGCAGCCAATCTTTATAGTTTGGCCCTGTCAGTATATTTTTTTCTAAAAGTAACTTAAGTCCAGTCATTTTCAGGGTCGCTGCAATTAGGAGAGAGAGAAGAAAACTCTTTAGCATGATGCTCTTGCAAGTTTAGAGTGGTTTTTAGTTTATCTAAACTGGATGGCTCCCACTGTTTCTCGAATCCTTCCTCAAACCATAAAAGAAGAATTAGCCAGGACTATTCTCACTGTACAATTCTTGCTTAACCGTTCAGCCAGGCTAGTGTCGATACTTCGAGGGAGGTTTTCCAACGCTTTCGCGAAGTTCCTTAATTAAATAACCTCTTTTCTCTGGGGGCGTAACCCCGCTGACACCATTCTGGACACCTACTTGGTTTATAGCATTGATCGTTAAGTGACGAATCTCCTGATAAGTAGCATATACTCACAGTAGGATCGGGATCCAAATATCATTGTATGATAATGTTGAAGGAATCCTACCAACATTCATCAAACTCCAAATGGTATGCAACTCTTTGCAAATTTCAGTTTCTTTAGAAATTCCCGATATATATTTCTGCCCCATGCTCTTATGACCTTGGCGTTAGGTCAAAATGTCATAAGTCACATGTCAAGTTCTACCCATCATTATCTTCTCAATTTGAACCCATCCGTATATATCCTTGACGTTCGGCCAAAATGATAATACGACTGTCCCAAACTAACTCATCTATCTATGCAACAAATGAATACCCAGTAGCTACCAAACACTATGCCTTGGCGTTGGGTCAAAATACATAGCTTGAATACTACTGAATACCCAGATGAAATGACGGAGGGCTACGAATGGTTTTGGCGAAACCGTGAACGTAGTGAACTTGATATAACCGAAGGAACCTGATAGCTTTTAAAAGGAGTGGTTAAAGCTCCACATTTAAAAATATCTGTTTTTAAAATTAACCGAGTGGTTTCTTTTAAATTGTTCCAACGATTAAACTTTTTGGTTTATTTTCTTTGCATTATAAATAATGCGTCCCATCATTAACCTATCATTGCAGAAAACAACGAAAATACAACGTCCTCTTATGCCATCCGCATTCGCCACGGGGTCCCGTCATCACCCGTTAGGTTACTTAACTAACGACAGAGCGGGGGCTGGGCTAGCGCGGGTGTAAAACATAAGTGACGTCTAAATAGCTATCATATATAGATATTGTACATTCGTCAGACGCAATAATAGGCATTCCAGATCATAGATGAACTTTATTGGATTTGCAAGCAATCCGTGTTTGTTTTGAGCCTGCAACAAAAGACGGATTACACAGTTGTGATGAATAGCCATTACCCCACCCAAGACCCCAACGGGTGTTAGTTATATGTATGCCCTAGAGGCCATTACTGTACATTGGATGTATATTGTAGTGGATGCTGGGACATATATAGGGAGGACTTTCTTGCTCGACATGATAGTATTCTATCTGGTTGATCTTTACCTTAACGTGTATACTAATTGTCTCTCTGTTACATGTTGGTAAAGCCCTTAGGATCTGTACTTGACTACCTGGACTATGATGCGGATCATACTAGTGGGGACATGGTAGTCCATAAGTACATCCTTGAAAGTCCCTAGTCGTGGGTGTATCGAGACGGGGCATCGATATACCAGAGTAGACTAGCGTATACCTTCTCGACCCATACAGATGGGCGATGGATGATCCCATATCCATTGGTGTTTGACATCAGAGATGATATACGGGTGCTCAGTAGAGACTGGGTACACTGGACGGACTCGCCGAGAACTCCCAGATGGTATTATACCTTACGTCAGATGGCAGTTCTCTGGTGACACTGGTACAGAGTAGTCTGTTGACCCGAGATCGTCATAGAGTCTTGTGTGGTTCCCACTGTGCTTTGATTTCCATCTTACCACGTCCAAGAGGGCGTGCAAAACGATGGTTTTTGGGTACAGTCCCGAGTCACATGGAGGCAATGAGCGATAGGAGGGGATTCGTCTTTCCCGGTATAGGGAGTTGATGTTGCACTGTGTTCGATTGGCTATAACAGGAAGTCCCTGGCCAGGGCTGCTCAGAGAATTGCTGGTAAGTGTTACCAGTAGTTTCTCGACCCGTTATGAGCCTCATATCGACACGACTTATCGAGCTATTGGGGTCTGACGTTTACCACCCCTAGGCGAGATATGCGACATATCAGACGATCAGACCGGACTGTACGGTAGTGTTACTGGTTGGATTCACTGGAGTGTGAGCGGGCTTGCTCGTCGATCTTCTGATCGCTCAATACCCGGGTGGCCGTTACGTTTAGCAGACCGCTTGCGGCTTGTGGATGTTTGATATGATCATCATCCGCTGCCGGCGTATTGACGAGTCTTTAGAGTCCTACACAGAGGTTTCCTGGCTCAAGCGAAACGAAATAGGAGCGCATATGAGATATGTGCGGGACCGAGAATGATATCAGTATTCAATTCTCGCGATATGTGACATTGATCGGTTATATGCGATATATCCGGCATATCGGATCAAGTGTTGATTCGATAAATTGTTGCTGTTGATATTAGTCGGTTATATGCGATATGACCGGATCATTAAATCAAGTGTTGATTTAATGATTTAATGCATAATTATATATTTGATATATTACTTTACATTAACTAGTATCGGTTCACTTAAGATGTATTTTCTCACTCGCATGTGCACATTGTATATGTGATATATTTTTGTGCACTTGGATGTATCATGTTTGATGATACAATAATGCTAGGGTTTGTGTAAAGGGTTAAACCTTAGTTAAGTAAATGGTTAAGGTTTTCTTTTATTCATTCATTTATTTTTTAATTTGGATTAAAAGAAATGAAATGAGAAAAGAAAAACAAAAGGGTTTCATTCTTTCATGAAGCTTGTTGAAGCTTTGACCAAAGAAACCCTTTTGTCTTCATCTCATTAACCTTAACCATTCATTGAACTATAGTTAGCTCTCTACACTTTACCATGGTTACAATTATGATAAGAATTGATTTTCTTTTCTATTCAATTAACTTATCATAATTCTTTCTTCATCTTCTTCTTCTTCTTCAATGAAGAAAAAGCTTGCTTCATCAATGGTGATTGATGAATTAGAGTGAGAAATCCAATTCTAAAGTGAACCCACTTCCTATTTCTTCATCCTCTACCTCTTGCCAAGTAGTAGAGTGTGTTTCCTTCACAAGTTTTCATGGCTTGGTGAAGGTGGAGCTTGATCTAGTGATGCTTCGACGTAGATCATCTTCGGCACGTTGTCGACGACCTAGCCCGGTCTTTTCTCCGATGAAACCACCGTGAGAGTCATGGTTCGATTTGGACAGCGGAGAGGACTTCATTGCGGAGCCGTGGAGGTGGAGCACCGGATCTACAAAGGTTGTATTTCCGTATTCTTGTAGTTAAGTGTTAACTAGTTTCTTTTTCGCCTAGAAATCTAGCCAACGATCCGTTCTAGGGTTTCTCGGCACCGTTTAAATTTGAAATTGGCATGGTTGATGCCTTGTGAGACCTCATTAGGGTGCCTAGGAACCCTACAGTGGTATCAGAACCTAGCTAGAGCCTTAGGCGAAGTCTAGACGCAATTTGAAGTCCGAACGAACCCGAAACCCAATTCCAAACATGCTCTCTGTCCTTTTTTCAAAAACTGGGATTTTTCCAAATTAAAAATTGCTAAAAAATTCAGCAGGGAAAAATAAGAATTACGATGCAAATTTTTTTCGATGAACAGTATTTATTGCGGCGGAACCGCGGCAGAAGCCTAGCTTCTGCGGCGGTTCAGCGGAAATCTGGTGACGTCAGCCCTCACTGTTTGCACAGTAACTCTTATTAAATTATGCTGGATTTTCTGGGAATTTTTAATATTAATTCAAGAGTTGAATTTTCTGGGATTGTTTTGGGGATTCGGTGTTTCGATCGGAGTATCAAATTTTGTCTATGTGGCTTTCCGGATAAATTTTAGAATATGTTAAAAAGTCCGACCGGATATAAATACCCAATTTTTCCCCTGTCGGGAAATTTCTAAGTGTTGGATTTTTCCGTAGTTTAACGACGTTCTAAGTAGTGCAAGTAACGCGATGGACCCTCTAGAAGACAACAAACCTTAACTCGAGTATGTGACCGTCTTGAACTGCCCTTTGAACCTTCGGGTTTGGGGCAGTACGGCGTGCCACATGTGAGGCGTTGGCTTGACCCTTCTACGGCTGGACTGTCGGTACTGAGGCACGAACTGAATGTTGTTAGACTTATTTCATGTGTTGATCTGTATCGGGAAAAATTGGGTGTTCGATTGTTCGATCGGAAAGTTTGACATTTTCTATTTATCCGGAATGGGATACAATAATTGGAATTCACAAGAAGTTATTAGATAACTGAATGAATGTTATAAACATAGCACTTTAGTCTCTCTTGATCGGTTGCCACGGAATTTTGATGCGATCAAAAGTCCGTCGCAATCACGTAGCGTACGCGGATACTCGCCGGGTAAACTTAATAGACAGCCTCGCCCCATAGCCCCGACCAAGTGACTGTAGGAGAACCCCGTCGCCGAAAGCATCCGTTCGGGTGCTCGCGGTAGCGGTGTTCCGCCTTGGTGCACTTCGTCGACGGCGTCGGGGGTGCGGCCGCCTACTAAAGTTTGCGACGAGCATTCGATCAGTTTTTCGGGAATCTTGTTGAATTCCCCGACTTGACATTGAAAAGTGTTTTCGATAATGAGACTAAAATGCGGGGTTTATAATTGTTAGGCATGCGATGTCTAAGTAATTCATTTGGTCAGGCATGCGATGTCTGAGGAGGTTGCGGATTCCAACTGTTGTAGTTTTACACTTTCTTTTCTGTGACCGTAAGTGTAATATGTGATATCGCCGGTTTCGTTGCTATATGTCAACGACAATTGGGATGCGCATATTTACTTACGTTGATGACATGTGATGTTATGTGTTGCTGGATATGTTATATTGGATCGTCGTGTTTGAATAGCCGGGGTTTTTTATGTGAGATGAGTGTTTTTCATTTTCATTCATGTAAAAACTTGTATGTAATATTCTTTTATTGGGGCGCTTCCAGGTTGCGGAAGTTGTCACCGTTTGTATATTATTTACTTTTCCGCACTAGGATAGACCCAAGGAGGGGAGCATAAGTAACCGGGTTCTGGAGTCCAGTGGGAGACCAACTCGAGGAGTCGAGTCCGGGTCTCCTAACTCCAGAATTGGTAGGGTTGCTTGCCGCTCTCGTAGGGGTCTAGGGGTGTGGGTTTGGCTATTCATCGCGACCGTGGAATCCGTGTTTTATACTGGCTCGTATTGAAAACACGGACGTCCTAGTATATCCAATATTTCATATGATTCTTCTGCTGCGATATCTGTGATGTGATCATGTGATATTCTGTGATAGATACAGTATATAGTATATATGATATATTATATAGGTGTTACTTATGTTTTACACCCGCACTAGCCCTGCCCCGCTCTGCCGTTAGTTACCTAACCTAACGGTGCACGAGGGGACATCGAAGCGAATGCGGATGGCATAAGTGTACGTCGTATTTATCTGTGATGTTTAGGTACTTAAATGATGGGACTTCATTAATGTGATTAATGAAATAAAAGAAACCTAAGATGTTGTAGAATCGAATTTCAAAATAAAACAGGTAGCTACAGTTCTTGCTTTGCACAGCGGTATATATGATATATCCTGCACCTTATTCGATAAGGAAAGGACCGAGATCCCTTCACCGGGAGTGACTCCTTTAGCAATAACTGGCAGATGCTACAACCCTCGGTTTGTCTTTTGATTGCTTTTAAGTGTTTTTGCTTTGCACAGTGATATATATGATATATCCCGCACCTCATTCGACGAGGAAAGGACCGACGATCCCTTCACCGGGAGTGACTCCTTTAGCAAAACTAGAAAAGCCTCAAAAACACTCCATTTCAAAATTCATTCGATCCTACAACGATATCAAGTTCATTACGCAATAGGTTTTCAGAAAAACCTGTCGTAGCCCTCCGACATTTCAGATAAGTTGTATATAGTATTCGTGCTGCATTTGTTGGCTTTCATCAAGGTGCAGTGTGCGGTAGCTATATGCTGCTTATCTGCAGCATACGATGCGATTGGATTAGGGTAGTCGTGCGGCTTTGTTGGCTTTCGTCAAGGGTCGTGCGGGTGGGTTTAATTCGATCAAGAAATGTACGGGTTGAACTTGACTAGCGGGCTATGGTTTGTTGGCTTTCGTCAAGGACATAGCACGTTAGGGGCAAAACATTATCGGGAATTTCAAGTGTTGAAATTTGCAATGAGATTGCATACCTTCTATGAGATAGTTGTATCCCGATACCCGCTGCGAGTAAGTGTTACTCCTGGGAGAGTTTTATACATTACAATTAGCCGATCAAGTAGGTGTCTAGAAAGGTGTCAACGGGGTTACGCCTCTGGGAAAACGAGGTTTACATTAATTAGGTTCGTGCGAAAGCACGGGGGACCTCCCTCAAAGTACCGACACTGGCCTGGCTGAAAGATTGGCGAACTTGTAGTGTGTAATTAATCCCGGCTAGTCTTTCCTTTTAGGGTTTGAAGGAAGATTTGATAAAAAGCAGTGGGAGCCATCCTGATTAGATAAAATAATAACCAATCTATTCTTGCCAGAGCGCACGCTGAGTGTTTTCTTCTCTCTCTCTCCTAGTAGCGACCATATCACGTCTTAATCAAGATAAAAATACGGATTATTGACCGAACCCGCTTGTTATACTGAGCTGGGGAACGTTGGTCCCGCTCCAACTTATAATTGTTATAAGACAGAGCAGGAAATTGGGGAATACCAGATTTCCCGTGCCGCCCAAACGAAGAGAGTGCATGCTGATGCATCATCTTCGGGTGTGTTCATTACAGAGAACTGTTTCTCAGTATCCTTTACGTCCTGGGTATGTGATACCAGATCAGGATCCCAGATATGTAATTTGTTACATAGGGCTACAGAAAGGTAGAGAACTGAGAACGGGTGATAAGTTTCATGAGGCAGAAAACGGGGCAACAGTTGCAGCCAGGTCTGTTGGTCACTGTCACCCTGTATTACCAATACATTGATTCTGAACGAATGTTATTAGATACCGAACCTGATATACAAAATCATATCTGTCTCTTTATTAGTAAAGAAACGATAAAATTTTGTATTGTTGGATAATGTTTTGAACATTTCCTATATCAAAAGTTGATCGGTTCAGGCACGTTATCTAAAAGCATTCATGTTCTAAATCAAACTACAGTTCTTAGTATACGGATCACACACAAGAGGAAGAGTTCAGAAATGAACGAATTCTTCTTGAGGCATTGTATACTAGGTCAGATCAATGTGACCCGACTAGCTAGAGTTACATAAAGATGCATATTTAAATCAGTTTGAATTTACATCTTTAGAAACTCGCCAGTCATGTCACAGAGATAAGATGACCATAGCTCTGTTTACTGGAAACAGAGAAAGAGTTAGTGAACTCTTGGGATGATACATGTTGATGTATGTTAGGTCCCCTGTCTACATATGCCAGGACTGGTTCTTTGTACTTCGTTACATTCTCTGATAATCTCTCAAGATTCAGACATATGTTCCTGTTGAAACACAAGTCTGAACCTTTTGAGATATTCACAGAATATAAGTTAGAAGTAGAGAACCAATAAAGGTATAAGTATTATGTCCTATGATGAGATCAAGGAGGAGAATACTTGAGCACGGAAATCCTGGATTATTCTAAAGGAGAATGAGATTCTCTCTCAGCATTACTCCTCCATATACACCATTGCACGATGGTATATCGGGGCGGAGCAATCACACCTTATGTGATATGGTGTGCTCTATGATGAGTACTACTGAGTTACCTATTTCCTTTTGGGAGTTATGCACTTGAGAAGATGCATACCTATTGAATTAGGTTCGAATCAAATCAATGCCTACCACTTCATATGTGATATGGAAAGAGAAGAGCCCATATCTTAAGTTAGTTAAGATTTGGGGTTGTCTGGCCTATGTCTAAAAGCAAAATCCGGACAAGCTCGAGGCAAGGTAAGTTATGTAAAACTGGAAAGGTTCCAGCTATACAAACTACAGCTGATGATTTGGTAGAACCAAAGGATTCAGTAGATTCCAACGAACCTCAGCCTCTCCGCCGATCTAGTAGGGTTCCTCACCCACATGATAGATACTTCTGTTTCTCTATGACAGTGGGAGCGAGGAATGCATCATGAGATGATGACCCAACTAGTTTCGAGCTGGCCATCAGGAGTGGGACTCTGTAAGAATGGCTGGATGCTTAGCGATCTGAGATGGAATCCTTATACACCAACAAAGTATGGACTTTGGTTGCTATATCTGAAGGGTTAAATCCCCATCAGGAGCAAGTATATCTTGAGAAGATTACTTGGTGTAGATGGAAAAGTTGAGACTTTTAAAGCTAGACTTGTTAAAGCTTTTCGTCATCGACCAGGTATGGATCATGAGGAAACCTTTTTCTAAGGAGCTATGCTTAAGTCCATCCATATCCTACTTGCCACGGCTACATACCATGACTACGATATCTAGTGGTTGGGTGTCATGACTGCTTTTCTAAATGATGTTTTAGAAGAGAACGTCTATAAGTACACAGCCAGAGGGTCTCGTAGACAGTGGGAGCAGCGGAAACGTGTGAAAGATGCTTTATAGGATAAAGCAGGCATCGCGGAGTTGGAACATCTGTTTTGATGAATTAGTCAAAGAGTTTGACATCATCAAAATGGTAGATGAACCTTGTATAAACAAAAAGGTAGTAGGGAATATGGTGGTAATCCTCGTAGAGTACGTGGATGACATACTCTCGATAGGGAAGGAGTTTCCTATGCTACGCTCGGTCGATCTCCGCATATCACAAAGATTCTCCATAAAGGATCAAAATGATACCTTCTAAATCCTGGGTTTTGGATCTATGAGATAGATCTAAATGGATGTTAGGATACTCACTAGCTGTAGTGAGATGGTATCAATCGATCCTGAGGAGAATCACTGGAAGGGTTCCAGGGTGATAAAGACGACTGAATGTCAGTCACAGGCATTGTCTTTACCCTCAGTAAAGGGACGGTATGTTGGAAGAGTTCCAAGCTAGATACCATGGGATACTAGACGATAAAGTCAGGATACATCGCTACTTAAGATGCTACCAAAGAGGCTGTTTGGGTGTATAATGGTTCATGAGATGAACTATGTTCCTACCATTGTGAGACAATGGAGTTGTGACTTATGCCAAGGAATGCCGGTCCCATCAGTGATCCAGACATATTCTAAGGCAGTATCACTTGATCATGGAGATGGTTGATCTCCAGGGAGATCGAGGTTAGGAGAGTAGACTCAGAGGACAACACAGCGGATCCACTCACAAAGGCCTGTTCCCAGAGAGAGACTTTTATGGGATGGTTGAGTATGAGATACTACAACCACTGCTACAGATGGCCCTAGTGCAAGTGGGAGATTGTTAGTTATATGTATGCCCTAGAGGCCATTACTGTACATTGGATGTATATTGTAGTGGATGCTGGGACATATATAGGGAGGACTTTCTTGCTCGACATGATAGTATTCTATCTGGTTGATCTTTACCTTAACGTGTATACTAATTGTCTCTCTGTTACATGTTGGTAAAGCCCTTAGGATCTGTACTTGACTACCTGAACTATGATGCGGATCATACTAGTGGGGACATGGTAGTCCATAAGTACATCCTTGAAAGTCCCTAGTCGTGGGTGTATCGAGACGGGGCATCGATATACCAGAGTAGACTAGCGTATACCTTCTCGACCCATACAGATGGGCGATGGATGATCCCATATCCATTGGTGTTTGACATCAGAGATGATATACGGGTGCTCAGTAGAGACTGGGTACACTGGACGGACTCGCCGAGAACTCCCAGATGGTATTATACCTTACGTCAGATGGCAGTTCTCTGGTGACACTGGTACAGAGTAGTCTGTTGACCCGAGATCGTCATAGAGTCTTGTGTGGTTCCCACTGTGCTTTGATTTCCATCTTACCACGTCCAAGAGGGCATGCAAAACGGTGGTTTTTGGGTACAGTCCCGAGTCACATGGAGGCAATGAGCGATAGGAGGGGATTCGTCTCTCCCGGTATAGGGAGTTGATGTTGCACTGTGTTCGATTGGCTATAACATGAAGTCCCTGGCCAGGGCTGCTCAGAGAATTGCTGGTAAGTGTTACCAGTAGTTTCTCGACCCGTTATGAGCCTCATATCGACACGACTTATCGAGCTATTGGGGTCTGACGTTTACCACCCCTAGGCGAGATATGCGACATATCAGACGATCAGACCGGACTGTACAGTAGTGTTACTGGTTGGATTCACTGGAGTGTGAGCGGGCTTGCTCTTCGATCTTCTGATCGCTCAATACCCGGGTGGCCGTTACGTTTAGCAGACCGCTTGCGGCTTGTGGATGTTTGATATGATCATCATCCGCTGCCGGCGTATTGACGAGTCTTTAGAGTCCTACACAGAGGTTTCCTGGCTCAAGCGAAACGAAATAGGAGCGCATATGAGATATGTGCGGGACCGAGAATGATATCAGTATTCAATTCTCGCGATATGTGACATTGATCGGTTATATGCGATATATCCGGCATATCGGATCAAGTGTTGATTCGATAAATTGTTGCTGTTGATATTAGTCGGTTATATGCGATATGACCGGATCATTAAATCAAGTGTTGATTTAATGATTTAATGCATAATTATATATTTGATATATTACTTTGCATTAACTAGTATCGGTTCACTTAAGATGGATTTTCTCACTCGCATGTGTACATTGTATATGTGATATATTTTTGTGCACTTGGATGTATCATGTTTGATGATACAATAATGCTAGGGTTTGTGTAAAGGGTTAAACCTTAGTTAAGTAAATGGTTAAGGTTTTCTTTTATTCATTCATTTATTTTTTAATTTGGATTAAAAGAAATGAAATGAGAAAAGAAAAACAAAAGGGTTTCATTCTTTCATGAAGCTTGTTGAAGCTTTGACCAAAGAAACCCTTTTGTCTTCATCTCATTAACCTTAACCATTCATTGAACTATAGTTAGCTCTCTACACTTTACCATGGTTACAATTATGATAAGAATTGATTTTCTTTTCTATTCAATTAACTTATCATAATTCTTTCTTCATCTTCTTCTTCTTCTTCAATGAAGAAAAAGCTTGCTTCATCAATGGTGATTGATGAATTAGAGTGAGAAATCCAATTCTAAAGTGAACCCACTTCCTATTTCTTCATCCTCTACCTCTTTCCAAGTAGTAGAGTGTGTTTCCTTCACAAGTTTTCATGGCTTGGTGAAGGTGGAGCTTGATCTAGTGATGCTTCGACGTAGATCATCTTCGGCACGTTGTCGACGACCTAGCCCGGTCTTTTCTCCGATGAAACCACCGTGAGAGTCATGGTTCGATTTGGACAGCTGAGAGGACTTCATTGCGGAGCCGTGGAGGTGGAGCACCGGATCTACAAAGGTTGTATTTCCGTATTCTTGTAGTTAAGTGTTAACTAGTTTCTTTTTCGCCTAGAAATCTAGCCAACGATCCGTTCTAGGGTTTCTCGGCACCGTTTAAATTTGAAATTGGCATGGTTGATGCCTTGTGAGACCTCATTAGGGTGCCTAGGAACCCTACAGCGGGTACGGCAAACTACCCGCCCGGCAGTTTGTGCACCCCACCTTGGGTCTGTCCTAGGAGCAAAAAAAGTAAAATGAAATAATACAACGGTGGCTACAACCGCAACCTGGATGTGCCCCGCAAAATAATATTACAACAAATTACATTTACATCAAATGAATTAAATAATAACCCATCACATAACCCCGGCTATACATCACAACAGTCCAACACAGTTCATATCCACAAACAGTAAAAACCATTACAGAAATGTGCAACCCCCTGCCAACCGACATACTAGCAGTTAGGGGAGGTTTACGAACACATTATACAAACACAGATATAATCCATCAAGCAAATACTGTATAATTTCGATCGATTAAACACTTCTAATTTTGCTCCAATACTTCTCTGTAAATCTGAAACCTGAGCAAAAATAAAATATTCCAGAAAATACCAAATATCACAGAGAAGCAACACAGGAAAATTGGGTTCCTGAATCGCCAACTCGGCGGCGGAAGCGCGGCGGATCGGTGCGATCCGCCGCGATTCCGCGGCGCTTTAGGCGATTCAGGGGCCCAAATTTCTTGGGTGTTCTTCTACTGTCTTTTTAAGCTTTCTGAACCTCCCTGAAAAATTTTTGGACTTCATTTAAAAATCGACAGAAAACCATGATTTCGGGTTTTTCCGGTTTCGTTTTTTCCGTTCGAAATTCATACAAATTTGCAAGTAAGTTATTTATTGTTTAGCGAGGCTCTGATACCACTGTAAGTCGATGTACAACACCCCACGACTTGCGGGGAGGCGGAAATATGAAAAATGATCTTGTTCTTTGCTTAAACATCGACTAACCGCATGAATCGAAGCTAAACGATAACTAACATCAAACATAGAAGTTAACAACTACTATGTAAAGGGATTATACCTAACGAATCGTGTCCTTCGTCTTTACGAACTCCACCTCCTTCCTCGGCCTTCTTGAAGTAGTAGACGATCCACCCGAGAGCTTTACTCCAAGCTTAGCCTCTAAACTTGAGGCAACTAACTTTCTTTAAGTGCTAATCAAAGAAGCTAGGTGATATAGAGTGAGAGTTATGGTTTAATAAGTCTAACTAATCCTTGTACTCAACACATGAGAGGGGAGGATTAGGGTTTGAAGAGGGAGAGCTTGAGGAGAGAGAAGGTGAAGATAATAATGAAGTGAGAAGAATGAGTTATGATAATATATATCAAGCATTTCTTTTATCAAGAAAAGAAAAGAAATGAATTTAACAACCATGCTTGATAATATCTAGTGATGATTCACATCCATAAGTCATTAAGCATTTATGATGCATTAATGACATGGATGAATCATCCATATGACTCACTAATCACATTCATTGTATATGCCACCTAAACCTCCTAAGTCACCATCTTCTAGAAGCTTCTCGCGCAATTACGAGAACGCCCCTCCTTTCCGCAAAAATACGGAAAAACTTTAGACTGTATAAATCCAATAACCGGATACCAGTAACTGGCTTAAACCAAAGCCGACTGGCAAAAACTGTCCGAAAGTCGTACGTGCGTAAACACACGTATGCGTCCGACCCCTTGTCGTAAAACCATACGACCTCTATATCGTTTCGCCTGGAGTAGGGAAACTCTCTGTGTGGGACTCTAGAGACTCGACTACTACGCTGGCAGTGGGTTTAACCACAGACCGCAAGCGGCACTAGCTGTACGTAACGGTCCCCAGGTAGATGTCGATAAGAAGGCCGATGAGGAAACCCATCCGAACTCCTATTGAGTCTGATGTGACAATCTCCGTACAGTCCGGTCCGTTCGTCTAAGACTATCGCATATCGGGCCTAGGGGCGGTAAGCGTCAGTCCCCTAATAGCGGTATAAGTCGTGTCGGAGCGAAGCCCATTACACCCTGAGAAACTACTGGAACCTACCAGCAAATCTCGCTTGCCCTGGCCAGGGACTTTACGTAATGGCTCTCTGATACAGCGCGATATCAACCCCCAATACCGGGAGAGACGAATCCTGTCTAACCGCCACTGCCTCCAAGTGCTCGGGACTGCACCCAACTGCTACCTGTTTGCACGACTCCTTTGAGCCGTGGTAGGGTAGTAATCTAAGAACAGTGGGACACACTCGAGGCGAAGTAGCAGTGTCAAGTCTGCGGACTATGCTGTACTCATGTCACCTGGGAACTGTTCACTGACGACTGGTATAAAACCAACCAACAGTTCCCTGTGAGTCCTGTCCGGTGTACCCGTAACCCAACGAGCACCTGCATACTATCTCCAGTACGACGTACTGACGGCTGTGGGACAGACCATCTCCCCAACTGGGATGAGAAGCGTACACACTAGTCTACTCCGGAGTATCGATGCCCTGTCTCGATAATCCAACGACTAGGGACCTGAATAAGGATGTGCTTGTAGACTACCCAGCCCCCACTAGTGTGACTGCCATCACAACGCCGGTAGTCAAGCAAGATCCTAAGAGCTCTATCAATACGTATACTCACATATTAAGATAGAATAACCAAGTAGCATACTACCATGTTTAGCAAGACTGTTATATACATGTGAATATCCCAAGCTTCCATTAAGTAATATACAAACTAGTATGATACAATAATGGCCCCTAGGGCATATACACTAACATGAGCCTGCATGTGACATTCTCCGTACAGTCCGGTCTGTTCTGTAGGGTTTCTTTAGCACCTCACCTAGGGTTTTGCAAGCATCGCACATGCCATATTAAAATTTTATGAGGTGTTAAACAAACAAACCTTGGAATCGAACTGGAATATTTAGAGTAACAAGTTCTAGTATCATATACTAGCTAGCGTCTAACACTAAGTGGGGAGAGATACAACCTTTGTAGACCTCCTAGCAACTCCTTGGATCTCCTAGGGTTTGAAAAAGCTTTCTTGAACTTCCTCCACGTCCACGATGATCCACCCGGAGTACCTTTGCTCAAAGCTCCTTACTCCAATAGATCACAATGATGATGAAGCAAACAAACTACACCTATGGGCTAAACAAGTGTAGTGTGATGATATGGTTGTGTTCTCATATAAAAAACCCTTTCTTTCCTTTAACCTCACTCAATTTATAAAACTCAAGAGAGAGCTAGAGAGAGGAAGATGAAGATGGCTACCATTTTCTTTTGGATGAAAAAGATAATGAGAGAGAGAGATAAATATCAAGCATAAATATCTAAACTCAAACCATGGTTAATAAAAATATCTAGATATTTTAGAATGAGAACAATAACAAAGGAAAATCAATCCATAGTTTAATTTTGGTCAAGTAAAGAAAAAGTCAACAATGATGAATAATCAATTTTCTTTTTCTCATTCTAATATATACAAATATATTTACTTTCCATGTATTTCTTATATTACTATCTTTGATGTATCATCAACCATGATATTAATGCATGTATGTATGTGTGTATGCATATCAACATGTACATATACATGCATGCATTCATCATAAAGAAAAGGTTTATTTAAATGAGATAAAAGTCAATATTAAATCAACACTTGATTTAATAAACCGGTCATATCTCATACGACCCGACCAATATAAAATGCCCGATTAAAATATGGCATCACATACACGTATTTAATCGAGCTCCTGCACATATCTCATATGTACACCACATCGTTTCGCCTGAGCCAGGAAACTCCTATGTGGGACTCTAAGGCTCGTCAATACGCCGGCAGTAGGTGATGATCACATCAAACACCTACAAGCCGCAAGCGGTCAACTAAACGTAACGGCTACCCGGGTATTGAACGATCAGAAGAAGAACAAGCGAACCTGTCAAAACTTCCGTCAATCCAACTGGCAACACTTACCGTACAGTCTGGTCTCTTCGTCAGATATGCTGTATATTGAGTCTAGGGATGGAATTGTCGACCCCAATAACTCAATAAGTCATGCCGGAATATGGTCTACAACAGATCGAGAAACTACTGATAACACTTATCAGTAATATCTCAGTAGCCCTGGCCAGGGACTTCCTGTTATAGCCAATCCTGCACAGCATAGCATCAACCCACAATACCGGGAGAGACGAAACCCCTCCTATCGGTCATTGCCTCTATGTGCCTTGGAACCGTACCCAAAATCCACCCGTTTGTACGACTCAGTAGAGCCGTAGTAGGGTGTAGATCAAAGCTCAGTGGGAGGACACACAAGACTCTATGGCGATCTCGGGTCTACAGACCAACCTGTACCAGTGTCACTTGAGAACTGCTATCCGATGTATGATATAATACCACATAGGAGTTCTCGGTGAGTCCGTTCAGTGTACCCTGTCTCACTTGTAGGGTTCCTAGGCACACTAATGAGGTTCCACAAGGCATCAACCATGCCATATTCAAAAATTTAGGTGCCGAGAAACCCTAATACCGATCGTTAACTAGAAATTAGGCGAAACAACAAGCTACTAAACTACTTTAGTGCTAAGTGAAAGGGGCTACAACCTTTGTAGATCCGGTCCACCACTTCTTTAGCTCCGTGATGACGTCCCTTCGCTGCAATCATCGGATCCTGGACTCTAGCGATGGTTTCGTCGGAGAAACGAGCGGGCTAGGTCATTGACTTCGATGCCGAAGATGATCTACATCGAGGCGACTCAAACTCAAGCTCCACCTTCACTAGGTCATGAAACTTGTGAAGATAACACACTCTACTACATGGCAAGTGGTAGAGGATGAAGAAATAGGAAGTGGGTTCATTTTGGATTTGGATTTCTCACTTGGAATCATCACTTGGAAAAATCTAGCAATGGTTTCTTCTCTTCATGAAGAAGATGAAGAAGAAGAAAGAAAACGAATTCTTGAAAAATGAAAATCCAAGTGATATGTATCATATTGCAACCATGGGTGAGACTAACAAGTGTAGAGACCAAACTAGGGTTAGGTATAATGGTTAGGTTAAGGAACAAAACAAAATGGCAAGACTTTTTCAAAGATGCTTTGAACCTTCATGAAGCTTCAAGCCAAAAATAAGAAAAGCCACCATTTTGTTTTTCCAAAATATAAATAAAGAAAAGAAAATAATACCTTAACCATTAACCTAAACCATGGTTTAATGCATACACACCCAAGTTTGCATGTATCATCAAACATGATACAAACTAGTGCACAAAACTATATCATATATACAATGTGCACATTCAAGTGAGAAAATAATCTTAAGTGAACCAATACTAGTTAATGTAAAGTAATATATCAAATATATATAATTATACATTAAATCATTAAATCAACACTTGATTTAATGATCCGGTCATATCGCATATAACCGACTAATATCAAGTGTATCAATGTATCGAATCAACACTTGATTCGGTATCCCGGCTATATGTCATATAACCGTCAATGATACAAATCGCGAGAATAGAATACAATATCATATACTGGTATTATTCTCGGTCCCGCACATATCTTATATGCGCTCCTATTTCGTTTCGCTTGAGCCAGGAAACCTCTGTGTAGGACTCTAAAGACTCGTCAATACGCCGGCAGCAGGTGATGATCATATCAAACACCCACAAGCCGCAAGCGGTCTGCTAAACGTAACGGCCACCCGGGTATTGAGCGATCAAAAGATCAACGAGCAAGCTCGCTCACACTCCTGTGAATCCAACCAGCAACACTTACCGTACAGTCCGGTCTCGTCGTTTGATATGTCGCATATCTTGCCTGTGGGTGGTAAACGTCAGACCCCAATAGCTCGATAAGTCGTGTCGATATGAGGTCTATAACAGTTCGAGAAACTACTGGTAACACTTACCAGTAAATCTCAGCAACCCTGGCCAGGGATTTCCGGTTATAGCCAATCGAACACAGCGCAACATCAACTCCCTATACCGGGAGAGACGAATCCCCTCCAATCGCTCATTGCCTCCATGTGATTCGGGACTGTACCCAAAAACCACCGTTTTGCACGCCTTCTTGGACGTGGTAAGGTGGAAATCAATGCACAGTGGGAATCACACAAGACTCTATGACGATCTCGGGTCTACAAACTAACCTGTACCAGTGTCACCAGAGAACTGCCATCTGACGTAAGGTATAATACCATCTGGGAGTTCTCGGCGAGTCCGTCCAGTGTACCCAGTCTCCACTGAGCACCCGTATATCATTTCTGATGTCAAACACCAATGGATATGGGATCATCCATCGCCCATCTGTATGGGTCGAGAAGGTATACGCTAGTCTACTCTGGTATATCGATGTCCTGTCTCGATACACCCACGACTAAGGACTTTCAAGGATGTACTTATGGACTACCATGTCCCCACTAGTATGATCCGCATCATAGTCCAGGTAGTCAAGTACACATACTAAGGGCTTTACCAACATGTAACAGAGAGACAATCAGTGTACACGTTAAGGTAAAGAGCAACCAGATAGCATACTATCATGTCGAGCAAGAAAGTCCTCCCTTTATATGTCCCAGCATCCATTACAATATACATCCTATGTATAGTAATGGCCTCTAGGGCATACATATAACTAACAATCTCCCACTTGCACTAGGGCCATCTGTAGCAGTGGTTGTAGTATCTCATACTCAACCATCCCATAATAGTCTCTCTCTGGGAAAAGGCCTTTGTGAGTGGATCCGCCGTGTTGTCCTCTCAGTCTACTCTCCTAACCTCGATCTTCTTGGAGATCAACCATCTCCATGATCAGGTGATACTGCCTTAGAATGTGTCTGGATCACTGATGGGTCAGACGTTCCTTGGCATAAGCCACAACTCCATTGTCACACAATGGGGGAACTAAGTTCATCTCATGAACTAATATACACCCAGACAGCCTCTTTGGTAGCATCTTAAGTAGCGATGTATCCAGCCTTTATCGTCTAGTATGCCACGGTATCTACCTTAGAACTCTTCCAACATACCGTCCCTTTACTGAGGGTAAAGACAATGCCTGTGACTGACATTCAGTCGTCCTTATCACCCTGGAACCCTTCCAGTGATTCTCCCCAGGATCATCTGATACCATCTCACTACAACTAGTGAGTATCCTAACATCCAATTAGATCTATCTCATAGATCCAAAACCCAGGATTTATGAGGTATCACTTTGATCCTATATGGAGAATCATTGTGATAAGCGGAGATTGATCGAGCGTAGCATAGGAAACTCCTTCCCTGTCAAGAGTATGTCATCCACGTACTCTACGAGGATCACCACCATACTTCTTATTACCTTTTTGTATATACAAGGTTCATCTTCCATTTTGATGATGTCAAACTCTTTGACTATCTCATCAAAAACAAATGTTCCAACCCGCGATACCTGCTTTAATCTTATAAAGTATCTTGTACACATTTCCGCTGCTCCCACTGTCTACGAAGCCCTCTGGCTGTGTACTTACAGACGCTCTCTTCTAAAACATCATTTTAGAAAAGCAGTCATGACACCCAACCGCCAGATATCGTAGTCATGGTATATAGCCGTGGCAAGTAGGATCTGGATGGACTTAAGCATAGCTTCTTAGAAAAGGTTTCATCATAATCCATATCTGGTCAATGATGCAAACCTTTAACAAGTCTAGCTTTGAAAGTCTCAACTTTTCCATGTACACCAAGTAATCTTCTCAAGATATACTTCCTCCTGATGGGGATTTAACCCTTCAGATAAAGCAACCAAAGTCCATACTTTGTTGGTGTATAAGGATTCCATCTCAGATCACTAAGCATCCAGCCATTCTTACAGAGTCCTACTCCTGATGGCTAGCTCGAAACTAGTTGGTTCATCATCTCATGATGCAATCCTCACTCCCACTGTCATAGAGAAACCGAAGTATCTCTCGGGTGGGTGAGGAACCCTACTAGATCGGCGGAGAGGCTGAGGTTCGTTGGTAACTATTGAATTCTTTGGTTCTATCAAATCATCTGCTGTAGTTTGTATAGCTGGAACCTTTCCAGTTCTACAGAACAGAGCTTGCCTCGAGCTTTTCCGGATCTTGCTTTTTAGACATAGGCCGGACAACTCCAAATCTTAACTAACTTAAGATATGGGCTCTTCCCTTTCCATATCTCATATGAAGTGGTAGGCAACTGATTTGATTTGAACCCTATTCAATAGGTATGCAGCTTCTCAAGTGCATAACTCCCAAAAAGGAAATAGGTAACTCAGTAGTACTCATCATAGAGCACACCTTATCATATAGGGTGTGATTGCTCCGCCCCGATACACCGACGTGCTGTGGTGTATACGGAGGAGTAATGCTGAAAGAGAATCTCATTCTCTTTTAGAAAAGTCCAAGAATTCCGTGCTCAAGTATTCTCCTCCTTGATCTCATCAAAGGACATAATATTTATACCCGTATTGGTTCTCTACCTCTAACTTATATTCTGTGAATATCTCAAAAGGTTCGGACTTGTGTTTCAACAGGAACATATGACTGAATCTTGAGAGATCATCAGAGAATGTAATGAAGTACAAAGAACCGGTCCTGGCATGTGTAGACTGTTAGTGTATATGCCCTAGAGGCCATTACTGTATCATACTAGTTTGTATATTACTTGATGGAAGCTTGGGATATTCACCTTGTATAAACAATCTTGCTCAATATAGTAGTATGCTACTTGGTTTGTTTCTACTTCAATGTGTACTTGTGTTTATTTCAGTATATCACTTATACGCATTAGTGGAGCCCTTAGGATCTTTGCTTGATTACCAGCGTTGTGATGGCAGTCACACTAGTAGGGGCTGGGTAATCGATAAGCACATCCTTATACAGGTCCCTAGTCGTAGGACTATCGAGACAGGGCATCGATACTCCGGAGTAGACTAGCGTATGCGCTTCTCATCCCAGTGTGGGAGATGGTCTGTCCCACAGCCATCAGTACGTCGTACTGGAGATAGTATACGGGTGCTCGTTGGGTTACGAGTACACTGGACAGGACTCGTCGGGAACTGACAGGTTGGTATTATACCTATCGTCAGTTATCAGTTCCCAGGTGACATGAGTACAGCTTAGTCCGCTGACTTGACACTGACACTTCGCCTCGAGTGTGTTCCCACTGCACTTTGATCACTACCCTTCCACGGCTCAAAGGAGTCGTGCAAACAGGTGGTGGTTGGGTGCAGTCCCGAAGCATTTGGAGGCAGTGACGGTTAGACAGGATTCGTCTCTCCCGGTATTGGGGGTTGACATCGCGCTGTGTCTAGGAGAGCCATTACACGAGTAGTCCCTGGCCAGGGCAAGCGAGATATACTGGTAGGTTTCCAGTGTTATCTCAGGGTGTTTTGGGCTTCACTCCGACACGACTTGTACCGCTATTGGGGGACTGACGTTTTACCGCCCCCTAGGCCCGCCATGCGATGTATCAGACGAACAGACCGGACTGTACGGAGAATGTCACATTCAGACTCAGTAGGAGTTCAGATGGGGTTTCACCTCGTCAGCCTTCTTGTCGGCATCTACCTGGGGACCGTTACGCACAGCTAGTGCCGCTTGCGGTCTGTGGTTAAACCCACTGCCAGCGTAGTGTCGAGTCTTTAGAGTCCCACACAGAGGGTATTCGCCTCTGGGCAAAACAGAGTAGAGGTCGCATGGTTTTGCGACAGGGTTCGTTCTCATCCGCGCACTTGTGCACGTTTGGAGTCCGGACGGATTATACTGGCAGGCTCTGGTTTGAGCCAGATACTGGTATATGTTTTGGGGGTTGCTTTTATATCTTGGTATTCTTGTTCCTCGGAACGAGAATGCAGGTGTGTATGCACAGTTGCTTGAGGCGGAGAATGAGGTTTTTCATTAGGGTTTCGGATCGGGTGCGTATGCACAGTTGACAGTTATCATTTTCCAAACCCTAATGGATTTGTATATTATCTATTAATAATAGTAATTAAATAAGAATTATGTTATGGTTGTTTTTTTGTTGACTTGTTGACCTTGGTTGACTTGTTGACCATTGACCACTTTCATGCCTTGAAAGTCTTCCTTGATTCATGCTTACACTTCATTTAAAGAAGCATGATAGTGGTCATTCCAAAATAACCATCAACTATTCTTATTTCAATTATTATCATTTAGATAATTCATTTTTCTTTTGCAATATGGTTGCAAGAAAGAAATTATTGAGCTCATTCTATCATTCTCACTCTCTCTCCTCATTTCATCTTCTTCTTCCTCTTGAAAAGAGAAACCTTCTCATGTGTTGAGAATCATTCTCTTTAGATAGAAAAGCAAACCCTAATCACTCTCTACTCATTCTAGGATGAAGGTTTAGCAAGCCGGAAACCCTAGTTCACTCAAAGATCGAGGAAGAGCCCAAAGGTCGAACCTTCAAGGTGGATCTATCTTCGGCAAGAAGAAGGCGACGAGAAGAGAACCATTCAAGCTTCAACAAAGAACAAGAAAGAAGAACAACAACAAGAAGAGAAGGAGTTCAAGTTTAGGTATAACCATCCTCCATAGTAGCTAACTCTCTTTAGCTTGTTAACTAGTTTTAGTTTAGACAACGATCCCGACATAGTTTAGTCCATGTTGCCTCTTGCGATAAAAATTCGTTTTTTATACCGTTTCCGCCTCCCCGTAAGTACCGGGGGTCGCAATATGGACTTACAGTGGTATCAGAGCCTAACTAAACTTAAACTAGCTTGGTAGTAAGGTGTAACGAAGTTCGGAACCGAAAAATCGCAAAACCGGAAAATCAAAACCCTAACTTTCTGTTGAAATTTTTTCTGCTCAAATTGAAAAACTTTATACTTGTAAAATCGTCTCAGGGTTTTCTAAGAACACACAAGAAAAACGATATCATGTTACCTCCAAACCGCCGCGCTTCCGCGGCCTCACCTACTCATCTGGCCGCGGAACCGCCGCAAGTTGGTGTCATCTTTGCATCGTTTTTCATGCAGTGTTCTTCTGTGTTGGTTTTGGGATTTTTAAGATATATTATATGTACCCAGATTTTCCAGAACTGAAATTCACTTTTGGGGTCCTATAATTCCGTATTTTTTTCCGAACTTCACTGCACTTTGGCTATGTTGGTTATATCTGTGATGTTTGCATGTATTGAACGTCGGCTAATCGCTATAAGTCGATTAGTCGGGGTTATACATGATCTGTAATGTTCTGGAATGTGTATATGAATGTGTTGGACTGTCGCGGGTGAATAGCCGGGGTGGATGTGAGATGAGCTTTTGTTTTTCTTTCATTCATTGTAAATGTAAATTGATGTAATTATATTATTTGTTTGGCCGCACAACCGGGTCGGGGTTGTAGCCGTCATTGTATAATTCTTTTTACTGTTTTTGCTCCTAGGATAGACCCATGGTGGGGTGCACAAACTACCGGGAACATGGAGGGTAGTTTGCCGCACCCGTAGGGGTCTTGGGTGGGGTATTTGCTATTCACCGCGACCGTGTTATCCGCTTTTCGTTTCAGGCTCGAAAGGAATGCGGATTGCTAGTATATCCAATGTATTCATCTGTGATCTGTAATGTCTATCATTGCTTTCTATTTAGGCGTTGCTTATGTTTTACAGCCGCGCTAGCCCAGCCCCCGCTCTGTCGTTAGTTAAGTAACCTAACGAGTGATGACGGGACCCCGTGGCGAATGCGAATGGCATAAGCGTACGTCATATTTTGGTTGTTTTCTGCAATGGTAGGAATTAAATGATGGGACGCATTAAAAGAACTAATGCAAGAATATCACGCATTAAAAGAACTAATGCAAGATAATAAACCAAGTTTAAGTCGATGGAACACTTTCGAAAAACCACTCGGTTCTTTTCAAAACTAACTTTTAAATGCGGAGCTTGAGCCACTCCTTCTAAAAGCTATCTCGTTCCATCGATTATATCAAGTTCACTACGTTCACGGTTTTACCAAAACCATTCGTAGCCCTCCGTCGTTTCGCATGAATAGGCAATAGTATTCAAGCTGTGTATTTTGGCCAAAGTCAAGGCACAGTGATTGGTAGCTATTGGGTGTTCATGTGTAGCATAGATAGATGCGTTGGTTTGGGAAAGTCGTGCTGCCATTTTGGCCAAAGTCAAGGGTATGTACGGATGGATCCAAATTAACCTGGAAAGTGACGGGAAGAACTTGACATGTGACTTATGATATTTTGGCCAAAGTCAAGGTCATAAGAGCATGGGGCAAAAATCCACATCGGGAGTTTCATAAGTACTGAAACTTGCTAGATTTGCATACCATTTGGAGTGTGATGATTATGGTAGGATTCCTTCATTTTCATCACGCGATGATATTTGGATCCCGATCCTACTGTGAGTATATGCTACTCCTCGGGAAATTTCTCACTAAACGATCAATGCTATAAACCTAGTAGGTGCCTAGAAAGGTGTTAGCGGGGCTACGCCCCCAGGGAAAAGAGGTTCTTAAATTAAGGAACTTCGCGAAAGCGTTGGAAAACCTCCCTCGAAGTACCGACACTGGCCTGGCTGAACGGTTAAGCAAGTATTGTACGGTGGGATTGATCCCGGCTAATTCTTCCTTTGTGGTTTGAGGAGGGATTCGAGAGACAGTGGGAGCCATCCTGTTTAGACAAATTAAAAACCATTCTAAACTTGCAAGAGCATCGTGCTAAGTGTTTCTTCTCTCCCCCTGCAGCGACCAAATCGAAATGACTGGACTTAAGTTACTTCTAGATAAAAACATATTGACAGGGCCAAACTACAAAGATTGGCTCAGGAATGTCAAATTGGCAATCTCTTACGACAAGCTGGGGTATCTTCTTACCACCAAAGCTCCCCCCGTCCCAGGTCCCACCTCCAGCGTCGCGGATAAGGAAATCCGTAAGACTTGGGAGATTGACAGCGCGAAGGCCAGATGCCTCGTACTTGCCTCGATGGACAATGACCATCAGAGGAGGCACGAGAATATGGATTTGGAATCCATATTTCTTCATACAAAAGAACTGTATGGAGAGCAGTCTCGTATCGCAAGATACGAAGTGTCGAAGAAGTTATTTTCGACTAAGTTGGCCGTCGGATCATCGGTAGCGGACCACGTGCTTAAGATGATTGGCTACACTGAGGAGCTCGCGGAACTTGGGACCACGTTGGATAGTGAACTCTACACAGATATAATTCTCCAGTCCCTTCCATCCACTTACGCCCAGTTCATACTGAATTTCAACTTGCAAGAAAAGGAAGTTGAACTTTCAGAACTCCTCAACCTGCTGAGGAGCGCAGAGGGCACCCTACAGAAGGGTAGGGATACATCCACTTTGTTTGTAGGAGGATCTTCTTCTTCTAGGTCCAAGGCGAAAGCCAAGGGAAAGAAGAGGAAAGCCCCCGCCAAACCAAGGGGCGGTGTTAGTAAAGTGGGTGCGAAGGGAAAGGAAAAGGCAACAAAGATAGCGGGGAAGCTTGTTGGTAAAGAGGAATGCTTCTATTGTCACAAGAGTGGACACTGGAAGAAAGATTGCAGGGCTTGGAAAGCCAGGACACAGGAACTGAAGCAGGTTGCAGCTTCAGCTTCAGGTGTGTATGTTATTGAAAACTGTCTTTCTATAAACTCTACTTCCTGGGTATTGGATACCGGATCAGGATCTCATATCTGTAATTCTTTGCAGGCGTTGAGAAACCGTAGGTTTTTGAAGGAAGGTGACATGACCCTCAGAGTTGCGAACGGAGCTAGCATGGATGCTAAAGCCGTGGGGGACTATCACCTAGGAATGTCAGATGGACATATTTTGGTTTTGCGTAATTGCTTTTTTGTACCCAACGCAACTTGTAATATCATTTCTGTATCTTTGGTTTCTAAAGAAGGTTATGAATTTGCGTTTGTAAGTAATGTTGTTAACATTCACCTTAATCAAGTTCTGATTGGGTCAGGTACATTGAGCAATGGTATATACGTATTAAACCAACCACAGATTTTCAATGTCCAGAATACACACAAAAGAAAGTCACCAGATATTAATCAGACTTTCTTATGGCATTGTAGACTGGGTCACATCAATGAGAGAAGGTTGACTAAGTTACATACAGAAGGATATTTGGATCCGTTCGAATATCAATCATATGCCACTTGTCAATCCTGTCTCAAAGGAAAGATGACAAAGACTCCGTTCACTGGACACGGAGTAAGAGCGAGCGAGCTCTTGGGACTCGTACACAGCGACGTGTGCGGTCCAATGTCTACACATGCACGAAGCGGTTATTCTTACTTCATTACTTTTACGGATGATTTTTCAAGATACGGTTATGTCTTCTTAATGAAACATAAGTCAGAATCTTTTGAAAAATTCCAGGAATTTAAGAATGAAGTAGAAAAACAGACCGGCAAAAGTATCAAGATTCTAAGATCGGATCGAGGTGGAGAATACTTAAGTGCCGAGTTCCTGAATTATTTAAAAGAGAATGAGATTCTCTCTCAGCTTACTCCTCCATACACCCCGCAACATAACGGTGTATCGGAGAGACGGAACCGGACCCTATTGGATATGGTACGGTCCATGATGAGTAACGCTGAGTTACCGCGATCATTCTGGGGGTATGCACTAGAATCAGCTGCGTACCTTTTGAACCGAGTTCCTACTAAGACTGTGCCTACTACACCATATGAGATGTGGTGTGGGAAGAGACCCCATCTCAGTCACATTAAGACTTGGGGAAGTCCAGCTTTTGTTAAAAAGCAGCATGCGGACAAGCTCGAGGCGCGCTCAGTACTGTGTAAGTTTGTGGGATATCCAAAGAATTCCAAGGGATATCTCTTCTACTACGAAGAGGAACAAAAAGTTCTTGTTTCTCGTCATGCCCACTTTCTAGAACATCAGTTCTTAGAAAAAGAATTAAGTGGGAGCGCAGTAGAACTGGAAGAAATTCCAGAACCACAGACTATTACTGAAAGCTTAATGGAACCAGAGGGTTCAAATGAACAGGACATTCCTATGCCGCTCCGCAGAAGTAATAGGCAGTCTCATCCGCCCGAGAGATACTACGGTTTTCTCATAGACGGGGATAGAGAGGATTGCATCATAGACTATGATGAGCCTACTAGCTTCCAGCAGGCCGTTCAGAGCTTTGACTCGGTAAAATGGCTGGATGAAATGCGGACCGAAATGGAGTCCATGTACACCAACAAAGTATGGACGTTGGACATTGCTCCAGACGGGGTAAAACCCGTAGGATGCAAGTGGATCTTCAAAAGGAAGATTGGTGTAGATGGACAGGTTGAGACCTATAAAGCTAGACTTGTAGCAAAGGGTTTCCGTCAAAGACCTGGCTTGGACTACGACGAAACCTTTTCTCCAGTGGCTATGCTGAAATCCATTCGGATCCTTCTTGCCATTGCTGCCTTCCACGATTATGAGATTTGGCAGATGGACGTAAAAACCGCTTTTCTAAATGGAAATTTAGAGGAGTGTGTCTATATGGATCAGCCAGAGGGTTTCATTCAGAGTGGGAGCAGCGGAAAGGTGTGCAAGTTGCTTAAGTCCATCTATGGACTAAAGCAGGCATCGCGGAGTTGGAACATCTGTTTTGATGAGACGGTCAAGGAATTTGACTTTATCAAAAATCCAGATGAACCGTGCATCTATAGTAGATTTGTAGCGAGAACTGTGGTATTCCTTGTTTTATACGTGGATGACATTCTCTTAATAGGAAATGACATTCCTATGCTACAATCTGTCAAGGGTTTCTTGTCACACAGGTTCTCCATGAAAGACCTGGGTGATGCCTCTTACATCCTGGGGATCCGGATCCATCGTGATAGATCCAAGAGGATATTAGGACTTTCACAGTCCAGGTACATCGACACCGTACTGAAAAGATTCAGTATGGAAGATTCCAAGCGCGGTAACTTACCGGCTTGTCACGGGATCACCCTCTCTAAAGAGATGTCTCCCAAGACTGATTTGGAGAGGGATCGCATGTCTATTATACCCTACGCTTCTGCGGTAGGCTCTATAATGTATGCGATGTTGTGTACCAGACCGGATGTAGCTTATGCACTGAGTGTAGTAAGCCGGTATCAGTCAAACCCTGGGGAGAAACATTGGATAGCAGTAAAGAACATTCTCAAGTACCTGAGGAGGACTAAGGAGATGTTCTTGGTGTATGGCGGAAAAGACCTCCAGATTGAGGCCTTTGCTGACTCCAGCTTCCAGAGTGACAAGGATGATTCCAAGTCCATGTCGGGTTTTGTCTTTACCCTCAACGGAGGGGCGGTGTGTTGGAAGAGTTCCAAACAGGAAACCGTTGCAGACTCGACTATGGAAGCGGAATACATCGCTGCATCTGATGCCGCAAAAGAAGCTGTCTGGATAAGGAAGTTCTTAAAAGAACTTCAGGTGGTTCCGTCCATTGTTGACCCAGTACCTCTGTATTGCGACAACAACGGGGCTATAGCTTTAGCAAAGGAACCCAGGTCCCATCAGAGATCCAGGCATATCTTGAGGCGGTATCACCTGATCAGGGAGATCGTGGATCGCAAGGAGATCGAGGTTCGGAGGGTTGCTTCAGAAGAGAACACTGCAGATCCATTCACCAAGGCCCTACCCCAGACTCAGTTCGAGCGGCTGATCGAGATGATAGGTCTTCGATACGCCAGTACATGGCCTTAGTGCAAGTGGGAGATTGTTAGTGTATATGCCCTAGAGGCCATTACTGTATCATACTAGTTTGTATATTACTTGATGGAAGCTTGGGATATTCACCTTGTATAAACAATCTTGCTCAATATAGTAGTATGCTACTTGGTTTGTTTCTACTTCAATGTGTACTTGTGTTTATTTCAGTATATCACTTATACGCATTAGTGGAGCCCTTAGGATCTTTGCTTGATTACCAGCGTTGTGATGGCAGTCACACTAGTGGGGGCTGGGTAATCGATAAGCACATCCTTATACAGGTCCCTAGTCGTAGGACTATCGAGACAGGGCATCGATACTCCGGAGTAGACTAGCGTATGCGCTTCTCATCCCAGTGTGGGAGATGGTCTGTCCCACAGCCATCAGTACGTCGTACTGGAGATAGTATACGGGTGCTCGTTGGGTTACGAGTACACTGGACAGGACTCGTCGGGAACTGACAGGTTGGTATTATACCTATCGTCAGTTATCAGTTCCCAGGTGACATGAGTACAGCTTAGTCCGCTGACTTGACACTGACACTTCGCCTCGAGTGTGTTCCCACTGCACTTTGATCACTACCCTTCCACGGCTCAAAGGAGTCGTGCAAACAGGTGGTGGTTGGGTGCAGTCCCGAAGCATTTGGAGGCAGTGACGGTTAGACAGGATTCGTCTCTCCCGGTATTGGGGGTTGACATCGCGCTGTGTCTAGGAGAGCCATTACACGAGTAGTCCCTGGCCAGGGCAAGCGAGATATACTGGTAGGTTTCCAGTGTTATCTCAGGGTGTTTTGGGCTTCACTCCGACACGACTTGTACCGCTATTGGGGGACTGACGTTTTACCGCCCCCTAGGCCCGCCATGCGATGTATCAGACGAACAGACCGGACTGTACGGAGAATGTCACATTCAGACTCAGTAGGAGTTCAGATGGGGTTTCACCTCGTCAGCCTTCTTGTCGGCATCTACCTGGGGACCGTTACGCACAGCTAGTGCCGCTTGCGGTCTGTGGTTAAACCCACTGCCAGCGTAGTGTCGAGTCTTTAGAGTCCCACACAGAGGGTATTCGCCTCTGGGCAAAACAGAGTAGAGGTCGCATGGTTTTGCGACAGGGTTCGTTCTCATCCGCGCACTTGTGCACGTTTGGAGTCCGGACGGATTATACTGGCAGGCTCTGGTTTGAGCCAGATACTGGTATATGTTTTGGGGGTTGCTTTTATATCTTGGTATTCTTGTTCCTCGGAACGAGAATGCAGGTGTGTATGCACAGTTGCTTGAGGCGGAGAATGAGGTTTTTCATTAGGGTTTCGGATCGGGTGCGTATGCACAGTTGACAGTTATCATTTTCCAAACCCTAATGGATTTGTATATTATCTATTAATAATAGTAATTAAATAAGAATTATGTTATGGTTGTTTTTTTGTTGACTTGTTGACCTTGGTTGACTTGTTGACCATTGACCACTTTCATGCCTTGAAAGTCTTCCTTGATTCATGCTTACACTTCATTTAAAGAAGCATGATAGTGGTCATTCCAAAATAACCATCAACTATTCTTATTTCAATTATTATCATTTAGATAATTCATTTTTCTTTTGCAATATGGTTGCAAGAAAGAAATTATTGAGCTCATTCTATCATTCTCACTCTCTCTCCTCATTTCATCTTCTTCTTCCTCTTGAAAAGAGAAACCTTCTCATGTGTTGAGAATCATTCTCTTTAGATAGAAAAGCAAACCCTAATCACTCTCTACTCATTCTAGGATGAAGGTTTAGCAAGCCGGAAACCCTAGTTCACTCAAAGATCGAGGAAGAGCCCAAAGGTCGAACCTTCAAGGTGGATCTATCTTCGGCAAGAAGAAGGCGACGAGAAGAGAACCATTCAAGCTTCAACAAAGAACAAGAAAGAAGAACAACAACAAGAAGAGAAGGAGTTCAAGTTTAGGTATAACCATCCTCCATAGTAGCTAACTCTCTTTAGCTTGTTAACTAGTTTTAGTTTAGACAACGATCCCGACATAGTTTAGTCCATGTTGCCTCTTGCGATAAAAATTCGTTTTTTATACCGTTTCCGTCTCCCCGTAAGTACCGGGGGTCGCAATATGGACTTACATAGACGGGGGACCTTACATACATCAACATGTATCAATCCCAAGAGTTTACTAACTCTTTCTCTGTTTCCAATAAATAGAGCTGTGGTCATCTTATCTCTGTGACATGACTGGCAAGTTTCACAAGATGTAAATTCAAACTAATTTAAATATGCATCTATATGTAACTTCAGCTAGTCGGGTCGCATTGATATGACCTAGTCTACAATACCTCAAGAAGGATTTGTTCATTTCTGAACTCTTCCTCTTGTGTGTGTTCCGTATACTAAGAACTGTAGTTTGATTTAGAACATCAATGTTTTTAGATAACGTGCCTGAACCGATCAACTTTTGATATAGGAAATGTTCAAAACATTATCCAACAATACAAAATTTTATTATTTCTTTACTAATAAAGAGACTGATATAATTTTGTATATCAGGTTCGGTATCTAATAACATTCGTTCAGAATCAATGTATTTGGAATACAGGGTGACAGTGACCAACAGACTTGGCTGCAACACTTGCACCGTTTTCTATCTCATGAAACTTATCACCCGATCTCAGCTCTCTACCTATCTGTAGCCCTATGTAACAGATTACATATCTGGGATCCTGATCCGGTATCAAATACCCAGGACGTAGAGGATACAGAGAAACAGTTCTTTGTAATGAACACACCCGAAAATGATGCATCAGTATGCACTTTCTTCGTTTGGGCGGCACGGGAATTCTGGTAATCCCCAATTTCCTGCTCGATCTTATAACAATTATAAGTTGGAGCGGGACCAACGTTCCCCAGCTCAGTATAACAAGCGGGTTCGGTCAATACATCCGTATTATTATCTTGATTAAGGCGTGATATGGTCGCTACCTGGAGAGAGAGAGAAGAAAACACTCTGCGTGCGCTCTGTCAAGATTAGATTGGTTATTATTTTATCTAATCAGGATAGCTCCCACTGTTTTTTATCAAATCTTCCTTCAAACTCTAAAAGGAAAGACTAGCCGGAATTAATTACACACTACAAGTTCGCCAATCTTTCAGCCAGGCCAGTGTCGGTACTTTGAGGGAGGTCCCCCGTGCTTTCGCACGAACCTAATTAATGTAAACCTCGTTTTCCCAGAGGCGTAACCTCGTTAACACCTTTCTAGACACCTACTTGATCGGCTAATTATAATGTGTAAAACTCTCCCAGGAGTAACTCTTACTCGCAGCGGGTATCAGGATCCAACTATCTCATAGAAGGTATGCAATCTCATTGCAAATTTCAACACTTGAAATTCCCGATAATATTTTGCCCCAAGCCTCCTATGACCTTGACAAAGGCCAACAAATATAGGCTGCTAGTTAAGTTCAACCCGTCATTTCTTGATTGAAATAAACCCACTCGCACGGCCCTTGACAAAGGCCAACAAGGTCGCACGACTACCCTAATCCAATCTGCATCATATGCATAAGCAGATAAGTACTAGTCAGCTACCGCACACTACGCCTTGACAAAAGCCAACAAACGCAGCACGAATACTAACTACTACTTATCTGAAATGACGGAGGGCTACGACAGGTTTTTCTGAAAACCTATTGCGTAATGAACTTGATATTGTTGTAGAATCAAATGATTTTGAAATGGAGTGTTTTTGAGGCTTTTCTAGTTTTGCTAAAGGGGTCACTCCCGGTGAAGGGATCGTCGGCCCTTTCCTCGTCGAATGAGGTGCGGGATACATCATATATATCACTGTGCAAAGCAGAAACTATAGAAGCTATCAAAAGACAAACCGAGTGTGTAGCATCTGCCAGTTATTGCTAAAGGGGTCACTCCCGGTGAAGGGATCGTCGGCCCTTTCCTCATCGAATAAGGTGCAGGATATATCATATATACCGCTGTGCAAAGCAAGAACTGTAGCTACCTGTTTTATTTTTGAAATTCGATTCCACAACATCTTTAGGTTTCTTTTACTTTCATTAATCATATTAATGAAGTCCCATCATTAAAGTACCTAAACATCACAGATAAATACGACGTACACTTATGCCATCCGCATTCGCCTCGATGTCCCCTCGTGCACCGTTAGGTTAGGTAACTAACGGCAGAGCGGGGGAGGGCTAGCGCGGGTGTAAAACATAAGTAACGTCTATATAATATATTATATATACTATATACAGTATCTATCACAACATATCAAATGATCACATCACAGATATCGCAGCAGAAGAATCATATGAAACATTGGATATACTAGGACGTCCGTGTTTTCAATACGAGCCAGTATAAAACACGGATTCCACGGTCGCGATGAATAGCCAAACCCATACCCCTAGACCCCTACGAGAGCGGCAAGCAACCCTACCAATTCTAGAGTTAGGAGACCCGGACTCGACTCCTCGAGTTGGTCTCCCACTGGACTCCAGAACCCGGTTACTTGTGCCCTCCTCCTTGGGTCTATCCAAGTGCGGAAAAATAAATAATATACAAAAGGTGACATCTTCTGCAACCTAGAAGTCCCCCAATAAAAGAATATTACATACAAGTTTTTACATGAATGAAAATGAAAAACACTCATCTCACATAAACCCCCCCCGGCTATTCAAACACGACGATCCAATATAACATATCCAGCAACACATAACATCACATGTCATCAACGTAAGTAAATATGCGCATCCCAATTGTCGTTGACATATAGCAACAAAACCGGTGATATCACATATTACACTTACGGTCATAGAAAAGAAAGTGTAAAACTACAACAGTTGGAATCCGCAAACTCTTTAGACATCGCATGCCTAACCAAATGAATTCCTTAGACATCGCATGCCTAACAATTATAAACCCCGCATTTTAGTCTCATTATCGAAAACTCTTTTCAATACCAAGTCGGGCAATTCAACAAGATTCCCGACATCCTGATCGAATGCTCGTCGTAAACTTCAGTAGACGGCCGCACCCCCGATACCGTCGACGAAGTGCACCAAGGCGGAACACCGCTGCCGCGAGCACCCGAACGGATGCTTTCGGCGACGGGGTTCTCCTACAGTCACTTGGTCGGGGCTATGGGGTGTAGCTTTCTATTATGTTTACCCGGTGAGTATCCGCGTACGCTACGTGATTGCGATGGACTTTTGATCACATCAAAATTCCGTGGCAACCGATCAAGTGAGACTAAACTGCTATGTTTATAACATTCATATTAGTTATCTCATAACTATTTGTGGATTCCAAATATTGTATCACATTCCAGATAAATAGAAAATGTCAAACTTTCCGATCGAACAACGAAACACCCAAGTTTTCCCGAAACAGCTCAACACTTGAAATAAGTTTAAGAACATTCACTTCGTGCCACAGTACCAACGGTCCAGCCGTAGAAGGGTCAAGCCAACGCCTCACATGTGGCACGCCGTACTGCCCCAAACCCTAAGGTTCAAAGGGCAGTTCAAGACGGTCACATAATCGAGTTAAGGTTTGTTGTCTTCTAGAGGGTCCATCGCGTTACTTGCACTACTTAGAACGTCTTTAAACTACGGAAAGATCCAACACTTGAAAATTTCCCGACAGGGGAAAAAGTGGGTATTTATATCCGGTCGAACTTTTTAACATGTTCTAAAATACCCGGAAAAATACACAGACGAAGTTAGACTTCCCGATCGAAACATCGAGTCCCCAATACAACCCCTGAAAACTCAACTGTTGAGTATAAATTAAAAATATCCAGAAGAATCAGGAATCAAATATAAACATTACTGTGCAAATTGTGGTCAAAGAATCAACAGTATGGCCACGGAACCGCCGCGCCACGTGGGGTACGGCCGCGGTTCTGCGGCAGTTTGACGGAGTTAGGACCCCGTTTTGCACAGTAATTCATATAAAACCCTGCTTAATTTTCTGCATATTTTTAATTCACAAAAATCCCAGATTTGAAAAAATGTACAGAGAAGGGTTTTGATCGGGGTTTCGGGGTTCGTTCGGATCTCTAACTTCGTCTACACTTCGCCTAAAGCTCTAGCTAGGCTCTGATACCACTGTAGGGTTCCTAGGCACACTAATGAGGTTCCACAAGGCATCAACCATGCCATATTCAAAAATTTAGGTGCCGAGAAACCCTAATACGGATCGTTAACTAGAAATTAGGCGAAACAACAAGCTACTAAACTACTTTAGTGCTAAGTGAAAGGGGCTACAACCTTTGTAGATCCGGTCCACCACTTCTTTAGCTCCGTGATGACGTCCCTTCGCTGCGATCATCGGATCCCGGACTCTAGCGATGGTTTCGTCGGAGAAACGAGCGGGCTAGGTCATTGACTTCGATACCGAAGATGATCTACATCGAGGCGACTCAAACTCAAGCTCCACCTTCACTAGGTCATGAAACTTGTGAAGATAACACACTCTACTACATGGCAAGTGGTAGAGGATGAAGAAATAGGAAGTGGGTTCATTTTGGATTTGGATTTCTCACTTGGAATCATCACTTGGAAAAATCTAGCAATGGTTTCTTCTCTTCATGAAGAAGATGAAGAAGAAGGAAGAAAATGAATTCTTGCAAAAAGAAAATCCAAGTGATATGTATCATATTGCAACCATGGATGAGACTAACAAGTGTAGAGACCAAACTAGGGTTAGGTATAATGGTTAGGTTAAGGAACAAAACAAAATGGCAAGACTTTTTCAAAGATGCTTTGAAGCTTCATGAAGCTTCAAACCAAAAATAAGAAAAGCCACCATTTTGTTTTTCCAAAAAATAAATAAAGAAAAGAAAATAATACCTTAACCATTAACCTAAACCATGGTTTAATGCATACACACCCAAGTTTGCATGTATCATCAAACATGATACAAACTAGTGCACAAAACTATATCATATATACAATGTGCACATTTAAGTGAGAAAATAATCTTAAGTAAACCAATACTAGTTAATGTTGTTGCGCCATGGCAGCGCTCCGGCCGTCTATCCGAGGCTAAAATGCGGAATCAAAATTTTTCTTAACTTTAAACCGGCGCTACCGCGGACAATAAAACCCGGATCGTAACTATTAACCTAATCCTAGCAATCAAGAGAATGGGTAGAGAGTTATACCAAGCGATCCGTGTCCTTCGGTCTTCGTCTCCACTCTGATCTCCCGCGGAATCTCCGTCCGTCACCTCCTCGTCGGAAATGGCACCACGTAGCCAAATACTTTTACGGGCTCTCACCTCTGGACCGAGGCAACTCGGACGCGAAGTTGGCTAGCCGACGCGTCCAAGGGATGCTGTAGATGTAGTGTAGTAGGTTGTCTCTTTAGGGTTTATGATGCCATGGATGTGGAGGAATGAAGATAAGAAAAATGGTGCTTTCATTTTTCCTAGCATGAAAAGAGATGAAGAAAAATGCCACCACTCAAAAATGAATCTCTCTCAGTCCCTCTCCCAAGAATGGCCGGCCTCCTTTTTGGTGGGTGGGAAAAAAAGGAATGAATTAATAACAAGAGGAGAAATATGCAAGATAAAGATAAGGAAAAATGGTCACCTCAAAGTCTATCATTTCTCATCTCATTCTAATCTCATAAATGCAAGTGATGAGATTAAAATGGAATCTCATGATGAAGGAAGCCACAATCACAATAAACCCCTCCACAATAAGTTATTTGCACAATGGCAAATAACCCCTTCCATCGAAAGTCCGGCCGTGAAGAAGCAAAGGAAAATCGGCCGGAACGGAATGCAAACTGGCAACTTCAGAAAACTGATCCCGTAATAAATTACAGGAAAACCCCGCTACTGCATATACATGCCCGCATTTGTATTCCCAATGAATACAAATGCAAAGAGACAAAACTACACTGTCTAATACTAGGATCCGGCTTAAGCCAAAGCCGGCTAGTAAAATCCGTCCGATCACGATCCATGCAATACCGCACGTATCTGATCGAACCCTGCCATATCTCCTTATGGCCTCTACAGCGTTTCGCCCGAAACTTGAGTAACTGTGTGTGTGTGGTGGACTCTAAAGACTCGTCAATATTATGGCTGTGGATTTAACCACTAGCACGTCAGAGGTATTAGCCATACGTGACGGGCTACCAGCTATTGACTAAAAGGGACGTCGATGAGCGAACTCATCCTGACACCCTACTGAGCCTGTCAGTGACAATATCCGTACAGTCCGGTCCGTTCGTCTATGAGTATCGCATGGCGGGCCTAGGGGGTTGGTACAAGTCAGACCCCTAAAAGCGGTACAAGTCATGTCGGAGTGTAGCCCAGAACACCCTGAGATACTACTGGAATACCTACCAGTAAATCTCCTGCCTCGGCCGAGGGCTTTGTGTAATGGCTCTCCTAGACACAGCGCGACCTCACCCCCAATACCGGGAGAGACGAACCCCTGCAGATCCGCTCACTGCCTCTATGTGGCTCGGGATTGTACCCAACTAAAACCTGTTTGCACGACTCCTTTGAGCCGTGGTAGGGTAGTAATCAAAGCACAGTGGGAACTCACACGAGACAAATGACGATCTCAGGTCGATGAACTAACCTGTACACATGTCACCAGGGAACTGCTATCTGACGTCTGGTATAATCCCAACTAGCAGGTTCCCGGCAAGTCCTGTCCGGTGTACTCATAACCCAATAAACACCTGTATACATCTTCGGTGAACCAACTGACACCAGTGGCTTGTGAGACCGGCCACCGCCCCTCGTCGGGGTCTCGACTGTATACACTAGTCTACTAACGGAGTATCGATGCCCTGTCTCGAAACTCCCACGACTAGGGACCTTTTAAGAATGTGCTTATAGACTCCAGCTCTCACGTATATGATCGCCCTCATACTGCTGGTAGTCAAGCAAGAATCCTAGGGGCTTTATCAACGTGCAATAGCGACTCGTAAGGTCACCTAAAGCAGTACACGATGATAAAGATAAACCAGATAGCATACTATCATCTTGAGTAAGACTGTCCTACTGGGACAGGTCCTCCCTCAATCATTGCAATCACGTGCCTGTGATCCAATAATTGACTCTGAGGGCACTATCTCCAATAATCTCCCACTTGCACTCAAGGCTAATTATTGCGATGTCGCATACTCACAGCCCATGTGATACCGAACACTCAACTCCTCTACTAGTCTGTCTCACAAAGCTCGTTTGCGAAACTATTGCGTTCGAGGAATAGCCTCAGTGAGTGGATCCGCTCTGATGTTTCTTTCTATGTCTCTCTTTATCTCAAGTTCGCGGAGAAAACCATCTCCCGAAATGAGCAATACTTGTCTTAGAATGTGTCTGGATATCTGATGGGACCTAGCTCATAAATGAACTCCAATTCCAAACTTCTTAGACTGTATCGTCAACTGAACTTAATCAGTATCCTGCGCCATGCCTTCCCTCAGTATCCACCTGGACCATCTTTCCAAAATACAGCCCCTCGCCAGAGGGAAAACTATAACTCTAACAGTCACTCTGCCATCCAGGTCACTTTGGAAGCCTGGAATGATAACCGTCTCCAGAACGAGGCTGTCGTTATCATATCCCTAGAACACGCACTTATGTCCTAAAACTGCTTCCGATCGTTTCTCCAGAATTGGATTAATATCAACTTATTGCATCTACTGCAAGAACAACATCTGGTGTGGTATTTGACATCTCATGATTGACTCAATTGCCTAAGCAAGTGATCTGCCAATCATACACATCCCTCTCTACTTTAGTCTGTAAGACACCTTTAGAGAGGGCGACTCCATTACCTGCAGGTACACTACCGTGCCAGGAGTCGTCCATTCTAAATACTCATAGAATGCTGTCTAAGTACCCAGATTGGGAAACCACCCAAATCTAGATCTAAAACCATAGATCTAGTAACCAGAATGTCTGATATAATATCCAAGTCCTATGTGGAGAAATCACCGTGTGACGACCAAAGAATAACCGATCGTAGTATAGGAATTTCACTTCCTACTCTGTGTATGTCATCCAAATACCAGGACATCACACCCTACTATCTTCTTAACAGATCCATCCTCTATTCTGATGAAGTCAAACCTATGACTGTCACGTCAGAAATAGATGATCTATCTCCGTTATATCTGCTTTAGTCTATAGATAGACATAAGCCTCTTGCCCACTATGCTTCCGTTGCTCCCACTGACTACGATAACCCTCTGGCAGAGTCATATAGACGTGCACTTCTAAAGCCAGTTTAGAACGACGCTATACTCATCCTCCTGCCGAGTCTCACAGTCTGGAACAACAACAATGGCAAGTCTGGGTAAACAAGAACCTCCCTGCCACTGTCCTTGAGCATACCGAAGTACCTCTCGAGTGCCTGAGGTTACCCACCATATCTGCGGAGTGGCCAATGGAATGTCAAACCAGATTGAATCTTTAGGTTCCTATCAAATTTTCAGTAATCGTTTGCGGTTCTGGAATCACTTCCAGTTCTACCATACTCCCACTACTGTTTTCTGAAAAATCCATTTTTATTAAAACTGTGGCGAGTCTAGAACAATATCACTATTGATCTTCCAGATGGTAGAAAGCCAACCCTCGTCATAGCCTGGGTCAACCCACAAACAGCCATTACAGAAACGTGTCTTGAGTTATCCAGAGTCTGGTTTTAAGCATAAGCCGGACAACTCCCCGTACCTTAACAATGTTAAGATACGAACTGTTCTATATCCAATACAGAAATAGAGGCACTGATTTAATTGAACCAAATTCAAATCATGTAGCTGTCTCCAGTGCATGTCAACTAAATGGAAAGAGGCCGATCAGCATTACTCAACTTAGGAGTATTTCCAATTATGAGTAACCTGAAAGAGAAGCCAGTTCTCTTAATCATTACTATCAACTGAATACCACGCACAAGTATCTACATCTTCGATCACCTTGAAGAATCCTGATACTTGCAACACCTGGTTCTCTACTTTACTCTTATACCTATAACTTCTCAAAACTTAGACCCTGTGTTTCTACGAAACACTTATCTAAGAACCAGAGAAGTCATAAGTAAACAGAATATAGTACGAGGACCAACCCTTCTGTCCTAATGGACACTGGACAACATACAATACTCTGTATAAGTCCCGTGAGTCAAATAACTTATTCACTGTGTGTCGTAGGTTGAAAACTGTACTTATGGTTAAGAAGAATTACACCGTTGTTCAATACTCCTTACCTAACCATCCACTAATATAGGTAAATGTCATAGACATAATTTCAAAAAGGTATATCTCACTCTATAAAAATAGACGTACAGATATATCAATTTGAAATTGGTGCATAATAACGGATATTCAAAACCAAATATTTGCCGTCCGGCAAACAACCCAGGTGACTTCCTCAAATATCTCCAATTACAACGAATTCCGATATAATGAGGATGATCACCTAATTCCCAATAACTTACTCCCACTCATCATCTGTAAAACCATACAGATGTGAGAATCATACCTGGTAAATACATACCCTGGAGCAAGTGTCTAATTGGGAAATCAGTTTTCTTTTAACAGTACACAGTGAAATTGAAACATTGAAATGTTTCGATGGGGTATCCGGGTATTCCTAGTAATGCCTCTTCCATTATCCAGATTCACAACTATAACCGTATATTTCTTTGCCACCTCTCCAAATCCCTTTATATGTCTTTAGTCATTACTTTCTGTACACCCCTTTAGGCCAAATGGTTTTCTTCCTTCTCTACCGTTCGGCACCAGCCTATGGTTTGGAAGAAGACTATCCAATAAGCATAATGGTGTACTGTCCTAATCCTAGGAGCACTCGCAATGCGAGAGAAGGTGAAGATAAAAGATACCTGAATAAACCTTATTCCTATTTCTCCTGAACCAGAATCCATCCCCGAACTGGAACAAGTTCATTTCGAGTTCGTATATAACCATACGATGGAGTATCCAATAAACTGTGGATCTTCGTAGTGATACGGAGTGTTCTGGAGAAATACAAAGGTGATTTAGGATTGGCGAAGAAATACTTGGTTTGGTCGTGAATAGCAGTCGCAATTTACTTTGCCCTCTTACTAATCCCTTGATATGTCTTTACTTAATACCTTCTGTACACCATCGTTAGGCTAATTGGTTTTCTTCATTCCCTACCGGTCGGCACCTGCCTATGGTTTGGAAGAAGACTATCCAATTTGCGTAATAGGTGTACTATTTCCTAAACCAAGGAGTACTCGCAACCTGAGAGAAGGTAAAAGGAAAAGACAACTGAATAGTCCTATTCATTTTCTCCAGAACCAGAAACCATCCTCGAATTCCTTCGAGTTCATATATAACCATACGATGGTTTTGTCCAATAGAAGTGGACGTTCGTAGCAATACGAGGTGTCCTGGAGAAAAGGGTAAAAGTAGGAGTGGCAATGAGGTATGCAACTCTGACAATCCAAAAGCCAGTGTTTAAGAAGGTACGGTCAACTTGGTCACTGAGTCATAGTCTAGGGTCGGGTCAATGGTCGCTGCCAAAGAGAGAGAGAAAAGAAACACTCAGCGTGCACTCTAACCTAGATCAGAATGGTTATCACTTTATCTAATCTGGAAACCTCCCACTGTAACGTCAAATTCTTTCCCAAACCTGAAAGAAGAATTGGCCGGGATCACCCGAGGAGTAAACCAACTCATCAGTGGGAATCGACAACGTGCCGAAGATGATCTACGTCGAAGCATCACTAGATCAAGCTCCACCTTCACCAAGCCATGAAAACTCGTGAAGGAAACACACTCTACTACTTGGCAAGAGGTAGAGGATGAAGAAATAGGAAGTGGGTAGACTTTAGAATTGGATTTCTCACTCTAATTCATCAATCACCATTGATGAAGCAAGCTTTTTCTTCATTGAAGAAGAAGAAGAAGATGAAGAAAGAATTATGATAAGTTATTTAATTTTAAAAAGAAAATCAATACTTATCATATATTGAACCATGGTCAAGTGTAGAGATTAAACTAGGGTTAATGGAGTGGTTAGGGTTAAGCATGAGACAAAATGGTCACTTTGGTCAAAGTTTCATGAAGCTTCAACTAGAAAACAAACAAAGCCACCATTTTCCTTTATGCTTATCATTTTTCCAAAAAGAATGAATAAATGAATAAAAGGACAATAAGTGAATAAACAAAACCCTAACCACTCTCACAACCATGGTTTAATCTTTACACAAATCCAAGGTAACATGTATCATCAAACATGACACAATCAAGTGCACAAAAGTATATCACATATACAACTTGTGCAATCCAAGTGAGAAAATCCATTTAAAGTGAACCATTACTAGTTAATGCAAAGTAATATATCAAATATATAATTATACATTAAATTATTAAATCAACACTTGATTCAATGATCCGGTCATGTCGCACACAACCGACTAGTATACAATGTATCGGCTTATCGAATCAACGCTTGAATCAATAACTAGGTTATATCGCATACAACCATTCGATACATTCATCGCGAGAATGGAATACGGTATCACATACACGCATTATTCTCGGTCCCGCACATATCTCATATGCGCTCCTATTTCGTTTCGCTTGAGCCAGGAAACCTCTGTGTAGGACTCTAAAGACTCGTCAATACGCCGGCAGCAGATGATGATCATATCAAACACCCACAAGCCGCAAGCGGTCTGCTAAACGTAACGGCCACCCGGGTATTGAGCGATCAGAAGATCGACGAGCAAGCCCGCTCACACTCCTGTGAATCCAACCAGTAACACTACCGTACAGTCCGGTCTGATCGTCTGATATGTCGCATATCTCGCCTAGGGGTGGTAAACGTCAGACCCCAATAGCTCGATAAGTCGTGTCGATATGAGGTCTATAACTATTCGAGAAACTACTGGTAACACTTACCAGTAAATCTCAGCAACCCTGGCCAGGGATTTCCTGTTATAGCCAATCGAACACAGCGCAACATCAACTCCCTATACTGGGAGAGACGAATCCCCTCCTATCGCTCATTGCCTCCATGTGACTCGGGACTGTACCCAAAAACCACCGTTTTGCACGCCCTCTTGGACGTGGTAAGATGGAAATCAAAGCACAGTGGGAACCACACAAGACTCTATGACGATCTCGGGTCAACAGACTACTCTGTACCAGTGTCACCAGAGAACTGCCATCTGACGTGAGGTATAATACCATCTGGGAGTTCTCGGCGAGTCCGTCCAGTGTACCCAGTCTCCACTGAGCACCCGTATATCATCTCTGATGTCAAACACCAATGGATATGGGATCATCCATCGCCCATCTGTATGGGTCGAGAAGGTATGCGCTAGTCTACACTGGTATATCGATGCCCCGTCTCGATACACCCACGACTAGGGACTTTGAAGGATGTACTTATGGACTACCATGTCCCCACTAGTATGATCCGTATCATAGTCCAGGTAGTTAAGTACACATCCTAAGGGCTTTACCAACATGTAACAGAGAGACAATCAGTGTACACGATAAGGTAAAGATCAACCAGATAGCATACTATCATGTCGAGCAAGAAAGTCCTCACTATATATGTCCCAGCATCCACTACAATATACATCCTATGTATAGTAATGGCTTCTAGGGCATACATATAACTAACAATCGGGATCCAACTATCACCGCATGATAATGTGACAGAATCCGCTCACGTTATCATACTCCAGAAGGTATGCGCATGCCTGGCAAGTTTCAGTTTCTTTAGAAACTCCCGATGTGATTTTTACCCCTAGGACCCAAGTGACCTTGACACAGTCAACAAATCAAAGAGCCCTAGTCAAGTTCAACCCGTCATTATCCTGGATTGCATTAAACCCACCCGTACAAGCCCTTGACTCAGTCAACAAGGCCGCACGACTGTCCTAACCAATCCCATTAATATGACACAAACAAACACTACTTAGCTACCGCACACTACGCTTTGACACAGTCAACAAACGCAGCACAAATACTAAGTTATACTTGTAAGAAACGACGGAGGGCTACGACTGGTTTTTGGAGAAAAACCTTTAACGTAATGAACTTGATATCGTTGAAGGAACCGCATAACTTTTTATAAAAATATAGTGACGAAAACCTTTGCTAAAGAGGTCACTCCCGGTGAAAGGATCTTGGCTCTTTCCCCGTAGGATGGGGTGCAGGATATTCCAACTAAATACCACGATGCAAAGCAAAAGTAATCGGTTATAGTGAAGTTATTGCCCTGACGCAAACTTCTGTCCAAGGGGTCACTCCCGGTGAAGGGATCTCGGCCCTTGCCTCGTCGACTGAGGAGCAGGATATTCCAACTGAATACCACGACGCAAAACAAAAGAGAACGTCCTTGCAATAACAGCTTTTTGAAAAATGTTCCAACAACATCAGAATAGGTTTGTTTATCTTGCATTGATCCGAATCAACGCAGTCCCATCAATTGATTACACCACAAAGAACGAAAATATTGACGTACGTATATGCCATCCGCATTCGCCACTGGGTCCCGTCATCACCCATTAGGTTAGATAACTAACGACAGAGCGGGGACTGGACTAGCGCGGATGCAAAACATATACAACATCTACTAGTATATATATAATATATAATTTTCGCTCAAGGCGTGATAAAAAATGCAGCATCACAGAAATGTATAGCATCACAGAACAATACAGATATCTGGGATCCCCGGGTTTCATAGAGCCGCTACTGAAACCCGACGTTCCCCTGGTCGTGTGGATAACCTGTGCAATGAAATCCTAGACCCCTACGGGCGCGGCAAGTTACCCGCCAAAACCTGAAGCGAGGCAGCCCCCTTCAGCAACGTGAATGGACCACCCAGCACTTCACGGAATCCGGTAACTTGGGCACCCCTCCTGGGTCAACCTGTACCCCATACGAGTGCGGCGAATAACCCGCCAATTCTAGAGTGAATCCCCCTCCGTCTCAAAGCCATGAGATGCGGGCTTGTTGCCTTCTAGAACCCGGCTACCCGTGCACCCCTCCGTGGGGTAATCCTAGTACAGAAAGTAAAATATACATACAACGGGTACATCGACCTCGACTCGGTCATGCCCCAAAAGAATAATACAAACAGGCAGTGACGGCAGTCTACATGTCGGACGCTCGCCCCGCAATATCAAATGTACATATAAAACAATAACTGTACTACCACTGCAACCAGGCTATCCCTATGACCGATCCGCAACATCACAGCACAACACAGAACATCAACGTGAATGTCACGTTCGCAAATCCGTCTAACCGGGCTATAGCAGTTAGACAGGATTTACCGATCAAGTGACATTCACGGTCGCAGATATAATGTAAATACTGTGAACTAATGTGTTTAAAATTTTCGATCGATCAAATTTACCCAGGTGGGCCCCAAGCACTACTGTAGCACATAAAGAAATTCTGGGCCCAAAAAGAATATTCCAAAAACCCCATTTTAAACCAAGAAGCTCACTGAAAAAATTTGGTCCAATGAATAGTTAAAATGGTCGCGGAACCGCGGCAAATAAGTGGGTTTGGCCGCGGTTCCGCGGTGGAATAGTGACATCATGCGACCAAATTTTCACAGAATGCTTAGAATTCCCTGCACATGTCTCTGCAATGTACTGAAAAATTTTTGGAGCCAAAAATAAATCGACAGAAACCTGATGCACATGAAATCGGGTTTTCGGAAAATTTGTTCGATCGAGTTCTAAACATACTAGAGCAAGCTAGACTAGGTTAATAGCGTGGCTCTGATACCATGTTGCGCCATGGCAGCGCCCCGGCCGTCTATCCGAGGCCAAAATGCGGAATCAAAATTTTTCTTAACTTTAAACCGGCGCTACCGCGGACAATAAAACCCGGATCGTAACCATTAACCTAATCCTAGCAATCAAGAGAATGGGTAGAGAGTTATACCAAGCGATCCGTGTCCTTCGGTCTTCGTCTCCACTCCGATCTCCCGTGGAATCTCCGTCCGTCACTGTAAGTCTACGGTAGCGCCCCGGCCGTCTACAGATGCCAAATGCGGAACAAAAACTTTTTAACTGGCGCTATCGTATACTTTAACCCGGATCTGCCATTATTGCTAAACTAACATAACTGTAAAGAGTGTAGAAAGGTTATACCGAACGATCCGAGTCCTTCTTTCTTTAACCATCATCCCACGCTCCGTTGCGGCTGCTCCGATCTCTTCGATCTCCGATCTGCTCGTCCAGGTGGCACCACGTCAACGATTCTTTAAACGGGCTCCCGCCTCTGACTTGAGGCAACTCGGTCGTCAAGTTTGCTAAAAGAGACGACCAAGGTTGATGTAGAGAATGAGTAGAAGACTTTGTCTCGTTCCGTCCAAAGCTATGGACTAACGGTTAATGAAGTTGCCGTGGAAATCGGGTGATGGAATGAAATGAGCTGTGAAATTCCATACACCGAAAACTATCATAATCTTTTTCTCAAATGAAACATCAAGTGAAGTAAGAGAGAGGGGGGGAAGGGGCCGGCCATATATAGGAATGGGGGGGTGAGTGTAGGAGAGAAGAGGGTGACCATAAGAAAAAATATCAAGTGTGAACACAAGAAAATATCTCAAGTGTGAACAAAAACAAATATCTCAAGTGTGAACACAAAGTGTGAACACACCAAAAGCAACCAATGAAACAATAACACCTCACCGCTTTTAGAACCTTCTAGAAGCATCCACACTCATCCAAAGAAAAGATAAATCCGTTTTTAACCGAATGTTAAAAGACGGCTGATAGAAAACTGGAAACTGGCAACTTCCAAAAGTGATCCTGAAACGACTTTCAGGATAACCCCGTAACTGTATAAATATACCCGCATTTGTATTACGACCGAATACAAATGCAACTGAGACAAAGATATTATATCTACTCAATATAATACTCGGATCCGGCTTAAACCAAAGCCGACCAGTACCATCTGCCCGAAAAATAACACGTGCGTAAACGCACGTGCATTTTCCGAACCCTGCCATAAAACCATACGGCCTCTACAACGTTTCGCCCGAACTTGGGAAACTGTCTGTGGGGGACTCTAATGACTCGTCAGTACCCTGGCAGTGGGTTTAACCACAAACCGTCAGCGGCACTAGCAATGCGTAACGGCTGCCCATGGACTGACCTCAAGGGATGCTGATGAGCGAACTCATCCGAAAACCCTACTGAGCCTAACAGTGACAATGTATATACAGTCCGGTCCGTTCGTCTATGAGTATCGCATATCTGCCTAGGGGGCTAGTAACGTCAGACCGCCAATAGCAGTATAAGTCGTGTCGGAGTGTAGCCTAATAACACCCTGAGATACTACTGGAGTACCTACCAGTAAATCTCCTGCCACGGCCGTGGGCTATGTGTAATGGCTCTCCTAGACACAGCACGATCTCGCCCCCAATACCGGGAGAGACGAATCCCCTGCCGATCCGCTCACGTGCCTCCATATGGGTCGGGACTGTACCCAAAAGCTACCTGTTTGCACGACTCCTTTGAGCCGTGGTAGGGTAGAAATCAAAGCACAGTGGGAACTCACACGAGACAAATGACGACCTCAGGTCGATGAACTAACCTGTACACATGTCACCAGGGAACTGCTATCTGACGATATGTATAATACCAACTAGCAGGTTCCCGACGAGTCCTGTCCGGTGTACTCATAACCCAATGAGCACCTGTATACATCTTAGGTGATCCAACTGACACCAGTGGCTTATGAGACCGGCCACCGCCCCTCGTCGGGGTCTCGACTGTATACACTAGTCTACTCCGGAGTATCGATGCCCTGTCTCGAAACTCCCACGACTAGGGACCACAATTAAGGATATGCATATAAACTACCCAACTCTCACGTATATGATCGCCATCATACTGTTGGTAGTAAAGCAACATCCTAAGGGCTCTATCAAAATGTAACAGTGATCAGTCACCTGAAACTGTACACGACTGATAAAGGCAAACCAGATAGCATACTATCATCTCGAGTAAGACTGTCCTACCGGTATAGGTCCTCCGCAATCATTGCAATCACGTACCTGCGATCCAATAATTGACTCTGAGGGCACTATCTCCAACAATCTCCCACTTGCACTCAAGGCTAATTATTGCGATGTCGACTACTCACAGCCCGTGTGAAACCGATCATCCAACTCCTCTACTAATCAGTTTCACAAAGCCCGTTTATAAAACTATTGTGTTCGAGAAATAGCCTCAGTGAGTGGATCCGCCTAGAAGTTCCTTTCTATATCTCTCTTAATCTCAAATTCGCGGAGAAAGCCATCTCCCGAATTGAGTAATACCTGTCTTAGAGTACGTCTGGGTATCTGATGGGACCTAGTGTTGGATATATGTATGCCCTAGAGGCCATTATGTGATAGTGGATGTATCTATGCATGTATATATATATATATATATATATATATATATATTCAGTTAGCATTCTTGCTCGACATGATAGTATGCTATCTGGTTCTTCTTTATCTGACATGTTGATTTGATCATGCTTTTATTCATTCATACATGCTGATAAAGCCCTGAGGATATCGGCTTGACTACTCTGATTATGATGGAGATCATACTAGTGGGACATTTGTGGTCTATAAGCATATCCTGGAACGTCCCTAGTCGTAGGTATATTGAGACGGGGCATTAATATACCAGAGTAGACTAGCGTATATGATACTAGACCCTTACGATGGGCGATGGATGTTCCCACATTCATCGATGTTTGACATCGAGATCATATACGGGTGCTCAGTGGTGACTGGGTACACTGGACGGACTCACCGAGAACTCCTATATGGAATTATATCTATCGTCGGATAGCAGTTCTCAGGTGACACTGGTACAGGTTAGTCTGTAGACCCGAGATCGTCATGGAGTCTTGTGTGTTCTCCCACTGTACTTTGATTGCCACCCTACCATGGCTCTACTGAGTCGTGCAAACAGGTGGCCATTGGGTACAGTCCCGAGACACACGAAGACGATGAGCGATAGGAGGGGTTTCGTCTCTCCCGGTATTGGGAGTTGATGCTGTGCTGTGCTGTGCCCGACTGGTTATAACAGCAAGTCCCTGGCCAGGGCTGCTGAGATTTGCTGATAAGTGTTATCAGTAGTTTCTCGATCTGTTATAGACCATTCACCGACACGACTTATTGAGTTATTGGGGTCGACGTGACCATCCCTAGGCTCGATATGCAGCATATCTGATGAAGAGACCGGACTGTACGGTAGTGTTTCCGGATGGCTCGACGGGAGTTGTAGCAGGTTCGCTTGTTGTCTTCTGATCGCTCAATACCCGGGTGGCCGTTACGTTTAGCTGACCGCTTGCGGCTTGAGGGTACCTGATATGATCATTACCCTCTGCCGGCGTATTGACGAGTCTTAGAGTCCCATAAAGGAGTTACCCAGTCCAGGCGAAACGTTGTGGTGCGCATATGCGATATGCACATGCACCCGATTGAAATGTGCGTATATGATACCGAACATTGATCGGGTGAACTGCTTTTGGTGGGGTCATATGAGATATGACCGGATTGATAAATCAAGTGTTGATTTATCATTTAACCATTAGTTTTCTCACTTAAAACCTTTTCTTAGATGATAGATGTGTGCATGCATGTGTGCTTTTCTTTCTTTCTTTCATGCTAGTTTCATGCACATGTGGATGTGCATACATGCACACATACATACACTCATCCATCATGGTTGTTAGCATATGGAAATGGTGGCAATATAAGACTCACACCATGGATTATATAATGGATTATTATTTAATTTTGGTTTTAAAAGAAAATGAAAAAGGAAAGGATAATCATTCTTGCTTCTACATTCTTCCTTTGACCTAACCATGCTCAACTACCACTAACCTAAGGTTATCCTTCTCTTTATCATTCCAAACTAAAGTTAAATAATGTCTCCATCACTTTAACCATGGTTCATAGCATGAAGGAATAAAATATATATTGATATATTTCTTTTTCTTCACTTGAGTTATCTTTTTACCTCTTGTCAAAAAATTGCCACCATCTTCTTCCTCTTGCTCTTTTGCTCTCTAGTTTTTTCTAGTGAGCAAATACCACTTAAAGATAGGTTTTGGAAGTGAGAAACCTAACCACAACATCATTCTACACAAGCTTAGCCGTTTTGTTTAGAGTGTTCTCTTCGTTTTGACGAAGTTGCGAGCTTGGACGGAGATCTCCGTGGTGGATCGTCGTGGACACAAGGGGACTTCAAGAGGACATTCGTTCAACACCCTAGAGACCAAGGAGTCCAGCGAAAGGGAGCTACAAAGGTTGTAGTCTCGAAACCCTAGATTAGTTCGCTTTTTATTTCGAAACCCTAATTTTCTAGGATCGATCCCTATGCATGTTAGTTTAGCACCATAAAAATTAAAACTTTGGGTCATGTGATGCTTCAAAACTCTTCATAGGGTGCTAAACAAACCTTTCATTGGTATCAGAGCCGACCTAGAACATTAGGCGACGTTTTTACGAAGTGAAAACCCCGATCGGACAAAAATACGGTATTTTTGGGTGCTCTCTGGAAATTTTCTAAAATTTGATAATTTGCAGAATTAAAAATATGTAAAAAATACAGCAGGAAAAAATAAGAGTTACGGTACAAATTTTTTTCAGTGAACAGTGATTCTCGCCGCGGAAACGCGGCCGTATATATGTATTGATGAATACATTTTGTACAGTAATTCATGAATCTGCTTGTATAAATTTTTGGATATTTTTAATCTGTATTTGGTTTTAAAAAATTCTGGAGATGGTTTTGGACTCGTCAATTCGATCGGGATTTTCATTTCGTAGTTTTTCCGGGTAAATTAGAAAGTATTGAAGTGTTTGAACGAGTATCATTTACTCACTATTCACGGGGTTTAAATACTTTGGAGATACGTGCAAGTCTTTTTGCGGTGGTCCCTCTAGAAGACAACAAACCTTAACTCGATTATGTGACCGTCTCGAACTGCCCTTTGAACCTTAGGGTTTGGGGCAGTACGGCGTGCCACATGTGAGGCGTTGGCTTGACCCTTCTACGGCTGGACCGCTACTACTGTGTCACACTCCGGATTTTTGAACCCTGCTCAAGTGTTGAGCTTTAGTGAATCTTGGGTGCTTGATCGTTCGTTAAAAAACTTTAATACTGTCTGTTTGTCTGGAATGGGATACAATATGTGGAATTCATATAGTTTAGGCATGAAATACGAAATATGTGATATTTCGCATTTATGATGTCTAAAGAGAATCTGGATTCTAAATATTGTAGTTTTACACTTTCTTTTCTGTGACCGTAAGTGTAGTATGTATGATATCGCCGGTTTCGTTGCTATACATCAACGACAATCGGGGTACGCATACTTACTTACGTTGATGATATGTGATATTATGTGTTGCTGAGATATGATGTGCAGGATTGTCGCGATCGAATAGCCGGGGGGTTTTTGTGAGATGAGAGTTTTACATTTTCATTCATGTAAATTAAAATGTAATATTCTTTTATTTGGGGCACTTCCAGGTTGCGGTTGTGTCACCAGTGTTGTATATTATTTACTTTTCCGCATTAGGATGGACCCAAGGAGGGGAGCACTGGTGACCGGGTTCTGGGGTTCAGTGGGAGGCCATCTCGAGGAGTCGAGACCGGGTCTCCTAAACTCCAGGATTGGTAGGGTCACTTGCCGCTCTCGTAGGGGTCCAGGGTGTGGGCTTGGCTATTCATCGCGACTGTGGAATCCGTATTTTCTATTCTGGCTAAATACTAAATACGGACATCCTAGAATATCCCACGTTATATCTATGTTTCTGCTGCCTGTGTTCTGTGATATCTGAGACGAATGACATATTATATATATGATATATAGTAGACGTTGCTTATGTTTTACACCCGCGCTAGCCCCGTCCCGGTATGCCGTTAGTTAAGTAACCTAACGGTGCATAACGGAACATTGCGGCGAATGCGGATGGCATAAGCGTACGTGTTATTTTCGTTTCTTTTCTGTGATTGGCTTAAGGACTTTAATGATGGGATTACATTAATGTGATTAATGTAAAGAAAATAAACCTAAAAAGATGTTGTAGAATCGGATTTAAAAACTACTCACAGTTTTCTTTTTATGCAGGGGCTGAGAAATAGCAAGGTTTTGAAGACAGGTGACCATACTCTCCGCGTTGGAAATGGTTCCAATGTACATACAGTCGCAGTGGGAGAGTATCACTTGGGGTTGCCATCTGGATGTATTTTGATTTTGAATCCATGTTATTTTGTACCAAGTATGCTATGTAATATAATATCCGTTTCTTTGTTGGACAATGAAGGATATAATTTTGTGTTGCAGAACAATGTTATGAACATTCACCTAAATCAAATATTGGTTGGGTATGGTGCGCTTAATAACGGAATATATGTCCTAAATCAACACACAGTTTTCAGTATACAACACACTAATAAAAGAAAACTTTCAGAATTAAATGAAGCTTTTCTTTGGCACTGTAGACTTGGTCATATTAACGAAACAAGACTAAACAAGTTACACAAAGATGGATATTTAAATTCTTTTGAATATAAATCTTATGCGACTTTCCAGTCTTGTATCAAGGGTAAAATGACCAAAACTCCGTTTACCGGACACGAAGAAAGAGCTACTCAGCTCCTGGGCCTCATACATAGTGATGTATGTGGACCTATGTCTACACAGGCTAGAGGCGGTTTTTCATACTTCATTACATTCACTGACGATTTCTCAAGATTCGGTCATGTATTTTTATTAAAGAACAAGTCCGACGCTTTCGAGAAATTCATTGAATATAAACAAGAAGTAGAAAAACAAACCGGCTTGAGTATTAAGATGCTTCGATCAGATCGAGGTGGAGAGTATCTCAGTACAGAATTTGCAAACTTCCTAAAAGAGAATGGGATTCTCTCTCAGCTCACTCCTCCTTACACACCACAGCACAACGGTGTGTCAGAACGACGGAATAGGACCCTATTAGATATGGTCCGATCCATGATGAGTGACGCTGAGTTACCAGTCTCATTTTGGGGGCATGCATTGGAGACTGCAGCGTTTCTGCTAAACAGGGTTCCAACCAAAGCCGTGTCTACCACGCCATATGAGATATGGAATGGGAAGAGACCATCTCTTAAGAGAATTAAGATTTGGGGTTGCCCGGCCTATGTTAAAAAGCAGAATCCGGACAAACTCAAGACACGGTCGGTCATGTGTAGTTTTGTGGGATATCCAAAGAATTCTTATGGATATCTATTCTACCACAAAGAGGAACAAAAAGTGTTCGTTTCTCAACATGCCACATTCTTAGAAAAAGAGTTTTTCATAGACAAAGATGATGGCAAGGTGGTGGATCTAGAAGAGGTTCTAGAGACACAAACTACAAATGACAATTTGGTTGAACCGGCTGTTGCAACAGAAACTGAAGAACCTCGGCCACTCCGTAGGTCTGGTAGGACTTCTCGCCCACCGGAGAGGTACTACGGTTTCCTCATTGATGGCGACGGAGAAGATTGCATCATGGATGATGATGATCCTACCAGTTTTCAGCAAGCTATCACGAGTGGTGACTCTGTGAAGTGGCTGGATGTCATGAGATCCGAAATGGAGTCTATGTACACCAACAAAGTGTGGACTTTGGACGTTGTACCCCCTGGGGTAAAACCTGTAGGGTGCAAATGGATCTTTAAAAGAAAGATTGGTGTAGATGGGCAGGTGGAGACCTATAAGGCAAGACTTGTGGCAAAGGGTTTTCGTCAAAGACCAGGTTTGGACTATGACGAAACTTTTTCGCCCGTAGCCATGCTTAAATCCATTCGGATCCTACTTGCTATTGCTGCTCACTACGACTATGAAATCTGGCAGATGGACGTTAAAACAGCATTTCTAAATGGAGATTTAGAAGAATGCGTTTATATGGATCAGCCAGAGGGCTTCATTGACAGTGGGAGCAGCGAGAAAGCATGTAGATTGCTTAAATCCATATATGAGTTAAAGCAGGCATCTCGGAGTTGGAACATCTGTTTCGATGATGTTATCAAAGAGTTTGATTTCATCAAAAATCCAGATGAACCTTGTGTTTATAAGAAGGCTGTAGGAAGAGCTGTCACATTCCTCGTATTGTACATGGATGATATTCTTCTGATAGGAAATGATATTCCTATGCTACAGTCGGTCAAATCATTCTTATCACTAAGGTTCTCCATGAAGGACCTGGGTGATGCCACATACATCCTGGGCATAAGGATCTATAGGGATAGATCCAAAAAGTTATTGGGATTGTCCCAAACCAGGTACATCAACACCATCCTAAAGAGGTTTAGTATGGAAGACTCCAAGCGGGGTGCCTTACCCGCTTGCCATGGAGTCACTCTCTCCAAGGATTCTTGTCCAAAGACCGATGAAGAGAGAGCTCGCATGAGCATTATACCTTATGCTTCGACAGTAGGATCTATAATGTATGCGATGTTATGTACACGCCCAGATGTAGCTTATGCACTTAGTGTTGTAAGCAGGTATCAATCCAACCCAGGGGAGAACCACTGGACAGCTGTGAAGAACATTCTTAAGTACTTGCGAAGGACTAAAGAATTGTTCTTGGTGTATGGTAATAAAGATCTCCAAATGGAGGCCTTTACCGATTCGAGCTTCCAGAGCGATAAGGATGACAGCAAATCTATCTCAGGGTTTGTATTTACCCTCAATGGAGGGGCGGTAAGTTGGAAGAGTTCTAAACAAGATACCGTTGCAGACTCTACGATGGAAGCTGAGTACATTGCTGCAAATGATGCCGCCAAGGAAGCCGTCTGGATGAAGAAGTTCGTCTCGGAGCTAGGAGTAGTTCCAACCATTATTGATCCAATACCTTTGTATTGTAACAATAATGGGGCGATGGCGTTAGCCAAGGAGCCCAGATCCCATCAGCGGTCCAGACATATCCTGAGGCGCTTTCATTTGATCCGGAAGATTGTAGATCGCCGCGAGATCGAGATTAAGAGAGTAGATACAAAGAACAACGCCGCGGATCCACTCACCAAGGCCCTCCCTCAGCCACAGCATGAGCGACTTTTTGAGATGTTGGGTATGAGATACGCCAATAAATGGCCTTAGTGCAAGTGGGAGATTGTTGGATATATGTATGCCCTAGAGGCCATTATGTGATAGTGGATGTATCTATACCTTCATAAATGAACTCCAAATCCAAAACTTCTTAGACTGTATCGATCACTGAACCTAATCAGTATCCGGCACCATGCCACCCACAGTATCCTCTTGGACCACCTGTCCATAATACTGTCCCTCGTCAGAGGGAAAACTAAAACTCTGACAATCACTCTGTCATCCACGTCACCTTTGAAGCCTGGAATGATAATAGTCTCCCGAAGGAGGCTGCCGTCATCAAATCCATAGAACATCCACTTATGTTCTAAAACTGCTTCCTTATGTTTCTCCAGGATTGGATTAATACAAACTTATCGCATCAAGTGCAAAAACAACATTTGGTGTTGTACTTGACATCTCATGATTGACTCAATTGCCTAAACAAGTGATCTGCCAATCATGCACAGCCCTCTCCCCTTTAGTCTATACGACACCTTTAGAGAGGGTGACTCCATCACCTGCAGGCACACCACCATGCTAGGAGTCAACTATTCTAAAAACCATTAGAATATCTGTCAAAGTACCCACATTGGGAAACTACCCAAATCTAGATCTAAAACCATAGATCAAGAAACCAGAATGTCAAATATTATATCCATATCCTGTCTGGAGAAACAACTGTGTGACGACCACAGTACAACCGATCGTAGTATAGGAATTTTACTTCCTACTCTGTGTATGTCATCCAGATACCATGACATCACACCCTACTACCTTCTTAACAGATCCATCCCCTATTCTGATGAAGTCAAACCCATGACTGTCACATCAAAATTAGATGATCTATCTCCGCTATAACTGCTCTAGTCTATAAATAGACATAAGCTACTTGCCCACTATGCTTCCGCTGCTCCCACTGACTACGACAACCCTCTGGCAGAATAATATACACGTGTACTTCTAAAACTAGTTTAGAACGACGCTATACTTATCCTCCTGCCTGGTCTCATAGTCTGGAACAACAGTAGTGTCAAGTCTGGGTAGATAAGAACCTCACTGTCACCGTCCTTTAGGCTACCAAAGTTCCTCTCGGGTGTCTAAGGTTACCCACCATATCTGCGGAGTGGCTAATGGAATGTCAAACCTGATTGAATATATAGGTCCTATTAAATTTTCCATAATCGTTCGTGGTTCTGGAATCACTTCCAGTTCTACCATACTCCCACTACTGTTTTCTGAAAAAATCCATTTTACTAAAACTGTGGCGAGTCAAGAACAATATCACTATTGATCTTCCAAATGGTAGAATATCAACCCTCGTCGTAGCCAGGGTTAACCCACAAACAGCCATTACAGAAACGTGCCCTGAGTTATCCAGAGTCTGGTTTTAAGCATAAGCTGGACAACTCCCCGTACCTTAACATCTTTTAAGGTACGAACTATTCTATATCCAATATAGAAACTTTGGCACTTTATTTAATTGGAACCAGATTCAATCATGCAGCTGTCTCCAGTGAATATCAACTTAATAGAAAGAGGCTAATCAGCATTACTCAACTTAAGAATCCATCCAATTATGAGTAACCTGAAAGAGAAACACGTTTCTCAAAATCATCACTATCATCTGAATACCAATCACAAGAATCTACATCTTCGATCTCTTTGAAGAATCCTGATACTTGTGACATCTAGTTCTCTACTTTATTCTTATACCCACAACTTCTCAAAACTTAGACCTTGTATTTCTACGAAACACTTGTCTAAAAACTAGAGAAGTTATAAGTAAACAGAACAAAGTACGAGAACCAACCCCTTTGTCCTGATGGACACTGGACAACATACAATACTCTGTATAAGTCCGCTGAGTTGAATAACTCAAAACCTGTGCTTCGTAGGTTGAAAACTGTACCCTGGCGATTTCCTCAAATATCACCAATTACAACGAATTCCGATATAATGAGGATAATTACCTAATTCCCAATGACTTACTCCCACTCATCATCTGTAAAACCATACAGATATGAGAATGAAACCTGGTAAATACATACCCTTGGAGCAAGTATCTAATCGGGAAAACAGTTTTCCATTAACAATGCACTGAAACATGAAAATGTTTCGTAGGAGTATCCTGGTATTCATAGTAATGCCTCTTCCATAATCCAATTCACGACTTTAACCGTATATTTTATTGCCATCTCTCCAAATCCCTTTATTTGTCTTTAGTCATTACCTTCTGTACACCATCGTTAGGCTAAATGGTTTTCTTCCTTCCCTACCGTTCGGCACCAGCCTATGGTTTGGAAGAAGACTATCCAGTAAGCATAATAGGTGTACCCTCCTAAACCAAGGAGTACTCGCATCTTGAGAGAAGGTGATGATAAAAGACAACTGAATAATACCTTATCCTTTCAAAGGTGAAATAGGAGTGGCGATGAAGTACGCGGTTTGGTCGTGAATGATAACAGTCGCAATTTACTTTGCCCTCTTTCTAATCCCTTTATTTTGTCTTTACATATTACCTTCTGCACACCCTACTTAGGCTAATTGGTTTTCTTCATTCCCTACCTTTCGGCACCTGCCTATGGTTTGGAAGAAGACTTTCCAATAAGCGTAATAGGTGTACTCTCCTAAACCAAGGAGCCCTCGCAACCTGAGAGAAGGTGATAATAAAAGACAACTGAATAAACCAATTCTATTTCTCCTGAACCTTGATCCATCCTCGAAGAAGTCCCTTCGAGTTCGTATATAACCATACGATGGATCTATCCAATGGAAGTGGATGTCCGTAGTAATACGGGTGTTCTGAGAAATTCAAAGGGTAGAAGAAGGAGTGGCAATGACTTATGCAACTCGGACAATCCAAAAGCCAGTATTTTAAGAAGGTTCGGTCAACTTGGTCACTGAGTCAAAGTCTAGGGTCGGTCAAAGGTCGCTGCCAAAGAGAGAGAGAAAAGAAACACTCTGCGTGCACTCTAACCTAGATCAGAATGGTTATCACTTTATCTAATCCGGAACCTCCCACTGTCCTGTCAAATTCTCCTCCAAACCTGAAAGAAGAATCAATCGGGATCACCCGAAGAGTAAACCAACTCATCAGTGGGAATCGGGATCCAACTCTCATCGCATGATAACGTGATGGAATGCATCCACGTTACTCATATTCCAGAAGGTATGCGCATACTTGGCAAGTTTCAGTTTCTTTAGAAACTCCTGATAAGATTTTTGCCCCATGCTCTTATGACCTTGACTTTGGCCAAAATGCCATAAGTCGCATGCCAAGTTCTACCCGTCACTATCTTGTCAATTTGAACCCACCCGCACATGCCCCTGACTTTGGCCAATCGGCAGAACGACTGTCCCAAACCAACTCATCTATCTATGCAACAAATGAATACCCAGCAGCTACCAAACACTATGCCTTAACTTTGGCTAAAATGCATAGCTTGAATACTACTGAATACCCAAAAGAAATGACGGAGGGCTACGGCTGCTTTTTGGCGAAAAACCTTTAACGTAGTGAACTTGATATCGCTGAAGGAACCTGATAGCTTTTTAAAATATAGTGGCGAAAACCTTTTGCTAAAGAGGTCATTCCCGATGAAGGGATCTCGACTCTTTCCTCGTGGAATGAGGTGCAGGATATTCCACTGAATACCGCTATGCAAAGCAACTTGTAATCGACTATAGTGAAGTTATTACCCTGACGCAAAATTCTGCCCAAGGGGTCAGTCCCGGTGAAGGGATATCGGCCCTTGCCCCGTCGAATGAGGTGCAGGATATTCCACTGAATACCTCTATGCAAAACAAAAGGAAACATCTTTGCAATAACACTTTTTAAATTGTTCCAACAACATCAAACAGGTTTGTTTTACTTTGCATTGATCAGAATCAACGCAGTCCTATCAATCAATCACACCAGAAAAGAACGAAAATAAAATATACGTATATGCCATCCGCATTCGTCACTGGGTCCCGTCATCACCCGTTAGGTTACTTAACTAACGACAGAGCGAGGACTGGACTAGCGCGGGTGTAAAACATATACAACATCTAATAGTATATAAACCAATATACAATAATCGCTCCAGGCGTGATAATATGCAACATTACAGAAAAGTAATAAGCATCACAGAACAATACAGATAATCTGGGATCCCCGGGTTTCACAGAGCCGCTGCTGAAACCCGACGTTCCCCTGTCGTGTGGATAGCCTGTGCAATGAAACCTAGACCCCTACGGGTGCGGCAAGTCACCCGCCAAAACCTGAAGCGAGGCAGCCCCCTACAGCAAAGTGAATGGACCACCCAACACTTCACGGAATCCGGTAAGCTTGGGCACCCCTCCTGGGTCAACCTGTACCCCCTACGAGTGCGGCGAATAGTCTACCAATTTTAGAGTAAGGCCCCTCTGCCTCTCAAAGCCATGAGATGCGGACCCGTTGCCCCCCAGAACCCGGCTATCCGTGCACTCCGTCGCGGGGCAAAACCTAGTACAGTAATGAAAAATAGTACAACAGGTACATCGACCGCAACCTGGTCGTGCCCCAAAAGAATATTATACAACAGGCAGTGACGGCAGTCCACATGTTGGACGCTCGCCCCGCAATATCAAAAGTACAAATAAACTCAAACTGTACTACCATTGCACACTGCTATCCACCACGACAAATCCGCAACATCACAGCACAACACAGAACATCAACGCGAATGTCACGTTCGCAAACCCGTCTAAAAGAACTATAGCAATCAGACGCGGTTTACCGATCAAATGACATTCCCGGTCGGAGATATAATGTAAGCACTGTAAACTAACATGTTTAAATTTCGATCGACTAAATATCACAAAGTGGGCCCCACGAACAACTGGTGAACGGTAACAAAATCTGGGCCCAAAAGATATATACCAAAAACCCCAAATTCCAACAGAGAAGACACAGACAAAATTTGGTGCACTGATCCCATAGAATGGCCGCGGATGCGCGGCCAAACCATGGGTTTGGCCGCGACTCCGCGGCGGTTTGGTGGAATCACGTGCGCAAATTTGGTCGTTGTACTTCTGAAACCCTGCACAACTTTCTGTGATATGTGGAATATTTTTAGGACACCATTTAAAATCGACAGAAACTGTGAAAATGTAAAAGTGCGGTTTTTGATTTCCGGTTCGATCGATGTTTTAAACGCGTTAGCACAAGTTAGTAAAGCAAAATGGTGAGGCTCTGATACCACTGTAAGTCTACGGTAGCGCCCCGGCCGTCTACAGACACCAAATGCGGAACAAAAACTTTTTAACTGGCGCTATCGTATACTTTAACCCGGATCTGCCATTATTGCTAAACTAACATAACTGTAAAGAGTGTAGAAAGGTTATACCGAACGATCCGAGTCCTTCGTTCTTTAACCATCATCCCACGCTCCGTTGCGGCTGCTCCGATCTCTTCGATCTCCGATCTGCTCGTCCAGGTGGCACCACGTCAACGATTCTTTAAACGGGCTCCCGCTTCTGACTTGAGGCAACTCGGTCGTCAAGTTTGCTAAAAGAGATGACCAAGGTTGATGTAGAGAATGAGTAGAAGACTTTGTCTCGTTCCGTCCAAAGCTATGGACGAACGGTTAATGAAGTTGCCGTGGGAATCGGGTGATGGAATGAAATGAGCTGTGAAATTCCATACACCGAAAACTATCATAATCTTTTTCTCAAATGAAACATCAAGTGAAGTAAGAGAGAGAGGGGGAAGGGGCCGGCCATATATAGGAATGGAAGGGTGAGTGTAGGAGAGAAGAGGGTGACCACAAGAAAAAATATCAAGTGTGAACACAAGAAAATATCTCAAGTGTGAACAAAAACAAATATCTCAAGTGTGAACACACCAAAAGTAACCAATGAAACAATAACACCTCACCGCTTCTAGAACCTTCTAGAAGCATCCATACTCATCCAAAGAAAAGATAAATTCGTCTTTAACCGAATGTTAAAAGACGGCTGATAGAAAACTGGAAACTGGCAACTTCCAAAAGTGATCCTGAAACGACTTTCAGGATAACCCCGTAACTGTATAAATATACCCGCATTTGTATTACGACCGAATACAAATGCAACTGAGACAGAGATGTTATATCTACTCAATATAATACTCGGATCCGGCTTAAACCAAAGCCGACCAGTACCATCTGCCCGAAAAATAACACGTGCGTAAACGCACGTGCATTTTCCGAACCCTGCCATAAAACCATACGGCCTCTACAACGTTTCGCCCAAACTTGGGAAACTGTCTGTGGGGGACTCTAATGACTCGTCAGTACCCTGGCAGTGGGTTTAACCACAAACCGTCAGCGGCACTAGCAATGCGTAACGGCTGCCCATGGACTGACCTCAAGGGATGCCGATGAGCGAACTCATCCGGAAACCCTACTGAGCCTAACAGTGACAATGTATATACAGTCCGGTCCGTTCGTCTATGAGTATCGCATATCTGCCTAGGGGGCTAGTAACGTCAGACCCCCAATAGCAGTATAAGTCGTGTCGGAGTGTAGCCCAATAACACCCTGAGATACTACTGGAGTACCTACCAGTAAATCTCCTGCCACGGCCGTGGGCTATGTGTAATGGCTCTCCTAGACACAGCACGATCTCGCCCCCAATACCGGGAGAGACGAATCCCCTGCCGATCCGCTCATGTGCCTCCATATGGCTCGGGACTGTACCCAAAAGCTACCTGTTTGCACGACTCCTTTGAGCCGTGGTAGGGTAGAAATCAAAGCACAGTGGGAACTCACACGAGACAAATGACGACCTCAGGTCGATGAACTAACCTGTACACAGGTCACTAGGGAACTGCTATCTGACGATATGTATAATACCAACTAGCAGGTTCCCGGCGAGTCCTGTCCGGTGTACTCATAACCCAATGAGCACCTGTATACATCTTAGGTGATCCAACTGACACCAGTGGCTTGTGAGACCGGCCACCGCCCCTCGTCGGGGTCTCGAATGTATACACTAGTCTATTCCGGAGTATCGATGCCCTGTCTCGAAACTCCCACGACTAGGGACCACAATTAAGGATATGCATATAAACTACCCAACTCTCACGTATATGATCGCCATCATACTGTTGGTAGTAAAGCAACATCCTAAGGGCTCTATCAAAATGTAACAGTGATCAGTCACCTGAAACTGTACACGACTGATAAAGGCAAACCAGATAGCATACTGTCATCTCGAGTAAGACTGTCCTACCGGTATAGGTCCTCCGCAATCATTGCAATCACGTACCTGTGATCCAATAATTGACTCTGAGGGCACTATCTCCAACAGTCACCTCCTCGTCGGAAAGGGCACCATGTAGCCAAATACTTTTACGGGCTCCCACCTCTGGACCGAGGCAACTCGGGCGCGAAGTTGGCTAGCCGACGCGTTCAAGGGATGCTGTAGATGTAGTGTAGTAGGTTGTCTCTTTAGGGTTTATGATGCCATGGATGTGGAGGAATGAAGATAAGAAAAATGGTGCTTTCATTTTTCCTAGCATGAAAAGAGATGAAGAAAAATGCCACCACTCAAAAATGAATCTCTCTCATTCTCTCTCCCAAGAATGACCGGCCTTTTTTTGGTGGGTGGGAAAAAAAGGAATGAATCAATAACAAGAGGAGAAATATGCAAGATAAAGATAAGGAAAAATGGTCACCTCAAAGACTATCATTTCTCATCTCATTCTAATCTCATAAATGCAAGTGATGAGATTAAAATGGAATCTCATGATGAAGGAAGCCACAATCACAATAAACCCCTCCACAATAAGTTATTTGCATAATGGCAAATAACCCCTTCCATCGAAAGTCCGGCCGTGAAGAAGCAAAGGAAAATCGGCTGGAACGGAATGCAAACTGGCAACTTCAGAAAACTGATCCCGTAATAAATTACTGGAAAACCCCGCTACTGCATATACATGCCCGCATTTGTATTTCCACTGAATACAAATGCAAAGAGACAAAACTACACTGTCTAATACTAGGATCCTGCTTAAGCCAAAGCCGGCTAGTAAAATCCGTCCGATCACGATCCGTTAAATACCGCACGTATCTGATCGAACCCTGCCATATCTCCATATGGCCTCTACAGCGTTTCGCCCGAAACTTGAGTAACTGTGTGTGGTGGACTCTAAAGACTCGTCAATACTATGGCTGTGGATTTAACCACTAGCACGTCAGAGGTATTAGCCATACGTGACGGGCTACCAGCTATTGACTAAAAGGGACGTCGATGAGCGAACTCATCCTGACACCCTACTGAGCCTGTCAGTGACAATATCTGTACAGTCCGGTCCGTTCGTCTATGAGTATCGCATGGCGGGCCTAGGGGGTTGGTAAAAGTCAGACCCCCAAAAGCGGTACAAGTCGTGTCGGAATGTAGCCCAGAACATCCTGAGATACTACTGGAATACTTACCAGTAAATCTCCTGCCTCGGCGAGCTCACTGCCTCCATGTGGCTCGGGACTGTACCCAACTAAAACCTGTTTGCACGACTCCTTTGAGCCGTGGTAGGGTAGTAATCAAAGCACAGTGGGAACTCACACGAGACAAATGACGATCTCAGGTCGATGAACTAACCTGTACACATGTCACCAGGGAACTGCTATTTGATGTCTGGTATAATCCCAACAAGCAGGTTCCCGGCGAGTCCTTCCGGAGTACTCATAACCCAATGAGCACCTGTATACATCTTTGGTGAACCAACTGACACCAGTGGCTTGTGAGACCGGCCATCGCCCCTCGTCGGGGTCTCGACTGTATACACTAGTCTACTAACGGAGTATCGATGCCCTGTCTCGAAATTCCCACGATTAGGGACCTTTCAAGAATGTGCTTATAGACTCCAGCTCTCACGTATATGATCGCCCTCATACTGCTGGTAGTCAAGCAAGAATCCTAGGGGCTTTATCAACGTGCAATAGCGACTCGTAAGGTCACCTAAAGCAGTACAAGATGATAAAGATAAACAAGATAGCATACTATCATCTTGAGTAAGACTGTCCTACTGGGACAGGTCCTCCCTCAATCATTGCAATCACGTGCCTGTGATACAATAATTGACTCTGAGGGCACTATCTCCAACAAATGTGAAGTAATATATCAAATATATATAATTATACATTAAATCATTAAATCAACACTTGATTTAATGATCCGGTCATATCGCATATAACCGACTAATATCAAGTGTATCAATGTATCGAATCAACACTTGATTCGGTATCCCGGCTATATCTCATATAACCGTCAATGATACAAATCGCGAGAATAGAATACAGTATCACATACTGGTATTATTCTCGGTCCCGCACATATCTCATATACGCTCCTATTTCGTTTCGCTTGAGCCAGGAAACCTCTGTGTAGGACTCTAAAGACTCGTCAATACGCCGGCAGCAGGTGATGATCATATCAAACACCCACAAGCCGCAAGCGGTCTGCTAAACGTAACGGCCACCCGGGTATTGAGCGATCAGAAGATCAACGAGCAAGCCCGCTCACACTCCTGTGAATCCAACCAGCAACACTTACCGTACAGTCCGGTCTCGTCGTCTGATATGTCGCATATCTTGCCTAGGGGTGGTAAACGTCAGACCCCAATAGCTCGATAAGTCGTGTCGATATGAGGTCTATAACAGTTCGAGAAACTACTGGTAACACTTACCAGTAAATCTCAGCAACCCTGGCCAGGGATTTCCGGTTATAACCAATCGAACACAGCGCAACATCAACTCCCTATACCGGGAGAGACGAATCCCCTCCAATCGCTCATTGCCTCCATGTGATTCGGGACTGTACCCAAAAACCACCGTTTTGCACGCTCCCTTGGATGTGGTAAGGTGGAAATCAATGCACAGTAGGAATCACACAAGACTCTATGACGATCTCGGGTCTACAGACTAACCTGTACCAGTGTCACCAGAGAACTGCCATCTGACATAAGGTATAATACCATCTGGGAGTTCTCGGCGAGTCCGTCCAGTGTACCCAGTCTCCACTGAGCACCCGTATATCATCTCTGATGTCAAACACCAATGGATATGGGATCATCCATCGCCCATCTGTATGGGTCGAGAAGGTATACGCTAGTCTACTCTGGTATATCGATGCCCTGTCTCGATACACCCACGACTAGGGACCTTGAAGGATGTACTTATGGACTACCATGTCCCCACTAGTATGATCCGCATCATAGTCCAGGTAGTCAAGTACACATCCTAAGGGCTTTACCAACATGTAACAGAGAGACAATCAGTGTACACGTTAAGGTAAAGAGCAACCAGAAAGCATACTATCATGTCGAGCAAGAAAGTCCTCCCTATATATGTCCCAGCATCCACTACAATATACATCCTATGTATAGTAATGGCCTCTAGGGCATACATATAACTAACATCACTGAGCACCCGTATACAATCTTTGGTGTCATCACACCAGACAGATATGGGATCATCCATCGCCCATCATATGGAACAAGAATGGTTTACGCTAGTCTACACTGGAATATCGATGCCCTGTCTCGATATACCAACGACTAGGAACATTTCAAGGATATGCTTATAAACTACAGGTGTCCCACTAGTATGATCCACATCATAATCCCAGTAGTCAACCCAATATCCTTAGGGCTTTATCAACATGTACCAAATGAGTAAAAACATGATAAGGTGAACATATGATAAAGTGAAACCAGATAGCATACTATCATGTCGAGCAAGACAGTTCTCTGAATATATATATATATATATATATATATATATATATATATATGCACATCAGTACATACACTATCATATAATGGCCTCTAGGGCATACATATATCCAACAATCTCCCACTTGCACTAAGGCCAATTATTGGCGTATCTCATACGCAACAACTTAAAAAGTCGCTCATGCTGCGGCTGAGGGAGGGCCTTGGTGAATGGATCCACAGTGTTGTTCTTTGTATCTACTCTCTTAATCTCGATCTCGTGGCGATCAACTATCTCCCGGATCACATGATATCGCCTCAGGATGTGTCTGGATTTCTGATGGGACCTGGGCTCTTTGGCCAACGCCATAGCCCCATTATTGTCACAATACAAAGGTATTAGATCAATAATGGTTGGAACTACTCCTAGCTCCGAGATGAACTTCCTCATCCAGACGGCTTCCTTGGCAACATCATTTGCAGCAATGTACTCAGCTTCCATCGTTGAGTCTGCAACGGTATCCTGTTTGGAACTCTTCCAACTTACCGTCCCTTCATTGAGGGTAAATGCAAACCCTGAGATAGACTTGCTGTCATCCTTATCACTCTGGAAGCTCGAATCGGTAAAGGCCTTGATTTGGAGATCCCTGTTACCATACACCAAGAACAATTCTTTAGTCCTTCGTAAGTACTTAAGAATGTTCTTCATAGCAGTCCAGTGATTCTCCCCTGGGTTTGACTGATACCTGCTCACTACACACACTAAGTGCATAAGGAACATCAGGGCGTGTACATAACATCGCATACATTATCGATCCTACTGCCGAAGCATAGGGAATAATGCTCATGCGAGCTCTTTCTTTATCAGACTTTGGGCAATCGTCCTTGGAGAGAGTGACTCCGTGGCAAGCGGGTAAGGCACCCCGCTTGGAGTCTTCCATACTAAACCTCTTTAGGATGGTGCTTATGTACTTGGTTTGGGACAATCCCAATAACCGTTTGGATCTATCCCTATAGATCCGTATGCCCAATACGTACGTGGCATCACCCAGGTCCTTCATGGAGAACCTTTGTGATAAGAATAATTTGACCGACTGTAGCATAAGAATATCATTTCCTATCAGAAGTATGTCATTCACGTACAATACGAGGATTGCGACAGATCTCCCTACAGTCTTCTTATAAACACAAGGTTCATCTGGATTTTTGATGAAATCAAACTCTTTGATAACATCATCAAAACAGATGTTCCAACTCCGCGATGCCTGCTTTAATCCATAAATGGATTTAAGCAACTTACATGCTTTTTCGCTGCTCCCACTTTCAATGAAGCCCTCTGGCTGATCCATATAAACGCATTCATCTAAATCACCATTTAGAAATGCAGTTTTAACGTCCATCTGCCAGATTTCATAGTCGTAGTGAGCAGCAATAGCAAGTAGGATCCGAAATGGATTTAAGTATGGCTACCAGAGAGAAAGTCTCGTCATAGTCCAAACCTGGTCTTTGACGAAAAACCTTTCGCTACCAACCTTGCCTTATAGGTCTCCACCTGTCCATCTACACCGATCTTTCTTTTAAAGATTCATTTGCAGCTCACAGGTTTTATCCCGGAGGGTACATCCTCTAAAGTCCATACTTTATTGGTGTACATGGACTCCATTTCGGATCTCATGGCATCCAGCCATTTCACAGAGTCACCACTCATGATAGCTTGATGAAAACTTGCAGGATCATCATCATCCATGATGCAATTTTCTCTATCACCACCAATGAGAAAACCGTAGTATCTCTCCGGTGGGCGAGAAGTCCTACCAGATCTACGGAGTGGCTGAGGTTTATTAGATTCTGTTGCAACATCAGGTTCAGCCAAGTCGTCATTTGTAACTTGTATCTCTAGAACCTCTTCTAGATCTACCACATTGCCATCAGCATTATTTGGAAAAATCTCATTTTCTAAAAATGTGGTATACTGAGAAACAAACACCTTTTGTTCCTCCTTGTGGTAGAAAAGATACCCAAACGAATGTTTTGGATATCCCACAAATATACATTTGACCGATCGTGTCTCGAGTTTGTCTGGATTCTGCTTTTTGCCAAAAGCCGGACGACCCAAATCTTAACTCGTTAAAGAGATGGTCTCTTCCCATGCCATATTTCATATGGAGTGGTAGACACGGTCTTGGTTGGAACTTTGTTTAATAGAAAAGCTGCAGTTTCCAATGCATGCCCTCAAAAGGAGAGGGGTAACTCAGAATCACTCATCATGGATCGTACCATATCTAATATGGTACGATTCCGCTACTCTGACACACCATTGTGCTGTAGTGTGTACGGGGGAGTGAGCTAAGAGACAATCCCATTCTCTTTTAGGAAGTCCAAGAACTCAGTACTTAAGTACTCTCCACCTCGATTTGATCGAAGTATCTTGATTCTCATTCCAGTTTGGTTTTCAACTTCAAGTTTGTACTCCTTGAATTTCTCGAAAGCTTCAGACTTATGTTTTATCAAAACCACATGACCGAATCTTGAGAAATCATCAGTAAAATTTATGAAGTAGGAAAAACCGCCTCTTGCATGAGTAGATATTGGCCCACATACATCACTATGTATGAGGCCTAGGAGCTCAGTAGCTCTTTCTCCGTGTCCAGTAAACGGAGTTTTGGTCATTTTACCTTTGATACAAGACTGGTGATTGGAAGAATTAAAGTTAACCGCAATCAAGACGGTGTCGCTATGCAGCTAGCCGGTTGAGCACGGGTCGATCCACAGGGAGATGGTTGTATGTCCTTTCTTGTTTTAGACGAGTCAATAAAGAATGAGTATATGTTTGTTTGATTCTAACCTATGTGTTTATTTGCAAGTATAAAGTTGTTAAGAAAAGATACGATAATGTAAGCTAAAGAAATCCGTACTCAAAACCTTTGAGCCGAGTCTTGACCAATTGAAGCTAGAGCAATCGGCAACAACGTGGATTAGGGGATTTAAGCTCGGTATTCGGGGAATCCGGCTTATTTACCCTTGTCCTTCCGTTCTTGTCTCTTGCTTTCGCCTCCGGCCAAACCGAACGCAATCGGTCGCGGTTAGGAATCACCGTTACCTTGTTAGGGTAGGGTGCCTAACGGAGCGCTTGCGTATCGTTTGGGCGGAGTTCAATGGAAAATAACGGGAAAAGGAAATGAGCAAGGAAGTATTAACTTACAATACCGTATTGATTCTTAACAACAACAATAATTACAACCATTCACAAAAAGAACCAAAAAGAGCAAAAGAAAAGAACAAAGAAAAGAAAAGAAGTAAGTAAGTGCATGAATTTAAATTGCAAATAAGTAAAGCAAGATAATAAAAAGCAAGTAATAGATAAGCAATAAAAAGAAATAGAAACTAGAACTCAAGACAAGCATGGGATCAATAGCCAACCCTTAAACTTGCAAGCTCAATCAAGAGGTTGCAAGATCAAGAGAAGGGTAGAGAACGCATGTGAAATGAAGCGCTAATTCCATAAGAAAATACGACCCTTGAGATCAATAACAAACTCTTAACCTTTCAAGCTCAATGAAGAGGTTGAAAGATCAAGAGAACGCAAGAATCTCAAGGGGAAGTTAAACAAAAGAGAATGATACAAAAGCCCTCATCTTCATTGATCTTCCACTCAAAAATCTCTCACTACAATTTTCATGGAGAAAAGATGAAGAAGAAGAAGAAAAAGACTAAAACCTAACAAAAAGAGGCAAAAGAATGGACATGAAAATTGGACCCTTGGCTTAGCTCAGTTCTGGAGTATTTATAGGCTGCATACAGAAACCCTAGGGCAAGAATCTGTTGGAGATAGTGCCCTCAGAGTCAATTATTGGATCACAGGCACGTGATTGCAATGATTGAGGGAGGACCTATCCCGGTACGACAGTCTTACTCGAGATGATAGTTTGCTATCTGGTTTACTTTTATCATCGTGTACTGCTTTAGGTGACCTGACAGGTCGCTATTGCACATTGATAGAGCCCCTAGGATTCTTGCTTGACTGCCGGCAGTATGAGGGCGATCATATACGTGAGAGCTGGGGTCTACAAGCATATCCTTAAAAGGTCCCTAGTCGTGGGAGTTTCGAGACAGGGCATCGATTCTCCAGAGTAGACTAGTGTATACAGTCGAGACCCCGACGAGGGGCGGTGGCCGGTCTCATAAGCCACTGGTGTCAGTTGGATCACCTAAGATGTATACAGGTGCTCATTGGGTTATGAGTACACCGGACAGGACTCGCCGGGAACATGCAAGTTGGTTTTATACCTGACGTCAGATAGCAGTTCCCTGGTGACAGGTGTACGGGTTAGTTCATTGACCTGGGGATCGTCATTTGTCTCGTGTGAGTTCCCACTGTACTTTGATTACTACCCTACCACGGCTTAAAGGAGTCGTGCAAACAGGTTTTAGTTGGGTACAGTCCCGAGCCACATGGAGGCAGTGAGCGGATCTTCGGGGGTTCGTCTCTCCCGGTATTGGGGGTGAGGTCGCGCCGTGTCTAGGAGAGCCATTACACGAAGTCCTTGGCCAAGGCAGGAGATTTACTGGTAGGTATTCCAGTAGTATCTCAGGGTGTTCTGGGCTACACTCCGACACGACTTGTACCGCTTTTGGGGGTCTGACTTTTACCCACCCCCTAGGCCCGACATGCGATGCTCATAGACGAACGGACCGGACTGTACGGATATTGTCACTGACAGGCTCAGTAGGGTGTCAGGATGAGTTCGCTCATCGACGTCCCTTTTGGTCAATAGCTGGTGGCCCGTTACGTATTGGCTTATACCTCTGACGTGCTAGTGGTTAAATCCACAGCCATAGTATTGACGAGTCTTTAGAGTCCACCACACTTTCAGTTACTCAGCTTTCGGGCGAAACGCTGTAGAGGCCGTATGGAGATATGGCAGGGTCCGATCAGATACGTGTGGTATTGCACGGATCAGGATCGGACGGTTTGTACTAGTGGCCGTATGGTTATATGGCAGCGTTCGATCAGATACGTGCGGTATTGCACGGATCATGATCGGACGGATATTACTAGCCGGCTTTGGTTTAAGCCGGATTCTAGTATAGTACAGTGTAGATTTTGTCTCATTGCATTTGTATCCGGACGGAATACAGATGCGGGTGTGTATGCACAGTATCGGGGTTTTCCTGTAATTTATTACGGGACCAGTTTTCTGGAGTTGCCAGTTTGCATTCCGTTCCGGCCGGTTTTCCTTTGTTCTTTCCCGGCCGGACTTTTCCGATGGAGGGTGTTATTTGCAAGTTTGCAAATAACACATTGTGGAGGATTTATTTGCAAGATGATTTATTATGATAGCATCTTTTTGATTCCATTCTCTTCACTTGCTTTTTGTTGATAAGAAAGGATTAGATGTGATTAGAGTTTGATGTGAGATGGTTATGATTATGTTTTGGATGTGGTCACCACTTATGCTCCTACCATCACCTCCCTTCATGCTTCATAATCTTTCCACCACCATTTTCTAAGGATGAATGTTTTTCATGAAAAAAGAGAGAAGAAAGAGAGAAGAAAAAGAGAAGAAGAAGAGAGCTTCATCTTTGAGAGAGTAGCATTCTTGATCTCATTTTTCATGTTAAGAAAAATGCAAGCACCATTTTTCTTATCTTGTTTCCTCCATCATCTTCAAATGGCAACAAACCCAAATGAGACATAGCTTCAACCCTACACATTCTACAGCAAATCTTGGACGCGTCGGCCAGCCTACTTCGCGCCCGAGTTGCCTCGGTATTGAGGTGGGAGCCCGTAAAAGTACCCGGCTTCGTGGTGCCCTTTCCGACGAGGAGGAGACGGACGGAGATCCCGCGAGGAGATCGGAGTGGAGATGAAGACCGGAGGACTCGGATCATTCGGTATATCTCTAACCCGTCCTCTTGTTAGCTTAGACTAGTTTAATGGCACGATCCGGGGTTTTAGTGCGCGGTGGTGCCGGTTTGCTAAGTCCGCAAAATTAAAGTTTATCACCGTTTCCGCGTTTGGCCGTCGGATTGACGTCCGGGGCGCCGCCGTGCACTTACATTGGTATCAGAGCCTCGCCATTAACTTCGTCTAGCTTCGTTTGATGTGTTTTGCATTTCCGATCGACCAAAATTCCAAAAACCGTATTTTTCCTTCACATCAGTTTCTGTTGAAATTTTTTGAAGTCTAAAAATTTTTCAGGTGGTCTCAGAATGATGTGCAGGGAGTTCTAAGAACTCTGGGAAAATTCGACACAGTGATCTCTCACCAAGAGCGCGGAACCGCGGCCTCACTTCTCTATTGGGCCGCGGATCCGCCGCAGTGTAGAGAGATCAGTGGGCCATCTTTTTCCAGTGGGCTTCAGGGTAGTAATTAGGGGTTTTGGAATATTAAAATTGGGCCAATTATTTCTGTGAGTGCTACAGTATTGTTTTGGGGCCCACTTGTTAATTTTTGGTCAATCGGAAAATTTTAAACACATTTTTCACAGTATTTACATTATATCTGCGACCGTGAATGTCACTCGATCGGTAAATCCTGTCTAGCTGCTATAGCCCGGTTAGACGGATTTGCGAACGTGATTTTCACGTTGATGTTCTATGTTTATGCTGTGATGTTGCGGATCGGTCGTGGGGGATAGCCTGGATGCAATGCTAGTACAGTTGTGGTTGTATTATGTACATTTGATATTGCAGGGCGAGCGTCCGACATGTGGACTGCCGTCACTGCCTGTTTGTATTATTCTTTTGGGGCACGACCTGGTTGCGGTCGATGTACCCGGTGTATGTATATTTTACTTTCTGTACTAGGATTACCCCGCGGAGGAGTGCACGGATAGCCGGGTTCTGGAAGGCAACAAGCCCGCATCTCATGGCATTGAGACGGAGGGGGCTTCACTCTGGGATTGGCGAGCTATTCGCCGCACTCGTAGGGGGTACAGGTTGACCCAGGAGGGGTGCCCAAGTTGCCGGATTCCGTGGAGTGCTGGGTGGTCCATTCACGGAGCTGAAGGGGGCTGCCTCGCTTCAGGTTTTGGCGGGTGACTTGCCGCGCCCGTAGGGGTCTAGGATTTCATTGCACAGGCTATCCACACGACCAGGGGAACGTCGGGTTTCAGTAGTGGCTCTGTGAAACCCGGGGATCCCAGATATCTGTATTGTTCTGTGATGCTGTACATTTCTGTGATGTTGCATTTTATTCACGCCTTGAGCGAAATATAATATATTGGTATATATATTAGTAGATGTTGTATATGTTTTTCATCCACGCTAGTCCAGTCCCCGCTCTGCCGTTAGTTAGCTAACCTAACGGGTGATGACGGGGCCCAGTGGCGAATGCGGATGACATATACGTACGTCAGTATATTTTCGTTCTTTGTGGTGTGATCAATTGATGGGACTGCGTTGATTCGGATCAATGCAAGCTAAACAAACCTATTCTGATGTTGTTGGAACACTTTTCAAAAAGCTGTTATTGCAAGGACGTTCACTTTTGTTTTGCATCGTGGTATTCATTTGGAATATCCTGCTCCTCAGTCGACGAGGCAAGGGCCGAGATCCCTTCACCGGGAGTGACCCCTTGGACAGAAGTTTGCGTCAGGGCATTAACTTCACTATAGCCGATTACTTTTGCTTTGCACAGTGATATTCGGTTATGAGTATCCAGCACCCCATTCTACGGGGAAAGTGCCGAGATCCCTTCACCGGGAGTGACCTCTTTAGTAAAGGTTTTCGTCACTATATTTTCTAAAAAGCTATCCGTTCCTTCAACGAGATCAAGTTCATTACGTTAAAGGTTTTCGCCAGAAACCATTCGTAGCCCTCCGTCGTTTCAGACGGGTAGCACGTAGTATTCATGCTATGTTTGTTGGCCTTCGTCAAGGCATAGTGTATGGTAGCTGCTTGTTGCCTTTCTGCTGCATAGATAGATGTGTTGGTTTGGGACAGTCGTATAGCCTTGTTGACCTTCGTCAAGGGCTTGTACGGGTGGGTTCAAATTAACCTGGACAATGACGGGTGGAACTTGACATGTGACTTATGATTTGTTGACCTTCGTCAAGGTCATAAGAGCATGGGGCAGAAATCACATCGGGAGTTTCAAAAGAACTGAAACTTGCCAGATATACGCATACCTTCTGGAGTGTGATAGCGTGAGCGGATTCCGTCACGTTATCATGCGATGATAGTTGGATCCCGATTCCTACTGATGAGTTGGTTTACTCCTCGGGTGACCCCGACTAATTCTTCTTTCAGGTTTTGAGGAGAATTTGAGGTACAGTGGGAGGTTTCCAGATTAGATAAAGGGATAACCATTCTGATCTAGGTTAGAGTGCACGCTGAGTGTTTCTTTTCTCTCTCTCTTTGGCAGCGACCATTGACCCGACCCAAGACTATGACTCAGTGACCAAGTTGACCGAACCTTCTTTACACTGGCTTTTGGATTGTCAGAGTTGCAGACCTCATTGCCACTCCTACTTTTACCCTTTTCTCCAGGACACCCCGTATTGCTACAAATGTCTACTTCCATTGGACAAAACCATCGTATGGTTAGATACGAACTCGAAGGAATTTATTCGAGGATGGTTTCTGGTTCTGGAGAAAACGGATAGGATTATTCAGTTGTCTTTTCCCTTTTACCTTCTCTCAAGTTGTGAGTACTCCTTGGTTTAGGAGATAGTACACCTATTACGCAAATTGGATAGTCTTCTTCCAAACCTTAGGCTGGTGCCGACCGGTAGGGAATGAAGAAAACCAATTAGCCTAAACGGTGTGCAGAAGGTATTAAGATTAAGACAAAGCAAGGGATTAGTAAGAGGGCAAAGTAAATTGCGACTGATATTCACGACAAAACCAAGTATTTCATTACCACTCCCACATCACCTTTGTATTTCTCCAGGACACTCCGTATCACTACGAAGATCCACAGTTATTTGGATATTCCATCGTATGGTTATATACGAACTCGAAAGGAACTTGTTCCAGTTCGGGGATGGATTTTGGTCCAGGAGAAATAGGAATAAGGTTTATTCGGTTGTCTTTTATCTTCACCTTATCTCGCATTGCGAGTGCTCCTAGGATTAGGACAGTACACCCATTATGCTTATTGGATAGTCTTCTTCCAAACCATAGGCTGGTGCCGAACGGTAGGGAAGGAAGAAAACCAATTAACCTAAAGGGGTGTACAGAAGGTAATGACTAAAGACATATAAAGGGATTTGGAGAGGTGGCAAAGAATTATACGGTTATAGTTATGAATCTGGATAATGGTAGAGGCATTACTAGGAATACCAAGATACCCCATCGAAACATTTCAATGTTTCAGTTCAACTGTGTACTGTTAAAAGAAAACTGATTTCCTGATTAGACACTTGCTCCAGGGTATGTATTTACCAGGTTTGATTCTCACATCTGTATGGTTTTACAGATGATGAGTGGGAGTAAGTTATTGGGAATTGGGTGATCATCCTCATTATATCGGGATTCGTTGTAATCGGTGATATTTGAGGAGATCACCTGGGCTGTTTGCCGGTCGGCAAATTTTTGGTTTTGAATATCCGCTGTTGTGCACCAATTTCAAATTGATATATCTGTACGTCTATTTTCATAGAGTGAGATATACCTTTTGATATTATGTCAATGACATTTACCTATATCAGTGGATGGTTAGGTAAGGAGCATTAAACAGCGGTGTAATTCTTCTTAACCATAAGTACAGTTTTCAACCTACGACACACAGTGAAAGAGTTGTTAGACTCGGCGGACTTATACAGAGTATTGTATGTTGTCCAGTGTCCATAAGGACAGAGGGGTTGGTCCTCATACTATATTCTGTTTACTTTTAACTTCTCTAATTCTTAGACGTGTGTTTCGTAGAAACACAGGGTCTAAGTTTTGAGGAGTTATAAGTATTTGAATAGAGTAGAGAACCAGGTGTAGCAAGTATCGGGATTCTTCAAAGTGATCGAAGATGTAGATACTTGTGTATGGTATTCAGTTGATAGTAATGATAAAGAGAAATTGCTTCTTTTTCAGGTTACTCATAATTGGAAGTATTCCTAAGTTGAGTAACGCTGATCGGCCTCTCTCCATTTAGTTGACATGCACTGGTGACAGCTGCATGATTTGAATCTGGTTCAATTAAATCAGTGCCTCTGGTTCTATATTGGATATAGTACAGTTCATATCTTAACATTGTTAAGGTACGGGGAGTTGTCCGGCTTATGATTAAAACCAGACTCTGGATAACTCAAGGCACGTTTCTGTAATGGCTGTTTGTGGGTTGACCCAGGCTATGACGAGGGTTGATTTTCTACCATCTGGCAGATCAATAGAAATATTGTTCTAGACTCGCCACAGTTTTATTAAAAATGGATTTTTTCAAAAACAGTAGTGGGAGTATGGTAGAACTGGAAGTGATTCCAGAACCGCAAACGATTACTGAAGATGTGATAAGGAACCTAAAGATTCAATCTGATTTGACATTCCATTGGCCACTTCGCAGATAAGGTGGGTAACTTCAGGCACCCGAGAGATACTCCGATAGCCTCAAGGACGGTGACAGGGAAGTTCTTGTTTACCCACACTTGCCATTGTTGTTGTTCCAGACTGCGAGACCCGGCAGGAGGATGAGTATAGCGTCGTTCTAAACTAGCTTTAGAAGTGCACATCTATATGACTCTGCCAGAGGGTTGTCGTAGTCAGTGGGAGCAGCGGAAGCATTGGTGGACATTAGGCTTATGTCTATTTATAGACCAAAGCAGAAATAGCGGAGATAGATCATCTATTTCTGATGAGACAGTCATAGGTTTGACTTTATCAGAATAGGGGATGGATCTGTTGAGTAGGTAATAGGGTGTGATGTCATGGTATTTGGATGACATACACAAGGTAGGAAGTGACATTCCTATACTACGATCGGTTATACTTTGGTCGTCACACAGTGGTTTCTCCACAAGGGACTTGGACATTATATCAGACATACTGGTTACTGGATCTATGGTTCTAGATCTAGATTTGGGTGGTTTCCCAATCAGGGTACCTTGACAGCATTCTAAGAGTATTTAGAATGGACGACTCCTGGCACGGTAGTGTACCTGCAGGTGATGGAGTCACCCTCTCTAAAGGTGTCTTATAGACTAAAGTAGAGAGGGATATGCATGATTGGCAGATCACTTGCTTAGGCAATTGAGTCAATCATGAGATGTCAAGTACCACACCAGATGTTGTTCTTGCAGTAGGTGCAATAAGTTGATATTGATCCAATCCTGGAGAAACAGTCGGAAGCAGCTTTAGAACACAAGTGGATGTTCTAGGGATATGATAACGACCGCCTCATTTGGGAGACAGTTATCATTCCAGGCTTCCAAGGTGACATGGACGACAAGGAGGTTGTCAGAGTTATAGTTTTCCCTCTGACGAGGGGCAGTATTCTGGACAGGTGATCCAGGCAGATACTGAGGGAGGCATGGCGCCGGATACTGATTAAGTTCAGTTGACGATACAGTCTAAGAAGTTTGGATTTGGAGTTCATTTATGAGCTCGGTCCCATCAGACATCCAGACACTCTAAGACAGGTATTGCTCATTTCGGGAGATGGTTTTCTCCGCGGACTTGAGATATAGAGAGACATAGAAAGAAACTTCAAGGCGGATCCACTCACTGAGGCTATTCCTCGAACGCTATAGTCTTCCAAACAGGCTTTGTGAGACTGACTAGTAGAGGAGTTGGGTGTTCGGTATCACATGGGCTGTGAGTATGCGACATCGCAATAATTAGCCTTGAGTGCAAGTGGGAGATTGTTGGAGATAGTGCCCTCAGAGTCAATTATTGGATCACAGGCACGTGATTGCAATGATTGAGGGAGGACCTATCCCGGTACGACAGTCTTACTCGAGATGATAGTTTGCTATCTGGTTTACTTTTATCATCGTGTACTGCTTTAGGTGACCTGACAGGTCGCTATTGCACGTTGATAGAGCCCCTAGGATTCTTGCTTGACTGCCGGCAGTATGAGGGCGATCATATACGTGAGAGCTGGGGTCTACAAGCATATCCTTAAAAGGTCCCTAGTCGTGGGAGTTTCGAGACAGGGCATCGATTCTCCAGAGTAGACTAGTGTATACAGTCGAGACCCCGACGAGGGGCGGTGGCCGGTCTCACAAGCCACTGGTGTCAGTTGGATCACCTAAGATGTAAACAGGTGCTCATTGGGTTATGAGTACACCGGACAGGACTCGCCGGGAACATGCTAGTTGGTTTTATACCTGACGTCAGATAGCAGTTCCCTGGTGACATGTGTACAGGTTAGTTCATTGACCCGGGGATCGTCATTTGTCTCGTGTGAGTTCCCACTGTACTTTGATTACTACCCTACCACGGCTCAAAGGAGTCGTGCAAACAGGTTTTAGTTGGGTACAGTCCCGAGCCACATGGAGGCAGTGAGCGGATCTTCGGGGGTTCGTCTCTCCCGGTATTAGGGGTGAGGTCGCGCCGTGTCTAGGAGAGCCATTACACGAAGTCCTTGGCCAAGGCAGGAGATTTACTGGTAGGTATTCCAGTAGTATCTCAGGGTGTTCTGGGCTACACTCCGACACGACTTGTACCGCTTTTGGGGGTCTGACTTTTACCCACCCCCTAGGCCCGACATGCGATGCTCATAGACGAACGGACCGGACTGTACGGATATTGTCACTGACAGGCTCAGTAGGGTGTCAGGATGAGTTCGCTCATCGACGTCCCTTTTGGTCAATAGCTGGTGGCCCGTTACGTATTGGCTTATACCTCTGACGTGCTAGTGGTTAAATCCACAGCCATAGTATTGACGAGTCTTTAGAGTCCACCACACTTTCAGTTACTCAGCTTTCGGGCGAAACGCTGTAGAGGCCGTATGGAGATATGGCAGGGTCCGATCAGATACGTGTGGTATTGCACGGATCAGGATCGGACGGTTTGTACTAGTGGCCGTATGGTTATATGGCAGCGTTCGATCAGATACGTGCGGTATTGCACGGATCAGGATCGGACGGATATTACTAGCCGGCTTTGGTTTAAGCCGGATCCTAGTATAGTACAGTGTAGATTTTGTCTCATTGCATTTGTATCCGGACGGAATACAGATGCGGGTGTGTATGCACAGTATCGGGGTTTTCCTGTAATTTATTACGGGACCAGTTTTCTGGAGTTGCCAGTTTGCATTCCGTTCCGGCCGGTTTTCCTTTGTTCTTTCCCGGCCGGACTTTTCCAATGGAGGGTGTTATTTGCAAGTTTGCAAATAACACATTGTGGAGGATTTATTTGCAAGATGATTTATTATGATAGCATCTTTTTGATTCCATTCTCTTCACTTGCTTTTTGTTGATAAGAAAGGATTAGATGTGATTAGAGTTTGATGTGAGATGGTTATGATTATGTTTTGGATGTGGTCACCACTTATGCTCCTACCATCACCTCCCTTCATGCTTCATAATCTTTCCACCACCATTTTCTAAGGATGAATGTTTTTCATGAAAAAAGAGAGAAGAAAGAGAGAAGAAAAAGAGAAGAAGAAGAGAGCTTCATCTTTGAGAGAGTAGCATTCTTGATCTCATTTTTCATGTTAAGAAAAATGCAAGCACCATTTTTCTTATCTTGTTTCCTCCATCATCTTCAAATGGCAACAAACCCAAATGAGACATAGCTTCAACCCTACACATTCTACAGCAAATCTTGGACGCGTCGGCCAGCCTACTTCGCGCCCGAGTTGCCTCGGTATTGAGGTGGGAGCCCGTAAAAGTACCCGGCTTCGTGGTGCCCTTTCCGACGAGGAGGAGACGGACGGAGATCCCGCGAGGAGATCGGAGTGGAGATGAAGACCGGAGGACTCGGATCATTCGGTATATCTCTAACCCGTCCTCTTGTTAGCTTAGACTAGTTTAATGGCACGATCCGGGGTTTTAGTGCGCGGTGGTGCCGGTTTGCTAAGCCCGCAAAATTAAAGTTTATCACCGTTTCCGCGTTTGGCCGTCGGATTGACGGCCGGGGCGCCGCCGTGCACTTACAGAATCTGGCATAAAATGAAGTACCCAAACTATCCCTGAAAGTTGACCCTCTGCCGACACTATATGGCCGCGGTTCCGCGGCCTAAGCATGCTTAGGCCGCGGTTCCGCGGCCATAAGAGGGAGTTAGGCCATGTAAATTTGTCGTATCCCCTGGTTCACTTTTTCCTAGTGTTTGCCAACATTACACTGCACAAAATCTTCCAGAATATCTTCAGATTCTTAGTCCAAGATTGCATTATCTTTTTCACTTTTTGACTTCTATCTCCCTCGAGCTCCGCGCACCCATTGATTCTTGTGCAGCCCCTCTCGTGCTCTGTGCTTGTCCGAGACACGAATGACCGCTGTCATATGTCTTGTCTCTGGAACCGGTACGCAGCACTGGACGGATATGGATGACCGGAACCCGGCTTTTATCTGCTATCAACAGATGTTCTGTATTTGGTGTAACTGTGGAGATTTTGTCTTGATTTGCAATATTTGTACTGGAAACCTGTATTCTGTAAATATGTAACAAACACGGATTAAAAGCACCTACCTATAAACACACGAGCATAAGAATGGGCGGTATAAAATGCAGTATTCTGTTATGAACAAATACCCCCAAACTTAACTTTTGCTCGTCCCGAGCAAAAACCAATTATTCACAAAAATAAAATCCTAACCGCACTTTCGCAGGGAACGCGATTGCACTGAGCGCGTGCAACAAGCCGTTAAACCTCTAGGTGTCCCTAGTAGGAGGAGTGTTGTCTCCTGAGGGTTTTCAGCGGATTACACCCACAAAATCCCGTCAAGCTAGTGTTACAAGTTAACATCGATTCTACTCCTACAATTTAGTATTTACGTTAAAAATTCTATCATCCTAAGTTAGAAATATCCAACCTTTATGTTTCACACCTCCTATCTGTTTTAACTTTAGATCCTATACGTTCCAAAAAAGTTTAGAAAGATGTTGGTTCTCCTGAGTTTTCCTTCTAAAGTGCGGCCTCAAATCAGGGATTTTTATCAACTTTACAGAAAACACAAGTCTTAATCTTTATTTCTATCTCTTATCCAAACATCAATTGTATACCCCTACGTGTGTGTATATTTGCACCCCTACACTCAAGAATTCAATTCAAGCTATAATACCCTTGCCTTAATACCTAATACTACTTCTTTTCATTTAATGATGGACGGTGTTGCTCACACACCTTTCATGCGACTATTAATGCTTCTTGAGGCACTAACGGCCGATTACTGAATGTGTGAGCTTAAAGCGTAAATAGCAGTTTCCAGGTCTTGACTTTATTCTATTTTTCTTTTTCTTTTTCTTTTTCTTTTTCAAAACCGGATATATTTTTCAACATGCTCTTTTGGTGTTTAGCTTTAAATACCGTTTTTTCTTTCATACTAGGCTTTCAGGCAAGAGTATTTCAAGGTATCCTCTACTATCCCAAGTTTCAAGGTGCGTGTAAGTGCAGTTTGTAGGGTATATACTTTCTAAATTTGAACTCGAGAAAAGAAACTATTTTTCAGACTTATCCTTCAGTAAAGCATCAATACTTTCCCTTCATCTTGACTTAACTCAAGAACTGAACTTAAGATTACCTATTTCTCAAAAAAACTGTAAGGACGTATACTTACCAAAGTTAGACAGAATGAGGGTTATTTTTAGGGTTTTCAATCCCTAAGCCTAGAATTTAGTTATTTCTATCATATCAACTAAACTTTCGGAATAAAGATCTAAGTTACCTTATTAGCTAACTTGACGACAAAGTTTTTATATTTTTTGGAAAATTTTTCATTTTTTGTGGGTTTTTAATAAAGTATGCAAATGCAAAATATACAAATGAATGCGAAGGAAGAAAGCTTACCGAGCACACCCCCAAACTTAAACTTGACAGTGCCCTCACTTCAGGCTACACCAAGAGGGTCAAAAATGTCGGCGCTCCCTAGAAACAAATTATATACAAAACAAAAAAGGAAAACAAAAAAAAAAAATAAATACAAAAAAGGAGTCCCCCCCAAACTTAAGTAAAACAGTGTTCCCACTGTTAAGTGTCGAAGTTCAGGATTAGGGGGGGAAAAGAATAGTATCAATCTATACAAGGCCTTACACAGGCCAAAAGTGAGCACCAACCAATCAAAGATCTTATCAGGATAAAGCAGTGGTTGGTCAAAGAAGGCGTAGAGAAAAGAGATGGAGAATACGCGAGACCGTATGGAGATAGAAGCGGGATACGGTCTCGGTATATGAGAAGAAGAATGGCGGAAGGGAGAAGGAAGTGGAATACGAACTTGAGGGTGGAAATGGAGTGAATAGATTAGCACAATTTGTGATGAGCGATGTGTAAAAAGCGATTGTGCTAATCTATTGACCCATCGAGAAATGGAGTCAAATCCCTCAAGATTCGTGAGAAACCATGGGTACGCCGAACTTGGTAAACCAGACATATGAAATGAAAGTGAGACGGGTTCTTGCAAGGTCGGAACGATGGAAAGGATGGAGGTAGGTGATTGAGGAAGGTTATTGGTTAAAGGTTCAGGAGGGTGTACACAGTCAATGAAAGGAACAGGATGAATTGGAAAATCCGACTCATCAATTAAAACTGGTTCATCCTCAAAGCTATCCTCAAAATTCTCCTCAAAATTTAGCACATCTATGCATTTCTCTTCAAAATCCAGACGCATATGGGGTTCGGGAAAAATATTTAATGACTCGGGATGATGAATTGGAGAGAAAAACTCAGCCAAATCTGCGGGTTCATCATCCAAAATAGTCCCAGCGTCAATATCCTCAATCAAGTGAAAATCTATATTCTCAGACACCTCAACAAAAGCATGGATATCAATCAATTCAGGTTCTAGAGTGGAGGTGTAGAGGTCAAAAGGATTGGGTGTGGTTTCACTCGGCAAGGTCCCTTCACAATCGGGTAAATCAAACACTACAAAGTCGCACAACTCATTAATCATTCTATCTTCAATCGGTGAATCATTGGGAATACTAGATAGACATTCAAAACTGGAGTTGTGGGATTCAAGTTGAGACGGGTAGGCTTGATTCGGAAGGGGGTACAGCTCACTCTCTCCACTCAAATTCTCAATCTGTCCAACCGCCTCATCATACAATGGAAAATTAGGAGCTAGTTGGAAACTAGCTACCGGGTCAGTAGGTTGTATGAGGGTGGCCATGGACGCATTCAAATCCATCATCTGTTGACATGACGCTACCCTAAAGTTTTCCAACGACTGTTCCAGACTAGACATGGGTTGGGAAGGGGTTTCAGTAAAAGATTCAAAGTTGTTTGGATACTGAAAACTCCCAAATGGCGGTTCTGAAGCAATGTCTAGGGAAGGTGCAAAAGTAGGGTAGGATTGGTAGGAATTGAATGGCTGGACAGGGGTAGGATCAACATTTGGATACGAAGGTGAATGGAAGTGTTGATCCCAAGAATTTGAAGTGGTGAAAGGAGTGAAAGATCGGCTATGAGATTGTTCAATACGTTCAGCGATGGACAAAGGACGACTTGCAAAAGTGGTATCAACATAAGCGGGTGCGGGAGGTGGAAAAGGTTGATACAAAATGGAATGCGGAGGGCAAGTGTTTGTCCTAGACGCTGCTATGCGATCTTTCAGTGAAACTTTGGGCATGGAGGGATCGTTCGACGTTCGGCCAAAACAAGAACCGTAAGAAGTAATGTCTGGTTGTGGGTACCAAAGTTCGGCAAGAGTTTTGCGAGGTGGGGTACCCATGATATGAAGAGAGAAAGAAAGAAAGGCAAAGAAAAAGAGGGGAAAAAATGTGATTTTTTTTGATTTTTTTTTTTAGATATTAACAAAAGAATGAAATATACACACAAAAAGAATCTGGAAAAAAACAATCACGACACAAAAATACCACACACCTAATCGTTCTAGGGTTCACCTAGGTCAACTAGACCTGCTCCAGAACTTGATTGTCGAAGTAAAAATGTGTCGAGAAACGGGCTTAAGATACACTGATCACGAGGCCAGGTAAGTGCAGAGATAAGGGGAGGTTTTCCAACGCTTTCGCGAAGTTCCTTAATTAAATAACCCTTTCTCTTTTGGCGGTTTCGCCGTTAACACTTTCCTAGACACCCCGTAAACAATATACCGTTAAGCGAGGTTCTAAACACAGTTAACTTCTCCTAGTGAGCGCGAAGTCCTTAAGGCTTAAAGTCTAGTTTCTTTTAAATTTTGTGCGGGTAAACGTTATGCTCAAGTTCGTGATTTGTGGGCCACGGAAAAGGTGATGAAATCCTTTACCGTATATTGTGGGGTTCGCTTGCCCTTAAGTCCGTATTAATTGATGCAATGCGCAATTCAATAAAAATTCTATAAAGAATCAAAAAATCGTTTTTTAGTTTAAGCGCGGCACTGCAACAAATACGGGTTAGTCAATTTTTAGCGTTTGTTAGCGAACTTGCAAAGAATCCTGCAAAGAATAGTATATTGGATGCGTCGGATTTGAGAAGAAGGTGTTAGTAAAGTACGTACCGTTAAGTTTTTGGGTTAGGAAACCCCCGTTTAATCAAATCCGGTAAGCTTGAAAAGTTCGCTTGCGCGGGTCAAACTACCCGGATCTTTGGCACTGTACTTTGCAATCACCTTAGCCTTGAACGTACACTTTGCTCCCCACAATCGCAGTTTGCAAATCCGCAAAAATCTGCACTCTCGCCCACAAAAATGATCAAAAAAAAAAAAAAAAGATATTTTATATATATATATATATACAAAAAGAATATTAACCCGAATAAAAAGAAAAGAAATACGTTACCGTCTCCCCGGCAACGGCGCCATTTGATTGGAAGAATTAAAGTTAACCGCAATCAAGACGGTGTCGCTATGCAGCTAGCCGGTTGAGCACGGGTCGATCCACAGGGAGATGGTTGTATGTCCTTTCTTGTTTTAGACGAGTCAATAAAGAATGAGTATATGTTTGTTTGATTCTAACCTATGTGTTTATTTGCAAGTATAAAGTTGTTAAGAAAAGATACGATAATGTAAGCTAAAGAAATCCGTACTCAAAACCTTTGAGCCGAGTCTTGACCAATTGAAGCTAGAGAAATCGGCAACAACGTGGATTAGGGGATTTAAGCTCGGTATTCGGGGAATCCGGCTTATTTACCCTTGTCCTTCCGTTCTTGTCTCTTGCTTTCGCCTCTGGCCAAACCGAACGCAATCGGTCGCGGTTAGGAATCACCGTTACCTTGTTAGGGTAGGGTGCCTAACGGAGCGCTTGCGTATCGTTTGGGCGGAGTTCAATGGAAAATAACGGGAAAAGGAAATGAGCAAGGAAGTATTAACTTACAATACCGTATTGATTCTTAACAACAACAATAATTACAACCATTCACAAAAAGAACCAAAAAGAGCAAAAGAAAAGAACAAAGAAAAGAAAAGAAAAGAAAAGAAGTAAGTGCATGAATTTAAATTGCAAATAAGTAAAGCAAGATAATAAAAAGCAAGTAATAGATAAGCAATAAAAAGAAATAGAAACTAGAACTCAAGACAAGCATGGGATCAATAGCCAACCCTTAAACTTGCAAGCTCAATCAAGAGGTTGCAAGATCAAGAGAAGGGTAGAGAACGCATGTGAAATGAAACGCTAATTCCATAAGAAAATACGACCCTTGAGATCAATAACAAACTCTTAACCTTTCAAGCTCAATGAAGAGGTTGAAAGATCAAGAGAACGCAAGAATCTCAAGGGGAAGTTAAACAAAAGAGAATGATACAAAAGCCCTCATCTTCATTGATCTTCCACTCAAAAATCTCTCACTACAATTTTCATGGAGAAAAGATGAAGAAGAAGAAGAAAAAGACTAAAACCTAACAAAAAGAGGCAAAAGAATGGACATGAAAATTGGACCCTTGGCTTAGCTCAGTTCTGGAGTATTTATAGGCTGCATACAGAAACCCTAGGGCAAGAATCTGGCATAAAATGAAGTACCCAAACTACCCCTGAAAGTTGACCCTCTGCCGACACTATATGGCCGCGGTTCCGTGGCCTAAGCATGCTTAGGCCGCGGTTCCGCGGCCATAAGAGGGAGTTGGGCCATGTAAATTTGTCGTATCCCCTGGTTCACTTTTTCCTAGTGTTTGCCAACATTACACTGCACAAAATCTTCCAGAATATCTTCAGATTCTTAGTCCAAGATTGCATTATCTTTTTCACTTTTTGACTTCTATCTCCCTCGAGCTCCGCGCACCCATTGATTCTTGTGCAGCCCCTCTCATGCTCTGTGCTTGTCCGAGACACGAATGACCGCTGTCATATGTCTTGTCTCTGGAACCGGTACGCAGCACTGGACGGATATGGATGACCGGAACCCGGCTTTTATCTGCTATCAACAGATGTTCTGTATTTGGTGTAACTGTGGAGATTTTGTCTTGATTTGCAATATTTGTACTGGAAACCTGTATTCTGTAAATATGTAACAAACACGGATTAAAAGCACCTACCTATAAACACACGAGCATAAGAATGGGCGGTATAAAATGCAGTATTCTGTTATGAACAACTGGCAAGTTTCATAAGATTTATACTCAAAGAATTTAAATATCCATCTTTATGAAGCTTGTTTAGTCTTGTTTCATTAATATGACCAAGTCTACAATGCCAAAGAAAAGCTTCATTTATTTCTGAAAATTTTCTTTTACTTGTGTGTTGAATGTTGAAAACCGTGTGTTGATTAAGGACGTATATCCCGTTATTAAGTGTACCATAACCAATCAACTCTTGATTAAGTCTAATATTCATAACATTATGTTGCACAGCAAAATGATATCCTTCATTGTCTAACAAAGAAACGGATATAATATTACAAAGCATATTTGGCACAAAATGACATGGGTTCAAAACCAATATACAACCCGACGGCAAACCTAGGTGATACTCTCCCACTGAAACTGCATTTACATTGGAACCATTTCCAACCTGGAGAGTTTGATCACCTTTCTTCAAAACTCTGCTATTTCTCAACGCCTGCACAGAATTGTAAATATGAGAACCTGAACCGGTATCTAATACCCAGGAAGCAGAGTTAATAGAAAAACAGTTCTCAATTACGAACACACCTGAAGCTGAAGCATTACCATGCTTCTTCTTGAGTTCAAGGTACTCAGTACAGTTCCGCTTCCAGTGTCCCGTCTTCTTGCAGTGGAAACATTCTCCTTTCCCCGATTCCCCAACCTTGGACTTGTCTTTCCCCTTAACCTTTTTGACTCCACCCTTAGGTTTGGTGGGTTTCTTCCTCATCTTTCCCTTAGCCTTAGCGTTCGGGTGAGAGGAGGAAGATGGCCTAACACCCAAAGCGGGAGTCTTTACTGACTTCAGCGTGCTCTCTGCACTCCTTAACATATTAAGGAGTTCAGGTAGTTCCTTCTCCATGTTGTGCATGTTGAAGTTAACTATAAATTGAGTAAAGGTGGAGGGGAGAGACTGCAGAATAATATCCGTATATTGCTCATTGTCCATTGTCCACCCAAGGTCCTCAATCTCTTCTATGAGAGCTATCATCTTCAGAACATGGTCTCCTACTGGTGTACCAGGGGCCATTCGCATCTGAAATAGCTTTCTGGATACTTCATATCGTAATACACGAGATTGCTCTCCATACAACTCTTTTGTATGGAGGAATATGGCTTGTACGTCCATATTCTCGTGCTGCTTCTGATGTGTGTTATCCATCGATGCAAGCGTGAGGCATTTAGCCGTGGCACAGTCAGCGTCCCATGTCTTGCGGATTTCCTTATTCGCAACTGAAGGTTTAGGACCCAGGATGGGCAGGGTTGAAGCCGTGAGGACATATGATACCTTATCATAAGTTAAGGCAATGTTTAGATTCCTCAGCCAATCTTTATAATTGGTCCCATTCATCTTGTTTTTATCTAATAGAAGCTTAAGGCCTGTCATAGGTATCTGCCATTAAGAGAGAGAAAAGAATACACTCAGCGAAAGCTCTTGCAAAGATCAGATTGGTTATTATCTTGTCTAATCGATGTCTCCCACTATTTTTATCAAATTTTCTTTAAAACCTTTTAAAAAGAAAACTAGCCGAGATTAATTACATTCTACAACTTCGTTAACCGTTCAGCCAGGCCAGTGCCACTACTTGAGGGAGGTTCCCCGTGCTTTCACACGGACCTAATTAAAATAAACCTCGTCTTCCCAGAGGCGTAGCCCCGTTTGACACCTTTTTAGACACCTACTGGGTTAGCTAATTGTAAAGTGCAAAACTCTCCCGGGAGCAACTTTTTCTCGTAGTGGGATCGGGATCCTACTATCATACAGAAGGTATGCAATCTCATTGCAAATTTCAACTCTTGAAATTCCCGATATTATTTTTACCCCTAGCACTCATGACCTTAACTATAGTCAACATATCATAAGTACTAGTCAAGTTCTTCCAGTCATTTCATGATTAGACCCACCCACATGACCCTTAACTAAAGTCAACATAATCATATGAATGTCCTAACTAATCTGCATCATATGCAGTGTAGGAAGGCATCACTTAGCTACCGTACACTGCGCCTTAACTAAAGTCAAAATACACAGCACGAATACTAAGTACTCTACTTCCTAAAATGATGGAGGGCTGCGGATAGTTTTTAAGAAAACTTTTAACGCTTTGAACTTGATATCGTCGTAGAATCCAATGGGTTTAAAAGGAGTGGGTTAAGCTCCGCACTTTGAAAACTTGCTTTTTCATAAAAAACCGAGTGGGTTTTAAATCCGATTCTACAACATCTTTTTAGGTTCATTTTTCTTTACATTAATCTCATTAATGTAGTCCCATCATTTAGTCCTAAAGCCATCACAGAAAGAAACGAAAATATAACGTACGCTTATGCCATTCGCATTCGTCACAGTGTCCCGTTATGCACCATTAGGTTACTTAACTAACGACATAGCGGGGCGGGACTAGCGCGGATGTAAAACATAAGCAACGTTTATTATTTATCATATATATAATACCATTCGTCTCAACATGTAAAGTGATCTCATCATAGAACAAACACAGCAGAAGCACATATGAAAATATAGGATATCTAGGAGGTCCGTATTTAGTATTTAGCCATCAATAGAAAATACGGATTCCACGGTCGCGATGAATGGCCAAGCCCACACCCCAATACCCCTACGAGAGCGGCAAGTGACCCTACCAATTCTAGAGTTTAAGAGACCCGGTCTCGACTCCTCGAGATGGCCTCCCACTGAACCCTAGAACCCGGTCACTTGTGCTCCCCTCCTTGGGTCTATCCTAATGCGGAAAAGTAAATAATATACAACAATGGTGACATCATTCTCAACCCGGAAGTGCCACAAATAAAATAATATTACATACAATTGAATTTTACATGAATGAAAATAAAAACTCTCATCTCACATAAAACCCCCCAGCCATTCAATCACGACGATCCTGTACAACATATTTCAGTAACATATAACATCACATGCTATCAACGTAAGCAAGTATGTGTATCCCAATTGTCGTTGATGTATAGCAACGAAACCGGCGATACACCGCATACTACGCTTACGGTCACAGAAAAGAAAGTGAAAAACAATCACATTCAGATATATCATGACGATGTTAAACGTTTCGATCAAATCAATAAACACCCAGAAGTTACCGCGAGAGCTCAACACTTGAGCGAAGTTGAAAGTACTCAAAAGACGTGCCGCAGTGTTTATAGTCCAATCGTAGAAGGAGTTAACTAATGCCTCACCTATGACACCACGGAACTACGACAAACCCTAAGGTTCGATCGCGGTTCCATGGGCATAGAATCGAGTTAAGGTTAGTATGTTCTTCTAGAGGGTCCATAGGAATACTCGCACTACTTATCGAATATAATCAACTTGGAAAATTACAACACTTGAAAATTTCAGTGGGGGTGGTAATGTGGGGTTTGAAAATCTGTTCGAACTGTTAAACATTGTCAAAGTTACCAACACAATGTTAAATTTACGACTACGAAACACTACGAAATAGCCCATAAGCACAATAATCATCACATGAAAAATTAAGCTTAGCAAACAATACCTGGAAACCCAAAACCAACACACCAGTGTACACAAGGAAAATGGGGCACATGGGACAACAAGGGGCCGGCCTCACCGGTTTTTGGGGGAAGGTCACCGGTTCAAATCCGATGGATGGTCCCCAATTTTCTTGTGTGCTCTAGTGGTGTTATATTCTAACTTCTGCAGTTGTTTAAATAATTTTTCTGGGTCGTTTAAAAATCGACAGAGAGCAGATCTGAGGTTTCCAGAAATCCGTGTTTTCCGTATATGTTTCGTTTTCGTAATATCTAACATCGTCTAAAATTCTAGCATGGCTCTGATACCACTGTAGGGTTTCTTTAGCACCTCACCTAGGGTTTTGCAAGCATCGCACATGCCATATTAAAATTTTATGAGGTGTTAAACAAACAAACCTAGGAATCGAACTAGAATATTTAGAGTAACAAGTTCTAGTATCATATACTATCTAGTGTCTAACACTAAGTGGGGAGAGATACAATCTTTGTAGACCTCCTAGCAACTCCTTGGATCTCCTAGGGTTTGAAAAAGCTTGCTTGAACTTCCTCCACGTCCACGATGATCCACCCGGAGTACCTTTGCTCAAAGCTCCTTGCTCCAATAGACCACAATGATGATGAAGCAAACAAACTACACCTATGGGCTAAACAAGTGTAGTGTGATGATATGGTTGTGTTCTTATATAAAAAACCTTTTCTTTCTTTTAACCTCACTCAATTTATAAAACTCAAGAGAGAGCTAGAGAGAGGAAGATGAAGATGGTTACCATTTTCTTTTGGATGAAAAAGATAATGATAAAGATAATGAGAGAGAGAGATAAATATCAAGCATAAATATCTAAACTCAAACCATGGTTAATAAAAATATCTAGATATTTTAGAATGAGAAAAATAACAAAGGAAAATCAAACCATAGTTTAATTTTGGTCAAGTAAAGAAAAAGTCAACAATGATGAATAATCAATTTTCTTTTTCTCATTCTAATATATACAAATATATTTACTTTCCATGTATTTCTTATATTGCCATCTTTGATGTATCATCAACCATGAAACTAATGCATGTATGTATGTGTGTATGCACATCAACATGTATATATACATGCATGCATTCATCATAAAGAAAAGGTTTATTTAACTGAGATAAAAGTCAATATTAAATCAACACTTGATTTAATAAACCGGTCATATCTCATACGAACCGACCAATATAAAACGCCCGATTAAAATACGGCATCACATACACGTATTTAATTGAGCTTATCTCATATGTACACCACATCGTTTCGCCTGAGCCAGGAAACTCCTATGTGGGACTCTAAGACTCGTCAATACGCCGGCAGTAGGTGATGATCACATCAAACACCTACAAGCCGCAAGCGGTCAGCTAAGCGTAATGGCTACCCGGGTATTGAGCGATCAGAAGAAGAACAAGCGAACCTGTCAAAACTCCCGTCAATCTAACTGGCAACACTTACCGTACAGTCCGGTCTCTTCATCAGATATGCTGCATATTGAGTCTAGGGATGGAATCGTCGATCCGAATAACTCAATAAGTCATGCCAGTATATGGTTTACAACAGATCGAGAAACTATTGATAACACTTATCAGTAATATCTCAGTATCCCTGGCAAGGGACTTCCTGTTATAGCCAATCATGCACAGCACAGCATCAACCCACAATACCGGGAGAGACGAAACCCCTCCTATCGCTCATTGCCTCCGTGTGCCTCAGGACCATACCCAAAATCCACCCGTTTGTACGACTCAGTAAAGCCGCAGTAGGGTGTAGTTCAAAGCACAGTGAGAGGACACACAAGACTCTATGGCGATCTCGGGTCTACAGACTAACCTGTACCAGTGTCACCTGAGAACTGCTATCCGACGTATGATATAATACCACATAGGAGTTCTCGGTGAGTCCGTTCAGTGTACCCAGTCTCACTGAGCACCCGTATACAATATTTGGTGTCATCACACCAGACGGATATGGGATCATCCATCGCCCATCATATGGAACAAGAATGGTATACGCTACTCTACACTGGAATATCGATGCCCTGTCTCGATATACCAACGACTAGGAACATTTCAAGGATATGCTTATAAACTACAGGTGTCCCCCTAGTATGATCCACATCATAATCCCAGTAGTCAAGCCAATATCCTTAGGGTACCAAATGATGATCAAGTGAACATATGATAAAGTGAAACCGGATAGCATACTATCATGTCGAGCAAGACTGTTCTCTGAATATATATATATACACATCAGTACATACACTATCATATAATGGCCTCTAGGGCATACATATATCCAACATGTTCGTCAAAGAGTATCGCATATCGGGCCTAGGGGGATGGTAATCGTCAGACCCCTAATAGCGCAATAAGTCGTGTCGGAGTGTAGCCCAGAACACCTTGAGAAACTACTGGAATACCTGTTAGTGTAATATGCCCTAGAGGCTATTATTGTATAGTACTAGTTTTTATATTACATTTTGGAAGCTTGGGATATATACACGGATTTATGACAGTCTTGCTCGACATAGTAGTATGCTACTTGGTTTGTTTCTATCTCAATATGTGTATATATTTCTTTTAACATATCGCTAATACATATTGATAGAGCCCTTAGGATCTTTGCTTGACTACCAGCGTTGTGATGGCAGTCACACTAGTGGGGGCTGGGTAGTCTACAAGCACATCCTTACACTGGTCCCTAGTCGTAGGATTATCGAGAAAGCGTATCGATAATCCAGAGTAGACTAGTGTATACGCTTCTCTTCCCAGCCGGGGAAATGGTCTATCCCACAGTCATCAGTACGTCGTACTGGAGATGGTATGCAGGTGCTCATTGGGTTATGAGTTACACCGGACGGACTCTTTGGGTTCTGCTGGTTGGTAATATACCTATCGTCAGGCAACAGTTCCCAGGTGACATGAGTATAGCTTAGTCCGTTGACTTGACACTGCTGTTTCGCCTAAAGTGTGTTCCCACCATTCTTAGATTACTACTCAACCACGGCTCAAAAGGGTCGTGCAAACAGGTAGTAGTTGGGTGTAGTCCCGAAGCACTTGGAGACAGTGGCGGTTAGATAGGATTCGTCTCTCCCGGTATTGGGGGTCGATATCGCGCTGTGTTCGGAATCCCATTACACAAAGTCCCTGACCAGGGCAAGCGAGATTTTCTGGTTGGTTTATCAGTAGTTTCTCAGGGTGTTCTGGGCTATTCTCTGACACGACTTATTGTACTATTAGGGGTCTGACGCTTGCCACCCCTAGGACCGATATGCGACCATCTTAGACGAACAGACTGGACTGTACGGAGATTGCCACTGACAGGCTCAGTAGGAGTTCGGATGAGTTTCCTCATCGGCCTTCTTATTGACAGATATCTGGGTAGCCGTTACATACAGCTAGTACCGCTGACGTGCTTATGGTTAAATCCACTGCCAGCGTAACTGTCGAGTCTTTAGAGTCCCACATAGAGGGTTTTCCTAATTTGGGCGAAACGATGTAGAGGTTGTATGGTTTTACGACAGGGTTCGATAGCATACATGTACTTGTATATGTGTGACATTCAGGAGGATTATACTAGTGGGTTTTGGTTTAAGCCAGATCCTAGTATTCGATTATTAAGTTAGTTTCGTCTCATTGTGTTCATGTTTCTCGAAACACGAATACGGGTATGTATATACGGTTTTGAGGAGGCATTCTTGTAATTACTCAAGATTGCTTTAGAAGGAGACACCTTATTAGGGTTTTGATTATTTGTTTAATCAAAACAATTATGAGGTGGAGGAAATACTTTGTTATTCATTTTAATTGGAAATTAGTATGGCTTATTGGTTTGACTATGGAGTAAATACTTTGACCTAGATATTTTTGTGAGCACTAGATATTTTGGAGATATTTTCTCATGACATGCTTATAGTCTAATCAAGTAGCCATCCTAATTATCATTATCACAAATACTTTCTCTTTCCTCAAGCTCAAGCAAACTCTCTCCTTCTTCCTCTTTCAAACCCTAGTGTCTCATGAGTTGAGAATCAAGGGTTAGTGAGACTTAGCACTCAAAATCACTCTCTACTCACTCTAGATTACTTAGTTTAGCACACCAAGTACCCTAGTTGCCTCATCTTAGAGGTTGGAGCTCAAGGTAGAAGCCTTCGGGTGGATCATCTTTGACGTGGAGAAGCCGACGAGGAGCCACATCCACTATCACTCCAAGGAGCTCACATTGAAGAGAAGGACTTGTAGCTTGAGGTATTGTATTCTAACATAGTAGTTACAACTCCAAGATAGTATGTTAGTTAGGGTTTAGCAAAGATCCGTATGGAAAGTCTATGTTGCGTAGTTGATAAAAATTCGATTTTTACTTATTCCGCCTCCTCGCAAACCCGCGGGGTGAGCAACGTAGACTTACAGTGGTATCAGAGCCTAGCTAAACCACAACTAACAAGTTAGCAAAGCGTTTAGAACTTCGATCACGGAAAAATCCTAAAACACGAACTTTTCTTGCACTTTCTGTCGATTTTCAAATCTGGTCTAAAAATGTTTTTAGAGACCTGAAAAATACGTGCAGGGTTTCTGTTGGACACTGAAGAAATTTCGGTGCCAAACTCGGTGAGACCGCCGCGGAACCAAGTGTTCGGCCGCCGTTCTGCGGCCGAGTCGACTCCGAGTTGGTCCAAATTTCATCCGGTGTTCCACTGTGTTGAGCTGTGTTGTTTGGGATATTTTGTTTCTGCTCAGGATTTTTATGTACAGTCTAGTACTTGGAGTAGATTCAAATCTGGTGGTTGATCGAAATTCTAAAATCTTTGGCTAATCGGTTTTTATTTGTGCTGTGTTATATGTGCTGAACGTCTGCTAATCGCTATACGTCGATCAGTGGGGGTTGAACATATCTATGATCTGTGATGTTGGTTTGTGCATATGAACTCGTTGGATCGTCGTGGTTGAATAGCCCGGGATGTGAGATGGGTGTTTCTTTTTATCTTTCATTCAATGTAATTTGTAAAAGTGATGTAATATTTTTTTGCGGGGCACATCCGGGATGAGGTTGTAGCCACCGTTGTATATTATTTCTTTTACTGTTTTCTGCTCCTAGGATAGACCCAAGGTGGGGTGCACAAACTACCGGGTTCTTTGAAGTGCTGAGTAGCCTACTCACCTTGATGAGGGAGGTTGCTTCACTTCAGGAATTTGGTGGGTGGTTTGCCGCACCCGTAGGGGTCTAGGGTGGGGTTTGGCTATTCATCACGACCGTGGAATCCGTTTTTCGTTACAGGCTTAAACGAAACGCGGAATTCCTAGTATATCCAATGTGTTCATCTGTGATCTAGAATGCCTATTATTGCGTCAGACGAATGTATATATATATATCTATATATGATATCTAGTAGACGTTGCTTATGTTTTGCATCCGCGCTAGCCCTGCCCCACTCTGTCGTTAGTTAAGTAACCTAACGGGTGATGACGGGGCCCCATGGTGAATGCGGATGGCATAAGCGTACGTTATAATTTTGTTATTTTCTGCAATGGTAGGTTAATTGATAGTACTGCATTACATTAATGCAAAGAAAACAATCCAAAGTTAAATCGTTGGAACAATTTCAAAACCACTCGGTTTTTTCAAAACAGCAAAACTTTTAAAATATGGAGCTTAAACCACTCCTTTTAAAAGCTATCAGCTTCCTTCGATTATATCAAGTTCACACGTTCATGGTTTCGCCAAAACCATTCGTAGCCCTCCATCATTTCAGTTGAGTGTTCAGTAGTATTCAAACTATATATTTTGACCTTCGCCAAGGCATAGTGATTGGTAGCTGCTGAATATTCATCTGTAGCATAGATAGATGCGTTGGTTCGGGACAGTCGTACTACTATTTTGGCCTTCGTCAAGGGTATGTGCGGGTGGGTTCAAATTAACCTGGACAATGATGAGTAGAACTTGACATGTGACTTATGATATGTTGGCCTTCGTCAAGGTCATAAGAGCATGGGGCAAAAATCCACATCGGGAGTTTCTAAAGAAACTGAAACTTGCTAGTGTTGCATACCATTTGGAGTGTGATAATTTTGGTAGGATTCCTTCGACTTTATCACACAATGATATTTAGATCCCGATCCTACTGTGAGTATATGCTACTCCTCAGGAGATTTTTTTTTCATTCAACGATCAATGCTATAAGCCAAGTAGGTGTCTAGAAAGGTGTTAGCGGGGCTACGCCCTCAGGGAAAAGAGCTTATTTAATTAAGGAACTTCACGAAAGCGTCGTAAAACCTCCCTCGAAGTACCGACACAGGCCTGGCTGAACGATTAAGCAAGTATTGTACGGTGAGATTAATCCCGACTAATTCTTCTTTTATGGTTTGAGGAAGGATTCGAGAGACAGTGGGAGCCACCCTGTTTAGATAAACTAAAAACCAATCTAAACCTGCAAGAGCATCTTGCTAAAGTGTTTCTTCTCTCTCTCTCCTAATTGCAGCGACCAAAAACATGACGGGCCCTAAGTTACTATTAGATAAAAATATATTGACAGGGCCAAACTACAAAGATTGGCTCAGGAATTTCAGGATGGTCATTACTTATGACAAATTGGGCTATTTTCTCACCACTAAAGCCCCTGCCGTCCCAGGTCCAGATGCCAGTATCGTGGATAAGGAAATCCGCAAGACCTGGGAGATTGACAGCACGAAAGCTAAGTGCCTCGTGTTGGCCTCTATGGATAATGAACATCAGAGGCAACACGAGAATATGGATCTCGAATCCATATTCCTCCATACCAAAGAATTATTTGGAGAGCAATCTCGTATCGCAAGATACGAGACCTCGAAGAAGCTATTTTAGGCGAGGTTAGCTATCAGATCATCCGTAGGGGACCATGTCCTCAAAATGATCAGCTACATTGAGGAGCTTGCGGACCTAAGGACTACATTGTAAAATGAGCTTTATACAGACTTGATTTTGCAGTCCCTCCCTTCCACCTACGCCCAGTTTATCCTAAATTTTAATATTCAGGGTAAAGAAGTTACACTTCTGGAACTTCTCAACATGTTGAGGAGTGCCGAGGGCACCCTATAGAAAGCCATGGAAACACCCACTCTACTTGTTGGTGGAGCTTCCTCTTCTAAATCCAAGGCGAAAGCCAAGGGAAAGAAGAAGAAGGCTCCCACCAAGCCGAGAGGCGGTGTTAGTAAGGTGGAAGCAAATGGCAAGGCAAAGGTTGCAGGATCGACAGTGGGGAAGGATGAATGCTTCTATTGCCATAAGAAAGGCCATTGAAAGAAAGATTGCAGGGCTTGGAAAGTCAAGAACCAGGACCCGAAGCAAGTTGTGGCTTCGGCTTCAGGAGTGTTTGTAATTGAAAATTGTCTGTCAATCAACTCTACTTCCTTGGTATTGGATACCGGATCAGGATCTCATATATGCAATTCTTTGCAGGCACTGAGAAGCCGTAGCTCGTAAAACTCGCTTCACTGGGTCTCCGTTCCGCTCGGGTGCCTCGCTTCACTCTTTTATCGTTCACTTCGTTCACTTTCCTTCATTAATCGGTAGTTGGAATTCCCGTTATGGGAATTATATCGTTCCACTCGGGTGCCTCGCTTCACTCGTTCGACTTGAAACCCTATCGTTCGTGGTCGCCCTGAAGACCGGTGTATGACCCTCATGGTTACTAACGGAGCGAGCGTGGATGCTGTGTCCGTAGGGGAATATGACGAGTGGACATATTTTGGTTTCGCGCAACTGTTTTTGTGTATCTAGTTTGACTTGTAATATCATTTCTGTATCTTTATTATCTAAAAAAGGTTATGATTTTACATTTGTAAGCGATGTCGTAAACATCCACCTTAATCATGGTTTGATTGGGTCAGGTACACTAAACAACGGTATATACGTATTAAACCAAATACAAATTTTCAATGTCCAGAACACACATAAAAGAAAGACTCCAGAAATAAATCATGCTTTCTTATGGTATTGTAGACTAGGCCACATCAACGAAACAAGGTTGACTAAGTTACATAAAGAAGGATATTTGGATCCGTTTGAATATCAATCTTATGCAACTTGTCAATCATGTCTCAAAGGAAAGATGACAAAGACTCCGTTCACTGGACACAGAGTAAGAGCGAGCGAGCTCTTGGGACTAATACACAGCGACTTTTGTGGTCCAATGTCTACACATGTAAGAAGTGGTTATTCCTATTTCATTACTTTTACGGATGATTTTTCTAGGCATGGACATGTTTTCTTGATGAAACACAAATCCGAGGCCTTTGAGAAATTCTGAGAATATAAGAATGAAGTGGAAAAACAAACCGGCAAAAGTATCAAAACACTGAGATCTGATCGAGGTGGTGAATACTTAAGTGCTGAGTTCCTGGATTACCTAAAAGAGAATGGAATTCTCTCTCAATTTACTCCTCCATACACACCACAACACAACGGTGTATCGGAGAGACGGAACCGAACTCTATTGGATATGGTACGTTCCATGATGAGTAATGCTGAGTTACCGCGATCATTCTGGGGCTATGCACTAGAATCAGCTGCATATCATTTGAACAAGGTACCTACAAAGACCGTGCCTACCACACCATATCAGATGTGGAGTGGGAAGAAACCCTATCTTCAGTATCTGAAAATATGGGGATGTCCAGCTTTTGTTAAAAAGCAGCATGCGGACTGTAGGGTTTCCTTAGCACCATGCCTAGGGTTTGGAAGCATCACACAGCCACTTTAAAATTTTTAGGGAGGTGCTAAGCAAACTAACTATGAATCGAACTAGAAGTTTAAGGTAACAAGATTTAGTATCCCATAATAACTAGTGTCTAACACTAGGTGGAGAAGAATACAACCTTTGTAGACCTCCTTGCTAGACTCCTTGGAACAACTAGAGATTGAACCGGCTCGCTTGAATCCTTCGTTGTCCACGATGATCCACCCGGAGTCCCTTTGCTCTAGCTCTTTGCTTCACAAGACCGATGAAGAAGTGGAGCAAACACTCTACACTAGTGGGTTAGACTAAAGTAGAATGGCGATGTGGGTTTTGTTATCACTTAAAAACCTTTCCTTTTCCCCCTTTTCACTCACTTTAGAAAACCTAAAGAGCTTGAAAGAGGAGGAAGAAGGAGATGGCAAATATTAGAGCTCAATTTGTGATCAACTCAAATAAAATGAGAATAGAATTTATTTAAAGAGATTCATACTCACTTTAAACCATGGTTACTTAATATCTAGATATTTTTCTTTGAGTTAAAATCCAAATGGAGAATTAACTCATGGTTAAAAGGTTAGGTGAAGTATAGTCAAGAGAAGATAAATATCAACTATGATTTAATCCCATTTTCTTTTTCCTCAAAATATAAATATAAAGATATTATAAACCATGTGAGTCTTGCATTGCCATCTCCAATGTATCAACAACCATGATACACTTGTATGTATGTATGTGTGCATTCACATCAACATGTGCACATACACTCATTCATGCATACATCCAAATAGAAAAGGTTTTAAATGAAAAATCAAATGGTCATTATTAAATCAACACTTGATTTAATAACCTGGCCATATCATATACGACCTGACCAATAGAAAATGCCAGATTACAATGCGGTATCACATACACGCATTTAATCAAGCAACCACGCATATCACCTATATGCACCCCACATCGTTTCGCCTGAACTAGGTAACCCTTGTGTGGGACTCTAAGACTCGTCAATATGCCGGAAGTAGGTGATGATCATATCAGACACCCACAAGCCGCAAGCGGTCAGCTAAATGTAATGGCCACCCGGGTATTGAGCGATCAGAAGAAAAACAAGCGAACCTGTCAAAACTCCGGTCGAGCCAACTAACAACACTTACCGTACAGTCCGGTCTCTTCGTCAGACATGCTGCATATCGAGTCTAGGGAATGGTATCGTCGACCCTAATAACTCAATAAGTCATGCCGATATATGGCTCATGACATATCGAGAAACTACTGATAACACTTATCAGTAAATCTCACCAGCCCTGGCCAGGGACTTCCTGTTATAGCCAATCGAGCAGAGCGCAACATCAACCCCCAATACCGGGAGAGACGAAACCCCTTCTATCACTCATTGCCTCCATGTGCCTCGGGGCTGTTGTCACGACCCGAAAGTACGGAACATGACCGGCACTTAAACTACGAACGTCTCGAGGCGTACGTAATCTAAGTAAACCGAAAACACAGAAATCCAAACCAAGAAAAGTAGTAGAGTGCAGGAAAAACCAACTTAAAGCAAGTAGTTTCAATAGCATAAGCCGAATTATGCGGTTTTTAAAAACATCAAAAATTTACTGAAAATTTCGGCAGAGTCTCCTTTGTAAATACTGGCCCCCAAACGGGAAACAACATGAATAGTATACGAAATCAAGAAAAAGGCATCCCCAAGTGGGAGCTAGCTCTTCGTCAATCGACGGTCACAACCACACAAGCAATATAACATACAACGCCAACGGCGAGGATCAAAACTCAAAAGGAAACTCAAAACCACCAGAAATCCAAAGAAATCTGACGCGCGACTCTAAGGTCGAAAGAATAACATCACTGGTCTCTATCTCAAAAATAAATACATGTTTGGTTGATGGAACTTCTAGATACAACTGAATAATAATATACAAGATATAATGATGGGTAAGATACAAATAACCCACCTACTAGTAAGCCACCCGGAAATGGAAATAGTGCCAGCAAAGCCGTAATGAAACCTGTACGGCGAAACCTGCAAGAACTATGGCACAACGGGGTGAGTTGCCAACTCGTGAGTAAAAAAACATCTACGCACAGAAATCGCATAAATAACGCAATCCTAGGTCAATGATCATAATATATCCTCAAAAATGTATAAACATGCAGCTTATAACAATGGCTAGGGTAAATATCTAACCCGAGTGTAAACTCATGTGCCCGTGTCAGTGCCTCAGGTAGCAATATATCATATGAATGAGGTATGCATGCATGAAAACAGAATACATGTAAATGAAGAAACTGTTTTCATAAATTAGTGAGATTTCCTTCGTATTTTTAAACTGAGGTATCATAAATGAAATCAGTATCAACAGTGTCTAGCATCGACAAAAAACATAAATCTCACTGTCTCGAAATATCAATGTCTCAATCTCAATATCTAGGGCGCCATCAGTCCAGACCGGCCCTTACCATCCATCTCAAGACCACGACGGTATCCTCCGGATATCTGACGCGTCGGGTAATATCACCGGTAGGTAGTGCTCCCCAGCCAGGCTCAACGTCAACAACACATTCCTCTTGCCCCGGGGTACTATACCGGGCCCACCATGTACCCGTGACGGTTCCTCCACTCCTCGACACGGATCTCGAAAACCACAGCAAACTCATGGTGGACGACACTTTACATCACTAGAAAACCGCAACATTTTATATTTTAAAAGATCATAAGTTGTAAATTTTGCGGCTTTCCCCGAAATCCAGAAATATCATAAATCTCAAGAAATCATCACAAGTGCATATGTCAATGATAATGAATGCATATGGTATCAATAACCAAGTTGCAATGTATGATTAATAAACTAGGCATGTAAGGCAGGTACACTAATATCATATCAAACTACTAACTAACAAGCTAAGTCAAGCAAATATATTCTCTAAAGTGTACGTGACATGGCAATTACCGATGAAGATGTGTGTGAGCCGGCAAGTAGGTGTACGTGGTACATACGCATCATCGGTAATGGTGCTGGTGTCCTAACAGCATGATATCAATAATGGAATATGTAGCAAAATAAGTATGCGAGGCAAAGCGAACAACAACAATGTGCGGGAGCTGAATACTAGACACAACGATAACTAATCAGTATTAATCTAATATAAGTCCTACAAATGGTGCCTTTTGAAATAACACGAATCATGGGGTTTTGAAAATAGGGGCTACGGTGTTTTTATGAAAAGATACGTCTTTTGAAATATCCGTAAGATCCCTTGGGCTGTCTTTTAAAACACCCACGATTCGTTAGTTTTGAAATAGGTAAGAATCGAATCTAATCTAACAACTAAACTAAACTAAAGGGCTAAGCTAACAAGCTGGACTACAGGTAAGGAAACCGCCTAACATCTGAGTCGATACATATACCTACCTGTATATGTATAGTCAGTGATCCCGCCTCAATAATATCATAGCCGATACCATATCTATAATCAGGCATCCTAAGTTAAGAGTGCGGATCAATCATCAATATAGCTCGTACGTAAATCCGTCGTACGACATCCCAAATCTGGGTACGGGTCAAAATCACATTCATCATACTATTTACCTGGTATCCTCTTTATCAATTATCATGATCGGGGTACTGATCTACGTCTAGTACCATACGGATACCGCCTACGTATGCATGGACGTGTGTGAAACACTACGTCAAGGACCCGCTACAACGTCATGTCGTATCTAAGATACGAACCCTGCTATATCACCGATCTCACGGCCTCAAATCAAATCTCATCGACTCAGCTCAATCCCAAGTATCATCCTCAATCCGTATGTGAACACATAGTCTCATACCCATGTGAACACATAATTATAAAGGATCCCATGAGCACATAACAATAGGAAAGTATGCAAGTATGTATGTGTGTATGTGTAGTGCAACACTACCCTAGGGTTCGCAACGCTAAAATAATCCAACACACCAATATCCATCCTAAGCATCGTTATTAATCCTAAATAACATATAATAATTGTTGGTGTGTATACGCATCCGTATACACCACCACGGACTGCGGGGGTGCTATACGCCATCCACTCGACTTCTCCCCGTAGATATAAATCTACTCACCTGGTCCTCGCTAGCCGGTGCCGACGTCGCCACGCGCTTGCTTGTCGTCTCCAAGTCCACATGGGGGTACCTACATATCATAACGCACCATATCGCATTAAAACTAAATTCGAAATCGAAACGGCATACGAAAATCAAATCGGCACGCGTATCACGCATAGGTCCAAACCTATCGCCTACGCATGCAAGAATAGTCAAACCAACCCTCGATGTCGATGTACAAATATCAAACCATCGAGAAAAATCCAATCACACTCATTTGCACATTCACGAACACTAATTTTAATATAAACTAGGTTAAAACTCACAAAAACCCCAATTTCACTTAAAAAGTCATTTTTCCGAAAATCTAGCAAGCACAATTCGCCGTTTTTGTACAAAACATGATGTTTAAATGAATGTAGCGGCCAATATACTTATTAAATATCTTAAATAAGTTATAGAAACAATTTTCGGAATTTAATCTCATTAAATTCTAAAAACCCTAATATTCTAGTTTACAAAATATCTTTTTTAACAATTTCATAGCAAAAATGCACAAACTACAATTTAGGTTGGATTTCCATGAACTAAAGTGTTAAACTACACTTAATAAAGTTAATAATATGATAAAAACCCTAACCATATTTTTAATCTCATATTTCGAATTAAATCAAAAAAACTAGTTTGCAACAAAAAGCTTAATTTGGACATTTTTCAAGTAACTACTTGTAATTAACAACTAGATTAGTTTTTCTACAAAACTAAATATGTTAATCCACATCACTAAACCATGCACAATCAAACACAACTCATTTCCACAACAAACCCTAACTTGAAATCTTTAATCATGCAATTAAACTCACATAACCCAAATTAACACTTAATTAACTTAGTTTTAAGAAATTAAGTAACAAACTAAGCAAAAAAGTTTAGAATTATACCCAAAAACATTTGAAGATCCACAAGCATCCATGGCCTCCCAAAATGCTCTCTTTTCACAAAGATCCATGCTATACGAGCTAAGCTAAAATGGGTAGGAGTCGGATCTGGGTTTTGGGATTTTTTTGATGGATTTTGAGGCAATTTTTGATGAAGTCTTGAAGAGAAAAGAGAAGGGAAAATGGAGGGGGGGGCTGCTGCTGTAGGAGGAGATTTCGGCTGGAATGGGAGGGGGAGAGGAGAGAGAGGGAGGTAGAGAAAGTGGGGGGAGAAAGTCAAGGTCAAAGCAAAGTCAAAAGTCTAACTAATTTATCCATTTTCTTTTCTTTTCTTTCATTTCTTTTCCTTTGAAATTCAAGTAGGGAAAAAGATGGGGGCTGCTGAATTCAGCCAAGGGAAGAAGTAAATGGGGGTGTGTGGGTGTGGGTACGGGTGTGGGGTGATGAAAAATGATAAATACAATACCCCAAACATCCATTTACGCTAAAAAAAAGCCTTTTTTCTTCAATAATTTCTAAACCGTTTTGGCAAATGATTTTGTTCCAAAAACCATATGATAAAATTTTATTTAATGTTTTATGATGCACAAAATTTGTTTCAACTCATTCCAATTTGTAATTTTCCCTAATTAAATGTATTAGTGACGGCTTAAAATAATAATAAAATAATATTTTTTTTAGAAAATTTGAAATTTCACCAGCGGCTCAATAAACACCAAATAATAGCAATTACATAGCTAGAATATGTATATTTAATTTTTATAATAAGATATTTAAATTTTGACTTTTTATAGAAAACCCCCTTATTTTACCGATTTTTTCGAAATTCACCGAAACGATTTTCAAAACGTTACAATCTCCCCCCTTAAAGAAATTCGGTCCCCGAATTTAAATTCAAACTCTCCCAAATACTAAAACATCTAAGAAAACCCATCAAGTCGTCGGGGCTCCGAAATTGTAAATACATAAAACAAATCGTAGCGCAGCGCATGCGCTTGAAAAATGAGCATATAACTCAAATCAAAACTCCGTCAAGCATCCCGCAATCATCGGAGTCATGGAGAAGAAATCAATGCCAAATCCAAATCAAAACCAATATGATATAACTCGAAACTATACATGTAAACATCGAATCTATATCTGTAAGTATCTGAAGGAAATGCATGCCAATCTTTTTAAGTCGCTGTGCAACGCGTATAACACTGCACAGTGGCGGACGTCTATCATAAGAAAATAACTATTTACATATATACCTTTGTTTGAAATGTACGTTCCGCCGTTTTGGAAACAATTTAGAAGGGTTTCCTTGTTTTAAACATTTCGTGTCATATCAGACACGTAGGTAAATACTGAGGCTATAGCTCTCTTTTTGGAAATCCCTTCAATAACTATCAATGCATGCAAAATATATTCAGGTACTGTCCTCTGACTAGTCCTGCTCAGTATGAAAACACATAGCAATATCATAAAAACGTACTGCTCTATAAGAAATCAATCCCAAAATATGCACATGAATGCTACGTGCGTCTGGTGCGCACGGAAATCAAAATCTATGAATGTGCCATACATGCGCACAGAAACAACATCTAAGTGTATCGGGTGTGCACGAAATATCTGTCGTAGGCAACATGTGTGCCTGACAGCAAAATCAGGTGCATCTGACATGCACGAAAAAAAATCTCGATTTAGTGCCTCTGGTGTGCACCAAAATCACCCTTCAAAACATGCGCCCAACATGCGCGAAAATCCAAATCAGGTGCATCCATCGTACACGAAATCATGAAATCCAATATCAAGCGCCGAACGTGCGCAAATCAATCAGGTGCACAAGGTGCACAAAACAAATATCGAGTATCACAATCGAAATCGAAGTCCAGTGCATCTAAGTGCACAAAAGGCGTATCACTGCACTGCAAGAATATATAAACTATACAGAGTGCAGGAACGAAATCGTGTGCATGCATACGCACAAAACCAACTCAACTGTTTAAAACCGTAAAATCACAAACATGTGAAACTAAAGCACGAAAACGATATCAAGTGCAACACTGTGCAAAGATCGTAAATCCTCAATCATCAAAATCAAATCATACGAATAAATCACCCAAAACATCGTAATCAATAATGGCGGAATAGTACTGCTCAAGCGCATCCTCTAAGAATCTCGGCCAACTGTCGCGGTCACTAGTGGGACGTCTCGTCGATGATCATGAACTCTGTCCTGCTGGTGTGCGTAACCATGACTACTCCTGGGTCAGGGTCTTCACTGTGAATTACCAATCTTTCGGTCCATCGGCTCATCGGCCCTGTCGGGTGTGCTAACGGGGATGATCCAGTTCTGGCACGTCTCTTGTCATCTCCCGGTCAATCATCACGACCACTCGTAAGACAGCATATCACTGGCGTCGGCCTCTGGCTCTCTGAATGTACGTGACACATCTGATCCTGGGTGCAAGTATCATTGCAGCAGTGTCCTGGAAGGAATCCTGCTCACGGTCTCTTCCATGTCTCGTCTCTGCCAGCTGTCCGGAAGTCATTGTCCTTTGCTATATCTGCATCTTGCTCTGGAACGACTGCATACTCATCGCGACTCCTTCTGGAAGGTATATCCAGTACTCTGCCTCGGCATGCGCATCGCATCTTTGATGTCGGCGGAGGGGAACGTCATCATATCCAGATCTTATACGAACCTCTTACTCTATTTTTCTCTAATGTCGACCGCTTCGGACTCGTCTCGTCGTGGCTGCATGGACTGAGCTCCAACGGCTATCCTCGTATCTGGAGTCTCCCAAGAATGCATCTCACCACCTAGCATCCGATTGAAGTCGAACCATTCGATCGATTCGTCGAAACCTCATAATCCCCCAAGAGCTCAACATCTTGGTACAGTTTAATAGTATCGAATATATATACCACAGCATCGGTGGTCCAGCCGTAGAAGGGCAAACCCAAGCCTTACTAATGGCACCGCAGAACTGCCGCAAACCCGAAGGTTCAAAGGCTTTCACACGGTCATTATGTCGAGTTAGGGTTTCATTCTTCTAGAGGGACCATAGAATTGCCTGCATGTCTTTCCGAATACTTTAAACTTGGAATAATAGGTTTCCGACATTCGATCGTCTCTGTCGACCCTCACGTCTCTGCGTAAAGTCGTCTCTAGCTGGAATCAATCTATCTGATGACCTCGTATCGGGGTAAGCGAACGAACCACCTGTCCTAGTCATTCATCATCGGGTGACTAGCGACCTTCTATCATTTATTCGTACAACTCGCCCCGCAATAGCTCCAACATATGGGGCGATATCTCGTCGCTCGCAGCAACAACTGGCTCGCTCGTCTGCACGCTGAACAGTGCCTCAATCATCAGGAGTAAGCAACACACCAACGGTCATCAAAATCTGGCTGGCCTCCATCATTGGCTCAACTCTCTAGTGTCGATCAGCACCTCCGAGTAACCTCATAAAGGCGATCCGCCAAACGCTCGTGGCGCGGAAACACAGTAAAAAGACACATTTCTGCAATCGTGTGTCGCCGGAATTTCGCCCTGGTCAGTCCTCGTTCGTGACGAGCTTGTGCTGACCGCAACTCTAGCCGTAGCTCTCCCTACCCGTAACCGTAGCAGCAAAACCAAACTGGTACCGATGAGGCTAGATCGGAATGAATATAATACTGAACAAGGAAATGTACATCCTAAGGCTTCATAAGTGGAGTGGCGTGTCGTAAATATGTCGCGGAACATACCAACGGTACGTCACTCTACTTTAGTCACCTATTCCATCAACCAAGGGTCATCCTACGCTCCGAAGGTTAAAACCTAACGCTCTGATACCAACTTTGTCACGACCCGAAAGTACGGAACATGACCGGCACTTAAACTACGAACGTCTCGAGGCGTACGTAATCTAAGTAAACCGAAAACCCAGAAATCCAAACCAAGAAAAGTAGTAGAGTGCAGGAAAAACCAACTTAAAGCAAGTAGTTTCAATAGCATAAGCCGAATTATGCGGTTTTTAAAAACATCAAAAATTTACTGAAAATTTCGGCAGAGTCACCTTTGTAAATACTGGCCCCCAAACGTGAAACAACATGAATAGTATACGAAATCAAGAAAAAGGCATCCCCAAGCGGGAGCTAGCTCTTCGTCAATCAACGGTCACAACCACACAAGCAATATAACATACAACGCCAACGGCGATGATCAAAACTCAAAAGGAAACTCAAAACCACCAGAAATCCACAGAAATCTAACGCGCGACTCTAAGGTCGAAAGAATAACATCACTGGTCTCTATCTCAAAAATAAATACATGTTTGGTTGATGGAACTTCTAGATACAACTGAATAATAATATACAAGATATAATGATGGGTAAGATACAAATAACCCACCTACTAGCAAGCCACCCGGAAATGGAAATAGTGCCAGCAAAGCCGTAATGAAACCTGTACGGCGAAACCTGCAAGAACTGTGGCACAACGGGGTGAGTTGTCAACTCGTGAGTAGAAAAACATCTACGCACAGAAATCGCATAAATAACGCAATCCTAGGTCAATGATCATAATATATCCTCAAAAATGTATAAACATGCAGCCTATAACAATGGCTAGGGTAAATATCTAACCCGAGTGTAAACTCATGTGCCCGTGTCAGTGCCTCAGGTAGCAATATATCATATAAATGAGGTATGCATGCATGAAAACAGAATACATGTAAATGAAGAAACTGTTTTCATAAATTAGTGAGATTTCCTTCGTATTTTTAAACTGAGGTATCATAAATGAAATCAGTATCAACAGTGTCTAGCATCGACAAAAAAACATAAATCTCACTGTCTCGAAATATCAATGTCTCAATCTCAATATCTAGGGCGCCGTCAGTCCAGACCGGCCCCTACCATCCATCTCAAGACCACGACGGTATCCTCCGGATATCCGACGCGTCGGGTAATATCACCGGTAGGTAGTGCTCCCCAGCCAGGCTCAACGTCAACAACACATTCCTCTTGCCCCGGGGTACCATACCAGGCCCACCATGTACCCATGACGGTTCCTCCACTCCTCGACACGGATCTCGAAAACCACAGCAAACTCATGGTGGACGACACTTTACATCACTAGAAAACCGCAACATTTTATATTTTAAAAGATCATAAGTTGTAAATTTTGCGGCTTTCCCCGAAATCCAGAAATATCATAAATCTCAAGAAATCATCACAAGTGCATATGTCAATGATAATGAATGCATATGGTATCAATAACCAAGTTGCAATGTATGATTAATAAACTAGGCATGTAAGCCAGGTACACTAATATCATATCAAACTACTAACTAACAAGCTAAGTCAAGCAAATATATTCTCTAAAGTGTACGTGACATGGCAATTACCGATGAAGATGTGTGTGAGCCGGCAAGTAGGTGTACGTGGTACATACGCATCATCGGTAATGGTGGTGGTGTCCTAACAGCATGATATCAATAATGGAATATGCAGCAAAATAAGTATGCGAGGCAAAGCGAACAACAATAATGTGCGGGAGCTGAATACTAGACACAACGATAACTAATCAGTATTAATCTAATATAAGTCCTACAAATGGTGCCTTTTGAAATAACACGAATCATGGGGTTTTGAAAATAGGGGCTATGGTGTTTTTATGAAAAGATACGTCTTTTGAAATATCCGTAAGATCCCTTGGGCTGTCTTTTAAAACACCCACGATTCGTTAGTTTTGAAATAGGTAAGAATCGAATCTAATCTAACAACTAAACTAAACTAAAGGGCTAAGCTAACAAGCTGGACTACAGGTAAGGAAACCGCCTAACATCTGAGTCGATACATATACCTACCTGTATATGTATAGTCGGTGATCCCGCCTCAATAATATCATAGCCGATACCATATCTATAATCAGGCATCCTAATTCAAGAGTGCGGATCAATCATCAATATAGCTCGTACATAAATACGTCGTACGGCATCCCAAATCTGGGTACGGGTCAATATCACATTCATCATACTATTCACCTGGTATCCTCTTTATCAATTATCATGATCGGGGTACTGATCTACGTCTAGTACCATACTGATACCGTCTACGTATGCATGGACGTGTGTGAAACACTACGTCAAGGACCCGCTACAACGTCATGTCGTATCTAAGATACGAACCCTGCTATATCACCGATCTCACGGCCTCAAATCAAATCTCATCGACTCAGCTCAATCCCAAGTATCATCCTCAATCCGTATGTGAACACATAGTCCCATACCCATGTGAACACATAACTATAAAGGATCCCATGAGCACATAACAATAGGAAAGTATGCAAGTATGTATGTGTGTATGTGTAGTGCAACACTACCCTAGGGTTCACAACGCTAAAATAATCCAATACACCAATATCCATCCTAAGCATCGTTATTAATCCCAAATAACATATAATAATTGTTGGTGTGTATACGCATCCGTATACACCACCACGGACTGCGGGGGTGCTATACGTCATCCACCCGACTTCTCCCCGTAGATATAAATCTACTCACCTGGTCCTCACTAGCCGGTGCCGACGTCGCCACGCGCTTGCTTGTCGTCTCGAAGTCCACATGGGGGTACCTGCATATCATAACGCACCATATCGCATTAAAACTAAATTCGAAATCGAAACGGCATACGAAAATCAAATCGGCACGCGTATCACGCATAGGTCCAAACCTATCGCCTACGCATGCAAGAATAGTCAAACCAACCCTCGATGTCGATGTACAAACGTCAAACCATCGAGAAAAATCCAATCACACTCATTTGCACATTCACGAACACTAATTTTAATATAAACTAGGTTAAAACTCACAAAAACCCCAATTTCACTTAAAAAGTCATTTTTCCGAAAATCTAGGAAGCACAATTCGCCGTTTTTGTACAAAACATGATGTTTAAATGAATGTAGCGGCCAATATACTTATTAAATATCTTAAATAAGTCATAGAAATAATTTCCGGAATTTAATCTCATTAAATTCCAAAAACCCTAATATTCTAGTTTACAAAATACCCTTTTTAACAATTTCATAGCAAAAATGCACAAACTACAATTTAGGTTGGATTTCCATGAACTAAAGTGTTAAACTACACTTAATAAATTTAAAAATATGATAAAAACCCTAACCATATTTTTAATCTCATATTTCGAATTAAATAAAAAAAACTAGTTTGCAACAAAAAGCTTAATTTGGACATTTTTCAAGTAACAACTTGTAATTAACAAATAGATTAGTTTTTCTACAAAACTAAATATGTTAATCCACATCACTAAACCATGCACAATCAAACACAACTCATTTCCACAACAAACCCTAACTTGAAATCTTTAATCATGCAATTAAACTCACATAACCCAAATTAACACTTAATTAACTTAGTTTTAAGAAATTAAGTAACAAACTAAGCAAAAAAGTTTAGAATTATACCCAAAAACATTTGAAGATCCACAAGCATCCATGGCCTCCCAAAATGCTCTCTTTTCACAAAGATCCATGCTATACGAGCTAAGCTAAAATGGGTAGGAGTCGGATTTGGGTTTTGGGATTTTTTTGATGGATTTTGAGGCAATTTTTGATGAAGTCTTGAAGAGAAAAGAGAAGGGAAAATGGAGGGGGGGCTGCTGCTGCTGTAAGAGAAGATTTCGGCTGGAATGGGAGGGGGAGAGGAGAGAGAGGGAGGTAGAGAAAGTGGGGGGAGAAAGTCAAGGTCAAAGCAAAGTCAAAAGTCTAACTAATTTATCCATTTTCTTTTCTTTTCTTTCATTTCTTTTCCTTTGAAATTCAAGTGGGGAAAAAGATGGGGGCTGCTGAGTTCAGCCAAGGGGAGAAGTAAATGGGGGTGTGTGGGTGTGGGTACGGGTGTGGGGTGATGAAAAATGATAAATACAATACCCTAAACATCCATTTACGCTAAAAAAAGCCTTTTTTTCTTCAATAATTTCTAAACCGTTTTGGCAAATGATTTCGTTCCAAAAACCACATGATAAAATTTTATTTAATGTTTTATGATGCACAAAATTTGTTTCAACTCATTCCTATTTGTAATTTTCCCTAATTAAATGTATTAGTGACGGCTTAAAATAATAATAAAATAATATTTTTTTTTAGAAAATTTGAAATTTCACCAGCGGCTCAATAAACACCAAATAATAGCAATTACATAGCTAGAATATGTATATTTAATTTTTATAATAAGATATTTGTATTTTGACTTTTTACAGAAAACCCCCTTATTTTACCGATTTTTTCGAAATTCACCGAAACGATTTTCAAAACGTTACAGCTGTACCCAAAATCCACCTGTTTGCACGACTCAGTAGAGCCGTGGTAGGGTGAAAATCAAAGCACAGTGGGAGAACACACAAGACTCTATGACGATCTCGGGTCTACAGACTAACCTGTACTAGTGTCACCTTAGAACTGCTATCCGACGATAGATATAATACCATATAGGAGTTCTCGGCGAGTCCGTCCAGTGTACCTAGTCTCTACTGAGCACTCGCATATAATCTTTAGTGTCACCACACCAATGGATATGGGATCATCCATCGCCCATCATATGGTACAAGAATCGTATACGCTAGTCTAATCTGGAATATCGATGCCCCGTCTCGATATACCTACGACTAAGGACATTTCAGGATATGCTTACAGACTATGTTTGTCCCACTAGTATGATCTGCATCATAATCACAGTAGTCAAGCAAATATTCTGAGGGCTTTATCAACATGTACCAAATGAATAAAAGCATGATTAAGTGAACATGTGATAAAGTGTAACCAGTAGCATACTATCATGTCGAGCAAGAATGTCCTCTGAATATATATACGTACATGTAAAAACACATCCACTATCAAATAATGGCCTCTAGGGCATACATATATCCAACAATCTTCCACTTGCACTAAGGCCTATTATTGGCGTATCTCATACCCAACATCTCAAAAAGTCGCTCATGCTACGGCTGAGGGAGGGCCTTCGTGAGTAGATCTGCGGTGTTATTCTTTGTATCTATTTTCCGAATCTCGATCTCGCGGCGATCTACTATCTCCTGGATCAGATGATATCGCCTCAGGATGTGTCTGGATCGCTGATGGGACCTTGGCTCTTTGGCTAATGCCATAACCCCATTATTATCACAATACAATGGTATTGGATCAATAATGGTTGGAACTACTCCTAGCTCCGAGATGAACTTCCTCATCCAGACGGCTTCCTTGGCAGCATCATTTGCAGCAATATACTCAGTTTGCATCATAGAGTCTGCAACGGTATCCTGTTTGGAACTCTTCCAACATACCGTCCCTCCATTGAGGGTAAATGCAAACCCAGAGATAGATTTGCTGTCTTCTTATCACTCTGGAAGCTCGAATCGGTAAAGGCCTCCATTTGGAGTTCTCCATTACTATACACCAAGAACATTTCTTTAGTCTTTCGCAAGTACTTAAGAATGTTCTTCACAGCTATCCAATGATTCTCCCCTGGGTTGGATTGATACCTGCTTACTACACCTAGTGCATAAGCTACATCAGGGCGTGTACATAACATCACATACATTATAGATCTTACGGCTGAAGCGTAGGGTATAATGCTCATGCGAGCTCTCTCTTCATCAGTCTTTGGGCAAGAGTCCTTGGAGAGAGTGACTCCATGATAAGCGGGTAAGGCACCCTGCTTGGAGTCTTCCATACTAAACCTCTTTAGGATGGTGTTAATGTACCTGGTTTGGGACAATCCTAACAACCTCTTAGATCTATCCCTATAGATCTTAATGCCCAATATGTACGAGGCATCACCCAGGTCCTTCATGGAGAACCTTTGTGATAAGAACAATTTGACCGATTGTAGCATAGGAACATCGTTTCCTATCAGAAGAATGTCATCCACGTACAATACGAGGAATGTGACAGTACTTCCTACAATCTTCTTATAAACACAAGGTTCATCTGGATATTTGACAAAATCAAACTCTTTGATAACATCATCAAAACAGATGTTCTAGTTCTGTGATGCCTGCTTTAATCCATAAATGGATTTAAGCAACCTACATGCTTTCCTGCTGCTCCCACTATCTATGAAGCCCTCTGGCTGATCCATATAAACGCATTCATCTAAGTCACCGTTTATAAATGCAGTTTTAACATCCATCTACCACATTTCATAGTCGTAATGAGCAGCAATAGCAAGTAGGATCCGAATGGATTTAAGCATGGCTATAGGAGAAAAGGTTTCGTTATAGTCTAGACCTGGTCTTTGACGGAATCCTTTCACCACAAGTCTTGCCTTATAGGTCTCCACCTGCCCATCTACACCGATCTTTTTCTTAAAGATCCATTTGCACCCTACCGGTTTTACCCCAGGGGTGCAATCTCCAAAGTCCATACTTTGTTGGTGTACATAGACTCCATTTCGGATCTCATGGTATCCAGCCACTTCACAGAGTCACCACTCGTGATAGCTTGCTGAAAACTGGTAGGGTCATCATCTTCCATGATGCAATCTTCTCTATCACCATCAATGAGAAAACCATAGTATCTCTCCGGTGGGCGAGAAGTTCTACTAGATTTACGGAGTGGCTGAGGTTCATTAGTCTCTGTTGCAACATCTGGTTCAACCAAGTCATCATTTGTAACTTGTGTCTCTAGAACCTCTTCTAGATCTACCACATTGCCATCAGTATTTGTAAAAAATTCATTTTCTAAAAATGTGGCATTTCGAGAAACAAGTACCTTTTGTTCCTCTTTGTGGTAGAATAGATATCCATATGACATATGAATTCTTTGGATATCCTACAAAATTACACATGACTGATCGTGTATCGAGTTTGTCCGGATTCTGCTTCTTGACATAGGCCAGTGTAGGGTTTCCTTATCACCTCATATAGGGTTTGGAAGCATCACACATGCCACAATTTTGGTTTTAAGAGGTGCTAAGCAAACTTAACTAGGAATCGAACTAGAAATATTGAGTAACAACTAATAGTATCACATACAAAAGATTATCTATCACTAAGTGAAGAGACTACAACCTTTGTAGACCTCCTAGGGTGACTTCTTGGATCTCCTAAGGTTTAGAACGGCTCGCTTGAACACTTCCGAGTCCACGACGATCCACCTGAAGTCCTTTGCTCAAAGCTTGTTGCTTCACTTGTTCTTTCAAATCGGTGGAGCAAACACCCTACACAAAAGAGCTAGAGATGTGTAGGATGATGAAGTGGTTTATGTTCTCACTTAAAAAACCTCTCTTTTTATTTTCTTCACTCTAAACAAATCTCAAATGAGCTTGAAGAAGGAGGAAGATGGAGATGGTTAAGCTTTTTCAAAGATAATGATAAATCTTATGTTTTAAAAATAAAACAAAAGTATTTATATGTGAGAGCTTCTCACAACAAACCATGGTTAATATAAATATCTAGATATTTTGTGATGAGTTAAAGAACAAAGGAAATTAACCAAGGTTAAGTCAATGGTCAAACAAAGAAGTGTGTGGAAACTATGAGTCATTTGTAAAGAAATAAGGCATTCGTTAATTTCCTTTATCATTTAACTTAAAACAAAACTATATATTAATATGAACCATGTGAGTCTTGCATTGCCATCTATGTTGTATCATCAACCATGATACAAATGCATGTATGTATGTGTGTATGCACATCAACATGCACATATACATGCATGCATCCATCAAAAGAAAAGGGTTTATTTAAATGAGATAAAAGTCAATATTAAATCAACACTTGATTTAATAAACCGGTCATATCTCATACGACCCAACCAATATAAAACGCCTGATTAAAATACGGTATCATATACACGTATTTAATCAAGCTCCTGCACATATCTCATATGTACACTACATCGTTTCTCCTGAGCCAGGAAACTTCTGTGTGGGACTCTGAGACTCGTCAATACGCCGGCAGTAGGTGATGATCATATCAAACACCTACAAGCCGCAAGCGGTCAGCTAAATGTAACGGCCATCCGGGTATTGAGCGATCAGAAGAAGAACAAGCGAACTTGTCAAAACTCCCGTCAATCCAACTGGCAACACTTACCGTACAGTCCGGTCTCTTCGTCAGATATGCTGCATATCAAATCTAGGGATGGAATCGTCGACCCTAATAACTCAATAAGTCATGCCGGTATATGGTCTACAACAGATCGAGAAACTACTGATAACACTTATCAGTAATATCTCAGCAGCCCTGGCCAGGGACTTCCTGTTATAGCCAATCGTGCACAGCATAACATCAACCCCTAATACCGGGAGAGGCGAAACCCCTCCTATCGCTCATTGCCTCCGTGTGCCTCGGGACCGTACCCAAAATCCACCCGTTTGTATGACTCAGTAAAGCCGTAGTAGGGTGTAGTTCAAAGCACAGTGAGAGGACACACAAGACTCTATGGCGATCTCAGGTCTACAGACTAACCTGTACCAGTGTCACCTGAGAACTGCTATCCGACGTATGATATAATACCACATAGGAGTTCCCGGTGAGTCCGTTCAGTGTACCCAGTCTCACTGAGCACCCTTATACAATCTTTGGTGTCACCACACCAGACAGATATGGGATCATTTATCGCCCATCATATGGAACAAAAATGGTATACGCTAGTCTACACTGGAATATCGATGCCCTGTCTCGATATACCCACGACTAGGAATATTTCAAGGATATGCTTATAAACTGTAGGTGTCCCACTAGTATGATCCACATCATAATCCCAGTAGTCAACCCAATATCCTTAGGGCTTTATCAACATGTACCAAATGAATAAAAACATGATCAAGTGAACATATGATAAAGTGAAATCGGATAGCATATTATCATGTCGAGCAAGACTGTTGTCCGAATACACACACACACACACATCAATACATACACTATCACATAATGGCTTCTAGGGCATACATATATCCAACAATCTCCCACTTGCACTAAGGCCAATTTTTAGCGTATCTCATACCCAACATCTCAAAAAGTAGCTCATGCTGCGGCTGAGGGAGGGCCTTGGTGAATGGATCCGCAGTGTTGTTCTTTGTATCTACTCTCTTAATCTCGATCTCGTGGTGATCAACTATCTCCCGGATCACATGATATCGTCTCAGGATGTGTCTGGATTTCTGATGGGACCTGAGCTCTTTGGCCAACGCCATAGCCCTATTATTGTCACAATACAAAGGTATTGGATCAATAATGGTTGGAACTACTCCTAGCTCCGAGATGAACTTCCTCATCCAGACGGCTTCCTTGGCAGCATCATTTGCAGCAATGTACTCAGCTTCCATCGTTGAGTCTGCAACGGTATCCTGTTTGGAACTCTTCCAACTTACCGTCCCTCCATTGAGGGTAAATGCAAACCCTGAGATAGACTTGCTGTCATCTTTGTCACTCTGGAAGCTCGAATCGGTAAAGGCCTCCATTTAGAGATCCCCGTTACCATACACCAAGAAAAATTCTTTAGTCTTTCGCAAGCACTTAAGAATGTTATTTACAGCAGTCCAGTGATTCTCCCTTGGGTTTGACTGATACCTGCTCACTACACTAAGTGCATAAGCAACATCAGGGCATGTACATAACATCGCATACATTATCGATCCTACTGCTGAAGCATAGGGAATAATGCTCATGCGAGCTCTCTCTTTATCAGACTTTGGGCAATCGTCTTTAGAGAGAGTGACTCCGTGGCAAGCGGGTAAGGCACCCCGCTTGGAGTCTTCCATACTAAACCTCTTTAGGATGGTGTTTATGTACTTGGTTTGGGACAATCCCAATAACCGTTTGGATCTATCCCTAAAGATCCGTATGCCTAATACGTGCGTGGCATCACCCAGGTCCTTCATGGAGAACCTTTGTGATAAGAATGATTTGACCGACTGTAGCATAGGAATATCATTTTGTAACACCTTATAATGTGTTTTGTGGATAATTATATTTTAATATATAGTTTTTAATAAAAAGTTTACCAAATTGATTTCCAATTATTTTATCCTAATTAATGAATATTTTATTTGATTTTTCCTAGCCTTGCACACACTTGTGCATGATAATTAGGGTGTAATTTGGGGTTTAACCATGATTAGTAACATGGTGAGCTAACCATTCCCTAATCTAGTTTTATAGTTTTGTATTAAGTGTTTTGGTTTTAATTGTGTATGGTTGTTTTTAAAAATAAAATGAAAAAGTATTTTAAAATTTGTTTGTAGTGTTGACCATGAGAGAGAGAGAGGCATGGTGCTACATGGCTCAAGCCATGCCTCATTAATGAGGGAAGAGAAAGAGAAGGGAGGGTTTTTGAATTTCTCTCATTTCTCTCATTCTCTCACTCTCATAAACACACACACACAAGCAACACCAGCAGCTGAGGCAGCAGCAGCTCCAGCAGAAGCATTAGCTTGCAGCAGCAGCAGCTCTAGACAGCACAGCAGCAGCCACAACACCAACAGCAGCAGCTCAAGAAAGCAGCAGCAACAGCAGAAGGCATCAGCATCAGCATCAGCAGCAGCTCATGCAACAGCCGCAGCAGCAAGCAGCTCCAGCAGCAGCAAACAACAGCAACATCAGCAGCAGTCAGCAGCAACAGCAAGGGCAGCAGCAGCCCCAGCAACTTGCAGCAGCTCTTCTTCCTCCATACACTTCTTCTCCTGCTTCCTAGGGTCCTTTAGGGTATATGTGCTGAACTCATTTCACTTTTTGCTTAGCTTATGTGTTTATTAGCGTCGGTTTGTGTTAAATTATGAGTTTTGTGCTAAATATGGTGAATTGGGTGGAATTTTGGTTAGGTCATGATTGTGTTGGTAAACCCTACCTATTTAAGTGTTGTTAGGGTCACTTTAACTGAGATTTAACCCAGATTTCACTAAAATACTATAGGGTTTACGTTTTATGCAAAATATATCGTATTTTAGTGTCGATTTGTGACATCGGGAACCTGCTGTGACCCGGAGGAAATACTGGAAAATTAAGCAAAATTGTAGTGATGTACTAGGGACCCTGGAGCACAACCTGAGACACGACACCTAGGCCACCAGCCAGGGCCGGCGACGGCAAGGAGGAGGTCCGGCGACGCCGGCTAGGGTTAGGAGTTAGGGTTTGGTTTTTCCTGGGTTGGTGTCTGCAGTGGTTTGGGTTCTGTTGGTCTTGTTTGTTTATTTAGTTTTTGTTGGATATAGTGCCCTCAGAGTCAATTATTGGATCACAGGCACGTGATTGCAATGATTGAAGGAGGACCTATACCGGTAGGACAGTCTTACTCAAGATGATAGTATGCTTTCTGGTTTATCTTTATCATCGTGTACTGCTTTAGGTGATCTTACAGAACTGGTATAAACGAACTAGGGTGTTACATTATACCCAACTACAAAAGAATTTCGTCCTCGAAATTCCCAAAACAAGAAAAATAAACAAACATGAAACTACAGGAAGAGATCTGGAAACTTCAGTCGAATCTCATCTTCTCGTTCCCAAGTCGATTCTCCATGCGAGCGATTCCTCCAAGAAACAAGTACGAGAGGGATAACCTTGTTCTTAAGGACCTTTTCTCTTCGATCAACAATCGACATCGGTCGTTCCTCAAAGGTCAAATCCTCTCTTACAGTCAGCTCCGAATGATCTAGAACGTGTGCTTCATCTCGAACATACTTACGGAGTTGAGATACACGAAACACGTCATGAACATTCGCCAAAGATTGTGGTAATGCCAATCGATAAGACATTTTTCCAACACGCTCCAAAATCTTGAACGGCTCCACGAATCGAGGACTAAGCTTGCCTCGACTCCCAAAACGAATCACTCATCTAGTAGGTGATATCTTCAAGAATACCAGATCACCAACAACAAACTCTAGAGGTCTTCTCGATGTATCGGCCCAACTCTTCTGTCGATCTTATGCTGCCTTCATATAATTCCGGATAGTATTAACTTTCTCCACGGTTTGCATGATCAAATCCGGTCCCAACAATCTTCGTTCTCCAACATCGTCCCAACAAACATGTGAGCGACACTTGCGACCATACAATGCTTCGAATGGAGCCATCTGAATAGTCTCCTGAAAGCTGTTGTTGTACGAAAACTCCACAAAGTGTAGATGATCCTCCCACGAACCCTTGAAGTCCAACATGCAAGCTCTCAACATATCTTCAAGAGTTTGGATTGTTCTCTCCGACTGGCCATCTGTCTGAGGATGATAAGCTGTGCTAAACTTCAATCGCGTCCCCAAACTTTCCTGTAAACTCCTCCAGAAGTGCGATAAGAATCGGGTGTCACGGTCGGACATGATGCTCACAGGTACTCCATGCAATCTCATAATCTCCTGCATATACCGTTCTGCTAACGCTTCCATTGACTGACCAACTCGAAACGGTATGAAGTGAGCTACCTTGGTCAATCGATCAACAATCACCCAAAGTGCATTGTTGCCCTTTGGACTCCGCGGTAAAGCTGTCACGAAATCCATGGTTATATGTTCCCACTTCAATTAAGGAATCGGAAGTGGTTGCAATAAACCAGCAACCCTTTGTTGTTCAGCCTTAACTTACTGACACACCAAGCACTTTGCTACAAAGCGAGCAATCTCCCTTTTCATGCCTTCCCACCAGAAATGATGTCGTAGATCATGGTACATCTTCGTGCCTCCTGGATGTACAGAATACGTGGAACTGTATGCCTCCTTCATAACTTCTTCATGAATATCTCCTTTTGGCACACACAAACGGCTACCATATCGCAACGAACCATCTTCATGAATTAACAAGTCCGTTCAAAGTCCAGCTTCAACCTGTTCTCGAAACCTTTGCAATTTTGGGTCCTTCGACTGCGCTGCTTTAATACTCTCGATCAATGACGACTGTACTTGCAACTGTTAGTTATATGTATGCCCTAGAGGCCATTACTGTACATACGATGTATATTGTAGTGGATGCTTGGACATATATAGGGAGGACTTTCTTGCTCGACATGATAGTATGCTATCTGGTTACTCTTTACTTTAATATGTATACTGATTGTCTCTCTGTTAGGAATGAGCGATAGGAGGGGATTCGTCTCTCCCGGTATAGGGAGTTGATGTTGCGCTGTGTTCGATTGGCTATGACTGGAAATCCCTGGCCAGGGTTGCTGAGATTTACTGGTAAGTGTTATCAGTACTTTCTCGAACTGTTATAGACCTCATATCGACACGACTTATCGAGCTACCGGGGTCTGACGTTTACCACCCCTAGGCGAGATATGCGACATATCAGACGACGAGACTGGACTGTACGGGAGTGTTACTGATTGGATTCACAGGAGTACTAGCAGGCTTGCTTGTTGATCTTCTGATCGCTCAATACCGGGGTGGCCGTTACGTTTAGCAGACCGTTTGCGGCTTGTGGGTGTTTGATATGATCATCACCTACTGCCGGCGTATTGACGAGTTTTTAGAGTCCTACACAGGGGTTTCCTGGCTCAAGCGAAACGGAGTAGGAGCACATATGTGATATGTGCAAGACATAGATTGATACGATATGAGATACCGTATTCTATTCTCGCGATTCGTGACATTGATCGGTTGTGTGCGATATAGCCGGGTTATCGGATCAAGTGTTGATTCGATAAGTTGTTACACATGATATTAGTCGGTTATAGCCGGGTTATTAAATCAAGAGTTCATTTAATAATTTAATGCATAATTATATATTTGATATATTACATTGCATTAACTAGTATTAGCTCACTTATGATTTATTTTCTCACTAAATTGTGCACATTGTTTATATGTGATATATGCAAGTGTACATGTTTGTATCATGCTTGATGATACATACAAGATGGGTGTATGAGACTTATATCAAGTTTAGGTTAAATTAGGGTTTCCTTATTTCCTTAAGAATAACAAAAGAGAGGAGACTTTGGTCAATGTTATCAAGCTTGTAGAAGCTTGTATGCAACATTGACAAAGTCAACTCTTTTGTCATTCCTTAGGATATTAGTTAACCCAACCCTTAACCTCATACTTTGGTTAATTCTCTACATGAGTTAAGTATGAGGGCTTAACTCAACCATGGTGCAATAATTCATAGGATAAGTTTTCATTTGGATGAATTATTCACTTCTTCTTTTTCATCAAGCTCCATGAAAAGCTTGCTAGCTTTAATGGTGCCATGAGAAAAAGTGTGAGAAAATCAATTCTAAAGTGAGCCCACTTCCTACTTCTTCATCCTCTACCACTTGCCATGTAGTAGAATGTGTTCTCTTCACAAAGTTCATGACCTAGTGAAGGAATAGCTTGAGTTAGTGTCACCCCGACGTAGATCATCTTCGGCCTCGGAGTCATCGAAGCAAGCACGTTCGTTCTTCTTGTGAAGCTTCTCTAAAGTCCGGAGTTCACGATCGCAGCGATGGGGACATCTACACGGAGCTAATGAAGTGAAGGACTGGATCTACAAAGGTTGTAATCCCTTTCACTTAGTGTTAAAACGTTTAGCATGCTTGTTTTCGCCTAAACCCTAGTTTAAAGATCCGGTTTCGGGTTGTTCGGCACGGCTAAAATTTTAATCGGGCATGGTTGATGCCTCGTAGACCCTTGTGAGCGTGCCTAGCAACCCTACAGTGGTATCAGAGCCTAGCTAGAGCTTTAGGCGAAGTGTAGACGAAGTTTGATGTCCGATCAAACCTGAAAACCCCGATGTAAACCCTTCTCTGTACATTTTTTTGAAATGTGATTTTTTATGAATTAAAAATGCTTAGAAAAACAAGCAGGAAATACAAAGAATTACTGTGAAGTACGGTCCACTAAGTCCCTGAAATGACCGCGGAACCGCGGCCAAACCAAGGGTTTGGCGGCGGTTCCGCGGCCATAATTTGGACTTAGTCCCTCATATTTCATATATTTATTCTTAGGTCCTTTCTTGTCAATTTTTTCTGGGAATTTTTTTATTCCACTCAAGTGTTGAGTTTTCTAGGGTTGTATTGGGGACTCGTTGATTCGATCGGATAATTTAACTTTTTTTAGTTTGTTCGGGATATTTTTAGAAACTGTTAAAAAGTTCGAACGGATATCAATAACTCACTTTTTCCCGACCCAGAAAAATTCCAAGAGTTGGGTTTTTCCGTTGTTTAAGAACGTTCTAAGTCGTGCAAGTAACGCGATGGACCCTCTAGAAGACAAAAAACCTTAACTCGATTATGTGACCGTCTTGAACTGCCTTTTGAACCTTAGGGTTTGGGGCAGTACGACATGCCACATGTGAGGTGTTGGCTTGACCCTTCTACGACTGGACCATTGGTACTGTGGCATGTGATGGATATTTTTGAACTCCGCTCAAGTGTTGAGTTATTGGGAAAACCTGGGTGTTTGATTATTCGATCGGAAAGTTTAACATTGTCTATTTATCTGGAATGTGATACAATATTTGGAATCCACTAGTAGTTATGAGATAACTAATTTGAATGTTATATATCTAGCAGTTTAGTCTCAATTGATCGGTTGCCACGGAATTTTGATGTGATCAAAAGTCCGTCGCAATCACGTAGCATACGCGGATACTTACCGGGTAAACTTAATAGACAGCCATGCTCCATTGCCCCGACCAAGTGACTGTAGGAGAACCCCGTCGCCAAAAGCATCCGTTAGGGTGCTCGCGGCAGCGGTGTTCCGCCTTAGTGCACTTCGTCGACGGCATCCGGGGGTGCAGCAGTCTACTAAAGTTTGCGACGAGCATTCGATCAGGATGTCGGGAATCTTGTTGAATTGCCCGACTTGATATTGAAAAGAGTTTTCGATAAAGAGACTAAAATGCGGGGTTTATAATTGTTAGGCATGTGATATCTAAGGAATTCATTTGGTTAGGCATGCGATGTCTAAAGAGGTTGCGGATTTCAACTGTTGTAGTTTTACGCTTTCTTTTCTGTGACCGTAAACGTAGTATGTGGTGTATCGCCGGCTTCGTTGCTATACATCAACGACAATCGGGATACGCATACTTGCTTATGTTGATGATATGAGATATTATGTGTTGCTGTGATATGTTGTATTGGATCGTCGCGTTAGAATAGCCGGGGGTTTTATGTGAGATGAGAGTTTTTTCTTTTTCATTCATGTAAAATTCATTTGTATGTAATATTCTTTTATTGGGGCACTTCCGGGATGAGGTTGATGTCACCATTGTATATTATTTACTTTTCCGCATTAGGTAGACCCAAGGCGGGGAGCACAAGTAACCAGGTTCTAGGGTCCAGTCGGAGACCATCTCGAGGAGTCGAGATCGGGTCTCCTAACCCTAGAATTGGCAGTGTTACTTGCCGCTCTCGTAGGGGTCTAGGGATGTGGGTTTGGCTATTCATTGAGACCGTGGAATCCGTGTTTTATACAGGCTCGTATTGAAAACACGGACGTCCTAGTATATCCAATATTTCATATATGTTCTTCTGCTGCGATATCTGTGATGTGATCATTTGATATGTTGTGATAGATACTGTATATAGTATATATGATATATTATATAGACGTTACTTATGTTTTACACCCGCGCTAGCCCTGCCCCGCTCTGCCGTTAGTTACCTAACCTAACGGTGCACGAGGGGACATCAAGACGAATGCGGATGGCATAAGTGTACGTCGTATTTATCTGTGATGTTTAGGTGACTTAAATGATGGGACTTCATTAATGTGATTAATGAAAGAAAAAGAAACCTAAAAGATGTTGTGGAATCGAAATTTCAAAAACAGGTAGCTACAGTTCTTGCTTTGCATCGCGGTGTTCTTTGTAGAACATCCTGCACCTTATTCGATAAGGAAAGGGCCGAGATCCCTTCACCGGGAGTGACCCCTTTAGCAATGACTGGCAGATGCTACACCCCTCGTTTTTGTCTTTTGATTGCTTTTCTAGTTCTTGCTTTGCACAGTGATATATATGATATATCCTGCACCTTATTCCATAAGGAAAGAGCCGAGATCCCTTCACCGGGAGTGATCTCTTTAGCGAAACTAGTAAAAGCCTAAAAAACATTCCATTTTAAAATCATTTGATTCTACAACGATATCAAGTTCATTACGCAATAGGTTTTCAGAAAAACCTGTTGTAGCCCTCCGTCATTTCAGATAAGTCCTACTTAGTATTCGTGCTACGTTTGTTGACCTCCGTCAAGGCGTAGTGTGCGGTAGCTAACTAGTATTTATCTGCTTATGCATATGATGCAGATTGGATTAGGGTAGTCGTACGACCTTGTTGACCTCCGTCAAGGGTCGTGCGGGTGGGTTTGATTCAATCAAGAAATGACGGGTTGAACTTGACTAGTAGCCTATGGTTTGTTGACCTCCGTCAAGGTCATAGGGTGCTAGGGGCAAAATTATCGGGAATTTCAAGTGTTGAAATTTGCAATGAGATTGCATACCTTCTATGAGATAGTTGGATCCCGATACCCGCTGCGAGTAAGAGTTACTCCTGGGAGAGTTTTACGCATTACAATTAGCCGATCAAGTAGGTGTCTAGAAAGGTGTTAACGGGGTTACGCCCTTGGGAAAACGAGGTTTACTTTAATTAGGTTCGTGTGAAAGCACGGAGGACCTCCCTCAAAGTACCGACACTGGCCTGGCTGAAAGATTGGCGAACTTGTAGCGTGTAATTAATCCCGGCTAGTCTTTCCTTTTAGGGTTTGAAGGAAGATTTGATTAAAACAGTGGGAGACATCCTGATTAGATATATTAGATAACCAATCTAATCTTGCAAGAGCATACGCTGAGTGTTTTCTTCTCTCTCTCTCCAGGTAGCGACCATATCACGTCTTAATCAAGATAATAAAACGGATATATTGACCGAACCCGCTTGTTATACTGAGCTGGGGAACGTTGGTCCCGCTCCAACTTATAATTGTTATAAGACAGAGCATGAAATTGGGGAATACCAGATTTCCCGTGCCGTCCAAATGAAGAAAGTGCATGCTGATGCATCATCTTCGGGTGTGTTCATTACAGAGAACTGTTTCTCAGTATCCTTTACGTCCTGGGTATGAGATACCGGATCAGGATCCCGCATATGTAATCTGTTACATAGGCTACAGAAAGGTAGAGAACTGAGAACGGGTGATAAGTTTCATGAGATAGAAAACGGTGCAAGTGTTGCATCCAAGTCTGTTGGTCTCTATCATCCTGTATTACCAGAATACATTGATTCTGAACAAATGTTATTAGATACCGAACCTGATATACAACATCATATCAGTCTCTTTATTAGTAAAGAAAGGATATAATTTTGTATTGTTGGATAATGTTTTGAACATTTCCTATATCAAGAGTTGATCGGTTCAGGCACGTTATCTAAAAGCATTGACGTTCTAAATCAAACCACAGTTCTTAGTATACAGAACACACACAAGAGGAATAGTTCAGAAATGAACGAATCCTTCTTGAGGTATTGTAGACTAGGTCATATCAATGCGACCCGACTAGCTGAAGTTACATAAAGATGCATATTTAAATTTGTTTGAATTTACATCTTGTGAAACTTGCCGCCCATGTCACAAAGATACGATGACCATAGCTCTGTTTATTGGAAACAGAGAAAGAGTTAGTGAACTCTTGGGATTGATACATGTTGATGTATGAAAGTCTCCCGTCTACACATGCCCAGACCGGTTCTTTGTACTTTATTATATTCTCTGATGATCTCTCAAGATTCAGACATATGTTCCTGTTGAAACACAAGTCCGAACCTTTTGAGATATTCACAGAATATAAGTTAGAAGTAGAGAACCAAATACGGGTAAAAGTATTGAGTCCTTTGATGTGATCAAGGAGGAGAATACTTGAGCACGGAATTCCTGGACTATTCTAAAGGAGAATGAGATTCTCTCTCAGCATTACTCCTCCGTATACACCACAGCACGTCGGTGTATCAGGGCGGAGCAACAGCACCCTATATGATATGGTGTGCTCTATGATGAGTACTACTGAGTTTCATATTTCCTTTTGGGAATTATGCACTTGTGAAGCTGCATACCTATTGAATAGGGTTCAAATCAAATCAGTTGCCTACCACTTCATATGTGATATGGAATGGGAAGAGCCCATATCTTAAGTTTGTTAAGATTTGGGGTTGTCCGGCCTATGTCTAAAAGCAAAATCCGGACAAGCTCGAGGCAAGGTCTGTTATGTAGAACTGGAAAGTTTCCAGCTATACAAACTGCAGCTGATGATTTGGTAGAACCAAAGGATTCAATAGTTTCCAACGAATCTCAGCCTCTCCGCCGATCTAGTAGGGTTCCTCACCCACCTGAGAGATACTTCGGTTTCTCTATGACAGTGGGAGCGAGGATTACATCATGAGATGATGACCCAACTAGTTTCGGGCTGGCCATCAGGAGTGGGACTCTGTAAGAATGGCTGGATGCTTATCGATCTGAGATGGAATCCTTATACACCAACAAAGTATGGACTTTGGTTGCCTTATCTGAAGGGTTAAATTCCCATCAGGAGCAAGTATATCTTGAGAAGATTACTTGGTGTACATGGAAAAGTTGAGACTTTCAAAGATAGACTTGTTAAAGGTTTGCATCATTAACCAGGTATGGATTATGATGAAACCTTTTTAAAGTAGCTATGCTTAAGTCCATCCAGATCCTACTTGCCACGGCTACATACCATGACTACGATATCTGGCGGTTGGGTGTCGTGACTGCTTTTCTAAATGTTGATTTGGAAGAGAGCGTCTATAAGTACACAGCCAGAGAGCTTCGTAGACAGTGGGAGCAGCGGAAACATGAGCAAGATGTTTTATGTTGATAAAGCAGGCATCGCGGAGTTGGAACATCTGTTTTGATGTGGTAGTCAAAGAGTTTGACTTCATCAAAATGGTAGATGAACCTTGTATATACAAAAAGATAGTAGGGTGTATGGTGGTGATCCTCGTAGAGTAAATGGATGACATACTCTTGATAGGGAAGGAGTTTCCTATGCTACGCTCGATCAATCTCCGATTATCACAAGGATTCTCCATATAGGATCAAAGTGATACCTCCTAAATCCTGGGTTTTTGGATCTATGAGATAGATCTAATTGGATGTTAGGATACTCACTAGTTGTAGTGAGATGGTATCAATTAATCCTGGGGAGAATCACTGGAAAGGTTCCAGGGTGATAAGGACGATTGAAAGTCAGTCGCTGGGATTGTCTTTACCCTCAGTAGAGGGACGGTATGTTGGAAGAGTTCCAAGCTAGATACCGTGACAAACTAGACGATTAAAGGCAAGATACATCGTTACCAAAGATGCTACCAAAGAGGCAGTCTAGATATATTTTAGTTCATGAGATGAACTTCGTTCCTACCATTGTGTGACAATGGAGTTATGGCTTATGCCAAGGAACCCCCTTCCCATCGGAAATCCAGATTAATTCTTAGACAGTATCACCTGATCATGGAGATGGTTGATCTCCAGGGAGATCGAGGTTAGGAGAGTAGACACAGAGGACAACGGCGCGGATCCACTCACAAAGGCCTTTTTCCCAGTAGAGAATTTTATGGGATGGTTGAGTATGAGATACTTCAACCGCAGCTAATTGTTGGGTATGTGATACCACAACAGATGGCCCTAGTGTAAGTGGGAGATTATTAGTTATATGTATGCCCTAGAGGCTATTACTGTACATACGATGTATATTGTAGTGGATGCTTGGACATATATAGGGAGGACTTTCTTGCTCGACATGATAGTATGCTATCTGGTTACTCTTTACTTTAACGTGTATACTGATTGTCTCTCTGTTACATGTTGGTAAAGCCCTTAGGATGTGTACTTGACTACCTGGACTATGATGCGGATCATACTAGTGGGGACATGGTAGTCCATAAGTACATCCTTTAAGGTCCCTAGTTGTGGGTGTATCGAGACAGGGCATCGATGCACCAGAGTAGACTAGTGTATACGCATCTTGACCCATATGATGGGCGATGGATGATCCCATATCCATCGATGTTTGACATCAAGGATGGTGTACGGGTGCTCAGTGGAGACTGGGTACACTGGACGGACTCGCCGAGAACTCTCAGATGGTATTATACCTTACGTCAGATGGCAGTTCTCTGGTGACACTGGTACAGGTTAGTCTGTTGACACGAGATCGTCATAGAGTCTTGTGTGATTCCCACTGTGCTTTGATTTCCATCATACCACGTCCAAGAGGGCATGCAAAAAGGTGGCTTTTGGGTACAGTCCCGAATCACATGGAGGCAATGAGCGATAGGAGGGGATTCGTCTCTCCCGGTATAGGGAGTTGATGTTGCGCTGTGTTCGATTGGCTATGACTGGAAATCCCTGGCCAGGGTTGCTGAGATTTACTGGTAAGTATTATCAGTAGTTTCTCGAACTGTTATAGACCTCATATCGACAAGACTTATCGAGCTACTGGGGTCTGACGTTTACCACCCTTAGGCGAGATATGCGACATATCAGACGACGAGACCGGACTGTACGGGAGTGTTACTGATTGGATTCACAGGAGTACTAGCAGGCTTGCTTATTAATCTTCTGATCGCTCAATACCCGGGTGGCCGTTACGTTTAGCAGACCGCTTGCGGCTTGTGGGTGTTTGATATGATCATCACCTACTGCCGGCGTATTGACGAGTCTTTAGAGTCCTACATGTAGGGTTCCTAGGCACCCTAGTGAGGTCTCCAAAGCCATCAACCATGGCAATTTCAAAAAATATGGTGCCTACAAACCCTAGTGTACGGATCTATAACTAGATGTCTAGGCGAAAAACGAACTAGCTAACAACTTAGCTAATGAGAATACGGAAATACAACCTTTGTAGATCCGGTGCTCCACCTCCATAGCTCCGCAACGAGGTCCTCTCCGCTGTCCAAATCGAATCTGGGCTCTAGGATCGGCTTCGTCGGAGAATGGGCAAGCTAGGTCGTCGATGTCCATGCCGAAGATGATCTACGTCGAAGCATCGATGAATCAAGCTCCACCTTCACCAAACCCTAAAATCTTGTGAAGGAAACACACTCTACTACTTGGCAAGAGGTAGAGGATGAAGAAATAGGAATTGGGTTAACTTTAGAATTGGATTTCTCACTCATATCCAACAATCACCATTGATGGACTTTGCTTTTCTTCACTTGAAGAATGAAGAAGAAGAAGAAAGACATTATGATAAGTTAATAGAAAATGAAAAGAAAATGAATTCTTATCATAATATTAACTAGAGTTAAGTGTAGAGAATGAATCATGGTTAGTGGGAATGGTTAGGGTTAAGGATGAGATAAGTATGGTTGACTTGAACAAAGCTTCATGAAGCTTCAACTAAAGAACAAAAGAAGCCACCATTCTTTTCTCATTTTCATTTATTCATTTATCAAAAATAAAAAGGATAAATAAATAGATAAATGAATAACAAATAAGAAACCCTAAACTATTTCATTAACCAAGGTTTAATCTTTACACTTGAACCCTAGCATGACATGTATCATCAAACATGATACAAGCAAGTGCACAAAAGTATATCGCATATACAATGCGCACACCCGAGCGAGAAAATCCATCTTAAGTAAACCGATACTAGTTGATGCAAAGCAATATATCAAATATATAAATATGCATTAAATCATTAAATCAACATTTGATTCAATGATCCGGTCATGCGCACATAACCGACTGGTATCTAATATATCGGCTTATCGAATCAGCGCTTGAATCGATAACTAGGTTATATCGCATACAACCTTTCGATATATTTATCGCGAGAATAGAATACGGTATCACATACACGCATTATTCTCGGTCCCGCACATATCTCATATGCGCTCCTATTTCGTTTCGCTTGACCCAGGAAACCTCTGTGTAGGACTCTAAAGACTCGTCAATACGCCGGCAGCGGATGATGATCATATCAAACATCCACAAGCCGCAAGCGGTCTGCTAAACGTAACGGCCACCCGGGTATTGAGCGATCTGAAGATCGACGAGCAAGCCCGCTCACACTCCAGTGAATCCGACCAGTAACACTACCGTACAGTCCGGTCTGATCGTCTGATATGTTGCATATCTCGCCTAGGGGTGGTAAACGTCAGACCCCAGTAGCTCGATAAGTCGTGTCGATATGAGGTCTATAACTGTTCGAGAAACTACTGGTAACACTTACCAGTAAATCTCAGCAACCCTGGCCAGGGATTTCCTGTTATAGCCAATCGAACACAGCGCAACATCAACTCCCATATACCGGGAGAGACGAATCCCCTCCTATCGCTCATTGCCTCCATGTGACTCGGGACTGTACCCAAAAACCACCGTTTTGCACGCCCTCTTGGACGTGGTAAGATGGAAATCAAAGCACAGTGGGAACCACACAAGACTCTATGACGATCTCGGGTCAACAGACTACTCTGTACCAGTGTCACCAGAGAACTGCCATCTGACGTGAGGTATAATACCATCTGGGAGTTCTCGGCGAGTCCGTCCAGTGTACCCAGTCTCTACTGAGCACCCGTATATCTCCTCTGATGTCAAACACCGATGGATATGGGATCATCCATCGCCCATCTGTATGGGTCGAGAAGGTACACGCTAGTCTACTCTGGTATATCGATGCCCCGTCTCGATACACCCTCGACTAGGGACTGTGAAGGATGTACTTATGGACTACCATGTCCCCACTAGTATGATCCGCATCATAGTCCAGGTAGTCAAGTACAGATCCTAAGGGCTTTACCAACATGTAACAGAGAGACAATCAGTATACACGTTAAGGTAAAGTTCAACCAGATAGCATACTATCATGTCGAGCAAGAAAGTCCTCCCTATATATGTCCCAGCATCCACTACAATATACATCCTATGTATAGTAATGGCCTCTAGGGCATACATATAACTAACAATCTCCCACTTGCACTAGGGCCATCTGTAGCAGTGGTTTGAAGTATCTCATACTCAACCATCCCATAAAAGTCTCTCTCTGGGAACAGGCCTTTGTGAGTGGATCCGCTGTGTTGTCCTCAGAATCTTCTCTCCTAACCTCGATCTCCCTGGAGATCAACCATCTCCATGATCAGGCGATGCTGCCTTAGAATAAGTCTGGATCACTGATGGGACCGGTGTTCCTCGGCATGAGCCACAACTCCATTGTCTCACAATGGTAGGAACGTAGTTCATCTCATGAACCAGTATACACCCAAACAGCCTCTTTGGTAGCATCTTAAGTAGCGATGTATCCTGCCTTTATCGTCTAGTATGTCACGGTATCTAGCTTGGAACTCTTCCAACATACCGTCCCTTTACTTAGGGTAAAGACAATGCCTGCGACTGACATTCAGTCGTCTTTATCACCCTGGAACTATTCCAGTGATTCTTCCCAGGATCGGTTGATACCATCTCACTACAACTAGTGAGAATCCTAACATCCAATTAAATCTATCTCATAGATCCAAAATCCAGGATTTAGGAGGTATCACTTTGATCCTATATGGAGAATCATTGTGATAAGCGGAGATTGATCGAGCGTAGCATAGGAAACTCCTTCCCTATCAAAAGTATGTCATCCACGTACTCTACGAGGATCACCACCATACTCTCTACTACCTTTTTTTGTTTATACAAGGTTCATCTACCATTTTGATGATGTCAAACTCTTTGACTACTGCATCAAAACAGATGTTCCAACTCCGCGATGCCTGCTTTATCCTATAAAGCATCTTGCACACGTTTCCGCTGCTCCCACTGTTTACGAAGCCCTCTGGCTGTGTACTTACAGACGCACTCTTCCAAAGCAGTCAAGACACCCAACCACCAGATATCGTAGTCATGGTATGTAGCCGTGGTAAGTAGGATCTGGATGGACTTAAGCATAGTCACTTGAAAAGGTATCATCATGATCCACGTCTGGTCAATGACGAAAACCTTTAACAAGTCTAGCTTTGAAAGTCTCAACTCTTCCATCTACACCAAGTAATCTTCTCAAGATATACTTGCTCCTGATGGGGATTTAACCCTTCAGATATTGCAACCAAAGTCCATACTTTGTTGGCGTATAAGGATTCCATCTCAGATCGCTAAGCATCCAGCCATTCTTACAGAGTCTTACTCCTGATGGCCAGCTCGAAGCTAGTTGGGTCATCATCTCATGATGCAATCCTCGCTCCCACTGTCATAGAGAAACTGAAGTATCTCTCAGGTGGGTGAGGAACCCTACTAGATCGGCGGAGAGGCTGAGGTTCGTTGGTTTCTACTGAATACTTTGGTTCTATCAAATCATCAGCTGTAATTTGTATAGCTGGAGCCTTTCCAGTTGTACATAACTGACCTTGCCTCGAGCTTGTCCGGATTTTGCTTTTAGACATAGGCCGGACAAATCCAAATCTTAACTGGCTTAAGACATGGGCTCTTCCCTTTCCATATCATATATGAAATGGTAGGTAACTGATTTGATTCGAACCCTATTCAATAGGTATGCAGCTTCTCAAGTGCATAACACCCAAAAGGAAATAGGTAACTCAGTATTACTCATCATAGAGCACACCTTATCACATAGGGTGTAATTGCTCCACCCCGATATACCATCGTGCTATGGTGTATTCGGAGGAGTAATGCTGAGAGAGAATCTCATTCTCCTTTAGAATAGTCCAGGAATTCCGTGCTCAAGTATTCTCCTCCTTGATCTCATCATAGGATATAATACTTATACCCGTGTTCTGGTTCTCTACTTCTTGCTTATATTCTGTGAATATCTCAAAAGGTTCGGACTTGTGTTTCAGCAGGAACATATGACTGATTCTTGAGAGATTATCAGAGAACGTAATGAAGTATAAAGAACCAGTCTTGGTATTCGTAGACAGGGGACCTTACATACATCAACATGTATCATCCCAAGAGTTCACTAACTCTTTCTCTGTTTCCAATAAACAGAGCTGTGGTCATCTTATCTTTGTGACATGACTGGCGAGTTTCATAAGATGTAAATTCAAACAGATTTAAATATACATCTTTATGTAACTCTAGCCAGTCGGGTCGCATTGATCTGACCTAGTCTACAATACCTCAAGAAGGATTCGTTCATTTCTGAACTCTTCCTCTTGTGTATGTTCTGTATACTAAAGAACTGTAGTTTGATTTAGAACATCAATGCTTTTAGATAACGTGCCTGAACCGATCAACTTTTGATATAGGAAATGTTCAAAACATTATCCAACAATACAAAATTATATCGTTTCTTTTCTAACAAAGAGAGTGATATGATTTGGTATATCAGGTTCGGTATCTAACAACATTCGTTCAGAATCAATGTATTCAGGTAATACAGGGTGACAGTGACCGACAGACTTGGCTGCAACACTTGCCCCGTTTTCTGCCTCATGAAACTTATCACCCGTTCTCAGTTCTCTACCTCTCTGTAGCCCTATGTAACAAATTACATATCTGGGATCCTGATCTGGTATCACATACCCAGGACGTAAAGGATACTGAGAAACAGTTCTTCGTAATGAACACACCCGAAGATGATGCATCAGCATGCACTCTCTTCGTTTGGGCGGCACGGGAATTCTGGTAATCCCTAATTTCCTGCTCTGTCTTATAACATTTATAAGTTGGAGCGGGACCAACGTTCCCCAGCTCAGTATAACAAGCGGGTTCGGTCAAAAATCCGTATTATTATCTTGATTAAGGCGTGATATGGTCGCTACCTGGAGAGAGAGAGAAGAAAACACTCAGCGTGCGCTCTGTCAAGAATAGATTGGTTATTATTTTATCTAATCAGGATGGCTCCCACTGCTTTTTATCAAATCTTCCTTCAAACCCTAAAAGGAAAAACTAGCCGGGATTAATTACACACTACAAGTTCGCCAATCTTTCAGCCAGGCCAGTGTCGGTACTTTGAGGGAGGTCCCCCGTGCTTTCGCACGAACCTAATTAATGTAAACCTCGTTTTCCCAGAGGCGTAACCTCGTTAACACCTTTCTAGACACCTACTTGATCGGCTAATTGTAATGTATAAAACTCTCCCAGGAGTAACACTTACTCGCAGCGGGTATCGGGATCCAACTATCTCATAGAAGGTATGCAATCTCATTGCAAATCTCAACACTTGAAATTCCCGATAATATTTTGCCCCTAGCGTCCTATGACCTTGACGCAGGCCAACAAACCATAGTCCGCTAGTCAAGTTCAACCCGTCATTTCCTGATTGAATTAAACCCACCCGCACGACCCTTGACGCAGGCCAACAAAGTCGCACGACTACCCTAATCCAATCACATCATATGCTTATGCAGATAAGCATCAGTTAGCTACCGCACACTACGCCTTGACGCAGGCCAACAAACGTAGCACGAATACTAACTACTACTTATCTGAAATGACGGAGGGCTACGACAGGTTTTTCTGAAAACCTATTGCGTAATGAACTTGATATCGTTGTAGAATCAAATGATTTTGAAATGGAGTGTTTTTGAGGCTTTTCTAGTTTTGCTAAAGGAGTCACTCCCGGTGAAGGGATCGTCGGTCCTTTCCTCGTCGAATGAGGTGCGGGATATATCATATATATCACTGTGCAAAGCAAAAACACTTAAAAGTAATCAAAAGACAAACCGAGTGTGTAGCATCTGCCAGTTATTGCTAAAGGAGTCACTCCCGGTGAAGGGATCTCGGTCCTTTCCTCATCGAATAAGGTGCAGGATATATCGCATATACCGCTGTGCAAAGCAAGAACTGTAGCTACCTGTTTTATTTTGAAATTCGATTCTACAACATCTTAGGTTTCTTTTAATTCATTAATCATATTAATGAAGTCCCATCATTTAAGTACCTAAACATCACAGATAGATATGACGTACACTTATGCCATCCGCATTCGCCTCGATGTCCCCTCGTGCACCGTTAGGTTAGGTAACTAACGACAGAGCAGGGCAGGGCTAGCGCGGGTGTAAAACATAAGTAACGTCTATATAATATATCATATATACTATATACTATATCCATCACAGAACATCACATGATCACATCACAGATATCGCAGCAGAAGAAACATATGAAATATTGGATATACTAGGACGTCCGTGTTTTTAATACGAGCCAGTATAAAACACGGATTCCACGGTCGTGATGAATAGCCAAACCCACACCCCTAGACCCCTACGAGAGCGGCAAGCAACCCTACCAATTCTGGAGTTAGGAGACCCGGACTCGACTCCTCGAGTTGGTCTCCCACTGGACCCCAGAACCCGGTTACTTGTGCCCTCCTCCTTGGGTCTATCCTAGTGCGGAAAAGTAAATAATATACAACAGGTGACAACTCCCGCAACCTGGAAGCGCCCCAATAAAAGAATATTACATACAAGTTTTTACATGAATGAAAATGAAAAACACTCATCTCACATAAAAACCCCCGGCTATTCAAACACGACGATCCAATATAACATATCCAGCAACACATAACATCACATGTCATCAACGTAAGTAAATATGTCCATCCCAATTTTCGTTGACATATAGCAACGAAACCGGCGATATCACATATTACACTTACGGTCACAGAAAAGAAAGTGTAAAACTACAACAGTTGGAATCCGCAACCTGCATAGACATCGCATGCCTAATCAAATGAATACCTTAGACATCACATGCCTAACAATTATAAACCCCGCATTTTAGTCTCATTATCGAAAACACTTTTCAATATCAAGTCGGGCAATTCAACAAGATTCCCGACATCTTGATCGAATACTCGTCGCAAACTTCAGTAGACGGCCGCACCCCCAATACCGTCGACGAAGTGCACCAAGGCGGAACACCGCTACCGCGAGCACCCGGAGGGATGCTTTCGGCGACGGGGTTCTCCTACAGTCACTTGGTCGGGGCTATGGAGTGAAGCTGTCTATTAAGTTTATCCGGCGAATATCCGCATACGCTACGTGATTGCGACGGACTTTTGATCACATCAAAAATCCGTGGCAACCGATCAAGTGAGACTAAATTGCTACGTTTATAACATTCATTCAGTTATCTCATAACTTATTGTGAATTCCAATTATTGTATCCCATTCCAGATAAACAGAAAATGTTAAACTTTTCGATCGAACAATCGAACACCCAAGTTTTCCCGATACTGATCAACACATGAAACAAGTATAACAACATTCCGTTCGTGCCTCAGTACCAACGATCCAGCCGTAGAAGGGTCAAGCCAACGCCTCACATGTGGCACGCCGTACTGCCCCAAACCCGAAGGTTCAAAGGGCAGTTCAAGACGGTCACATAATCGAGTTAAGGTTTGTTGTCTTCTAGAGGGTCCATCGCGTTACTTGCACTACTTAGAACGTCGTTAAACTACGGAAAAATCCAACACTTGGAAATTTCCCGACAGGGGAAAAATCGGGTATTTATATCCGGTCGAACTTTTTAACATATTCTAAAATTTATCCGGAAAACACATGGACAGAATTAGACTTTCCGATCGAAACAATGATTCCCAAAACAACTCAGAACAACTCAACTCTTGAGTTCAGTTTAAATATTCCAGGAAAATGAGCATTGAATTTTACGAGTTACTGTGAAATTTGACACGTGTCGGCTTCTTATTGGCGGCCTTTCCGCCGCGCAAACCCCCTTTGTGCGGCGCTTCCGCCGCGCTTTTGTGGAATTAGGGTACCAAATTTCACAGTAATTCTTAAAAAAGCCTGCTTGTTTTTCTGGATATTTTTAATTGCCAAAAATCAACAGTTTTGAAAAAAGTACAGAGAGCAATTTTGCAATGGGATTTTGGTTCGATCGGGTTTCTAATTCCGTCCGGGGATCGCCTAAGGCTCTAGCTAGTCTCTGATACCACTGTAGGGTTCCTAGGAACCCTAGTGAGGTCTCCAAAGCCATCAACCATGGCAATTTCAAAAAATATGGTGCCTACAAACCCTAGTGTACGGATCTATAACTAGATGTCTAGGCGAAAAACGAACTAGCTAACAACTTAGCTAATGAGAATACGGAAATACAACCTTTGTAGATCCGGTGCTCCACCTCCATAGCTCCGCAACGAGGTCCTCTCCGCTGTCCAAATCGAATCTGGGCTCTAGGATCGGCTTCGTCGGAGAATGGGCAAGCTAGGTCGTCGATGTCCATGCCGAAGATGATCTACGTCGAAGCATCGATGAATCAAGCTCCACCTTCACCAAACCCTAAAATCTTGTGAAGGAAACACACTCTACTACTTGGCAAGAGGTAGAGGATGAAGAAATAGGAATTGGGTTAACTTTAGAATTGGATTTCTCACTCATATCCAACAATCACCATTGATGGACTTTGCTTTTCTTCACTTGAAGAATGAAGAAGAAGAAGAAAGACATTATGATAAGTTAATAGAAAATGAAAAGAAAATGAATTCTTATCATAATATTAACTAGAGTTAAGTGTAGAGAATGAATCATGGTTAGTGGGAATGGTTAGGGTTAAGGATGAGATAAGTATGGTTGACTTGAACAAAGCTTCATGAAGCTTCAACTAAAGAACAAAAGAAGCCACCATTCTTTTCTCATTTTCATTTATTCATTTATCAAAAATAAAAAGGATAAATAAATAGATAAATGAATAACAAATAAGAAACCCTAAACTATTTCATTAACCAAGGTTTAATCTTTACACTTGAACCCTAGCATGACATGTATCATCAAACATGATACAAGCAAGTGCACAAAAGTATATCGCATATACAATGCGCACACCCGAGCGAGAAAATCCATCTTAAGTAAACCGATACTAGTTGATGCAAAGCAATATATCAAATATATAAATATGCATTAAATCATTAAATCAACATTTGATTCAATGATCCGGTCATGCGCACATAACCGACTGGTATCTAATATATCGGCTTATCGAATCAGCGCTTGAATCGATAACTAGGTTATATCGCATACAACCTTTCGATATATTTATCGCGAGAATAGAATACGGTATCACATACACGCATTATTCTCGGTCCCGCACATATCTCATATGCGCTCCTATTTCGTTTCGCTTGACCCAGGAAACCTCTGTGTAGGACTCTAAAGACTCGTCAATACGCCGGCAGCGGATGATGATCATATCAAACATCCACAAGCCGCAAGCGGTCTGCTAAACGTAACGGCCACCCGGGTATTGAGCGATCTGAAGATCGACGAGCAAGCCCGCTCACACTCCAGTGAATCCGACCAGTAACACTACCGTACAGTCCGGTCTGATCGTCTGATATGTTGCATATCTCGCCTAGGGGTGGTAAACGTCAGACCCCAGTAGCTCGATAAGTCGTGTCGATATGAGGTCTATAACTGTTCGAGAAACTACTGGTAACACTTACCAGTAAATCTCAGCAACCCTGGCCAGGGATTTCCTGTTATAGCCAATCGAACACAGCGCAACATCAACTCCTATATACCGGGAGAGACGAATCCCCTCCTATCGCTCATTGCCTCCATGTGACTCGGGACTGTACCCAAAAACCACCGTTTTGCACGCCCTCTTGGACGTGGTAAGATGGAAATCAAAGCACAGTGGGAACCACACAAGACTCTATGACGATCTCGGGTCAACAGACTACTCTGTACCAGTGTCACCAGAGAACTGCCATCTGACGTGAGGTATAATACCATCTGGGAGTTCTCGGCGAGTCCGTCCAGTGTACCCAGTCTCTACTGAGCACCCGTATATCTCCTCTGATGTCAAACACCGATGGATATGGGATCATCCATCGCCCATCTGTATGGGTCGAGAAGGTACACGCTAGTCTACTCTGGTATATCGATGCCCCGTCTCGATACACCCTCGACTAGGGACTGTGAAGGATGTACTTATGGACTACCATGTCCCCACTAGTATGATCCGCATCATAGTCCAGGTAGTCAAGTACAGATCCTAAGGGCTTTACCAACATGTAACAGAGAGACAATCAGTATACACGTTAAGGTAAAGTTCAACCAGATAGCATACTATCATGTCGAGCAAGAAAGTCCTCCCTATATATGTCCCAGCATCCACTACAATATACATCCTATGTATAGTAATGGCCTCTAAGGCATACATATAACTAACACTACACAGGGGTTTCCTGGCTCAAGCTAAACGGAGTAGGAGCACATATGTGATATGTGCAGGACCGAGATTGATACGATATGAGATACCGTATTCTATTCTCGCGATTCGTGACATTGATCGGTTGTATGCGATATAGCCGGGTTATCGGATCAAGTGTTGATTCGATAAGTTGTTACACATGATATTTGTCGGTTATAGCCGGGTTATTAAATCAAGAGTTCATTTAATAATTTAATGCATAATTATATATTTGATATATTACATTGCATTGACTAGTATTAGCTCACTTATGATTTATTTTCTCACTATATTGTGCACATTGTTTATATGTGATATATACAAGTGTACATGTTTGTATCATGCTTGATGATACATACAAGATGGGTGTATGAGACTTATATCAAGTTTAGGTTAAATTAGGGTTTCCTTATTTCCTTAAGAATAACAAAAGAGAGGAGACTTTGGTCAATGTTATCAAGCTTGTAGAAGCTTGTATGCAACATTGACAAAGTCAACTCTTTTGTCATTCCTTAGGATATTAGTTTACCCAACCCTTAATCTCATACTTTGGTTAATTCTCTACATGAGTTAAGCATGAGGGCTTAACTCAACCATGGTGCAATAATTCATAGGATAAGTTTTCATTTGGATGAATTATTCACTTCTTCTTCTTCTTCATCAAGCTCCATGAAAAGCTTGCTAGCTTTAATGGTGCCATGAGAAAAAGTGTGAGAAAATCAATTCTAAAGTGAGCCCACTTCCTACTTCTTCATCCTCTACCACTTGCCATGTAGTAGAATGTGTTCTCTTCACAAAGTTCATGACCTAGTGAAGGAATAGCTTGAGTTAGTGTCTCCCCGACGTAGATCATCTTCGGCCTCGAAGTCATCGAAGCAAGCACGTTCGTTCTTCTTGTGAAGCTTCTCTAGAGTCCGGAGTTCACGATCGCAGCGATGGGGACATCTACACGGAGCTAATGAAGTGAAGGACCGGATCTACAAAGGTTGTAATCCCTTTCACTTAGTGTTAAAATGTTTAGCATGCTTGTTTTCGCCTAAACCCTAGTTTAAAGATCCGGCTTCGGGTTGTTCGGCACGACTAAAATTTTAATCGGGCATAGTTGATACCTCGTAGACCCTTGTGAGCATGCCTAGCAACCCTACAGCAGCCGCATCAACTGTCCTGAAGAATGCGGTAGCACGATCTCCAACTCGAATCTCCGAAAGTCTTCCATAAGCTCCTTCTGTGCAGTCAACATCCGAATTGCCGGCATCCTACTAAGCGCATCCGGCACTACATTAACTTTTCTCGGATGGTACTTGAGATCAAGATCATAGTCGGCCATCAGCTCCAACCATCTACGCTGCCTCATGTTAAGCTCTTTCTGTATGAACACATAATTTAGGCTTTTGTGATCGGTGAATACTTCGACCCTTTCGCCAAGTAAGTAGTGTCTCCAAATCTTCAAAGCGAAAATCATTACTGCAAGCCCCAACTCATGAGTTGGATAATTCTTCTCATGGGTCTTCAACTACCTCAATGCGTAAGCTATAACTTTCCCATGCTGCATCAAAACACATCCCAAACCTTCCCCAAGTGCGTCGCTGTGAATAACCAATCCTCTGGAACCGTATGGTACGGTCAAAATAGGAGCGGTTATCAATCTTTGCTTCAACACCTCAAAAGCTGACGCACACCTATCCGTCCATACGAATGGTACTTCCTTATGCGTAAGCTTGGTTAAAGGCTCAGCCAAACGGGAAAAATTCTCTATGAACCTTCTGTAATAGCCTACAAGTCTAAGAAAACTTCTGATCTCTGCTACGTTCTTCGGAATCAGCCAATTTTGAACTGCTGCAATCTTCTCGGGATCAACGGCGATTCCATCTCCGGATACGACGTGCCCCAAAAACTTCACTTCTTCAAGCCAAAACCCGCACTTTCTCATCTTTGCATACAATCATTCATGCCTCAATGTCTGCAGTGCGATCCTCAAGTGTTCTGCATGCTCTTCTAGGCTCCTCGAGTAGACCAGAATATCATCGATGAGCACCAGTATAAACTGGTCCAAGGATAGTGAAAAGATTCGGTTCATCAAGTCCATAAATATCGCCGGTGTATTCGTGACTCCGAATGGCATCACTAAATACTCATAATGTCCATATCGAGTTCGGAACGCAGTCTTGCAGATATCCTCTGATTTAACTCGAACTTGATGATATCCGGATCGTAAATCCAGCTTCGAGAATACCCTCGCGCCACTAAGCTGCTTGAACAATTCTCCAATGCGAGAGATCGGGCACATGTTCTTAATAGTCACCGGTTTAATTCTCGATAATCGATGCACATCCTCCTTGTGCCATCTTTCTTCTTTACTAGACGAACTGGAGCTCCCTAAGATGAATTACTGATGCGAATCCAACCCTTCTCAAGTAATTCAGTAACGTGCTTCTTGACTTCTTCCAACTCCACTGATGCCATCGGATAGTACGCCTTTGAGATTGGCGCTGCACGAGGAATAAGATCAATCGCAAACTCCACATCTCATTTTGGCGGTAAACCCGAGATGTCCTCGAACACGTCCATGAGCTCTCGAAGTACAGCTGGCACTTCCTCCTTATCAACTTCCATCGACGAAAGAACACTGTTTGTCAGCCTAGCCCTAAACTCGACCGGCTCGACAGAACTGCTTCCTTCCGCAAAAACAAACTCCGAATGTCCGGGAATCTGGAAATTCGCTTTCTTTGCTCTACAATCAATGTGAGCATGGATAGTGCCGAGGAAATCCATTCCCAAGACAACAACAAACAAAGGGATGTACCAGAATTGAATAATTCTATTTCGGGGAAGACATGATCAAGTAGGATACCTAAAACGATTTCACCTGAAGCCAAACACTGAAGAAGATAAGCACGGTAAACAAAATTCAAGCTTGCGATAAAACATGAACTGGAAAGCAAGAGAATCAAAGCAATATAACGACCATGGAACAAGGAAATGAATTAAGACAAGGACTCCAGGTTACTTAAATAGAGTACCGCATTGTAACCATGCTGCAGTTCATAGTTACAATCACATAACTTCACTCAAGTCGCTCAAATCCTAGTATCAGAATCAAGGAACATGGAGAAACAATAGAGAACCAAAAAGGTTACAAGTCGAGATGCAAAGTGGTTTGTATATCGTCAAGGCAAAAGATAAGAGAAAGATATGATTGAAGAATCATGATAACAAGGTGGCATGACATGTTCCTAATCATGAGTATTCTGATTCGTGTATTGGGTTCAATACCCAACTACAAAAGAATCAAACTCGATTAACCTATAACCTATGGCTCTGATACCAAACAAACCCTGTCACGCCCCGCTTCCCAGAGTGCACTAAGATAGGCACGTGACAGAGCCAACCATGCTACCTGTGGATAGGAAAAATCCCTCCACAGTCACATTACGGCTGTAGAGATATCAAGAACATGAAAGTAAATAAACTATCTTGTACATGTCCATGAGCCAGAATAAACGAGTCAAGAAATAATATGCGGAAGCAATAAATCTAAGTAACAATAACATCTGAAAAGTAAGGAAATAATTAACTGGATACTAACAGGATCCTCACTGCTCGGCCGACGGCGGAAATACTCTTGATCAGCCTGCGACAAAGGTAGAGGATCTGGGCCATGCAAAACCCAGATGTCAGTGCGCCATAATATCAATAATTCTAAGCAAGCAGGATATAATGAGACATGCAGGCATGAAGTATAAACAGTAACAAGTTATCAGGAAATAAGCAGTAACATGAATATAGATCAGTGAACAGGATATATACAGGTGAAGTGCAGTGAGTAGTCTAAACTGTGTTACAGGGTTATCTACTCTAAAGTTATTCGAAATCAATTAATGTAATCCTCAGCGTAACCCATCGGTCTATGCCCCGTTCATTCCCTACGGGACCACGGTAAAATGATATAATAGACTGTGAGTCTATGTCCCGTTCATTCCCCACGGGACCACGGTAACATGATGTAATAGCCCTTTGAGTTACGTTCGGCTACATTCTTGATTTCCCCATACCCCCAAGGTTATGTGTGTAAGTCAGGTATTGATAAATCTGGAGCTAATGCCAACACAGGATTAAGCAGGTACAGGTTTGTCTGTGTAGACAACAGGATATGTCCGTAGGGACAACAGGTCAAGATTGTTGGCATTAGTAACAAAATCAGGTATCAAGTCAGGCTGTGGTACATCAGGTCGTGTCAGGTAGTGCACATGTATCAAGTCATGTCAAATAGTGTATCAGGTCATGTCATGTAGTGCACAGGTATCAAGTGGGTGCTCATACTAAAACTGTAGCAAGTACGGATGCACGGTAAAGCATGGATGCACAAATATTTTGTCAGGGGTTACATCATGACTATGTAGGATGCACAATTATCAAGCATGGTGCACTAATACAACAGTAACATGAAATAATATGGTCTCGGCGTGCAACTGGATATGTAATAAACCGTACGGATACAGACGGATACTATAAAACTGTAAATCGATAAAATTTGCTGAATATTAAAACACAAGCACTATTATTATTAAATAGATATTGATATAATAATATTAACATGGATAACATATTCAAACCGATTAATAACTATAAAAGTGGTATTGATTAACCATGCACAAGAAAGTTACGTTCAGAAATTCAGCGTCACCCTGATTTGTAAAATAGCTTAAAAAATAACAAACGTTCTCCAAAAGGGACGTGTCTTATACCAAAACAAAGATAATTCAATAAGATTTTCATTTTTATAAGTTGATGTATCTCAGGTTGTTCCTACAAAAATCTATGAACATTCGAAATTGAAAGTTTGCTGCTGGAATTTTCCTGGACAGCAGTTTAGAGATATTTTCATTTGCATTTTACGTTATTTAAAAAATTTATATTGCAAGTAAATATTTCATAGAGTTATAGTATTCTGAGTTAGCTTCGTAACGAACTAAAGAACGTTTACTAATAATTTTTCTATGATTTATAATGAATTTTATAAGGTAAGGTGTACAGTATATTTCAGATTTGTCGTATCCGCTTTTCAACGACGTTTCATATGTAAACTATAATATTTTCAAATGTATAACATTATAAAATGCAGATTATAAACTAATTAAAGATAATAATAAGAAATATTACGACGATATATATTTTAAATGATATGGATGCAAACGGGTATCACATAATCGTAAAATGATAAACTAACAAGTGCGGAACATAAAACTAAGCAATATGAAATGTAACTATTCAATTTGACGCAGTATATGATAGTATAGTATGTAACAAGATAAGTTTTCATGACCTAGATCTGAAATGATATGAATGGATGCAAACGGAACATCGAAAAGTTATAAAACTAAGCATGGGGTGCATGATTTTAAATACAGGTATTCCATTTGTTAAAATAGATGCGTCTAAACTAATGTAGCATGTAATTAAGATTGGTTTGCATGCCCTAGATCTGAAATGCACTAGACAAATGTAATCGGAATGTCGAAAGGCTGTAATATGAAACATGAGATGCTTGATTTAAAATACAGGTGTGATATTTATTTAAATAGGTATATAATGAGTTATATAGCATGTAGCAAGATTAACTTGCCTAGACGGAACAAGAACGGATGTATACGGAATGTCCTTCATCGGTGAAATGACGTGACGTGCGCACGGTACACGGAACGGTTCCAAACAACGCACGAGGGTGATCACGCAAGTCAATTACGTTCACTGGATCACTCGGATCGTCAGCGACGAGCACGGCTCCGGCGGTGATCACCGGAATTAAGAAACAAATCAAGAAAAAGAAAGAAGAAAGAAGAAGAAGAAGTAAGAAGAAGAGGCTGTGTATTAAATAAGGAAAGAAAAAAATTAAATAAATAAAATATATATAAATATATATATGCGGAGGAGAGAGAGAGAGAAAGGGGTTGTTAGTTTGTTAGGAAATTAGTTTAGATTTAAATTTAAAAATCTTTTATTAGTTAACTAAATTTTAATTTGTATCAATTTATAAAATTAATATTATATAAATAAAATTTGATATTCTGGTAAATACAAACATAGTCCAAAACATGCCCGGGTCAGGTCTAAAATTCAGTTTGAAAATACGAAAAATATACATGTCGACCAAAATTAAAGTTGGATATCCGGGTAACGAAAATGCATACCCCTACGGACGGATGCACGTAGTGTGAATGTAGCCATCCAAACGAGTCCGTTTTACTGAACGGGATGATAACAAGATGCGCGGATGCTACCACAGGGCTAGGGGTATCATGCAGACCATGCAATGTATTTTTAAAATATTTTACTTGACTTTAAATGTTATATTAAAGAATTGCAGATGCCAGATATAATGCCAGTATGCAATATGTATAAATTAAAATGAAAGTGCACGAGTCCATGTAACAGGTCAGGATAAATCATAAACATGAACCAAGACAGGTTTCAAGCATGCGGGTCGGGTAGAATGCAAATACAAATGTCAAATACACTATTCGCACCCAAAACACATTAAATCAGGAAAATACCATAAATAAAGAAATACTTGAACTAGAACTGGTATAAACGAACTAGGGTGTTATAATGTGACCGTCAAAACTGCCACTGAACCCTTGGGTTTGTGGTAGTTTAGCGTTGCCACTTGTGAGGCGTTGGTTCGACACTTCTACGGTTGGTTCATTGGGGCTGTGTCATGTTCTGGGATTTTTGAACTCCGCTCAAGTGTTGAGCTATTTGGAAATCTTGGGTATTTGATTATTCGATCGGAAAGTTTAACTTTGTCTATTTATCTGGAAGGTGATACAATATGTGGAATTCATATAAGTTAGGCATGAAATGTGAAATATGTGATATTTCATATTTATGATGTCTAAAGTGATTGTAGATTCCAAATGTTGTAGTTTTACACTTTCTTTTCAGTGACCGTAAGTGTAGTATGTGGTGTATCGCCGGCTTCGTTGCTATACATCAACGACAATCGGGATACGCATACTTACTTACGTTGATGATATGAGATATTATGTGTTGCTGTGATATGTTGTATTGGATCGTTGTGTTTTGAATAGCCGGGGGTTTTATCTGAGATGAGGTTTTTTTTTCATTCATGTAAAATTCATTGTATGTAATATTCTTATATTGGGGCACTTCCGGATTGAGGTTGATGTCACCATTGTATATTATTTACTTTTCCGCATTAGGTAGACCCGAGGAGGGGAGCACAAGTAACCGGGTTCTAGGGTACAGTGGGAGGCCATCTCGAGGAGTCGAGACCGGGTCTCCTAACCCTAGAATTGGCAGTGTTGCTTGCCGCTCTCGTAGGGGTCTAGAGATGTGGGTTTGGCTATTCACCGCGACCGTGGAATCCGTGTTTTATACAGTCTCGATATAAAAATACGGACGTCGTAGTATATCCAATATTTCATATGTTATCTTCTGCTGCAATGTTCTATGATGAGATCATATTACTACCTGAGACGAATGCTTATACTATATATATATGTTGATATATAAATATTACTGTTTTCGTTTCTTCTGTGATGCTTAGGAAGCATAATTGATGGGATTTATTAATGAGATTAATAAAAAGAAAAGAAACCTAAAAGATGTTGTAGAATCAAAACTTTATTAAAAAGGGTAGCTATAGTTTTGCTTTGCATAGCGGTATATATGATATACCCTGCACCTTATTCGACGAGGAAAGATCCAAGATCCCTTCACCGAGAGTGACCTCTTTAGCAAAACTGACAGATGCTACAAACTCGCAGTTTAGTTTTTGATTGCTTCTAGATAGTTCTTGCTTTGCATAGCGGTATATATAATATACCCCGCACATTATTCGATGAGAAAAGAGCCGAGATCCCTTCACTGGGAGTGATCTCTTTACAGAAACTAGAAAAGCCTCAAAAACACTCCTTTTTCAAAATCACATGTTTCTACAACGACATCAAGTTCATTACGCTCATGGTTTTTTGAAAAACCTGCGTAGCCCTCCGACATTTTAGATAGATATTACTTAGTATTCATGCTACGTTTGTGTTAGTGTATATGCCCTAGAGGCCATTACTGTATCATACTAGTTTGTATATTACTTAATGGATGCTTGGGATATTCACCTTGTATATACAATCTTGCTCAAAATAGTAGTATGCTACTTGGTTTGTATCTACTTCAATGTGTACTTGTGTTTATTTCAGTATATCACTTATACGCATTAGTGGAGCCCTTAGGATCTTTGCTTGATTACCAGCGTTGTGATGGCAGTCACACTAGTGGGGGCTGGGTAATCTATAAGCACATCCTTATACAGGTCCCTAGTCGCAGGACTATCGAGACAGGGCATCGATACTCCGGAGTAGACTAGCGTATGCGCTTCTCATCCCAGTGTGGGAGATGGTCTGTCCCACAGCCATCAGTACGTCGTACTGGAGATAGTATACGGGTGCTCGTTGGGTTACGAGTACACTGGACAGGACTCGTCGGGAACTGACAGGTTGGTATTATACCTATCGTCAGTTATCAGTTCCCAGGTGACATGAGTACAGCTTAGTCCGCTGACTTGACACTGGCACTTCGCCTCAAGTGTGTTCCCACTGCACTTTGATCACTACCCTACCACGGCTCAAAGGAGTCGTGCAAACGGGTGGTGGTTGGGTGCAGTCCCGAAGCACTTGGAGGCAGTGACGGTTAGACAGGATTCGTCTCTCCCGGTATTGGGGGTTGACATCGCGCTGTGTCTAGGAGAGCCATTACACGAGTAGTCCCTGGCCAGGGCAAACGAGATATACTGGTAGGTTTCCAGTGTTATCTCAGGGTGTTTTGGGCTTCGCTCCGGCACGACTTGTACCGCTATTGGGGGACTGACGTTTACCACCCCCTAGGCCCGCCATGCGATGTATCAGACGAACAGACCGGACTGTACGGAGACTGTCACATTCAGACTCAGTAGGAGTTCAGATGGGGTTTCACCTCGTCAGCCTTCTTGTCGGCATCTACCTGGGGACCGTTACGCACAGCTAGTGCCGCTTGCGGTCTGTGGTTAAACCCACTGCCAGCGTAGTGTCGAGTCTTTAGAGTCCCACACAGAGGGTATTCGCCTCTGGGCAAAACAGAGTAGAGGTCGCATGGTTTTGCGACAGGGTTCGTTCTCATCCGCGCACTTGTGCACGTTTGGAGTCCGGACGGATTATACTGGCAGGCTCTGGTTTGAGCCAGATACTGGTATGTGTTTTGGGGTTGCTTTTATATCTTGGTATTCTTGTTTTTCGGAACGAGAATGCAGGTGTGTATGCACAGTTGCTTGAGGAGGAGAATGAGGTTTTTCATTAGGGTTTCGGAACGGGTGCGTATGCACAGTTGACAGTCTTTATTTTCCAAACCCTAATGGATTTATTTATTATCTATTAATAATAATAATTAAATGAGAATTATGTTATGGTTGTTCTTTGTTGACTTGTTGACCTTGGTTGACTTGTTGACCATTGACCACTTTCATGCCTTCAAAAGTCTTCCTTGATTTATGCTTACATTTTTAAATGAAGCATGGTTGTGGTCATTCCAAACACTACCATCAACTATTCTCATTTTCAATTATTATCATTTAGATAATATTATTCTTTTGCATTATGGTTGCAAGAAGAGAAAATGATAGCTCATTCTATCATTCTCATTCTCTCTCCTCTCTTCATCTTCTTCTTCCTCTAGTAAAGAGAAACCCTCTCATGAGTTGAGAATCCTTCTCTTTTAAAAGGAAAGCAAACCCTAGTCACTCTCTACTCACCCTAGGATCAAAGGATTAGCAAACCGGAGATTCTAGTTCACTCCAAGTCCGAGAAAGAGCCCAAGGTCGAACCCTCGAGGTGGATCCATCTTCGACGGAAGAAGGCGACAAAAGAGAACCATCAACCTCTACAAGATTTCAAGAAGAAGGAGTTCAAGTTTAGGTATAACCCTCATCCGAGTAGCTAACTCCTTTTAGCGTATTTGCTAGTTTAGTTTAGACACGATCCCGACCTTGTTTAGTCCATGTTGCTTCTTGCACTAAAAATTTGATTTTTATACCGTTTCCGCCTCCCCGTAAGAACCGGGGGTCGCAATATGGACTTACAGTGGTATCAGAGCCTAACTAAACTTAAACTAGCTTGGTAGTAAGGTGTAACGAAGTTCGGAACCGAAAAAATCACAAAACCGAAAAAAAACCAAAACCTGAGTTTCTGTTGAATTTTTTTTTGGCTCAAAATGAAAAACTTTATACTTGTAAAATCGTCTCAGGGTTTTGTAAGAGCACCCATGAAAAACGATGACGTAATTCCCTTAAGCCGCCGCGCTTCCGCCGCACGAGGTAGGCATGTGCGGCGGAAGCGCCGCGCTTTGTATTCTTCTGTCCATCGATTTTCGTGCAGAGTGTTCATGTGTTGGTTTTGGGATTTTTAAAATATATTATATGTGCCCAGATTTTCCAGAACTGAAATTCACTTTTGGGGTCCTATAATTCCGTATTTTTTTCCGAACTTCACTACACTTTGACTATGATGGTTATATCTGTGATGTTTGCTTGTATTGAACGTCGGCTAATCGCTATAAGACGATTAGTCGGGGTTATACAAGATCTGTAATGTGCTGGAATGTGTATATAAATATGTTGGATTGTCGCGGGTGAATAGCCGGGGGTTGTGAGACGAGAGTTTTCTTTTCTTGCAATTCATTGTAAATGTAAATTGATGTAATTATATTATTTGTTTGGCCGCACAACCGGGTCGGGGTTGTAGCCGTCATTGTATAATTCTTTTTACTGTTTTTGCTCCTAGGATAGACCCATGGAGGGGTGCACAAACTACCGAGGACTTGGCGGGTAGTTTGCCGCACCCGTAGGGGTCTTGGGTGGGGATTTGGCTATTCACCGCGACCGTGTTATCTGTTTTTTGTTACAGGCTCGTACGAATTACAGATTGCTAGTATATCCAATGTATTTATCTGTGATCTGAAATGTCTATCATTGCTTTCTATTTAGGCGTTGCTTATGTTTTACAGACGCGCTAGCCCAGCCCCCGCTCTGTCGTTAGTTAAGTAACCTAACGGGTAATGACGGGGCCCCGTGGCGAATGCGAATGGCATAAGCGTACGTCATATTTTGGTTGTTTTCTGCAATGGTAGGATTAAATGATGGGACGCATTAAAAGTACTAATGCAAGAATATCACGCATTAAAAGAACTAATGCAAGATAATAAACCAAGTTTAAGTCGATGGAACACTTTCGAAAAACCACTCGGTTCTTTTCAAAACTAACTTTTAAATGCGGAGATTGAGCCACTCCTTCTAAAAGCTATCTCGTTCCATCGATTAAATCAAGTTCACTACGTTCACGGTTTCGCCAAAACCATCCGTAGCCCTCCATCATTTCAGTTAAATATTCGGTAGTATTCAAGCTATGTATTTTGACCTCACGCCAAGGCATAGTGATTGGTAGCTGCCGGATATTTATCTGTTGCATAGATAGAATGCGTTGGTTTGAGACAGTCGTACTGCCATTTTGGCCTACGTCAAGGGTATGTACGGGTGGATTCAAATTAACCTGGATAATGATGGGACGAACTTGACATGTGACTTATGACATTTTGACCTCACGCCAAGGTCATAAGAGCATGGGGCAAAAATCCACATCGGGAGTTTCATAAGTACTGAAACTTGCTAGATTTGCATACCATTTGGAGTGTGGTGATTCTGGTAGGATTCCTTCAGTTTCGTCACGCGATGATATTTGGATCCCGATCCTACTGTGAGTATATGCTACTCCTCGGGAAATTTCTCACTTAACGATCAATGCTATAAACCTAGTAGGTGCCTAGAAAGGTGTTAGCGGGGTTACGCCCCCAGGGAAAAGAGGTTCTTTAATTAAGGAACTTCGCGAAAGCGTTGGAAAACCTCCCTCGAAGTACCGACACCGGCCTGGCTGAACGGTTAAGCAAGTATTGTACGGTGGGATTGATCCTGACTAATTCTTCCTTTATGGTTTGAGGAGGGATTCGAGAAACAGTGGGAGCCATCCTGTTTAGACAAACTAAAAACCACTCTAAACTTGCAAGAGCATCATGCTGAGTGTTTCTTCTTCTCTCTCCTAATTGCAGCGACCAATCAACATGACTGGACTTAAGTTACTCCTAGATAAAAACAAGCTGACAGGGCCAAACTACAAAGATTGGCTCAGGAATGTCAAGATAGCAATCACTTATGACAAGCTGGGGTATCTTCTTACCACCAAAGCTCCCCCTGTCCCTGGTCCAACTTCCAGTATCGCGGATAAGGAAATCCGCAAGACTTGGGAGATTGATAGCGCGAAGGCCAAATGCCTCCTGCTTGCCTCGATGGACAACGAACATCAGAGGAGGCATGAGAATATGGACATGGAGTCCATATTGCTCCATACAAAAGAACTGTATGGAGAGCAATCACGTATCGCAAGATACGAAGCGTCGAAAAAGTTGTTTTCGACAAAGATGGCCGTCGGATCATCAGTAGCCGAGCACGTGCTAAAGATGATCGGCTACATTGAGGAGCTCGCTGACCTAGGGATCACATTGGAGAGTGAGCTATATACGGATATAGTTCTCCAGTCCCTTCCTTCCACTTACGCCCAGTTTATACTGAACTTCAACCTACAAGAAAAGGAGGTTGAACTATCAGAGCTCCTCAACATGCTGAGGAGCGCAGAGGGCACCCTACAGAAAAGTAGGGATACATCCACTTTGTTTGTAGGAGGATCATCTTCTTCTAGGTCCAAGGCGAAAGCCAAGGGAAAGAAGAAGAAGGCCCCCGCCAAACCAAGGGGCGGTGTTAGTAAAGTGGATACGAAGGGAAAAGGTAAAGCAACAAAGATAGCGGGGAAGCTTGTGGATAAGGAAGAATGCTTCTTTTGTCATAAGAAAGGACACTGGAAGAATGATTGCAGGGCCTGGAAGGCCAGAACACAGGAATTGAAGCAGGTTGCAGCTTCAGCTTCAGGTGTGTATGTTATTGAAAACTGTCTTTCAATAAACTCTACTTCCTGGGTATTGGATACCGGATCAGGATCTCATATCTGTAATTCTTTGCAGGCGTTGAGAAACCGTAGGGATTTGAAGGCAGGTGACATGACCCTCAGAGTTGCGAACGGAGCTAGCATGGATGCTAAAGCCGTGGGGGACTATCACCTGGGAATGTCAGATGGACATGTTTTGGTTTTGCGTAATTGCTTTTTTGTACCCAACGCAACTTGTAATATCATTTCTGTATCTTTAGTTTCTAAAGAAGGTTATGAATTTGCGTTTGTAAGTAATGTTGTAAACATTCACCTTAATCAAGTATTGATTGGGTCAGGTACTCTGAGTAATGGTATATACGTGTTAAACCAACCACAGATTTTCAATGTCCAGAATACACACAAAAGAAAGTCTCCAGAAATAAATCAGACTTTCTTATGGCATTGTAGATTGGGTCACATCAATGAGAGAAGGTTGACTAAGTTGCATACAGAAGGATATTTGAATGCGTTCGAATATCAATCATATGCCACTTGTCAATCTTGTCTCAAAGGAAAGATGACAAAGACTCCGTTTACTGGACATGGAGTAAGAGCGAGCGAGCTCTTGGGACTCGTACACAGTGACGTGTGCGGTCCAATGTCTACACATGCCCGAAGCGGACATTCTTACTTCATTACTTTTACGGATGACTTCTCAAGGTACGGTTATGTCTTCTTAATGAAACATAAGTCCGAAGCCTTTGGAAAATTCCAGGAGTATAAGAATGAAGTAGAGAAACAGACCGGCAAAAGTATTAAGATTCTAAGATCGGATCGAGGTGGAGAATACTTAAGTGCCGAATTCCTGGACTATTTAAAAGAGAACGGAATTCTCTCTCAGCTTACTCCTCCATACACCCCGCAACATAACGGTGTATCGGAGAGACGGAACCGCACCCTATTGGATATGGTGCGGTCCATGATGAGTAACGCTGAGTTACCGCGATCATTCTGGGGGTATGCGCTAGAATCAGCTGCGTACCTTTTGAACCGAGTTCCGACTAAGACTGTGCCTTCCACACCATATGAAATGTGGAGTGGGAAGAAACCCTATCTTCAATATCTGAAGATCTGGGGATGTCCGGCTTTTGTCAAAAAGCAGCATGCGGACAAGCTCGAGGCACGCTCAGTACTATGCAAGTTTGTGGGATACCCAAAGAACACCAGGGGGTATCTTTTCTACTACGCAGAGGAACAAAAAGTCCTTGTTTCTCGTAATGCCCACTTTCTAGAACACCAGTTCTTGGAAAAGGAGATTAGTGGGAGCGCAGTAGAACTGGAAGAAATTCCAGAACCACAGACTATTACTGAAAGGTTAGTGGAACCAGAGGGTTCAACAGAACAGGACATTCCTACGCCGCTCCGCAGGAGTAGTAGGCAGTCTCATCCGCCCGAGAGATACTGCGGTTTTCTCATAGACGGGGATAGAGAGGATTGCATCATAGATTATGATGAGCCTACTAGCTTCCAGCAGGCCGTTCAGAGCGTTGACTCAGTGAAATGGCTGGATGCAATGCGGACCGAAATGGAGTCCATGTACACCAACAAAGTATGGACGTTGGACATTGCTCCAGACGGGGTAAAACCCGTAGGATGCAAGTGGATCTTCAAAAGGAAGATTGGTGTAGATGGACAGGTTGAGACCTATAAAGCTAGGCTGGTAGCAAAGGGTTTTCGTCAAAGACCTGGCTTGGACTACGACGAAACCTTTTCTCCAGTAGCCATGCTGAAATCCATTCGGATCCTTCTTGCCATTGCTGCCTTCCACGATTATGAGATCTGGCAAATGGACGTAAAGACAGCTTTTCTAAATGGAAATTTAGAGGAGTGTGTCTATATGGACCAGCCAGAGGGTTTCATTCAGAGTGGGAGCAGCGGAAAGGTGTGCAAGTTGCTTAAGTCCATCTATGGACTAAAGCAGGCATCGCGGAGTTGGAACATCTGCTTTGATGAGACAGTCAAAGAATTTGGCTTTATCAAAAATCCAGATGAACCATGCATCTATAGTAGATTTGTAGCGAGAACTGTAGTATTCCTCGTTTTATACGTGGACGACATTCTCTTGATAGGAAATGACATTCCTATGCTACAATCTGTCAAGGGGTTCTTGTCACAAAGGTTCTCCATGAAAGACCTGGGTGATGCCTCATACATCCTGGGGATCCGGATCCATCGTGATAGATCCAAGAGGATATTGGGACTTTCTCAGTCCAGGTACATCGACACCATAGTGAAAAGATTCAGTATGGAAGATTCCAAGCGCGGTAACCTACCGGCTTGTCACGGGATCACCCTCTCTAAAGAGATGTCTCCCAAGACTGATTTGGAGAGGGATCGCATGTCTATTATACCCTACGCTTCTGCGGTAGGCTCTATAATGTATGCGATGTTGTGTACCAGACCGGATGTAGCTTATGCACTGAGTGTGGTAAGCCGGTATCAGTCTAACCCTGGGGAGAAACACTGGATAGCAGTAAAGAACATTCTCAAGTACCTGAGGAGGACTAAGGAGATGTTCTTGGTGTATGGCGGAAAAGACCTCCAGATCGAGGCCTTTGCTGACTCCAGCTTCCAGAGTGACAAGGATGATTCCAAGTCCATGTCGGGTTTTGTCTTCACCCTCAATGGAGGGGCGGTGTGTTGGAAGAGTTCCAAACAGGAAACCGTTGCAGACTCGACGATGGAAGCGGAATACATCGCTGCATCTGATGCCGCAAAAGAAGCTGTCTGGATGAGGAAGTTCTTGAAAGAACTTCAGGTGGTTCCGTCCATTGTTGACCCAATACCTCTGTATTGCGACAACAACGGGGCTATAGCTTTAGCGAAGGAACCCAGGTCCCATCAGAGATCCAGGCACATCTTGAGGCGGTATCACCTGATCAGGGAGATCGTGGATCGCAAGGAGATCGAGGTTCGGAGGGTTGCTTCAGAAGAGAACACTGCAGATCCATTCACCAAGGCCTTGCCCCAGACTCAGTTCGAGCGGCTGATCGAGATGATAGGTCTTCGATACGCCAGTACATGGCCTTAGTGCAAGTGGGAGATTGTTAGTGTATATGCCCTAGAGGCCATTACTGTATCATACTAGTTTGTATATTACTTAATGGATGCTTGGGATATTCACCTTGTATATACAATCTTGCTCAAAATAGTAGTATGCTACTTGGTTTGTATCTACTTCAATGTGTACTTGTGTTTATTTCAGTATATCACTTATACGCATTAGTGGAGCCCTTAGGATCTTTGCTTGATTACCAGCGTTGTGATGGCAGTCACACTAGTGGGGGCTGGGTAATCTATAAGCACATCCTTATACAGGTCCCTAGTCGCAGGACTATCGAGACAGGGCATCGATACTCCGGAGTAGACTAGCGTATGCGCTTCTCATCCCAGTGTGGGAGATGGTCTGTCCCACAGCCATCAGTACGTCGTACTGGAGATAGTATACGGGTGCTCGTTGGGTTACGAGTACACTGGACAGGACTCCTCGGGAACTGACAGGTTGGTATTATACCTATCGTCAGTTATCAGTTCCCAGGTGACATGAGTACAGCTTAGTCCGCTGACTTGACACTGGCACTTCGCCTCAAGTGTGTTCCCACTGCACTTTGATCACTACCCTACCACGGCTCAAAGGAGTCGTGCAAACGGGTGGTGGTTGGGTGCAGTCCCGAAGCACTTGGAGGCAGTGACGGTTAGACAGGATTCGTCTCTCCCGGTATTGGGGGTTGACATCGCGCTGTGTCTAGGAGAGCCATTACACGAGTAGTCCCTGGCCAGGGCAAACGAGATATACTGGTAGGTTTCCAGTGTTATCTCAGGGTGTTTTGGGCTTCGCTCCGGCACGACTTGTACCGCTATTGGGGGACTGACGTTTACCACCCCTTAGGCCCGCCATGCGATGTATCAGACGAACAGACCGGACTGTACGGAGACTGTCACATTCAGACTCAGTAGGAGTTCAGATGGGGTTTCACCTCGTCAGCCTTCTTGTCGGCATCTACCTGGGGACCGTTACGCACAGCTAGTGCCGCTTGCGGTCTGTGGTTAAACCCACTGCCAGCGTAGTGTCGAGTCTTTAGAGTCCCACACAGAGGGTATTCGCCTCTGGGCAAAACAGAGTAGAGGTCGCATGGTTTTGCGACAGGGTTCGTTCTCATCCGCGCACTTGTGCACGTTTGGAGTCCGGACGGATTATACTGGCAGGCTCTGGTTTGAGCCAGATACTGGTATGTGTTTTGGGGTTGCTTTTATATCTTGGTATTCTTGTTTTTCGGAACGAGAATGCAGGTGTGTATGCACAGTTGCTTGAGGAGGAGAATGAGGTTTTTCATTAGGGTTTCGGAACGGGTGCGTATGCACAGTTGACAGTCTTTATTTTCCAAACCCTAATGGATTTATTTATTATCTATTAATAATAATAATTAAATGAGAATTATGTTATGGTTGTTCTTTGTTGACTTGTTGACCTTGGTTGACTTGTTGACCATTGACCACTTTCATGCCTTCAAAAGTCTTCCTTGATTTATGCTTACATTTTTAAATGAAGCATGGTTGTGGTCATTCCAAACACTACCATCAACTATTCTCATTTTCAATTATTATCATTTAGATAATATTATTCTTTTGCATTATGGTTGCAAGAAGAGAAAATGATAGCTCATTCTATCATTCTCATTCTCTCTCCTCTCTTCATCTTCTTCTTCCTCTAGTAAAGAGAAACCCTCTCATGAGTTGAGAATCCTTCTCTTTTAAAAGGAAAGCAAACCCTAGTCACTCTCTACTCACCCTAGGATCAAAGGATTAGCAAACCGGAGATTCTAGTTCACTCCAAGTCCGAGAAAGAGCCCAAGGTCGAACCCTCGAGGTGGATCCATCTTCGACGAAGAAGGCGACAAAAGAGAACCATCAACCTCTACAAGATTTCAAGAAGAAGGAGTTCAAGTTTAGGTATAACCCTCATCCGAGTAGCTAACTCCTTTTAGCGTATTTGCTAGTTTAGTTTAGACACGATCCCGACCTTGTTTAGTCCATGTTGCTTCTTGCACTAAAAATTTGATTTTTATACCGTTTCCGCCTCCCGTAAGAACCGGGGTCGCAATATGGACTTACAGTGGTATCAGAGCCTAACTAAACTTAAACTAGCTTGGTAGTAAGGTGTAACGAAGTTCGGAACCGAAAAAATCACAAAACCGAAAAAAACCAAAACCTGAGTTTCTGTTGAATTTTTA